>CM051265.1:37680846-38305846 GCA_027921565.1 Artemia sinica
AACTATTGTATTTCATCCTATTTTGTTTTATTTCATTACCATAACAAAACTTCAAACTTTATCGACATGTTTATGGATTCTAAACAAAGTACCAATACAATATATCTGCGTGAACTGCCACTTGAGCGGAGGAAGTCATAGCATAAGTAAACGATCTTCTAAGTGAACTCTAAGAGTCGGTTGGAAAAATTAGGTTCCTGGAGTGCTGTTGAAGGAACTAAATTCTGACTCCGTGGTGATATCTAGATGATGTGATTTCCCCACAGAAAAACTATGAATGGGGCAACATATTTTTTTTTTGTGACAGGTTTAAAAGTTGTATGCCCATAAATTCCTGGAAGTGTAATTTTAGAGGCCAGTTGAAAGTATCTCATGACGTCTTAAGCTATGAAAACTCTTGTGCTTGAGAAACTTTTTCGTTGGAGTTTTACAAGTGGTTTATGAGTAACCATGTAAACCAGTGAAATTTAACTTGTGCAGCACACTATCAATTCGTTTATATGATTTTCAGGTTCTTCGCAACTTAAATTCAATTTAACATTAAAAAAATGCCTATTTATTTCGAAACTATTAATATGTTAATGCTGTGAAGCTTTATTACGGAATAAAGGATAGTTACTAAAAAACTGAATCAATTTGGGTTGTATTTTTAATTAACCGTTCGATTTAAGGACTAAGTCATTCCTGTTCAACACTCTTCTCCCCATAATTGCAAGACAACACCTTCTCTTAACAGCTGAAAATAAGAAAAGTGAAAGTATTTAGATGGACTTGATTCCTGTACATCAAAAAAAATATAAAATTCAAATTTACTCAGTTAACAATAGAATTATGTTTGAAACTTGGAACGAGGAGTATATGAGTGAGAGGAATTTGGTCATGAGCATAAAAAAGAAGAAAAAAAAAGATCAGGCTTCAGTACTTTTACAAAGGCGTTTTATATTCACAGTCGTTATAGTACTTTCGTTGATACTGAAACCCTAATTGATAGTAAGCCAGTAATCTAGTTAAAACTAGAAATCGATTTTGCATTAATCAAGGGTTCGTGATTAAGTGTAAGTAATTAAAAATTTCTTTTGATTCCATCTTGGCAAGAATGTTTTATGACTATGCAAGTAATTTATGGAAGGATTATACAAATTTAAGCTTTAAAATCTTGTTTCTGTTGTTGTACATTTCATCTCGAAACGGAAATGCTGAATTAATCAGTGGATTTTTTTATCTTTTGTTTCTTGAAGGGAACATTTTCAAATTACACATTCTGTTTTGATTTTCAAGGGCTTTTTTGATGAGACGCTTTTCCTCCTATTAAGTTTGCTCATTTAGTTAAATTCTGCTCAGGCATTCGTAAAAGTAACAGTTCTTAGTCTATTTACTGTTGAGAACAATTGAGAAAAAAGTTGCTGTTCTCCATAATAGTAAATTTCTTCATTTTGACTGTTTTCGTATTTGACTAAACCTCACAGTATAAAAAGTGAATATTATATTTTTTTTTTATTTTCAAGAGTGCTGTAGCAGAAAGTGTTGACATCATTTGTGCCTGTGTGCTTGGTGTGAATTTTTAGCTTCCCCAATTGTTTTTTTTTCTATTTTGGCAGGCTCTGCCTCCTTGAGGATGCTGTGTAGTCCCGTTTTCGAACAAATACAATGAAGCTAAAACAAGAAGATTCCAGCCAGAGTTAAAGTTCGATTAATGGGTTATATGTCGAGTAACGGAATAAGATCCTTCGTTTGGCATAATATCGGTTTGACTGTAGTGTGTTTCTGATAGGGTACCCATTTTAGGCTGTGACTACCGATCGTCTTTTTGTTTTTTTTTTTTCTTTGGCCCCGCCAAAACTAATTTCGGAGAGACAGACGATAATGGTTTTTTTAATAATACTTCATGTTTGGGCTGAAGTAAACTCCCCGCTGTTTCTAGCTATAAATGACAAGTAAATACCTAAAATAGATACGTATTCAGGGTGAGGGACATTTTGATTATCAGAATCATCTGGTCTATATTTTTTTGGTCAAAACAGTAAGTCTTATACTGTTTTGTATAGGCCCAGTTACAGAGCACATACTACTATTCATTCGATAATTCCGTTGGGAAACATTCAATAATTCTTCCTCAGCTTTTCGATTAAGCATCCCCATGTTCCAATGTCCATACTTGACGACTGTCTCATTACCATAGCCTGTGTTTAAATATTCTAATCTTTATTCATAGGCTCTTCATATAATTTTTCCTATCTATTTTTCAACACACAAAAAAACCCTGCGCCTTGACAATTTTTTACATCTTCACAACGTATACCATCTTACTACTCAGTGTAAGTAAAAGCTATTCACTTGATCAATTTTTTTAGTTTATCCTAACATCAACTTTTTCATCCTCATTATAGTCAAGTGATGCAGTCTGCTCGACATTAATTTTCAACCTAGTCTCACACCCTGAGCTCTCAAAAATCTTCAAAATTCACTATCACATCGCTATTTCCATTTTTGTCCAGGACCCTAAAAATCACCTACATAATCTAAGTTGTTGGGACAGTTTACCTTCCCAATATTGATACCATTGCTCTACCATTATATTATGTGTTCCTTGGAAAAATCTGCGTAATAAAAAATTAAATATAAATTGGAATAAGACACAAACCCTACTTAACTCTTGACTCAGGAGTCCTGAATCCATACTGAAGCAATCACTTAACCTTACTTCAAAACTTAACCACAGCAAGAAGCGCCGGGACCTCACCGTTGAATGAAGGCTTTATACGACACCTGGGTTACGATCTTTGTCACTACATGGTTTTGCATGACTTGGTGATGCACTCAACAAGAGTTGACGTCTGCATAAGCAACCCAGGCCTATACCTTCGAGAGTATTTTGTGCTAATGCCTGTGGACAAACAAAACCCAGAAAAACTATCTATAATAAAAAGTCCAGTTGCAATGCTATGTCGTCCCTAGGCTATAATTTCCTCGAGAGGTGCCACTCCTCAATGTCATCTGACTTTCTATCGTTTAATACAGATAAACTGACTGTGGAGTTTAAAATCCTTCTATAAGGGCATGATCATTCTCTTGTCTTCAAGATACTGTTCTTGGAATTACAAAAATGTAGGTAAGTATCCAAGTTTTTGTAGGCATGACTGTCGTTAACACAATTTTTTGCCGTAGATTGCATGGGAAAGTTACTTGGAGGTCTTCAGACCATCCCCCCCCCGTAAAATAAAAAATGATTGGTGACATCCTTTTCCCTAAGTGGACGGAAAATCGTTCAGTACTAATAGGGCATTTTTCTAGAATATGAAGGAATTAGGTCCAGACTGTCTCTGAACTTCAGTTGCATCTCTACAAGACTAAGCAGTCAACGATAAGTCACTAAGAGATACCGCAGTCAGAGTGATCCACTAGAGAACATAGAAAGTATCAACTAATTTAGAACCTTCCTCTCAAAATAAGCTGCCAAGTATTATTATTCGTAAAATCAAATTGGTAAGAAACCGTCTGTATTACTCGCAGAGCTGCTAGCGAAGTCTTGGATTTCAAGATTTATCGGATAAAATATAGTAATCCCCTGAGGAAACTGAATTTTGCTAAGAAGCACGTGTATCCCCGAAGAGTAAAAGAGTCTAAAATGTCCTGTGTTAAAGAGAAACGTCAAATTAAAAGAGAGAAAAAGGTAGGCCCTGCGACATAAAATGATGACGAAAAATTCGGGAATGTAAAGACGTCTTTAAGAAGGTGTGACGAATACTATTTAGATGCAAGAAAGTCCCAGTAGTTAATGCCTTAGATATCCCAGGCTATGTTTATAAGAGATAATGGATGCTCTAATAATGCACTGAGCCAAGACGTGTAGTGGAAGGGATATTTTAGTAAAAAGCTAATCGCATTATTGCACCAGTGTCCGAGCATTACTGATATTGTTCTTCTAATACTAAATTATCTTGTTTTCTTTTTTTTTTTCTTAGTTCTCTTGCTGCTAAAGAGTAAATAAGAAAACAATAGAAATACTTTCGAAGGTGAGATATGGCTCCCAGTCCAGAATCCAGATGATATTCAGAAGAGTGCTGAAAATTTTTTTTTCAGCCATAAAGAAAATTTTTTGCCACAAAGTTAACTCAAGCTTCTATGAGAACTGGTTATTTTTCTAAAGTTATAGCCGAATACCCTCTTCTCCTTTACAAACCTGACGTGCCAACGGCTAAGATCCTTACAATAATTCTCGATAACAATCTTTGAAATTTTTAATAAATTGTTTGCTGGAGGAAGGCTTTTGAGCTAGTCGTTTTACCAGAGGCTAGATTTTTCTCCTTTAGACAGCTGGTGAGGGAAAATTGGGAAGTACAGAACATACATAGTTGCACTGGGACTTTGAAGGATGCAGATGAGGTTCTAATATTAGTTAATGTCCTCCAAGGCGGTATACTCGCTCTAGCCTTTTAAGGTCCCTTTGGAAAAGCGTCGGCGATCTAAAGCAGTAGACTTAGAGACAAACGTATGTTTGTACGATCAGCTGAAATGTGTTGAAAGAAGTGGAAGTGTTCTATGCTGGCGACATCATTAAAATCGACTGTTATGAGCATCTCCAGGCGGGGTGTTAGATCTATACAAATGCTGTGGCTGAGGGATTTGTTATCACTAAAG
Source organism: Artemia sinica (assembly GCA_027921565.1). Classification (NCBI taxonomy): domain Eukaryota; kingdom Metazoa; phylum Arthropoda; class Branchiopoda; order Anostraca; family Artemiidae; genus Artemia; species Artemia sinica. Next base: position 37,685,485 of record CM051265.1, read on the forward strand.
GGATTATAAAAGGTTCAATTTGGGGTACAGACATTTACAAAATATAGAATCATGTGCATACTAGGTCCATGACAGTGCAAACTAGCAATCAAATGGGAGCCAATAGATTGTGTAGATTCATTTTCTTAACTTGGCATGCCTATTAACTTCAAATAATGACTTCAAACATGGTCGTCAAAGTAAAGTAGGACTGGCTTTCAAAATTAAATTATTTCACCTCTGAAAAGGGTAAAACGCTGTCAATATCCCTAAGGATAGAAGGGTTTAAGTTACCGGTCATGAAGGCTGCCCGCACAAAGAATCAATTGAGGACCCACTTTACGATGGGGTCCAATCTACCATGGTATAGTGGATTTTTGCTAGCTATTTGTAAATATTATTACAACTATTATGCTAGTTGGATGCCTCTTGTAGTAGAGCTGGAGATCAGACTAGGATACGTGTTACGTTATTTTAGCCTTATCTAGCCAAAATTATAATTCTGTTGAAAACTTTGACGTCGCTTCTAAAGGTCAATAGAAGGAATCAGTTTAAGTTCTTTGTAATATATACGTACTCCCACCCGCCACAGTCCTCACTGTAGGTTAGTAGTTCAAAATAATCAAAACTTATGAATGGATGTATTATATTTTCGTAAATCGTCCTATAGGCAATTTTAACATTTTTAAAAGTTAACCGGCTAGTTCTCCTAGTCCTCCATCCTTCAGTTTTGCCTTTATTCAAAAAATAGGCTTCATTTTTGGAATCTTCTAAGCTTTTTCTTTCATTTAATACCTTGAAAGCAGTATTCAATGGTTTTCAGAACTTGGTTCCCTTAATTCTCCCTACCCTTTACCAAAGTGGCTTGACGAGTGGTAAATAGTTGACCCTCGGACAAAAAAATTTTTGTAGAGAACTTATCTGTTTACAAGATAGTACCCCTACAAACAAATTTTAGATTGGGTTTTCACTCTTTTTATCCAGTCTTTACCTGTTAAATTTGCCTTTGTTCGAATTTCTTTGTTGTTGCAGGTTCCAAATATGCATCATTTTCGGATTATTGACATTTTGATATTACGGACTTTAGGATCTGTTACCGACCAAAGGGTGGATTTGCGCCCCTTAATGCATCCAATTATATTTCCCCAATGACAGATTTAACACTAAAAAAGGCAGTCGTTTGCACAGTGGATTGTTGGTGAGCCGATTGACTTGAAAACACTACAGTGGAAGCCCTGGACACTGAACGACGTATCTAAGGGTAGGACAAAGCAATAAAGTGGTTTGAAAAACATGCTATTTGAAACATAATGGTTAGAAATAAGTTGCGTACACAAATAACCAATACGATATGCTCATTAAGCCTAGATTATTTACTGGTGCATTCTTCATCTTTTCTTGACCTAGTTGTGCACTTAATTATTTCAATCGCTACTGTGACAATAGTCTAAATTTACTATAAAATTTGCAGCCAATCATGCTGGAGTTTTTACAGATACACCCATGAAATTTTGGTAGAATGAAAGTCTACGGGAAACAGAATGGGTTTGTGAGGGCTCGATTTTGGAAGTTGGGCAAAATATTTAAATTTGTAAATGAAATTTAACGTACCGTATTTTGATTGAGTCACTTGCAGCCGAGCTGGCTCGCATAGTCTTCTTTGTGTCATTTAAATTTCATCCATTTAATCTTATTAAGCATGTTGCAAAATCAGAGTTTGTGGTTTCTGTTTTTAGACCAAGTTTGGAGGTTTTGTCCGGACGAAGACCGAATTTTTACAAATCTTTATGGTCGCCATGATTTGGAGATATTGATAAGGTGCTGAAGCCGCGGAGGGACTGGTAAAAACCAAGGAAGTTTCTCTTAAAAGGCCATGATGGTTGTTGTGAGTATGTAGACCAGCATTTGTGTTTTATTGCTGTCATTGAAGTTTATGTCAGGAGTTTTAATTTGCTACATTTGATTTGATACCCCATCTTTGAAATCACCAGGGTTTTAAACTCTTGGTTAAATGTGATCACAAAATCTTCAGTCCTTAATTTAGAAAAATATTCAATGTAGTAAAGCATAAATTATTTAAAGTAATAGTAAAGCAAATGGTATTATTTGGTTAATTTTAACTCTCATGACAAATGTTATGAGGGTCCGCTGATGGAGTGGTACGTATTAGGTTTATGTTTAAGAATGGATTGCTTGCAAAATCTCAAGCGCAGCTGTACATTGGCAAACCAAAGAGATCCGGTCGTAGAGGTAGACCTAAACGCACCTTGCAAAAACCTCCACATCAACTTACAGCTAAACAGGGGGACATCATCACAGCAGCAACTTGGAAGAGTGATTGACGGCTGCCTTCTTGGTGGCCTGTGTGCCTTTTGGAGACGCAAAGGTTGGTGTTACTTAGGAAAGACTGCTTGCTAAAGATAATAATGCAAGAAATCGGTCATTTGAAACCCCGCACTCTACTTCCTTCCAGAACCAAAGTACTTTAGGCTGGGTTCCCACCAAAACAAATCTGGTTGATTTCTCCAAGCGATGGCTTATAGATGTTTACAAAAAAAAAAACAAAAAAAAAAAAACATTCTATGGAGTAAGCTAAGTAAAAGGCTAGGGACTTATTGGGCTCTTTCGTGGGCCCAATATTCTCAAGTATGTTATTCAACAAGAAAAACAAAACATTTTTTTTTTAGTTTCTATCAGGAATAACGAACTTATGTTCTATATTTGTTGTTATACCACAGGAGGACGCACAATGAACTATGTCTACAACAATTTTTTTAGCAGCCGTTGTGTATATAAGAAAATACGTACAATTATTTTTATTCAAGCCACAATCACAATCACAATACAAAGGGGGGGGGGGGGGGGACACAAAAACACAATCAAAGAATTATAAAGCAGAATTACAAACTTAAAATAAATTAGTGATCAACTGATGCATCAATTACTGATACTTATTTGAGTTTTCTGTTCATGTAGTTAATAATAATAACAGTAATAATTTAGTCAGAAGGCAGTATGAAAATACAAGTAAAAGTGGAGTAAAAAAAATATGAAGACAAAAACATACCATAAGGAAAAACTACGCAATCAACTAGTGAAGAACGGGGGAAAAGACCTTAGATTGACTTTGTAAGCAGATATTTCAGAGAGCTCCTTGTGTAGCAAGGCCAAACTTGTTGTTATATCTGGAATATTAAATTTTTGCACAATTTTTTCTGTTCTATACCACGGTAGCTCAAACATATAAAAACCTCAATATATTGACAAAATACGCTGTGATACACAGCGCTGGGATATATCATTTTTGAAAGTAAAAATGGAAATCAACAAGATTAAAATAGCACAGAGTGGTCACTAGTCACAGTGGTCGAGTTACAATTTCGCTAACGCTTTACTGGTAGTACTCGGTTTGGGTACACAATTCTAGTTTAAGCTTAGAGTCAAAAAACCGTACAGGAACGAAGTGAGCGTAAGTTTTTTGGAATCCACCCGATTTCCAAACCACCCGATAAATTTATCCAAACGCACAGACATATTTGTCTGACTAATTTGTGATCTACAGGAAACCCTAAATCAAAAGAAAAGGCGAAAAACTCGCATTTATCACATTCAGAGAAAGTCGTGTAGTGGAGAGAGGAAAGATAATATTCAAAAGAAATTAGAAAGCCCCTTCTGGTTGCAACTAATGTATGAGAATGTCTCACAGCGTAAGCTATGTATGAGACCACTGGTAATTTCCCAAAAAGCAATTAGCAGGATAGATTATTTTTAAATACATTAGACTAACTCAGTTTTAAGAGATGGACGAAATCATCCTTTCCCCTTCTCTCACGCCTTGCCCCATATAAATGCAGGAGTTGAATAAAGACTGTCTCCAGTTTTAAGACGGATGAATGAATGCCCATACCAATATTTTTAGAAAGGATAAATTGAAAGAATAATTGCATGGAAACAAGGGAATAAAGAGCTTGAGCATGCTTAACTGAGTCGAAAGCTTTGGTCAAATCAGAGCACACACACAAATGCCATCACCTCTTCGTTGCTGCATTATGAGAGAAGAAAGAAGTCTATGGGCATGCCTGACAAACAAACCCTCTGAAACTAAAAACTGATTTTTTTACAGTGATAGTAGTTGAATTAAACAAAAATCTTATTTTTGATTGTTTGTATCCTCTTAAAACTAAATCTTAGTTTCACATTTCCTCTTCTTCAGATGAAATGAAGAAATCTGGTACTTCGTGGTAGAGGTGGCGCTGGTTTCCAACTGGTACATGAAATGGAGGTTTCATGAACAAACAGTCTGATGGAAGGTACGGCATGTTTTAGTTATCTTAGTTTTGCTATTTCTGAAAGTTGAAAGAGTCGGTGAGTTAAGATAACCTATCACTTACGTGGGAAATCCTGAAAATGTAATTAATTTGTGTTATCAGGGAATAGTGGAGCTTTTTTTTTTCTTTCAAATTATTTTCTGTTAGAATTTTTATTGCCTTGCGCATAGTTCAATGTTGTCAATTTCGAAGAGCCCTTCAACTAGCCAGTTAGTTGAACAGCAATCTAAAATATGCCGGTACCTTTGGTCTTGGCTAATTCTGGGTTTTGGTGAATAAACAAGTTTGGGCACTTTAGTTATGTTGGAGTTGTACAATTTCAAAAGTAATTGGGCATGGACTGGTAAATTATCCATAAGTCATGCAGAAGACATTAGATGGGAAATTTTTGTTAATTTAAAATAAAATTATTTTTTTTTAATTTTTAGTAAATTCTATTTCCAATTTCAAGGCCATGATATGAAACATATTTTTAACAACTACTGTAACCAAAAAAAAAAAAAAAAAAACTGCTGTTCAGGATATATTAAGTGAATCTCGTTTTTTCTGCTCCATTGTATTGAATATATATAAAGCAAATGTAAGGTTTTAAAAAAAAAAAAAAAATACAGGGGTTTAATCAGAAAAGATAGGGAAAGTCTTTGCATTTTGGAATGAAAGTTTTCTCAATGCAGCCTGTAAATTTAGTTGTTTATTTTATCCTATATAAATACTTGTACATAAGCCGAATAAAGTGCAATTTTGCACCACTATTGTTCAATTTTTCCTTGGATTTTTAGACTAGTCTTAGGAGAGGGGATGGACTAACATTAAGATCTGACCAATCTTAAGAAGAGTGTATGAAGCTTGCGGATAATCTTAGACTAACTTATTTTAGTTTTTTTTTTTTTGTTTTCATTGGTGAAGTATTATATTTTTGGGGTTCGAAGCATTTTTCTCTCTGCAATGAAAAAGAGAGAAAAAATAATGTTTTGACATACTAAGATAATTAAGTTAGATAAATGTAAACGAATGTTTTTTCTTTAGGCCAAAATATTTGGTTGTAAACGCTGACGAGGGCGAGCCAGGGACTTGCAAGGATCGAGAAATCATGCGACATGATCCTCATAAGCTCGTTGAAGCTGCCTTGTTGCTGGTCGAGCTATGGGAGCACGAGCAGCGTATATCTACATTCGCGGTGAGTTCTATAATGAAGGTACCACTTGCAAGTGCGATTCATGAGGCATACAAGGCAGGATACCTTGAAAGAACGCTGCAACAGTGGATATGACTTTGATGTCTTTGTTCATCGCGGTGCTGGTGCATATATTTTGTGGCGAGGATAACGAAACAGCCCTCATCGAGTCTCTTGAAGGTACGACATTCTCCTTTTTCCTAACGTAGATGAGGCTAAGACGGCCAAAAAATGTGATGTCTAGGCCGTTTTTTGGTAGTATCGGATAAAATAGTTTGTTTCCTGAGGAAAGCATATTACTTTCTTGATAATCCTTCTAGATTCATTTTTTTTTTTTCCAAAATGTAATGTTTGAATTTTGGCAATGAATTCTAATGAATTCAATGAATTCTAATGAATTCTAATGAATTCAATGAATTCTAATGAATTCAATGAATTCTAATGAATTCAAAAAAACGAATTATTGAAATGCTAATGAATTTCAAGTTCTTAATGAAAACAGTAAAATATGTAAGATAAAAATATTGGGCATTACCGGTTCAGCAGGAATAAGTTAAGACTAAGACTGTTGCCCAGGATTGCGTTTAATATTTCCAAATCACACTGTTTTGCCACATGATTGAAATCGTTTTTAGTGAGGTATTTTAGAGGTATATCCTCAATAAAAACTAAGGTATTTGAGGAATATATTCTTAAATGTTGCAAAATATAGCACCGAAGCCTGGGCCTTGGGGAATAGCAAAAAATGCTAGTTTTCTTATTAGGGATTCGTTCAGGATAAATTTTGGATGAATATAGTACAAGATTTTAACGGATAGACAAAAATGTTTTCAATGAGAAATAAAATAGAGGACAAGGCTGATGCGCATGCTTTCTATTCAAATATATAATAAATACGAAAAATAGCTACAAAACAAATAAAAAATGGGATTAAAAAAAATTCGAGCGTGTGTTTTATCTGCAGTCAAAATGTTTAATTTTTATAAAACTCCTACTGCTACTCTTTGCAATTACGATTGTATAAATAGAAAGAGAATAATGACATTCAAGTGAGGTTTAGCAACGAGCATTCATCTAAGAACTTAACAGACTCTTAATCAGGAAGTCACTTATGTAGCCCCATCTCAGTTCTATATCTGAAAATAATCTATACCGAAACGGCTGTAGCCTAGAATAGGCATAATTTTGTCTTAAATTTTCAACTTAAAGGCCCAGCCTAACCCTCGATCTTACGTTTTAGCTATACCTATATAGGCCTAGATGCTGACATTTATTAGGCCGACAAAGATTTATATATATTATGAGGTTTCTAATATATAAAAGCATATAAACTCGTAAAATAAATCTCATCAAATAATTACTGACATTCAAGGGCCTAGCCAAGTGTTGCTTTTCGGGGGGAAGGGGGGGGGGGGGTTATTTCTGGACGCACCTGACACATTGATATATTGTATAGAACAAATATGATTTTTCGGGGGAATTTGGGGATAAAAAAAGGGCAAGTCCCCTGTCTTCTACCCTCTCCTCGCATACGTCTATGGAGAGGATTTGAATCTCCATTATAGGAAAACGCCCAGTGACACCTATCCTTTGCCATGCAGGGTTTATTTTCAGTTTGTATTACATAACTTGGTTTACTGTGTGACTTCTACTTATGTAACTCTAGGAAATATCTAACTATGTTGTAAAAATTCGATATGTTGATAATATTATTTTTTGATTCTTGATTGATTTGATTGTCGTTTTTGATAATTTTCGGGATAGGCATTGTTATCAATTTCCGCTGCTGTACTAGATAAGAATAATATGCTTAAATAACGAAAGAAATATCCCATTTCTCAATGTTTTACCATGACAGCGCTTGCGAAATTGCCCTATCCGTGTTAGTTGCTTCATCAATATTACGAAGTTTCTTCTCTATACATGTCTTTGACTCAATATTGGATTGTCTTTCGTAAGATTTCTTAATATCGCTGGATGTTCTCTTGCTGATATTGAGAAATACTCTGATTAATGGGTCTCGCTGAAAGAAAAAGCTCTTTTTTCATTTTATGGACAGCTGTTAAAATTCTAGTAGGAGTCAATGCACTTTTGAAATGGACCAAGTAGTTATTCGACCTTAAGCGATCCACTGCCATTTGTGGGTCGGCTTGGATTAAGTTCCCCCTCCTCAATTTTTTTTTATCCTTGATAATTGCAAAATATTTTGATATTCTATATTATTTTACAGCAAATAATTAGAAACTAGATGGTAAATTTTTTTACTATTCTGATCCTATGAGTTTTACGCACTGTCAACACATAAGTTGACAATGAAAGCTATATAACCAGCAACAATGTTGAAGGAAAGTGGAACTAGTTGGAAATATTGCATGCGATATTGTTGAACTGAAATATACCTAATTAAGATATTTTTCAAAATGCCCCATGGAACACTAAAAAGTTTCTCAGTGAAATTTTTGGCATCGTAGTTATAAATTCAGAACTAATAGGCAATATATTAATCACCATCCAAAAACACCTGAAAATGAGAGATGCTAAATTCAGAAATGATTCAAACAAGGCTATGATGCTTAAGTTACTGTAATTTGATTGTTGAAGAAAACTAACTCTCTTAGTGCGAGTTCTGCCATCAGCAAATTAGAAACCCTATTATTCATATATTTCATTTTTAACCATTTCTAGGCCACAGGATGTTTATGTCCTTGTCTTTTGTTCAATGTAGGATGGAAAAGACCAGGCATTTTCTAAATTTATCATGAAGTAGTCAAGCATACAGGGTGGCGAACATGATTCAATGATCTCTTTTTTTGCATAGCACATAAGTATCGCTATTTTGGAAGCAGAAGTGCCCAAAAACGTTGCTGGAGTCGTAATAATTAGAAACTGGACCAGAAGTGTCAAATTTGAACCTCAAAGACCAAATTGATTGTGTTTTGGGTAAATCAAAATAATTTTTTCCTACTTTTCTCAGCAATTTCTTTATATTTTTCAATGTTGCAAAGGTTTCAGATAGAATGAAGCATGGCTTTTCGTTGATTAAAGAAAAAAAATATTCCGAAAAAGAAGTTTTTCAAAGACAGTAAAGGCTATATTAAACTTAAGATTAGCAGAATTAAAACGTTATGATAATTCAAACTCAAAACAACCAGAAATTACTATTAAAGAATAAGTGAAACCCAAAACAAACAGAAATTAAACAACAATCATAGCAAACAAGCATATAACTGGTACTAATATAAATGAAGAAATAAATCTTAAAACGGATAATAAAACATAAAATTGAATTAGCAAATCAAGCTTAAAACGAACAAAAAATCTGTACAAACAAGAGATTGGCTACTGCCTCCTCCACTAACTGTAAAAGTCTAAAAGCTACTGCGTCATGGCGCTTTACTGAAAACCAATTATATTACAAGTATTTTCTGTTGTACTCATTACAACATTGAAAATAAAAATTACAGTGAACTAAAGTCTTGAACTGATTGAGCTTTCAGCAATTAATGTCATTATATATCAAATATTCTGTTTTTTTTTTTTTTTTAGTTCTTTCCAAGAAAGTTCAAGACGGATATATTTTTGAGTAAAGCGCCAATGACGCAGTAGGTCTTAGACTTTTACAGTTAGTGGAGGAGGCAGTAGCCAAACTCTTGTTTGTACAGATTTTTGTTCGTTTTAAGCTATTGTTTATATGATATTTGGACTACTTTGAACAAAATGGCTTCTCTAAATTTTGATCGGATGCATTTGGGGAAAAAGATGGTGTGTGGGGAGGGCAAGGGGGGGGGGGGGGGGTGTTGCTAGTTGCCCTTCCTGATCACTTTTGATTTTGAAAAAGAGACTGGAACTTTCAATTTCCGATCAAAATGAGCCTCCTCCAAAGTTCATAAGAGTACCCCTCCCTTCCATAAAAAAATATATATGCCCCGGGGTTATAACTTACCAATCCTTGGGGCTTTGGGGGGGTTTGGGGGGTGTGAAACCTTGAGTTCCGGGGGGGTTGTTTCAACCCCAGAGACATTGCTGTATGATCTTTGGACTATTTTAACAAATTGCTTATCTCAAGGTTTTGACCAGATGTAATTGGGGAAAAGAGGGCTTTGGGGGAGCTAGTTGCCCAATAAACACTTTGACTCTTAAAAAGGATGTTAGAACTTTGTATTTCTAACTAAATCAAGAAAGAAGTTTCACTCTATAATCTGAGGCAGAAAGAGGACCTTTGGCTCCTCCAAACGCCACCCCTAACACCAAACTTTTCACAAAAAGGCAGGCATACTTTTTTCACCAATCTGGTTGAAATTATAGGCCATAAGATGGGTTGAAAGTTATTGACCTGAAGCTCGGATATGAAAATGATGACTGTCAACGTGAAATTGAAGCAGTTGTTCTGCTTTTCTGACATTTGTACGAAATTAGTCAGATTCAATTGAAAATTATGTAATTATTAACTTTGTGTCATGGGGACAGAAGGAATTGATTTCTTTATAAGATTTATTTAATAGCTTGGGCTAGATTTTAAGTTTTTGGTTTTGAATTTATAATAGCATTACCACATGTAGGCTACGTTGGGCATTTAAATAAAAAATATTGATTGGTGTCAACAAATGTAGAATAATGTTGGGTTTAAGCTGAAACGCTGTTTTGAGACTTTATTCATGGATTTTTTTTTTTTTTTTTTACAAATAATTGGCCATGGGAACGTTAACCTGATTATGCTAGGGCATTATATAACAGAGCACGGGGGGTAGAGGAGGAAGTGTGCTATCGGATTCCCACAATTTAAAGGTACCTTAGTCAGATTGCTGCATTCAAATAGCGGTCTGTGTTCTTTAAACATTTGATTGTAATACCATTTTATTGTTACGCAGCAAGAAGCTTAGATCTCTTCTCTTTTGAATGCATAACAAGTAGACTAATAGCCTTTCATTACCACAGACTGTTTGTGCCTAGATTTTCACATGCTGCATGGTTCTAAACAATCTCGCATTCTCACGGAATTAACATGGAGGGTTGAATCATGTTAATAATTTTGATGAGTTCTCTGAATCCTCTTGAAAGCCTAGAAAGCTCAAAGCGGACTTCGATTAAAAAAAAGTAGGAAAAATGAATCGTCATATACTGAACAGGTGGTTTCACCCAAGCCTGCGAGACAATGACTAGACTATCGATTCCACAAGTGGTTTTCTCCAAACCAAGCTATCAGTTGTCGAGAATATGACAAAAGTTACGGGGTCTTTTTTACAATGCGTCTTTGAACTCATCACGTAGAACTGACAAAAAGGGTCAAGCTAATCAGTGATAGAGTTTTTTAGAATCGAAAAAGCATTGTTTTACGATAATCGGGTCTGCAGTCTCAGGTAACTAATACCCATACTACTACTACTAATTTTCTCTGTAAAACGTCTAGAAATCTTCCTTCAATTTTTCATAGCGCAGTCATCCTCCATCAGACGCCTTCAGAACCCATACTTACGACCACTGTCATCACTGTAGCTTCCAATATTCTTCAATCTTGATTTGCAGACTTATCTTCCTATTCTTCCAAACTTTTTCAGCTTTGAAAAAAATACCCTGGTAATGGCTATTCTTCTTTTAAACATCTTCAGGGACCCACCATCTTACTAATAACACTACATAGGTAAGTGGAGCTTATCCACTTGATCGATCTTCTTGTTACCCAACATCACCTTTTCGTACGTTTACTTTTCCACCCCTTATAGCGAGTTAGTCTTCTTACCACATCAATTGCATTCAAACCCATTCTTGCACCCTGAACACGCAAAACCTCTTGAAAAATAATTTCATTTTGTTAACACTTTTATCTAGGATACTTAATCATCAGCGTAATCTTTGTCCAGCAGAAAATTTACTTCTCCATTTAATTCTATGTTCTCCCATTGCCTTTTCTGTGCCCCATTAGACAAAGTTCATCAAAATGATCATAGGCAGCGCAATAGCGCTGCCTGAGTAAAGAACGATGTTGGTACAATGTATTGTTTTTCTCCACACAGGGCTCTTGTATCGAAGGAGGTGTCGTAGAAACTTCGAAAGGTCTCATTCGATTGAAGGGTTTTAAGTTATGCCCTGAGGGCATATAAAGAAACGATGTTGGCACAATGTATTTTTTTTTTTTTTTTTTTTTTTTTTTTTCCTTTAGGGAAGGGCACTTCGTATCGAAGGAAGTTGTCGTTAGAAGACTTCGAAAGGTAGATACGATTGAAGGAAGTTTATGCCCTGAAATTAGGAAAGGAAAGAAAAGTATTATTTATTATTTTTTTTTGTCCTTTACGGTTGTCGTAGAAAACTTCGAAAAAGGCTCATTCAATTGGAAATTGGAGTGGCTTGTGCCCTTTTTAATAGTCGAAAGTGATTGGAGAGCGACTAGCCCCCCCCCCCCCCCCCCCCCACGCCCATCATTCCCCCAAACACATCAATCAAAAATTTTGAGATAGCATTTTGTTCAGTGTAGTTGATTTCCAGATAGAAAATATGTTTTTGAGGAGGACACTCCCCCACAACCCTCGGGGCAAGGGTTGTAAGTTATGCCGTGGGGGCATATAAGGTCTTTATAGAACGCGTTGTCGTAGAAACTTCAAAAAGGGCTCATTCGATTGGCGATTGAAATGGCTAGTGCCCTTTTTGATAGTCGAAAGTGATTGGAAGGCAACTAACCCCCCTTCCACGCCCACCATTTCCCCAAACACATCCAGTAAAAATTTTGAGATAGCCAATTTGTCCGATGGCGTTCAAAGTTCAGGAAAATTATACCTTTGGGCAGGACACTCCCCCCACAGTCTTCACTGTAAGGGTTTATAAGTTATGCCCTGGGGGCATGTAAGGTTTTCATTGAAATCTTTGTTGTAGAAACTTGAAAAAGGGCTCTTCGATTTGAAATTCAAAGGGCTAGTACCCTTTTTAATAGTCGAAAGTGATTTGAGGGCAACTAACCCCCTCTCAAGCCCACCTTTCCCCAAACATATCCCAATTAAAATTTTTTTAGATATCCATTTTATTCAACGTAGTTTAAAGTTTTGGAAATTAGGTCTTTAAGGATGACAACCCTTCCCCCCCACAGCCCTCAGGGCAAGGTTTGTAAGTTATTCCCTGGGGGCATATAATGTTATTATTGAAAGCGTTGTCGTAGAAACTTCAAAAGGGCTCATTCAATTGGAAATTGAAAGAGCTAGTGCCTTTTTTAATATTTGATAGCGACTAACGCCCCTCTCACGCCCACCATTTTCCCTAACACATCCAATCAAAATTTTGAGATATCTATTTTGTTCACCGTAGTTGAAAAAGTCCTGGAAATTAGGTCTTTTAGGATGATAAACCCCCTCAGAGCCCACAGTGCAAGGGTTGTAAGTTATGCCCTGGGAGCATATAAAGTTTTTTATTGAAAGTGTTGGTCGTAGAAACTTCAAAAAGGACTCATTCATTGCAAATTAAAAGGGCTAGTGCCTTTTTAAATAGTTGAAAGTGATGGACAGCGACTAATGCAAACTCTCACACCCACCATTTTCCCAAACACATCCAATCAATGATAGACATTATAGATATCAGTTTAATGTGAAAATGGACCAGGCCCCTGGGCATTGTTTTTTTTGCGAAAATTTGTTGAGAATGCCGTTAAAGAGAAAAAAGGGGAAATTATTTGAGATACCCATTTTGTTCAACGTAGTTGAAAGTTCTGGAAATTAGGTCTTTTAGGATGATAACCCCCTCAGAGCCCTCAGTGCAAGGGTTGTAAGTTATGCCCTGGGGGCATATAAGGTTTATATAGAAAGCTGTTGTATAAATCATAGGCATCGCGATCGCGCTGCCTCAGTAAAGAACGATGTTGCACAATGTATTATTTTTTTGTTCCATACCTGGGCACTTCGTATCGAAGGAGTTGTCGTAGAAACTTCGAAAGGGCTCATTCGATTGGAAATTGGAGTAGCTAGTGCCCTTTTAATATTCGAAAGTGGTTGGAGGGCAACTAGCCCTCCCCCCCCCCCCCCCCCCCCCCCCCCCCCCCCCCTCACGCCCATCATTCCCCCCACACACCCAATCAATCAAATTTTGAGATAACCATTTTGTTCAGCGTAGTTGATTTCCAGATAGAACATATGTTTTTTTTGAGGAGGAAACTCCCCCCACAACCCTCAGGGCAAGGGTTTTAAGTTATGCCCTGGGGGCGTATAAGAACGATGTTGGCACAATGTATTATTTACTAATTTTTTCCTTTAGAGCAGGGCAATTCGTATCGAAGAAAGTTGTCGTAGAAACTTCGTAAGGGCTCATTCAATTGGAAATTGGAGTGGCTTGTCCCCTTTTAATAGTCGAAAGTGATTAGAAGGCTATTAATACCCCTTTCACGCTCGAAGCACATCCAGTCAAAATTTTGAGATAGCCATTTTTGTTCAGCGTAGTTTGATTTCCAGATAGAAATTATGTTTTTGAGGAGGACAGTCCCCAACAGCCCTTGGGGCAAGGGTTGTAAGTTATACCCTGGGGATTATAAGGTATTTTATAGAAGGTGTTGTCGTAGAAACTTCAAAAAGGCTCATTCGATTGGAAATTCAAAGGGCTATTCCCCTTTTTAATAGTCGAAAGTGATTAGAGAGCAACTAACCCGCCTCTCACGCCCCAAAGACATCTAATCAAATTTTGAGAGTAGCCATTTTATTCAACGTAGTTTTAAGTTCTGGAAATTAGGTCTTTGGAGGATGACAACCCCCCCCCCCCCCCCCCCCCCCCCCCCCCCCCCCCCCCCCCCCCCCCTCCCACAGCCCTCAGGGCAAGGATTGTAAATTATGGCCTAGGGGCATATAAGGTTTTATAGAACGTGTTGTCGTAGAAAACTCAAAAAGGGCTCATTCGATTGGAAATTGAAATGGCTAGTGCCCTTTTTAATAGTAGGTCTTTAAGGTTCACACACCCCCCCCCCCCCACAGCCCTCAGAGCAAGGGTTATATATTTTGCCCTGGGGGCATATAAAGTTTTTATTGAAAGCGTAGAAACATCAAAAGGGCTCATTCAATTGGAAATTGAAAGGGCTAGTGCCTTTTTTAATAGTTAAAAGGTATTGGAGAGCGACTAACGACCCTCTCACCCCCACCATTTTTCCCAAAACACATCCTATCAAAATTTGAAATATCCATTTTGTTCAACGTAGTTGAAAGTTCTTGAAATTAGGTCTTTTAGGATGATAACCCCCTCAGAGCCCTCAGGGCAAAGGTGTAAATTATGCCCAAGGGCATATAAGGTTTTTATAGAACGCGTTGTCGTAGAAACTTCAAAAAGGGCTCATTCGATTGGAAATTGAAATGGTTAGTGCTCTTTTTAATAGTCGAAAGTGATTGGAAAGCAACTAACACCCCTTCCACGCCCACCATTTCCCCAAACACATCCAATAAAGATTTCGAGATAGCCATTTTGTTCCACGCAGTTCAAAGTTCAGGAAATTTTACCTTTGAGCAGGATACTCCCCCCACAGTCTTCAGGGCAAGGATTATAAGTTATGCCCTGGGGGCATATAAGGTTTTTATTGAAATCTTTGTCGTAGAAACTTGAAAAAGGGCTCATTCGATTGGAAATTCAAGGGGCTAGTGCCCTTTTTAATAGTCAAAAGTGATTTGAGGGCAACTAACCCCCCTCTCACGCCCTTTTTTCCCCAAACACATCCAATCAATATTTTAGATAACCATTTTATTCAACGGAGTTTGAAAGTTTTGGAAATTAGGTCTTTAAGGATGACAACCCCCCCCCCCCCCACAGCCCTCGGGGCAAGGGTTGTAAGTTATGCCCTGGGGGTATATAAGGTTTTTATTGGAAGCGTTGAAACTTCAAAAGGTCTCATTCAATTGGAAATTGAAAGGGCTAGTGCCTTTTTTAATAGTTGAAAGTGATTGGAGAGAGACTAACGCCCCTCTCACCCCCATTATTTTCTCAAACACATCCAATCAAAATTTCAAAAATCCATTTTGTTCGACGTTGTTGAAAGTTCTTGAAATTAGGTCTTTTAGGATGATAACCCCCTCAGAGGCCTCAGTGCAAGGTTTGTAAGTTATTCCCTAGGGTGGGGGGGCATATAAGGTTTTTATAGATAGAGTTGTCGTAAAACTTCAAAAGGGGCTCATGCAATTGGAAATTGAGAGGGCTAGTAGTCCCCTTTGTAATAGTCGAAAGTCATTGGAGGGTAAAAAACCCGCCTCTCACGCCCACCATTCCTCCAAACACATCCAATCAAAATTTTCAGATAGCCATTTTGTTCAACGTAGTAGAAAGTTCTGGAAATTAGGTCTTTGAGAATGACACCCCCCCCCCCCAGCACTCAGGGCAAGGGTTGTAAGTTATGCCCTGGGGGTATATAAGATTTATATTGACAGTTTTGTCGTAGAAACTTCAAAATGGCT
Source organism: Artemia sinica (assembly GCA_027921565.1). NCBI lineage: Eukaryota > Metazoa > Arthropoda > Branchiopoda > Anostraca > Artemiidae > Artemia > Artemia sinica. The sequence continues at coordinate 37,701,363 of CM051265.1, forward strand.
CATTTGATTGGAAATTTAAAGGGCTAGGGCCATTTTTAATAGTTGAAAGTAATAGGAGAGCGACTACCGCCCCTCTCACGCCCACCATTTCCCCAAACGCATCCAATCAAAATTTTGAGATAGCCATTTTGTTTAACGTAGTTGAAAGTTCTGGAAATTAGGTCTTAGAGGATGACAACCCACCCTCACAGCCCTTAGGGTAAGGGTTGTAATTTATGCCCTGGGGGTATATAAGGTTTTTATAGGAAGTGTTGTCGTAGAAACTCAAAAAGGGCTCATTCGATTGGAAATTGAAAGGCCTAGTGCCCTTTTTAATAGTCGAAAGTGATTGGAAGGCTTGAAATTGTTATAGTAAACATCGATGTGGGTATAATGTGTTATTTTTTTGTTGTTGTTGTTTAGACCAGGGCACTTTGTATCGAAGGAGTTGTCGTAGGAAGTTCGAAAGGGGCTCATTCGATTGAAAATAGAAAGGGCTGATGCCCTTTTTAATAGTCGAAAGTGATTGGAGGAAAACTAATCCCCCTCCCACGCCCACCCTCCCATTTGACTTTATGTTTAAAAATAAATGTTGCCATAAGATTAAATCAAAATGCACTGTGTTAATGCTAATTCCCAATAAGGCATCTCAGCAGTATCCCAAGAACGACTGAGGGTATTATGTTCAAACTTTCGGGGCTGCTTCTGCTCTTAAAATTTAACCAAATCAAAGTAGCGTAAGTGTATCCAAGCTATTAAAGAAAGTAAACAGATTTTTTTGCGTTTTACATTCACGTCAACTAGAGGAGGTATGAAACTAAATTAAACACTACTATTTGTGTCCAGATTTTTAAGAGGGTGTATGTTGTTAAAAATTTCTGAACATTTTTTCTCCAGAATACAAATAGCAGGCTAAACTATAAATTCTTGAAAAAACGAAAAGATTTAAAGTATTATTTTCTTTTTCTCTGAAAAGACTATGTCAATATAAAACGAACAGAATTAATTAAAAAATATTTTTTCCACAAAATAAGTTTTTCAAAAAAAAGTAAAGAACTTCATTGAACAAAAAATGAGCAAAAATAAAGTCAAATAATCTACCAAGCGTGAAACTACCACAAATCAGCATCGATAAACAAATGAAACCCAAAACGAGCAGAAATTAACATAAGTTGGGCTCGAAACCTCTATGCCTTACCAAGGCCAGAATATAATTTGGACTTTACTGAAAAAAATACAAATGAATGCGGATTGTCAGTTTTATATACATATACTGATATTTAGTAATCAAAATGTTAATATTATTTGATTTATTAAAGTTATAAAAGTAAAAACATTTATATTTTTTTCAGTAAAGTGCAAATTAGTGCAATTAGGGCTTAGAGGATGACACATCACCCTCACTTCCCTTTAGGGTAAGGGTTGTAATTTATGCCCTGGGGGCATATAAGGTGTTTATAGGAAGTGTTGTCGTAGAAACTCAATAAGGGCTCATTCGATTGGAAATCGAAAGGCCTAGTGCCGTTTTTAATAGTCGAAAGTGATCGGAAGGCTTGACATTTTTATAATAAAGATCGATGTAAATCGATGTAATTTATGCCTTGGGGGCATACAAGGTGTTTATAGAAAGCGTTGTCGTTTCAAAAAGGGCTCATTTGATTGGAAATTGAAAGGCCTAGTGCCCTTTTTTAATAGTCGAAAGTGATTGGAAGGCTTGACATTTTTATAGTAAAAGATCGATGTGGGTATAATGTATTATTTTTTGTTGTTGTTGTTGTTTAGACCAGGGCACTTCGTATCGAAGGAGTTGTCGTGGGAACTTCAAAAAGGGCTCATTCGATTGAAAATAGAAAGGGCTGATGCCCTTTTTAATAGTTGAAAGTAATTGGAGGGCAACTAATCTCCCTGGCACTCCCACGCCCACCCTCCCATTTGCCCATTATGTTTAAAAACTAAATGTTGCCTTAAGATTAAATCAAAATGCACTGTGTTAATGCTAATTCCCAATAAGGCATCTCAGCAGTATCTCAAGAAACGACTGAGGGTATAACTTTCGGGGCTACTTCTGCTCTTAAAATTTAACCAAATCAAAATAGCGTAAGTGTATCCAACCTATTAAAGAAAAGTAAACAGATTTTTTTGCGAATGGTATCAAGTTTTCCATTTCAGGTCAACTAGAGGAGTTGAAAAAATACAACTGAATGTGCATTGTCAGTTTAATATACATATACTGATGTTTAGTAATCAAAATGTTAATATTATTTTGATTTATTAAAGTTATAAAAGTAAAAAAAATTTATATTTTTTTCAGTAAAATGCAAATTTTTTTCTGGCCTTAGGAAGGCATAGGGGTTTTGTGCCCAACTTATGTTAATTTCTGCTCGTTTTGAGTTTCACTCGGTTATTTATTGTAATATTTCTGAATTTCGTTCGTTTTGGGTTTCAGTTATTTATCGATGCTGATTTGTGGTAGTTTCACGCTTGGTAGATTATTTGATTTTATTTTTGCTCATTTTTTGTTTAATGGAGTTCTTTACTTTTCTTGAAAAACTTATTTTGTTGAAAAAATCTTTTTTAATTAATCCATATAATGGGAATAGAATGCAACCTGTGTAACTCTTGATTTAATATGAAACCAGCCACTAACCTCATATCCGACCTTAACCGCAACAATTTTATCCTCGTACATACCAGTAATCACTTTAGTGTCTTTCTCTGGTATCATAGGCAGCGCAATAGCGCTGCCTAAGTAAAGAACGATGTTGGCACAATGTATTATTTATTTTTTTCCATACCAGGGCACTTCATATCGAAGGAGTGGTTGTGGAAACTTCGAAAAAGGGCTCATTCGATTGGAAATTGGAATGGTTAGTGCCCTTTTTAATAGTCGAAGTGATTGGAAGACACCTCTTCCACGCCCACCATATCCCCAAACACATTTTTTAGATAGCCATTTTGTTCAGCGTAGTTGATTTCCAGATAGAAAATATGTCTTTGAGGAGAACACTCCCCCACAGCCCTCAGGGCAAGGGTTTTAAGTTATGTCCTGGGGGCATATAAGGTTTCTATATAAAGCTTTGTCATAGAAGCTTCAAAAAAGCTCATTCGATTGGAAATTCAAATGGCTAGTGTCCTTTTTAATAGTCAAAAGTGATGGGAGGGCAACTAACCCCCCTCTCACGCCCACCTTTTCCCCAAACACATCCAATCAAAATTTTGAGATAGCCATATAGTTGAAAGTTCTGTAAATTAGGTCTTTGAGGATGACAACCCCCCCCCCCCCCACAGCCCTTAGGGCAAGGGTTGTAAGTTATGCCCTTGGGGCGTATAAGGTTTTTTTTTATAGAAAGCGTTGTCGTAGAAACTTCAAAAAGGGCTCCGTTTCTGTTGATGCTTGAATTATGCAGGTAGACCCCGGCGCCGCGCCGATGAGGGAAGACCGGCGGCGGCGGGGCAAAAAACAGCACGTCGCGGCGCGCCGCCGGTAAGACGCCGGCGGTGCGCCGCCGGTAAGATTTCGGCGGCGCGCCGCCGGCGCGATCAATGTTGACCGCGAACATTAATGTTTTCATCAGTCTTTCTCAAATCACAGCTTCAATTTACAACAGATTCGAGCCTATTCATGAGTTCAAAAATTCACAAGTCGCTGGCTGGAAACTGGTCTTCTTCGTTATTCATCAAGAGAAGTAGAAATCTGGTAGAAACGAAATGGCTGTGGCGTTTCAGAACCCTTGCATAATACGAGTAGTTGAAGTATTTATTAGCTATGTATTCTTAACATAAATAATTATCAAAATTAGTAGTTTTTTTGTCATCGAGCATTACTGCATATAAAACTTCAAATACCGTATCACAAAATTCGTCAGTTATCTGGGTAAAAACTTTGAATATAACTTTGAACTTAGAAGCTTAATTTTTTCATAATGCCCTTTGCCTATATCTGTTTTGTCACATTTAAAACAGTTGAAATGGGCGACTTTGATATTGATTGTTTTTTTTTTGCTTTTTTTTTTGGATTCCTAAGAAGCCTGCTTGTATTAAAAACTGGTTTTTAATTACAATTAAAAAAAAATGCGTTTTAAAAGTTTTTTTTTTTTTTTTTGGCTTCTTTATAGAATATATGTCATGTAGGCTAAGGCTGAACTGCTGCTCTTTTGGATATTATTCATTTTTTTCTTTTGGGGATTCATTCCAAATTATAAATTGATAAATACCTAATATCAGTCAAATTATAAACTGTATTTAAAAGGAGTAAATTTATCAAATTGAAAAATACATGATGAACACTTGAGAAAATACATGAGAACACTTCAATTACAACGAGACAAAAAACACTTAATAGTTTATTGGCTATGAAGAAAAATGAAGTACCAGCTATTTTCTTAGGTAAAAAATGAAAAGCTCATCCGTTTTAAGTGCAATTAAATGAAATAATATGCAGACTGAAGTAGCTCCAGGAAGATATTTGAAATGTTCATCCTAGTTCGTCACTTTTAATCCAAGCAAAATGTTAGGACACTTAGTATCAGTTATTGAGTTTAAGCTTTGATTTCCAAATGCTCACAAGAATTACCAAATTTAAGAAAGTCGCAACAATAAGTCACCTGTGGTCAAAAAATACTTAGACTTCTCTTTGATCCCCACCCAGGCTCAAAGCTTCTGCTATGGTCATTTCCGTGGAAATCTCCAAAGAGTTTCTTTTTAAAATAGCTTTCAAGCGTAGTTAGGGGTATTTAGACTTTTTTGCTTTTCTTCAAAGCTTTGAAAAAAGTGTTATAATATTCCAAATGTTACATTTGTGCATTTTTGGTAATTTTGTGGGGTGATCGAATTTTCTAAACCACTGTAGATTAAGAACGTTGCAACATATAGTGAGGTCGAATTTGTCAAAGACCTCCTTGTAGATTGAAAGCTTTTATTAAGACCTGGCCTTTTAGTGTAACATCTAGGGTTTCCAAGTTACTCGAGCGCAACGTTAGGTGGGGATGTCGATATCGCTTTCGTCACACCAATTCGTTTTAGTGTGAATCTGCCTGGTACATATGAATGAATGTTTTCAATGTAAACCCGTTTCATCAATAGGAAAAAAAACCGGATTGGACGCATATGTCCCTTTCCCTTTGGACGATAAAAACCATACAAGTGCTGTATCAAGTATAACTCAAGAAAATCTTGTTAATTTTGTCAACTTTTTGGCATCCCTGCTTTCAATAAAAAAAATCAAGGTACTATCACTTAAATATAATAAGTCCCTATGCCCCCCTTCTGGATACCATCTTGATAGGATACCGTCTCAGCTTTCATTAGAAAAATGATTTACTGAATAATTAACAAGGTCACTATATGGTTCAAACAAACACGCAAAAATAACGTTAAACAGCTTAGTGTTCCTTGAAAAAAAAAAAATTGAGAGTATGAGTAAAGGGGTACAAAGACAACAACAAAAATATCGAAATTATTCAGATATACCTCAAATTATTGAAAACTGAGTGATAGATTCGCCATGGCATTCCATAAGATCCAAAGAATCAAATTAAAGGGAGCACACACAAAAGCCAAATAAGGCCAGTAGCCTATGAGAAATCGCAAAATACCCAAGACAATGAACAAGTCCTAATGGGGGGCCCTGGCTCTATCAAAATATTGTAAGAGTTTCCCAGGGAATTTGATATCATTTTCTTCTGTCTCCACTTTAAATGAAAAAAAAATTATCTTTTTGGCATCCCTGCTTTCAATAAAAAAAAATGAGGTATTATCATTTAAAAATGATAGCCCCCTATCCCCCTCCCCCATAGGCAATAATTTACAATTTATTTATGAATCATATTTTTGGGGTAACTTCCGGTTCAATCTTTAATTCCCCAACCTTGTACATAGCTTAGTCTATAGCTAAATTTTGTCTCAACCGAAGGCTGTTTTTTTTTTGGGGGGGGGGGGGGGGGGGGTAAAAATGTTCCAGAAAGAAGATTGTATTTCAAAAAAAAATCTGCAAACTTACAATTCAGCTGCAGAAACAATCTGTCGGCTGTCAATTTCAAAATCCAACAAAAGGCTGAAGCTGTATAGTAGTGAATGCGTTCTATAATTCTATTCAACTTGAAAATAAAATTCTTGACTACGAATGATGTAAGAAATAGCGATTGGGAAACTGCATTCGAAATAATTTAAACTCATTTCATAAAGACGAACTTTTTTTTTGTCAACATATGAAGAACTGTGTATATTGCAATATTTGCAATAGCATATTGCATCTGTCTGGTTTTTATGCAAAGTAACAAAAGAGACGAAAATTAATGAACAAGAGAGCAGTGAAGAATTATGGTATACAAAGTAATATTTGGCAGGGAAAGTCACTGGTGATAAATCACTAGGGGTGGCACCGTGATTGCGTGATTTTCGGGGATTCGGGGAACCAATTTTTTTTTTTCGGGGTGACGCATAGATTTTCGGGGAAATACCCGAAAATTCGGGGATAGTGCAAGCTCTGCTTGATTTCTAATCAGGAAAATCGAAATACTAAACCACACGAGAAGGAAAAGCTCCGACTTTGCAGTTGACGCAATAAAGAATTGCCGTAAAAATAATTTAAAGTCGACCGAACGCCGCCGCCTCTGTCGGCGGCGGCGTGCATGCGGCGCGCCGGCGGCGTTACGACACCTCGGCGGCGTCCGACCGGGCCTCTCGTCGGCGGCGTTCGGTCGATCCGCCGGTGCGGCGCCGGGGTCTATATGCAGGCTTATCTTAGTTTTGGCAAGACTTTTGAAGAATATAAATTTCAGCTGGGGGGGGCTGGAACCGAGGTCTGTGGGCGCCCCCTTATGGGCGCTCATGGAATTAGAATTAGAAATGGATTGAGTGTTTAGTAATATGTAATTTTGTATTTTTAAAATTTATAAGAATTTTTTTTTTTTAAGGAAAGCAAGGGAAACCCCGTCTCAAGCCCCCTTTCCCAGCCGACATCGGTGTTTTTGGTTGTCCAACAACTGTTGCTAATGTAGAAACTGTTGCTGTTGCTCCAGTAAGTCTTTTGATTTTTTTTTCATACTTTGCGCCTAAAAAGACGTCTTTGGGAAAATGCTTCTACTAGAAAATAATAAGATTATATGCAAAAAAAAGAAAAGAAAGCAATGTTTATACTTTGTGGCGAAGCCTTGCTCTTTCATTATAATGTTAATTTTCCTATGCTATGAAAATTGATGTAATAGTTTAAACTGACACGTCAGCAAGCGTTTTTTTTTGCGCATGATAAAAAAAAAAACTGTCTTCATTTTCTCTCATTTTGTCTTTAAAAACTTAAAAAAAAAAAAAATCAACAGTGAAATTACGTCAGCAACTTTATGTGAAGTTTGTAGCTTGGAAAATGGACAAAAATGCTTGAACTTAAGAAAAATGTTTATAATTAGTTGCATTCTATTCTCTAGCTTAAATGATGAAAACCATGCAAAATCAATTATTGAAAAGGGCAGGGGTGAAATGTGCAGGGAAAGGGCAAGAGAACCTTCCCTAATCTGCTTTGCCTGTCGATAAAAGATTGGGATCGTAAAAAATGGGGCAAAAAGCAGCGTGATTTAGAGTCTGGTCCTTTTTGCACAATTGTTTGTTCTAAAACTGCTTCATTTTCTATTCAATGTATTGTAGAAATCTTTCTCAAGTTACTTAATTTTATTTTGGGATAGTCCATTTTTGAGTTTGGATTATTGAGTTTTAGAGTTAATCAGTTCCATTTCTTAACAGCTTCAAAGTTCCAATAGTTGACGTAGTTGAAACTCATGTTTTTCGATGTAGACACGAATCAGTTGTATATGGATTAGCTGAGATACTTCATATGTTACTGAAGGGCTCAATGGATATATAGCAAGCAACAGCAAAAAAAAAAAAAAAAAAAAAAAAAAAAAAAAAAGCAGCAGTCCTTCTGGTTTTCTTCTCAGGTTTTGGTGGAAAATTATTATTGTGAAAGCAGATTGGGTGTTTTAATTGTTGACTGGTCTTACTGAAATGTAATCGAAAAAAGGGATTCAGTTTTAGTCATTTAACTTTGAGAACGTGTCTGTCTCGATAGTTACTTTCCTGGAATTTATCCATTTTAATATCGAACCCTCCACATTAAAAGAAAAGAAGAAAAAAGCCAAATAATGCAAATATAAAAGGGCTCTAAGCAAAAGTAAACATCATCAAAAATCACATCAACACATCAAAAAAATCTAACACATCAATCAACTTCTCTTTTAACAACACACAAGCATATACTCACACCAAAATTATTCACTCAATCCATCCGTAGAATATTGGTTAAAACAAATGCAGCGCAAAGAAGCATAGAATTCCTCAAGGGACTTCTTACCTTTTTCTTCTGCCGAAAGCCTGTTCCAGACTCCAGGGCCTATACACCTAATGGACAGCTTAGATCTGGTAGTAACTGGAACCTGTATTATAACCAGTTCGACATTTCTAGTTTCATAACTATGTTCCCTTTCTTTATAAAAACCTCAAAACATACAGGTAACACATTAGAAAAAAAATATGCATAAACAAGTTTACACAAAATTTAACCAAACCAAAAAACAGCAAAATTTTCAACTGGTGATAACTGGATCTTACCCAATTCCGAGACAAATTTTTGGTCGAAACTCTTCCGGTTTTATTTTGTAGCACACGGGGCGGGTATAAATAGCTATTGAACGTCGACGACCAAATGGTAACAATACAACAAATATGGATGAATAAGAGACAAAAACAGTGTTCTAATAACCTCTTTTGGGGAACAATACTGCAACTCATGCAGAATTCCAACATTTTTGGTTATTTTAGTACTTATAAATGCAATATGATATTTGAAACTTAGCCACTCATCTATTGTGACACCAAGACACTTTACAATATTTGTCCGTTTTACATGTCCACTTTCTAACTCAAACTATCAACTATCTTTCTAACTCTAACTATCAATTTCAGACTTTTAAAGCGTTTTCCAGTATTCTCTCTGCTTGGCCAATAAAATTTTTAAGGTCAACACAGTCAAAGGCCCAACAAATAATATCTGGAAAAATGGAAGAAGCAAACTTTAAACCTCAATCTAGACAATCAGCAACAAACGTAGTCAAAAATAACAAAGCATTCTCCGGAGAAACATTTTTTATCGAACCAAATCCCCTCCATCTGTTGAAAAAAAAAACTTTCTTTTCAAAGTAATCCGTCAATCGTCTATAAATTAATTTTAGAAAAATATGAGAAACCGCTGGAAGTAAAGGTATTAGACATTAGTTATTCTTACTTTCCTTTCATCTCCTATAAGCTGGTGAATAACCCTGCTAATTTCACTTTTCAAGCAGGTAGGGCTCACTCCAAATTCAAAGCATTGATTAAAAAGGTACCACAGATGACTAGGTATAATCGGACAAATTTGTTGTACTGTTTGAAAGGTCCATTAGGTCCAATTTTTCGTACTTTTCAAAGTATCCTTAAGTTTACGTGGCCTCAATGGTTGAGGATAGATGGATGTATCCCTTGCTTCCGGTATGTCCCATCACTTTTTACGCACTTCACAGATGTCGGTATGTTTAGCCCTACTTCTGAAAAGTGGGCACACAAGTTCTTAGTCACGTCGCTGTCTGACTCCCAAAACTGATTACTGGGAATTATTGACTTACTATTGGGGCTTATTACCAACTTAATCGGTTGTCAGGTTTTAGCTGGGCCTCCTTGATATTCTTTAAATTTCTTTGCATTGTAATCCATTTTTGCTTTTCTTAAGACTATTGAATTCTTTATTAATTTATTTATATTGTTCTTTATTAGGTGCTGAACCTGCAGTCGCGCACCTCTTATACGTCTCTTGCCTTTTTTTCCATTGAGGCGAGTAATCCTTTAGGAACCCAAGATTTAATTGGCAAATTGTAACTTCATTTTGTCTCTATAAACTCCAAACTTCCTGAAATAGCAATTTTTATTTCTTCATAACATTTATCAAAACCTCAAAGCATATTTTCATGTACAAAGGCGCTTTAGATACACTTTTGTTCTTCGGCTTAGGACCAACTATTCCAGGTACGGAAATTGCGACACCAAAATGGTCAGAATATATATATATATATATATATATATATATATATATATATATATATATATATATATATATATATATATATATATATATATATATATATATATATAATATATATATATATATATATATATATATATATATATATATATATATATATATATATATATATATATATATATATATATATATATATATATATATATATATATATATATATATATATATATATACATATATATATATATATATATATATACCTATATATATATATATTACCTTTTTTGTTTCCTTTTGCCTTTTGTTGTTTCTATGATGGAAAGTCAGTTTGGTCTTAGTCGTTATTTGGATACGGTACACTGTTTATAACTACTGTACAGCATAGATAATTAATTCTTACACAAATATTATCCATTGTAGACTTCGAAGTTTCTGTTGTCCGTATACATGCGTTAATTGCAGGCTAAAAGCCAAAACGTTAGCATTGTGCTAACAAAATGTCTTGCCTTACTCTTTCTATCAACCATACTTAAATCAAAATTGAAATTTTCAAAAATAAAACATTACATTTTTGTAATGTTTTCAACAATGCAACGTTTTCCCATATTTTTTTTGTGATTGATATGGATTTAGCATACATTTCAGAAAAGGAAGTTGTACATTTCCAGCATTCTACAAAAATTTTACAGTTGCCAGGATACCGTCTATGTTGATTATAACTATTAGTTGAGTAAATAAAGCAAAATAAAGCAAATTAACAATAATATATGAAATTTGGAGCGTTTTTTTTTCTTCCGCAAAGTTGTTGCTTGTTTTGAATCGGTAATGACTATAAGCATTTAAATATTGAAAAAACTGTTATTTCCCCTAAGGTACTACTTTGTTTTCTTTACCAACCTAGAATAAATAATTCTTTGGAACGTGTATTCTATTAAACATAGGTTTAAGCATTTATTGATTTGATGTGGTGTTAGAATTGTAAATTGCTTTGTATTTCGAATATTTTGAATGCTTTATTTTAGAAAGTTGTTGATGGTTATAATTGCTTTTCCTTCTTCCTGGGAAAAACGTTCTTTTCTAACAACTCTCCCAAATAGTGTTTGTTTTTGTTTCAGGTTGGCTCATTCGAGTTTAAACAAAATTAAAAATTTAGCTGATCTGTGAAAATAAGTTCGTTTTCACTAAGTTTAGTTTCTTATTACTGAAAAAGAATGTAATGTTTAAGTTGCTTTTGTGAGCTTTATAGCTTAACACCGCCGTTGACTGTTCTTTGGTAATACAAGGTCGTTCCCCTATACTTTAAAAACCCGGCAAAATCTATGATATTTTGTTGTAAAAATCCTTTTATCATCATAAATTTTTTAATCATAAAATATGCCAATTCGCTAATCAAGCGCATCGACCCAGTTTTCAAAAAGATAAATTGTGTTTTATGCTTGTTTTATCATTGCTGCGCAGCTAAATTAGGCCGCCACACTACTTGTTCTCAATTGTGAATTCAATATAACAACTTATGCTATCAAACTGTGTGTGCCAGTTTAAAGCAGGCTATCCCATACATTGACTTTTTTTTTACAATTGTAATGAAAATATATTAAAAATAGTTTTTTTTTAATAAGACAATTAAAAAAAAAAAAAATTTTTAAGACAAAAATAAAAACAAAAGTCCGAATATTTCGAGTTCTCATATAGAAGCCTTTATCAACGAAAATCCCCCCCCCCCCCTAAAAAAAAACTAGACTAAACAAAACATATAAAGAAAACTCAAACAAAGCTTTACAAAAAACAAAAAGAAAACGAAAGCAAGACTCATATTTAAACAAAATCCAATATGATGAAGCACCAAAGCACCAACAATAAAGCAACAAGGCAAGACGCTTGTATAGCGTTTTTTTATATATATTTTTTGTTTAGGCTAGTTTTTCTTTCATTTTTAGTTTTCATTGCTAAAGGCTTCCGGATGTGAGGCCGAAATATTTGGTTTTTTATTATTATTATTTTTGTGTCAAAAAGGCGTTATTAAAAATTGTACCCTTTTCTATTGTATTTTCATTACAATAACAAATGGAAAGAGTGTTTGGTATGAGAATCATTGACCTTTTTAATTATAAGTATGTACTACTGCGTAGATCGTCCTTTTATTGTGCAAATGAAGGACGTCTGTTTTTGTCTACTTTTTTTTTAATAGTGCTTGTATCGTAATTACAAAACATTCCATAAATGTAAAATTTTTTGTGTCAGATCATATCGTAATTTATAGACTATCGTCCGCCGTGGTGGGGATTGGTTCGCCAGTCTTGGGCGCCCTAGAAACTCGGGCACGAAGCTGTTCAATATCTCTGGACACGTGAATAACCCTTGTACAGTGGAAGAAGAAATGTCAATTCCTTTGAAAGAGCTTGTCGAGAAGCATGCTGGGGGTGTTCTTGGAGGTTGGGACAACCTTCTAGCCATTATTCCAGGGGGCTCTTCCGTCCCAATGCTTCCAAAGAAGTAAGTGTACACATTTAGAGTTTAATTGCAAAGGTTTTCTGTTAAATTCTTATTTAAACTCACGAATTGGAATAGCCATAATCAAGCGTATTTACCAATTGCAAAGTTTAACATAAATTAGAACGGCAAAAACCGGGTAAAGGAATAAGAACAGGGAAAATTCTTAGTAGAGAAAAATAAAGCAAATGGTTATTTTTTTTTGTTTTAAATTTTAGTTTTGCAAGTCATTTGCTTTCTTCTGTAGACCTTTTACTTCTCTTTGTGTTTTGTGACTTTAATTTGTGATTTGTTGATATATAATTTTTTCTTTGACGGCTAGATTTTTCAAGTGTTCCCGTTTCTTACGGTTTTCTTGCTTGATTTTTTGTCCTTTTCGTTTTATTTCGCATGCATTGAAAATGGTATTTGGTATTTTTTTTTCTCACTGGCTGAGAATTTATCTCGTTGCTCTCCTAACTTGTTTTTAAAGTTGTATCCAGCTAGCACGATCTTAGATCTTTTTAACCATAAGTTACGAGAGGGTTTCTCAGCTCAGCTAATTTATTAATGCCAAAGATAATAAACTGGGTGTCGACGTCAGTGTTGATGAAAGCTTTTAAAAATGTAGTAGAGTAAAACAAAAAAAAAACGTGAAATACGACGTTGTCAATTGCATCTTTCTTAGAGCTCTATTTAATACTGTCTGAGCCTATACAGGGACTAAATACATAATCTAAAACAGTGATTTTTGAATTACGGATGCTTATCGATTAAACTCCCAAAACAACGAATAAGAGAAAATATTGGACTTTACCGATTAGGCTGAGGGATATGATAATAATTCATCTCCCTGATGTTCTCTGGTTAAGATAATCTCTGGGGATCTCTTGGAATTTTGCCATGGCAAAACTTTAAAAAGGGTGGAATAGAAGAGTAGTGTTCAGCAGTGCGTCGTGCTTAGGTGGATTAAAGCTGCGAAGAGTTTCTAGTGATATTAGTTGGTAGTAAACAGTGTGATGGCGTAGTATAAGTCTTTTTGTTTTATAGCCTCTGCGAAGAGGTTTTGATGGATTTTGACTCTCTCTTGGCTGCCCAATCCGGCTTAGGAACTGCTGCTGTTATTGTTATGAACAAACAGACCGACGTTGTCAAAGCCATTGCTCGCTTGTCTGAGTTCTACAAACATGAATCCTGTGGACAATGTACTCCATGCCGTGAAGGTACTGGATGGCTTACTAAAATGATGTATAGATTCGGTAAGCAATGTAATATTATTCAGTGACTTTGTGGACGACAGTTTGTGGATTTTTTTTTTAGGAAAAGAAATTGTCCTTGCCTTGCGCTAGTTTAGTTTGAACTTGGAAATGGAGGACGAATATTCCTTTGCAATTTGCAAGAAAGAAGTAGTAGCCTGTGTTCCGGTAATTTCATTTTAAAATTGAATCGAATTGGCCTTAGGCAGGTTTTCGATTTCCATTGTTTTAAAAGTTGGTGTTTTTATTTATTTTTTTAATGTACCAAAAAAAAAAAAGAATTCTCATTACATAAACTCAAACTAGATCTAATTACCTTTAGCTTCTTTATTTGAACCTCGATTGGAATGACAAAAAAGGTAAAAAAAAAACTGCAAGATTTGCACGATATAGTACCTTGCAATCTTTTTTTTCTTTTGCAATCCAGATAGGAAGACATTTGTACTGAAATAATTTGATCTCTGTTCCAAAGAATTCCAGCATCCAAAATTGAATGGATTGACAAAACTTTGAAAAAAAAGCGCTAAAAATATGCATTACATGGAAAATGTAAAACCAATTAAGAGCTTTGAACCTATAGATAGCTTTATTTAGAAAAAAAGAAAAAGGGTGGCATTTAAACATTTGGGGAACAGCCCCCGTTAAAATTGGTCAGTTTTTGCAGACAAAGCAATAGTTACAGTTTGAAGGTCATTTGTGAAACCAATGATTCTCCTTTTTCGTGAGTCGTTGGTCCTTCACCAGACGCCAAAAAATGCCGATTTCTTAGGGTCGGAGTGAGTAAGTTTGCTTCTTTTTTTCGCCTTGAATATGTTGAGTTAATGAACCTTCTATTTCTCTAGTTGATGGTAATGCAAGGCCAGAAGAGATCGATATGATCTGGGAATTGACAAAACAAATTGAAGGACATACTATTTGTGCTCTGGGCGATGCTGCAGCGTGGCCTGTCCAGGTGAGTGCTTAATAGATTAAGCGTTTATCCCATGGAGATGTAATAAATTGTTGCAAGCTATATTTAGATGTTTCACTTCTCTTTCACAAAAATTATATGTCATAAATTTGCCAAATGTTCACGCAAAATAAAGCTTTGTGTTGAGCATAGGAACATGTATTCTTTATCCAGGACGATTAAAGGCCTCTCTGAGAGAGGATAAAAGCTAGATGGACATGTACAAACATGTAAAACTCAGACATGGTTTTGAGAGCTATTTTTTTTTTTTTTTTTGGATAGATAGATACTTATTTTACAAAACAAAACAATAAACGTATTCACGTAAAATCGTGTTTTCCCACCCAATTTGCGGTACCAGATATGAGACTGGGCAAACATTTTAATTAGGAGTTTAGCATGCTTAAAGACGATACAATTTTTCCTTTTTTTAGCCAATTTTTGTTAATGCCCATTCGCAGTGAGATTTTACTAATACCAACGTTTACGTAGTGGTGGTTTGAGCCAATCAGAATTTTCATATAGTTTTTCAGCCCATTATTATCTTCTGTGAAAAATCTGATTGGCTAAATCTTAACGATAGCTAAATCTCGGGATTAGTAAAAATTTCATTGTGAATCAGCCTTTACATGGCGTCAAGATGTTGGTATTTAATCTTTTTCAATTACATAATGCTTCAGATTTGAAATTTGGGGGTTTATTTTCCCCACGGAGCTGGGGTGTCAGTCATTTAATTAATTACCTTCCGGCGGCTGGAGTTCTTCTAAAGGGGACGAATTAGTCCTTGGGGAGGCCAAAAGGGACTCGGAAACCTACGTAGTTGGTCAAAATAAGACTAGCTTTCTCAGATATTTGATCAGACCTTGAGAGATCGCTCCCTTACCTTCCTCTTTAAATTTAATTTTATAAACATACTAGCAAGCAGTTTTGTGTTTTAATTGATACTATAGCAAACTTTTCTTTAAAACTTGGACAATTTCGATTCTAACGAAACCTCCAATTTTATTTATAAAGTTTCGACTCAAATTCTTGGTCTTTCGATTTAAAATTTTTTTCTGACAGTATTATGATCTATGCTTGTCTTCTTTACACCGATAGATGCTTGCTTACAAGGAGGATAGGGTCCCCCCCCCCAAAGGACTGGTCTGGAAGACTTGCATTTCTTTACGGCTCTCATTCTAAATCACCGCTGAATAATGACTTTGTATGTATGCAACGAAACAATTTTAATCCTTGAGGGAATTTCCCTCCTTTGAAGAGGCATTGATTAAGACCTTGATAAAAGTCTTTTCTTCCGATGGCCGGAAAGGTACTTGCACAGTAAGGGAGGTGGTGACTTTGGTTCCACTCTATATAAGGTAAATCTGTACACTCTTGGTCGCCAAATAAATTTGGCGGTCTGATTGTCAATTTGATGATCCAGTTGTCTCGTGATCCAGTTGTCTCGTGAACAGGTTACTTTTATTATGTCAGACTTAACCTATTTAGAAGAAGGGACGGTGAACTGTCTCTGTTCGGAAAGAATAGGTCTCGAAAGGAAATTTATAATTCTGTCGATTACTTAATAGTAGCCTTTTTTTCCTTTGGGAATGGTTTATGTTGGTTGGAATATTGTACTCATAAGTTTCAACCAGGAAAAACACATAAACAACAACAACAACAAATCCAGAGGTATTTCATTTTCTCCATGTGAACCAAACTAAAAGCAGGACAGCCTCAAATGAGTTCAAAGAGTACATAAGAAAAAATCTAAAGAAGTCGGGCCTTCATTGGAGGGTCCAACCGGTGTATTGGCCTCGGACGGTCTGGCGGTGTGACGAGTTGTTAGTAGTTATAGTTACGGCCATATTCTGGAACTTTTAAACGCTCTCCATACACTTAATTTCACTTTTACACTACTTCCTGAGACTGTCATCTATATAACGTCACTGCAAGTGTAATTTATTGAGTGACAATTTGTATTTCAAAGTGAAAATGAGGTTACGTTCAAAATTTGAAACGTGCTCTTTGATCTTACATAGGGGCGCAGGTCACTTATTGCAATTTATAGGCTACTGATGTTGTTTCGCTGCAGGCTTTAGTTTTTGATCTGCAATCTTACCAACTTTAGTAGTCACTGGGGCTTGAGATTGGTATAAAACATTGAGAATGAAAAATTATGGCCATTAAATAAATATGTATTTTACTGTATTTTAAGCCAAAATGATTAACTACGTACTTAGTTCTAAAAAAATCGGTTGATACACATACGAAAGTACAAGCCACCAAATCCTTACATAGGGAAGGGGGGAGATTGTGAATCAAAATCTCCAAGATTATTTCTATTTTCTCTGTAATTTTCTTTTATTTTTCTTGCAACCCGGTCTTTTTTTAAGTTTTTCCAAACTTTCCCCTCTCTTGAAATAAATCCATATATGAGTGCCCTAAATACACACAAGTAGAAATTTGTGAAAAATACTTCCACCTGATCCGATAATATGAAAATCAACAGCATATTGTTTTTGCCAATTTACTTCGGGTTGGAGTTATTTGATTTAGTTGGCAAATGTAATGATTCACTAGGTTTATTTTACCAAAATTTGGCATATATATATATATATATATATATATATATATATATATATATATATATATATATATATATATATATATATATATATATATATATATATATATATATATATATATATATATATATATATATATATATATATATATATATATATATATATATATATATATATATATACTATTTTAAGAAGACAGCAACTTGAATAATTTTCATTTTAAAAGCTATTTAAATTTGGAGCTTCTCCAAAATTATGTGGTCTATTGTTCGTATCTTACCTAACTGATAAAGAATTTTTTTTTTTCTTTTTTTTTTATATTTCAAAATGAGTGACAAATCTTGTAACTATGAAGCGCAGATAATCAAATTGCTATCCTTTTTTCCCCTCAACACTTATAGGATTTGTTTCATTATTAGGAAGGTCCAGTCATGGGATAACTAACTATGTGGTATTTTAAGCAAGTGACGTATGCTCTTTTGTAACTGGGTTTTTCCTATTAATAAGTTCTTGAATGATTTCGTAAGAGCTATAAAACAAAGGAGTTTTTAAGTCTGTGGTCGGGTTTGAAACAAGAACTACAAAAAACTACGATTATGTAAATACAACGGTTAGGCAATGATCATTTGAAAGGTGTGTAAGGGAAAGAGTCAATTTCGGTGACTTTCCAGTCCTTAAGGGAGAGGGTCCTTAAGGGACAGGTTCCTTGGAGGAGGAGGCGGAATAAAATAAAGTGCATTTATATCTAAGTCGCTTTTGATAAGTAGCAGTGATGCAAGTTCTTTGAAGATGTCCTGTGTACAGACATGTATTGAATTGGATTTTTCCTTAAAGTCTATTTGTTGTTTGGGTAATGCAAAGAAAATAGGGCAGTGAAGTGTGTTTGAGCTGTGGTACCTGAACACATATTAGAACTACTAGCACCATAAGTAATATCAGTGCTTAGTGGAATAATAAAATATCAACAATAAAAGAAAGATTTAAAGTGGTAAAGCCACGCGCATTATTAGAGTTGAAACGGAAACTGAAAAAAACATTGACTGCTTTAAATTCACTTTTTACCGAACATCGCCTCTTCATCGCCACTAATTCCTAATTTGAACGACTTAAGCGTCTTAACAATATTTTTCGAGCTTACTCTCGCACCCTGCACTCTTAAAGCCCCCAAAAAATCATTGTTTTTTTCCGATATCTTTGCTTGGGATGCACAAGTCTTCTACCTAACAAAAATCTAGGAGAAATTTACCCTCTCATCTAATACCATGTCTTTTCCCACGGTCTTTGCTGTATTCCTTAAGATGAAATCCAAGTAAAGGGGAATAAACATAATCCTGTTTAAGGCCCGACTCCCCAGAGAACCAACCTATAGTCTTGCTTCCAACTGTAACAGCCGCAATACTAAAGTCGTAGGGCAATAGTATTTTCAGAATAAGTTTATCAGAATTTCAGTTGGGATTTCGAGCAGCCCGTTCAACAGAACGGGTGGTTGCATCTCTTTTATTATAAGTAAATAATTACTTAGACTATGATTATCCTGTATTGATCGTGTTCCTTGGTTTAAAAAAGCACCTGATTCGCTAAACCGTGATAGACCCCGGTGCCGCGCCGATGAGGGAAGACCGGCGGCGGCGGGGCCAAAAAAAGCACGCCGCACCGCGCCGCCGGTAAGATGTCGGTGGCGCGCCGCCGGTAACACATGTCGGCGGCGCGCCACCTGCGCGATCAATGTTGACCGCAAACGTTAATGTTTTCATCAGTCTTTCTCAAATCACAGCTTAAATTTACAACAGATTCGAGCATATTTATGAGTTCAAAACTTCACAAGTCGCTGGCTGGAAACTGGTCTTCTTCTTTATTCATCAAGAGAAGTAGAAATCTGGTAGAAACGAAATGACTGTGGCGTTTCAGAACCCTTGCATAATACGAGTAGTTGAAGTATCTATTAGCTATGTATTCTTAACGTAAATAATTATCAAAATTAGTAATTTTTTTCATCGAGCATTACTACATACATAACTTCAAATACCGTATCACAAAATTCGTCAGTTATCTGGGTAAAAACTTTGAATATAACTTTGAACTTAGAAGCTTAATTTTTTCATAATGCCCTTTGCCTATATCTGTTTTTGTCACCTTTAAAACAGTTGAAATGGGCGACTTTGATATTGATTGTTATTTTTTTGCTCTTTTAGATTCCTAAATAGCCTTCTTGTATTAAAAACTGGTTTTTAATAACAGTTTTAAAAAAATACATTTTAAAGTTTTTTTGGCTTCTTTATAGAATGTATGTCATGTATGCTAAGAATGAACTGCTGCTTTTTTATTGCTTTTGGCTGCTCTTTTGGATGTTATTCATTTTTTTCTTTTGGGGATTCATTCCAAATTATAAACTGATAAATACCTAATATCAGTCAAATCATAAACTGCATCTAAAAGGAGTAAATTTATCAAATTGAAAAATACATGATGAACACTTCACATGAGAACACTTCAATTACAATGAAACAAAAAACACTTAATGGTTTATTCGGTATGAAGAAAAATGAAATGCCAGCTATTTTCTTAGGTGAAAAATGAAAAGCTCATCCGTTTTAAATGTAATTAAATGAAATAATATGCAGACTGAAGTAGCTCCTGGAAGATGTTGAGAGTTTCATCCTAGTTCGTCACTTTTAATCCAAGCAAAATGTTAGGACACTTAGCATCAGTTATTGAGTTTAAGCTTTGATTTCCAAATCGTTTTAATAAAAAACAGAAAATGCAGGTATAGGGGGGAAGGTGCTAGAAATAATGAAATTGTGCCTTTGTGGTTGTCAGACCGTGATGGATGTCGGCTGTCATTTGTCAAGTATGGATGACCTTGAAGATATCGGTGTCCCGCAAGGCTTTTTATTAGGTTCACTTTTGTTCTTAATGTGCATTAATGATCCCCGATGCTTACTGAGGAAAATTGGTTTTGTGATTCTATTCGCTGACGATACAACTGTATCTGTTAAAGCGAAGGACTCGTCTACGTTGATTCAAATTTGATTTTAGCCACACATTTTGTTAACCAATGGATTGTTTTCAATTATTTAGTACCAAATTTTGTAAAGACTGAGCTTATTGTTTTTACTCGTTCAAAACGTGATACTCAGAAAACTTCACATCCGGTGCTCGAAGTTAGTGAGAATAGGATCCGTGAGGTATTGCTGCTTGTAAGTCTTTCTTGACCCACTTCTGTCATTTCCGGCTCATATTTAGTATACTTACCTGTAAAACAGGTAAATACACAAAATATAGGGTCTATTAGTCGTGTAAAACACATTTTTTCATTTTTGGTTTTAAAAATAATTTATCACTCTTTGCTTGTATCTTCTTTCAATTACTGTATAATCATATGTCCAAACACCTTTTTTGGACGCATATAAAATATCAAGCGATACTTATAAATAAAGCAGTGAGAATGCTTGCTTGGAATTCTATAACATCATCTATTAAAACTTAAAAATACATTTGAGACAACAACAATTTATTTTTTCCGAATATTTAGACTTGAAACGCATGAGAAATCTAGACATTACAAAATGGCATTTCAAAATACAAAACCGAAGTAATTATCTCTATGAGAGGCTTTTGATGATTTGACCGCCTTCTTCGGTTCTAAGGCATTTTAGAACGGGAAAGATCTAGGTACTCAATCAGATATCAATTAGGCTTATCGCTACTCTCAAATTAATATAGTTTGAGAGAATGAATTGCGGCTGTGTCTCTTAGACATAATAAATATAGCTTGAAAAATAAAATTGTAGATAGTGTTTATTAAGCTTTGATGATTAGCATAATTGCATAAGCATAGCATATTATAGCATAAGCATTAAACTTTAAGTATTTCTTTATTCTCTTTTATTTCTTTGTCTGTTTGCCAATGTTAGGGTTGCCTTCAGTGTACTGCTTGCTCAGTATTTCTTTTCTTGCCAATGCTTACATTTCTAATTCCATGGTTTTGTTCTCGTATTTATTTACTTTATTGCTGTATTAGAGGCTAATTCTTGTGTTTGCTAGGTCTAAAATTTACGCGCTCAGCTCTCTGTTAAGGGTGTATTACTGATATTTCATTGCAATGTTGTGTTGTGTTGGTAAACCAATTCGTTCATTCACACATAGATACTAATCAATTTAATATGCTTATCGATACATACCAGATTTAAGAGCATTGTATTTTTTCGTTACTTAGTTTTCCATTTTGAATGCCTAGCAATATCGAGAATCAAAAATAAGGGTTTTATATCAACATTTGGGACCAGATTCGAAAGGAGATTCTTGTTTCCTATTTGAAAAGATAGTGCAATTAAAATTAAAGTTGTTGTTTCTTTTTTGGCGAAATCTTGAAATTTTCAGCCTGACAGGCAAATCCTGTACTTTACTTAAGGCTTTGTGTTCTTTATGCAAGTTTTCCACATGTTACTTTTCTGCACTCCTATGGTTTATAAGTTTTAGCCTAAGACATAATTTGGCTATCATTTGATAGCTGAGATTCAGCCTTATTCATCTGCCAAATTAAGATTGTCGCATTATATAGATGTAACAAAGAACGGTTGCTGTATTTAGGGAAAACAGTTTTGCATATTGTATTTTCAGACTTAATAAATTTAACAAATAGATGACTAGATACTGAAGGAATCAAGTTATTTGAATTGCTAACATTATCGAATACATCCCTTTGAGTTCAGGTATAAATTTTAAGTCACGACTTTGTTGAGATATGGCTTCAGTGTTAACAAAATATCTGATTCTCTTTGAGAAATAAAGCCGCTTGGCTTTGGTGAGGTTTATAGTTCTCAGCTTGTACCAGGGATTTGTCGTACTTCTTGTAGTCAATTGAAATTACATTTGAGCTTCACAGAAACTCACGTAACCACGTCGGCTTCGATTTTTTTTCTTTTTTTAGCTATATAGCTTTTGACTGACTCTTAACTTAGTACAGCTACAACTTTACTCCATAGAAACCAGGACTGATACCAAAAATCGACAAAACTTTTCATCGCTTCAAAAATTTACTAGTTAGTGTATTCCCTGCTCAAGATCAAAGCAAAACCACAATACTTTAACCTGTTTTCGGACCTAGTTTACTCTGGTACTGGTCCCTCTTTTTAATGTTTTCTGTTCTTCAGATGAAATCTTGATAGATAATTGTTTCTAGGGATTAATTCGTCATTTTCGACCAGATTGGAGAGAAGAATGCAGGAGTATGCTGAGAAACATGGACAGACAGAAGTCGCTATATCAAATTGAACTGGAAGATGCTAGGTAGTAATGTCTACCGTTTTAGAAGCGCTAATTCTATTTAAACTTTACTGTAAATGTCAGTACGATCAAGTATGTCACATTATCTTTTGTGAAATTTTTCTTCTACGAAAAGTATTAGACTATTAAAAGGAGAGAACTCGATTTAATTTTGTTTCTTCATAGCTTGGCAGTGTATTCGAGTTTCCCAGAAGCCAAATTGATTAACTTCACATTAATGTTCTTTTATTCCCAGATCTTAGCATTATTGCGCTTGATGGACTCATAACTTTGTATGTTAAGAAGTGAAATCCTCCTAAATAGAGGCGTGTGTTACAAAATAAAATCAAAAGATCGTCTGTTGTGTAAATTTTATTTATTTTTTTATTGGGGGGGGGGGGCTGATTCGATTTATTCTGTACTGAAATCTAGCTAAAAACCTTCCTTGTGCTAAAAAATAAAGAATGTAAAAGAAAAGAGCAAGGAAGAGAATTTTCGCGAAAAATAGTTTTCTAGTTGTGCTAGGTCAATTAAACTCTTAATAGATGGATTTGTGTTCCAAATTTGGTCTTCTTTGAATATATACCTAATGTGCCACATTTCTTGATTTGGTTTGTGTAATTATTTTCTAGACCGAATATCGAAGCGGCGACATTTCCTTTTCTGTTTTAATTTTCACTTTGAGCTGATGTTGGAATGTAGCGATTCCCTGTTAGATCTCGTGCCTCACCCCAGTCTCAGTCAACTTGTAATACCATCACTTTAATGTCGTTTCAATTTGTAGTATTCAGGCTTACCTAGTTTAATGCTTATGTATCTGGCTTCCTGAAAGGACAATTTTACACGGTCATTGCCTCGGAAGTGTCTATTCATAACATTGCCGGATCTATGATTTTTCTCAGAGAAAGGGGGCGTACATTTTGCCGACCCCCGCCACACGGTCGATACTGTAAATGTTACAATTTTTGTTCAGAGTGAAAGCTGAATGTGTTTCCTCGAAAAATAATGGTATTGATTTATTACATATATGTTATTTATTAAGAGCGTTTTAAAAACTCATAGTGTCCACTACTTTCGAAAGATGTATAATATTATTTATTTAAAATGAACTTTACTCTCTAAAATATAGCCTGTGACGTAAGCATAGCTAAATGGTAGTGGGTTAGGTTAATAGAATATGAAGCGTAACACCTATGAAGCATATATTTACATAGTACAATTACAACATAAAATATAATAATGTACATACTATATAAACAGAAATATCAAAATCGGAAATGCATTTTTCTTTTCTTTTCTATAAATTTTTTATAAATTCCATGTGCCTTTCAGGAATGGACAAACACTTTATTTGAAATGCTGCGTTTTTTTTTTTTTTTTTTTTTTTTTTTTTTTTTTTTTTTTTTTTTTTTTTGCTTTAAAACGCCAGTTTTCTAGCTTGTTTTTCAGCGAATCTGATTTCCGTCCCTTTTCCTTTTTTTTTTTATCTCCAAAGTGAAGAAGAAACTTAGTACGGGTGCATACCCCTGTTAGTTGTCAAAACGGGTAAATGCTTTGTGTTTCTACTAGCGGTATAGTTTATGTGGCCATTTTTTACCAATTCACCAATTCGCCTTAAACTTTTGATCTTAATTTCTATGCGCAAATTTAAGAGTCAGGTTGAGCCTCGCCATAAATGGTGAAACAAGAGTCAAAAGGCGTCTACATCTTAAAAAGCTTAAATACAAAGCACAGGGAACAGATCCCGCCTTGTCTTAATTCATGTATGTAATGATTAAAAGCGTCTATGGTCATACCCGCCTCTTCTTAGCATTCTTATTGCCTCTCTTTTCCCTTCTTTATTATTTTCCTGCTTATTGTCTCTCCTATCCTTACAAGACATTTTGAAAAGACAATCCGCCATTTAAGACAAGCCACTACATCAATTAAGGTGGGCTTTTGGCTGTTAGAATAACTTTTATTCGCCATTGAGTTGTTTAAGCATTAAATGGAAACGAAACAAAAATGTTCGGTAAAAATGTGATAATGCTAGCGTCGCCTGGGAACAATTAGTGTTAATTTCTGTACCTTAAAGCTTACCACTTTTATTTCGAAACTGTTTCAGCATGGAGCAGTGACGTAAGTATGACTTATTGTAACTAACTAAACATTAAACTAAATAAAATTGTCTTGTCATTAGGCACGTATGCTGAAATCTATTCCATTGAGGGGTGGTTTGTCGAAACCGCTAAATCAGAAAAATTATAAAGGAACGTGGTTAAACTCGCAGAGACTGCAGTTGGAGGGTAGATTATGACTAAAGCCATTTTTTTTTAATATTGTCATTAGGGAAAAAAAGAGCTCCGCCTGTAGATTTTGAAAAAGACCGTTTTTGTTTCTTCATAAAAAAAACGAAAAATCTTTGTCTCTCTACATTTTCATGAACTGTTACCCCCTGGGAACTCATAAAATTATTAACAGGGGGATTTGCCTGCATGGGCAGTAGACAACCTTGAAGCCTCGCCCACGCCCATTACATCGCTCTCTTATCCCAATGATCAAACCAACCCTTAAAG
The DNA here is from genome assembly GCA_027921565.1 of Artemia sinica. Classification (NCBI taxonomy): domain Eukaryota; kingdom Metazoa; phylum Arthropoda; class Branchiopoda; order Anostraca; family Artemiidae; genus Artemia; species Artemia sinica. The sequence goes on from CM051265.1 coordinate 37,726,463, forward strand.
CAAAACAGGAGGGAAAGTCTAGATCAATGGTTCCCAACCGATTTTGGGCCATGTCCCACCTAGGCAATTCTGAAATCGCGATCCCCCCTCGTGATGTTAAAATTTGGCTATTTTAAATCTTAATTGCGTTCTTGAAGGAAGCTTAATAGGACATTAAATTTGGTAAAAGTACCGCTCAGGACAGGGGCCCCGACACTTGGTATCTTTTTTTTTCGGTCGTCCGATATACATACTTTATACTAGTTAAAAAATGTTGTCTGAATACAACGCCTTTTATGCAATGTATGTCATTACAATAATATCGTGTATCTTATTTGGCTCTTTAAATGCATATTAATGTGACGCCATTTGCATTCAAATGTTTTTATTATCAAAACTAAGGCTCTAAAGTCTAGTCACCCGAAAGTTGCACGTCCTGTCCATGACCCACCAAGTAATGCCATGTCTCACCGGTGGGGCGTGCGCCCTATGTTGGGAATCACGGGTCTAGATGCTACTAAAAACGTATAATTATGCTTGGCAATACACTGGGGTATTACAATTTACATATTTTTAAATGTTGATTAGTTCTTTTCTTGGGAAGGTATTTTTATAATTTTTACGCTTTAGCTTGTTTTGCCGCCTCCCGGGCGGGCCGCTCGGGGCGCTTGCCCCCTTCTGCCCCCCTTAGATCCAGCTCTGATTCTTAGTTTAATTCATATTCTCTTCTAAAATTTCTCCTGTTGATTCCTTAACCTTGATGTATTCTTCATTTACTTAAGAAAAAAGACAATGCTAAAGATTGTTTTCAAAAAAAATGAAGGACAATATTAAACTCTAAAAGAAGCAAGAATAAAATATATAATAAGTCAAACATAAAATGAACAGAAATTTCATTTATATAGAATTTAGAGGAATAATAATTTATGTCACAAAGGTAATAAAAATTGTTATACCTAATAGCGAATTATTTGGAAGAGTTTAATTTGATTTCACTTCAACATCCACTTTAAAAATGAACAGATCGTGGAACAGTTGACTGACACTATCTAAAAAATTAAATGAAAAAAAAATTCTCAGCAAAATAATGAATAGCAATATTAAAACGAGCCAAAGTTAAACCATATAAGAAGTAAAAATTAAAACGAATAAAAATCATTATAAATAAAACCAGAAACGAAGAGAAAGCACACCAAACAATGAAGTCGAGCTCAAAATGAAGAGAAATAACGTTGAAGAAGTGTGCCATCCACTCCCCTCCCGCCCCTCCTAAAGCCTAGACTGTCATTTGTGTTTAGATTATTTAACTTGAAAGCTTTACGAAGCCGACTAGTTTGTCATACATTTGGAAAGAATAGATCCAAAAAGAAATAAAGACATTGATAAAAATGAGGCCCATATTTGACTAGGAAAGCCAAACTGGTTATATACTGATCCGAAAACACTTTATTTCCTGGAAGTTTGAGGAGTGTTTTGACTTTTTACACGCTATATGATAAAAGAAGAGAGTTGATCTAAATATATTTTGTTTTCAAGAAGCAAAAATGACACTTAGCTTTTAGGGGGATGGAATTAAAGCGAAGGAAATATTACTGAAATTAGTGATACAGGGGAATAATAAAAATAATTTGATTTTCACAAATGTACTGGTATAAAAACAACCGAGATCAAACTGACTTGCGAGATCATTCAGGTTTTGATTATTTTGTTTTCAGCAAGCGGAAATGAAACTTGGCCTTTAGGGGGGATGGAATTAAAGCGAAGAAAATGTTATTGAAATTAGTGACATAAGGGAATAGTAAAATAATCTGATTTTCACAATTATAGTGGTATAAAGATACCGAAATCAAACTGACTTGCGAGATCATTCAGGAGTTTTGAGGGAAGTGGCAAAATCAAACTTATTCTAGCCTTTAAGGGTGGTCAGCACCGCAATAACTTGTGGTAATTCCCGTTCATTTTAAGTTTTGGCCCATAGCGCGACATAGTTCTATTCGTTTCGGTGCTAGCCCTTCGTTCATTTTTATGTGTGTCTGTTTTGGGTTTTACCTCTTATATGAGATAATTTATGCTTGTTTTAAGGTTTGAATATCTGTTTTATTTTTATTTTAACTTCTTCTTTATACTAATGCTGGTTAATAAGTTTCATTAACACGAAAAGTTACGTGTAGTCTGAGCAGTCAGCGTTAGAATAATAGTGATATTAGTAGCGGTACTAGGGTTGGACACTTTTGAAGTTCAAGGCGAGGGTGTGTGTTGAAGGGGGCACATGCCGAAGGGCCCCATTTTGGGCCCTTCGGTCATGCAGCTTAAGATTTCTGGTGTGACTTTGGTTTTAAAAAGGTACATGTCCATTTTTCAACTAAAATGTATGCATGAATCCTCTGTTTCACATGAGCGATTTTTATTATTTGGGGCGCATAATTTGGACAAAAACTCAATATTGCAGAGGGTTAACACTAAATTTGAAACATGCAATGAATGTTTTCAGATTCTGGAATTCTACGTTGTATTAATAGCCTCAGATTTGTAGTAAGCATCTTCAAAACCAAAAGAATAATCAATTTGGTAAAAATCAAACATTATTATGCATTATTTACGACCAATAAGCTTTGGTCTTGGACTCATTTTTTTTTTTTTGGTTGAATCAGCAACCTTAGAAATCCTTAAATACCAAATTCCGTAAAATGCAAACATAATTTGTGAAATACACAGTAAAGATGTTGCGATGTCGGAATTACTTGTTGCAATATTAGTCTCAGTTTTGTAATCAGCAATCTTAAAAGTTCCAATTGGGATGGAATACAGCCTTGCTTAACTCTTGATTGGGCATCGAACCAACCACTTACCTCTCTTCCTACCTTAATTAGAGCATTATTATTCTTGTACTCAGCTCTAACCATAATAGTGTATGCATCTTTTACATTCTACATGTTTTGCCCTTTACTAAAGCTTTTCTGACAGCTGAAGTACCAAGTGGAGTATGTAGTAAAGGTGTTTCCACTTTGGACTTACTTGTTGCAATATTAGCCTCAGCTTTGTAATCAGCAACCTTCAAAATTCTTAAATACAAGGTGAAGTATATGGTAAAGGTGTTTCGCTTTTGGACATATCTGTGCGAAAGCGAAACACCTTTTACTAGCTTCAGCTTTGTAAGGTTTTACTAGCCTCAGCTGAGGCATACTAGCCTCAGCTTTGTAATGAAAAACCTAAAAAAATCCAAAATACCAGAAGAAGACACAATTTTATATTTCTGTATCATCTTTAATGCTACAGCTTTTCCAGGATGAAGTCCATAGTTTGTATAAGGACCATACATAAATTAATGGCTCCAGAAAAGATCAGGAACAGGTGTTGGCCTACCAAATTGGCCTTTTAATGTACTACAGAGAAGTTGTGTGAGTTTTATGAGGTGAGCCCAGATTTATCGAAACACCCTTAGAAACCTTAGTAAGGAGTCCTCCTTGACAGAAGATGTGTGTAATATTTTCTGACTCCAAACCGACATCAAAGTTGATTAAAAAAATAGAATGGTGTTTGGGTTATCAAGGGTGCCATCAGTATTCCTGTGGCACAAACTATGATTCAAATGAGAATAGCTATAGAAATAACTCTTGTTTACTCTTTTAGCCTAAAGTTGCCTGGAGAAACTCAAACTCGAAATCATATCGTGTTGTTATAGCTAGATCTGGCGTAGGTTAGTAAAGCACCCCACGTTGCCACATTTGGAGACGGGTTGGAGAAGGAGCATACACCGGGGGCATAATTGAGCGAGAATTATACCTGAAGGTGAAACAACCTTACCCTACGATGTCGTACTTCTGGGTACCCTTTCGCAAAGGTGGACCCACCTCAACTTGGGAGGTTAATACTCCCAGAGAAACATACCAGGTATAAATCTTATGACATTCAACGCTCTAGTCTGAAATTAGGGAGAAGTTATACTCAGCAATGCAAATAGAGAAATATAATTATTGATCAATGTCATATAATAAACAAAAATTAAAGTCCTATTTTCAAGAGTTTGCACTTGAGGGATTATTATTTTGGCTGACAAATCGTGGACGCGAAGATAGCCCCACTACTAAACAAATGCAGAAAAGATCCGCCTTTCACCCTCTCATAGTTAAGTTCATTCAAAAGGACGACAATTCTGGCTAGACTCAGAGGATGATTCATAGTCAGGGTGCCATTTTTAACTGTAATCTAATTAAATTATCGCGTCAGAAAGATGTACGAAAGTTTATAATAATTTGGTAAAGAAAAGGGTGGATATGAAAAGAACAAGAGGGCATTTATATAATAAATAGTCGGGTCCACAGCCCCAACACGACTCCACTAAGATAAATGGCTACCCTGACGTCCCACTGATCAGAACATAAAAGAAAACAAAATACAGAGTCAAACATCGGAACATCAAACTTTATAAATATTCTCTTCTTCTCAGCTTTGTTCAATGTCCGTCCGAATTACGGGCTACAACATCCGCTCGGCAAAGCTTGGCCAAGCCTGGATCCACTACTATCCAACGTGTCTTCAGTATTGAACCATTGCAATAATGGCTTTCCCACCCCCCATCCTATAGATAATCTTAGACGAAGACATAGCGAGTTCTCGGAAACATGTAGAAACTTTATGTGCTTGTCGAATCTCTTTGAAGTTTCAGCATGTCTCGGTCACGCAGGTATCGTAGGGCATCAAATGGCTGATAAGGCAGCTCCAAATGCCATTGCAAATCATTTGTACTCAAAATAAGTTCAGGAAAAGTTTGAGAGCAAGTGTGAATTTCCATTCAGAAGAACCAATATGAATTTCCATTCAGAAGCCATTATTCTACAGTTTTGTATTTTCGGCTCATGTGTACTTCAGCTGTCCTAATAAAGGAGCTTTACCAATTAAAAAATATATTAAAACTGTAAAGGTTGTGCTCGGACATGGAAGAATCTCTTCAGCACATCTCATTCCATTAGGCCCATTTTTTGGCTTATTAATCTGCTAAGATGTTTTGACAGAAAATGATTTTTAAGAAACCACTTGTCAACGACTTACATATTAATTTATGGTAGACATATATTTGATATGCTTTGGAACCTGCTCAAAATTAAAAAAAAAAAAACATTTCAATTAATACATCTGTGACATCAACAGAGCAGCTCTGGAAAAATCCGTGGTATTATGTTCACCCTCCTTAAGTCTGTAATGACTGAACTAGAGGCATTTTTCTGCCGTCGCATTGTTAGCTAACAGCTTTTTTTTGGTATGATAGAAACATAACTATTAGCTTAAAAAAAAAAAAAAAAAAAAAAAAAAATTGGTAGCTATTAATTCGCGGAAACATATTACTTAGGCGGGAAATTTGAAAAAAAAAAAACATAAGCTTTGAAATATTGCAGAGGGTCATCTTGAAAGTTTGAAAGATTGTTATTGGGCCAAGAGGACCTGGAGCCTTCGACAGACTCTTGTTTATTTATTGGGAAAGCCAGAAAAGGCAAAGAGCTTTTGTTGCTGATTGGCCAGAAACTCGCATCCACAAATGCCTAAACCAAGGACTTTATTACATCAAAATAAAATTAAATTGGGGCATAGGCCAACCGGAAATGACCCTAAAGACTTTTTTTTCGCTTGGCTTGAAACTTTTATACTTGAGCCCCTGGGCCAAGGTTACCCCAATGCAGAAATAACAATCCAAGAAGAAATTGGATGTATCGATTTGTGACAGCAGAAAATCAGCCTAAAACATTTGTTCTCTGATTAGCTTGAAACTGATAGCCGTAAGTCTTTGGGCAAACGGGGTCCAAATGCAGAAAAAAAGAAAACAACTTGAAGCGTTCACGGTCTCGAGAGATTCTTTAATAGTTACAATAAGCATAAACATTTTGCGGGCGTGAAGAGCGAAAATTGGTTACAATAATTACCATAGACACATTACAGAAAAAAGCAACTTTTTTAGTGCCTTTATTTCAAAATCTATTAGAATTAAGAATGTCCTGCTATCAGGAATAATTTTGATATTATGAAAATCATGGGACAGTTCACTAGACAAGGACAACTTCTATGGGGTGACCACCCCACACTTTCACTTTAGGCTTTAAAATGTTTATTTTTTTAGTCACGGGAAACTTTTTTCGAGCTTTTATTGTATTTGGAAATAAAAGAGGTTTTCTTTATGTTTTTTATTTTCGAAATAAAAATTTTGCGAGTTAATTTACATTTCTTACAAACTTGTACAACTTATGCCTAACTGAATTCTGGATCAAAAAGATTTCGAAGCTACAGTGGTGACTTTCTCCCTTATCGACCATGTCTGAAGGGCAATATTTTTTTTCAGTTCTATTTAGTAAAAAAAAAAAAAAGCATTTGTCAAAATCTAGAACAGGCAATTTTGTTATTTTTTCGATTTTTTATAATGAAAATGCCACAAAAGACAATTCTCTAAATCTAAGGGTGGTGGGGTGTGATATTAAAAATTCTACGGGAGCAATTCCCTCCTTCCCCCAATTGACACCCCTGTCCCAAACCCCTTTTTTATCTGTTTTCTTTTGAAGCTCTTTTTTTTAAATCCCTGTATCTCTTTTTCAAAAATATCTAAATTTGTAAATTTGATGGTCATATTTTTATATTTTGGGATAAGTGATAACAAATAAATTATCGAAAGTAATTGTTCGTTAGTCAGTATTTATATTTTCACAAGCTAACAGGAAATCGTTTGAGAAAACTTAAGGCAAAATTTTAGTATAAACACTGTCAGACAGTGTCGTCAATCGGGGGAGGAGGGGCAGGGGCCTTTGCGTCCTAGATTTTTAAAAATTCATTATTTTGGTGTTTTCATCGAAAAAATCGAAAACATGACGAGCTTGCCCCCCCCCCCCCTCCCCCCACCCCACTAGATATTGGATAAAACATTCCATCCTCCTAAATCTTTGTTAATTGGCGCCACTGCTAGAAGAGCATTATTTTGAAACTGCATCCGCATTTTATGCTCTTCTTTTTGCAATCCAATATATACTCTAATATGCCAGTTATTTTTACATGTTACTCTATTTAGCTTTTGGGGAGTTTTATTTGTAAGATTAGTCTCAGATTTATAATCAGTGAGTTAAAAACATGCTTGACCCAAATTGAGAAGCCAATTGTTATTACATGCTGATGACTATTTAATGGTTTTTGATGCTCGAACTGCAATTCCAGCCTCTTATTTTTAGATAAGTGGCTTATAAAGTCCTCAAATACAACCCTCGGTTAATTATGATACCACTTTGAAACATGTACTTATTTGCTCAGTTTTAATTTTAAGTTGTAAACTTATGCATCTTACACAACTATACAAAATATAAGCTTGTCCAGTAAAATCATGGTTGCAGCGATAGCTGCAACCTAGTAAAGAGCGAACCACAGCCCATAGTAACCAAAAGTTAAAAACTGCGTTTAGAAAAAAAGCTACTTAGTGAAAAATTGCTATCTGACACTGATTCAGGAATGGTGACTATTATTTCGGTTTGTCTTAAAAATAAAAGTTTATTGCGAAAAGAAATTTATGGTGATTTCGAAAAAAAGTCTGAAACCCCTCGTAGATGGCGTCAGATCAAAATGAAAAATGTACCATTGGAATCAGCATGGTCGGAAACCTTTTACAGGGAAATTACAGTCCCCCTCTTTGAACAACAAAGAAAATCGCTTTTCTGCATGGGTATCACTGATTTGTCTCCCGTTTTTTATTCTTTCTTTTTTCCAGCAGGGCTAGGGGGTGACCAGAGCATCATAGAGAGATGGGTAATAGCTCATTCGAAAGAGAATTAAATTTTTAAGTGACCAAAAAGATTAGAGGGAAACTACCCCCCCTCCCTACAGGCTCCCTCTCCCCAAAGTCATCCAATCAAAATTTTGAGATAGCCATTTTTTTTGTTCAACATAGTTCAAAAGTTCAATATCTATGGGTTTAGTGATGATATGACCCTCCATAGTCCCTGGGGAAAGGTCTGTACGCTGTATTGGTGTCGGACGTATCGATATCACATGGATCGGTATGGGCGTATTTTTATTGGGCGTTTTGGTATCGCCCGTATCTTAGACAAATTTTTAGTAGCTCATATAAAAGATACTGCTCATATATACGTAATTCCTTCCTATAAATTCCACCATCAGCAAGTTCCAAATGGCACTAAAAAACGGCATTTTGGGTGCCTTGTCTCAAGTGGAAAAGCTGGGGCTACTGGGCTACCAGAACTTTTTAGAGTGACGTTTAATGGCTCATTTGAAAGCTATTGCACATATCTACGTGATTTTTATCAATTCTGCCATCTGTTAGTGTGATATAGCACTTTAAACAGGGGCGTAATTTCGTCAAAACCCGGGGGGGGGGGAAGGTGGACCAAACTTTCACAGATCAAGTGAAAATGTCAGTGAGAAAAAAAAACCTTATAGTACATTAATGGCAAAGAATTACTAAATAAAACAGGCAAATTGTCTGCGTTTAGAAGACAAGCGACAGTGAGAATCTATATATAGAAGCCAGCCGCGTGCCCCATACCTTTAAAAAAAATTACCTTGGTTAAAAAAAAAAAGGTTCGGCGACACGTATTTCATAAAGACGAAAGATAAGCCGAGGTGTAACAAACCAAACAAATTGAAAATGATAGCGATGATGATCAAAAATATGGGCTGGATAAATCGTTGTATGTATTTCATAATGACGAAAGATAAGCCGAAGTGTAACGAAGCAAACAAATTGAAAATGATAGTGCTGATGATTGGGTTTTGGATTTTGACATGGATAAGGTCATCAATACCTACCATACCTTTGAAAATCAAAAATATGGACTGGATAAATCGTTGGAAGAAAAAAAAAATTGTCCCACCAACTGAACAATTAAAAGAAACAAAGGCTCGGCGATATGTCTTTCATAATGACAAAGGACAAGCCAAGGCAAAAGAAGTCGTTTTTGTACCACCACCTGAACAATTAAAAGAAACAAAGATGGTCGTCAATGCCTTCCATACCTTGTAAGACTAGATAAATCGTTGGAAGAAAAAGAAGTTTTTGTCCCACCGCCTTAACAATTAAAAGAAACAAAGGTTCGACGATATGGATTTCTTTGTGACAAAAGACAAGCCGGGGCAAAAGTTAAAGGTCCAATAAAAAAAATGTAATTTTACAAAGGCACCACTTCTAATTTAAGGTCCATTTGGACGTTATTACATCAAGAAAATGCTCAAATTGTCTGTGTTCAGAAGACATGCGACAGTAAGAATCTATATATAGAAGCCTGCCGCGTGTCCCATACCTTTGTTTAAAAGACAAAGGTTCGGCGATACGTATTTCATAATGACAAAAGATAAGCCGAGGTGTGCAACGAACCAAACAAATTGAAAATGATAGCGAGGATGATTGGCTTTTGGATTTTGACATGGATAAGGTCATCAAAACCTACCATACTTTTGAAAATAAAAAATGGACTGGATAAATCGTTGGAAGAAAAAGAAGTTTTTTTTTTCCCTCCACCTGAACAATTAAAAGAAACAAAAGGTTCGGCGATACGTCTTTCATAATGACAAAAGACAAGCCAAGGTAAATGAAGAAGTTTTTGTCCCACCACCTGAACAATTAAAAGAAACAAAGGTGGTCGTCAATGCCTTCCATACCTTAGAAAATAAAAAATCTGGACTAGATAAATCGTTGAAAGAAAAAGAAGTTTTTGTCCCACTACCTGAACAATTGAAAGAGACAAAGGTTTGATGATATGTCTTTCATAATGACAAAAGGCAAGCCGAGGCAAAAATTAAAGGTCCAATAAAAAATTTAATTTTACAAAGGCACCAATTCTAATCTAAGGTCCATTTGGACTTCATGACATCAAGAAAAGGACGTCATGACATGTATATATATATATATATATATATATATATATATATATATATATATATATATATATATATATATATATATATATATATATATATATATATATATATATATATATATATATATATATATATATATATATATATATATATATATATATATATATAAGATAAGATAACGTGTATTTCAAGCCAAAATGTGGCCATGTACACAAATAACATAAAAGATTAACAAATTATAGTACTCGTCACAATAATAAAGAAAAAAAAAAAATAAATAAAAACTACTCTCTTCTTTTTGCAAAATACTCATTAAGATATCTTCCCACTAGACAGATAAATTGTGACGACGTACTTTTCAAGGCATCAGGAAGCAGCACTCCATCATTCCCAAATAAATTTTCCCTTACCCCCAAAAGACCTCGACAACGACTCAGACAATGCTCCAAATTCTCCTCCTCTTCTTTGGAAAGAGGGCAAATAAACCTGCCGTCTGGGACACACTTTTTCCTCCTCTCAAAAACTTTCAATCTCGAACGAATCGGAAGGCAATTATTTATATATATATAATATATATATATATATATATATATATATATATATATATATATATATATATATATATATATATATATATATATATATATATATATATATATATATATATATATATATATATATATATATATATATATATATATATATATATATATATATATATATATACATATATATATGTATATATATATATATATATATATATATATATATATATATATATATATATATATATATATATATATATATATATATATATATATATATATATATATATATATATATATATATATATATATATATATATATATATATATATATATATATATATATCTATATATATATATATATATATATATATATATATATATATACATATATCCGGGTTGCAGCGGTAGCTAGCAACCTAGGAAACTTACCCCTATATAGGAAACTTTATCTTAGTTTTGACAAGATTTTTGAAGAAAACTAAATTTCAGCTGGGGTGGGGGGGTGGGGGGGTTAAACTGGGGTCCAGAGGGGGTAGTTTCCCCCTACCCCATAACAAATTACGTCCTGACTAAAAACAACACTTTTGTTGTCACTTTTTTAAGTAGATCATGCAAATATTGCAAACATAAATAAAATCTACAAACGCATTCATCGAAATGATATTACATCGATCTTTTATTTAATTATCTTAACTTTTAGTTACTGTGTGCCGTGTTTTGTTCTTTACTAGGTTTTCAGCTATATCCGATGAAACTAGCATAGGCCCCATTTCAGGGGCGGATCCAGGATTTTTTTTTTAGGGGGGGGGCGCAGAATAGGTTGATCCAATAAACTTGCGTTAGGAGCAAGTTTAATTAACGCAAACTTGCGTTAATTAAGTAAATTACACTACTTTAGACTACGTTAGGGAGGCGCGCGCCCCCTCGCCCCCTTTCTGGATCTGCCACTGCCCCATTTATAATGAACTCTATCGCTCCTTTATGTAACTCTTTTTTGATATTGTCTCAAACTGTATATTCTTTCATAATATTAATCAAAAAAACTTTTTCCACAAAATAAGTTTTTCAAAAAAAAGTAAAGAACTCCATTAAACAAAAAATGAGCGAAAATAAAATCAAACAATCTACCAAGCGTTAAACTACCACAAATCAGCATCGATAAATAAATGAAACCCAAAACGAACAGAAGTTACAATAAATAACCGAGTCAAACTCAAAACGAGCAGAAATTAACATACGTTGGGCTCAAAACCCCTATGCCTTCCCAAGGGCAGAACATAATTTGCACTTTACTGAAAAAATATAAATGTTTTTGCTTTTATAACTTTAATAAATCAAATCATATTAACATTTTGATTACTAATTATCAGTATATGTATATATTAAATTGACAATGCACATTCATTTGTATTTTTTTCAGTAAAGTGCAAATTATGCTCTGGCCTTGGGAAGGCATAGGGGTTTTGAGCCCAACTTATGTTAATTTCTGCTCGTTTTGAGTTTGACTCGGTTATTTATTGTAACTTCTGTTCGTTTTGGGTTTCATTTATTTATCGATGCTGATTCGTGGTAGTTTAACGCAGGGTAGATTATTTGATTTTATTTTTGCTAATTTTTTGTTTAATGGAGTTCTTTACTTTTCTTTGAAAAACTTAATTGTGGAAAAAGTTTTTTTAATTAATTTCTGTTCGTTTTATATTGACATAGTCTTTTCAGAGAAAAAGAAAATAATACTTTAAATCTTTTAGTTTTTTTAAGAATTTATAGTTTGGCCAGCTAATTGTATGCTGGAGAAAAATTTTCAGCAATTTTAACAACATACACCCTCTTAAAAATCTGGACACAAATAGTAGTGTTTAATTTAGTTTCATACCTCCTCTAGTTGACCTGAAATGGAAAACTTGATACCATTCGCAAAAAAAAAATCTGTTTACTTTCTTTGATAGCTTGGATGCACTTACGCTATTTTGATTTGGTTAAATTTTAAGAGCAGAAGCAGACCCGAAAGTTTGGACATAATACCCTCAGTCGTTCTTGGGATACTGCAGAGATGCCTTATTGGAAATTAGCATTAACACAGTGCATTTTGATTTAATCTTATGGCAACATTTAGTTTTTAAACATAAAGTCAAATGGGAGGATGGGCGTGGTAGGGGGATTAGTTTCCCTCCAATCATTTTCGGCTATTAAAAAGGGCATCAGCCCTTTCTATTTTCAATCGAATGAGCCCTTTTCGAAGTTCCTACGACAACTCCTTTGATACAAAGTGCCCTGGTCTAAACAACAACAACAACAAAAAAATAATACATTATACCCACATCGATCTTTACTATAAAAATGTCAAGCCTTCCAATCACTTTCGACTATTAAAAAGGGCACTAGGCCGTTCGATTTCCAATTGAATGAGTCCTTTTTGAGTTTCTATGACAACACTTCCTATAAACATCTTATATGCCCCCAGGAACATAAATTACAACCCTTACCCAAAGGATTGTGAGGGTGGTTGTCATCCTTTAAAACCTAATTTCCAGACCTTTCAACTACGTTTAAACAAAATGCCTATCTCAAAAGTTTGATTGAAAGTTTCTGGGAAAATGGTTGGCGTGAGATGGGCGTTAGTCTTTCTCCAATCACTTTCAACTATTAAAAAAGGCACTAGCCCTTTCAATTTCTAATCAAATGAGCCCTTTTGAAGTTTCGACGACAACGCTTTCAATAAAAAACCTTATATGCCCCCAGGGGATAACCTACAACCCTCTCCCTGAAGGCTGAGGGGGATTTTCATTTTCAAAGACCTAATTTCTAGAACTTTCTACTACGTTGAACAAAATGGCTATCTGAAAATTTTGTTTGGATGTGTTTGGGGGAACGGTGGGCGTGAGAGGGGGTTAGTTACCCTCCAATCACTTTCAACTATTAAAAAGGGCACTAGCCCTCTCAATTTCCAATTGAATGAGCCCCTTTTGAAGTTTTTACGACAACTCTTATCATTAAAAACCTTATATGCCCCCAGGGCATACTTACAACCTTTGCCCTGGGGACTCTGGGGGGCTTGTCATCCTTAAATACATAATTTCCAGAACTTTCAACTACGTTGAAGAATATGGCTATCTCTAAACTTTGATTGAATGGGTTTGGGGAAATAGTGGACGTGAGAGGGGGGTTAATTGCTCTCCACTCACTTTCGACTATTAAAAGGGGCAATTTCAATTTCCAATCAAATGAGCCCCTTTTGAAATTTCTACAACAAATTTCTATCAAAAACCGTATATGCCCCCAGGGCATAACTTACAACCCTTGCACTGAGGGCTCTGATAGGGTTATCATCCTAAAAGACTTAATTTCAGAACTTTCGACTACGTTGAACAAAATAAATATTTAATATTTTGATTGGGATGTGTTTGGGGAAATGATAGGCGTGAGAGGGGGGTTAGTTGCTCTTCAATCACTTTCGACTATTAAAAGGGCACTAGCCCTTACAATTTTCAATTGAATGAGCCCTTTTTGATGTTTTTATAACATCGCTTTCTATAAAAACCTTAATGCTCCCAGGGCATAATTTACAACCCTTGCGCTTAGGGTTGTGCGGGGGATGGGTTGTCATTCTTAAAGACCTAATTTCTAAAACTTTCAACTACGTTGAATAAAATGGCTATCTAAAAATGTTGATTGGATGTGGTTGGGGAAAAGGTGGGCGTGAGAGGGGGGTTAGTTGCCCTCAAATCACTTTCGACTATTAAAAATGGCACTAGCCCTTTGAATTTCCAATCGAATGAGCCCTTTTTCAAGTTTCTACGACAAAGATTTGAATAAAAACCTTATATGCCCCCAGGGCATAACTTATAACCCTTGCCCTGAAGACTGTGGGGGGAGTTTCCTGCTCAAAGGTATAATTTCCTGAACTTTAAACTGCGTGGAACAAAATGGCTATCTAAAAATTTTGATTGGATACGGTTGGGGAAATGGTGGGCGTGGAAGGGGTGTTAGTTGCCTTCCAATCACTTTCGACTATTAAAAAGGGCACTAGCCATTTCAATTTTAAATCGAATGAGCCCTTTTTGAAGTTCCTACGACGACGCGTTCTATAAAAACCTTATATGCCCCCAGGGCATAACTTACAACCCTTGCACTGAGGGCTGTGGGGGAGTGTCCTCCTCAAAAATATAATTTCTATCCGGCATTCCACAACACTGAACAAAATGGCTATCTAAAAATTTTGATTTGATGTGTTTGGGGAAAAGGTGGGCGAGAGAGGGGGGCTAGTTGTCCTCAAATCACTCTCGACTATTAAAAACGCCACTAGACCTTTGAATTTCCAATCGAATGAGCCCCTTTTCAAGTTTCTACGACAAAGATTTCAATAAAACTTATATGCCCCCAGGGCATAACTTATAACCCTTGCCCTGAAGACTGTTGGGGGAGTGTCCTGCTCAAAGGTATATTTCCTGAACTTTAACTGCGTGGAACAAAATGGCTATCTTAAAATTTTGATTGGATGTGTTTGGGGAAATGGTGCGCGTGGAAGGGGTGTTAGTTGCCTTCCAATTACTTTCGACTATTAAAAAGGTCACTAGCCATTTCAATTTCTAATCGAATGAACCCTTTTTGAAGTTTCTACGACAACGCGTTCTATAAAAACTTTATATGCCCCCAGGGCATAAATTACAACCCTTGCCCTGAGGGCTGTTGCGGGGGGGGGGGGGGGGGTTGTCATCCTCAAAGACCTAATTTCCAGAACTTAAAACTACGTTGAATAAAATGGGTATCTCAAAATTTTGATTGGATGCGTTTGGGGAAAAGGTGGGCGTGAGAGGGGGGTTAGTTGCTCTCCAATCACTTTCGACTATTAAAAAGGGCACTAGCCCTTTGAATTCCAATCGAATGAGCCTTTTTTGGAAGTTTCTACGACAACGCCCTCTATAAAAACCTTATATGCCCCCGGGGCATAACTTACAACCCTTGCCCTGAAGGCTGTGGGGGAGTGTCCTCCTCAAAAACATAATTTCTATCTGGAAATCAACTACGCTGAACAAAATGGCTATCTCAAAATTTTCATCGGATGTGTTTCGGGAAATGGTGGACGTGGAAGGGGTGTTAGTTGCCTTCCAATCACTTTCGACTATTAAAAAGGGCACAAGCCACTCCAGTTTCCAATTGAATGACCCCTTTTTGAAGTTTTACGACGATTTCTTCGATACGAAGTGCCCTGCTCTAAAGGAAAAAAATAATAAATGATACATTGTGCCAACATCGTTCTTATATGCCCTCAGGGCATAACTTAAAACCCTTGCCCCGAGGGTTGTGGGGGAGTGTCCTCCTAAAAAACATATTTTCAATCTGGAAATCAACTACGCTGAACAAAATGGCAATCTCAAATTTTGATTCGATGTGTTTGGAGGAATGAAGGGTGTGTGGGAGGGGGGGGGGGGGGTGCTAGTTGCCTTCCAATCACTTTCGACTATCAAAAAGGGCACTAGCCCTTTGAATTTCCAATCGAATGAGCCTTTTTTGAAGTTTCTACGACAACGGCATCTATAAAAACCTTATATGTCCCTAGGGCATAACTTACAACCCTTACCCTGAAGGCTTTGGGGGAGTGTCCTCCTCAAAAACATAATTTCTATCTGGAAATCAACTACGCTGAACAAAATGGCTATCTCAAAATTTTGATTGGATGTGTTTCGGGAAATGGTGGGCGTGAAAGGGGTGTTAATTGCCTTACAATCACTTTCGACTATTAAAAAGGGCACAAGCCACTCGAATTTCCAATTGAATGAGCCCTTTTCGAAGTTTCTACGACAACTTCTTCGATATGAAGTGCCCTGCTCTAAAGGAAAAAATAATAAATGATACATTGTGTCAACATCGTTCTTATATGCCCTCAGGGCATAACTTAAAACCCTTGCCCCGAGGTTGTGGGGGAGTGTCCTCCTCAAAAACATATTTTCTATCTGGAAATCAACTACGCCGAACAAAATGGCTATCTCAAAATTTTGATTGGATTTGTTTGGGGGAATGATGGGTGTGGGGTGGGGCTAGTTGCCCTCCAATCACTTTCGACTATTAAAAAGGACACTAGCCACTCCAATTTCAAATCAAATGAGTCCTTTTCGAAGTTTCTACGACAACCTCCTTCGAGACAAAGTGCCCGGGTATGGAGAAAGAAAAAAAAAATATATTGTGCCCACATCGTTCTTTACTTAGGCAGCGCTATCGCGCTGCCTCTGATGCAATGGTTGGTGGCTTATTCAGTAGAGCATAGGCCTTGTAACCCAAGGCGTCGAGTTCGAACCTCATCCGGGGCAATTTTTTTTTGTTAATTATAAATGGACGATGAAAATTTTCTAGGAAAGTAATAGGGTTTTATTACAAACTTAGTCTTCTAGTAATATTCAGTTATTATAAGCTTTACTATTTGTTCTTTACTTTAACTAGCTACAGAAAAAAGAAAAACAAAAATATAATAATGAAGTGGTACCTGTTCATTATTCAGTACACCCTCGATAAATGATGTTGCGTTTTTTTACTATGGCTACTGTAGAACGGCCAAGAGTCTCCGATGGTAAAATGGTGAGCATAGCTTGTACATGAAAATGTAGTTTTTTTTTTTATAAAAAGTGATACTAGTTGCCCTCCAATTTTTTTGGTCACTTAAAAAGGGCACTATAACTTTTAATTTCCGTTCGAATGAGCCCTCTCATGACATTCTTGGACCACTGGGTTGACACGATCATCGCTGGGAAAAAAGAAAAAAACAAAATAAACACGCATCCGTGATCTTTCTTCTAGCAGAAAAAAATACAAAATTCTACATTTTTGCAGATGGGAGTTTGAAACCTCTACAGTAAGGTTCTCTAATACACTGAATTTGATGGTGTAATTTTCATTAAGATTCTATGAATTTCAGGGGGTGTTTTCCCCTTTTTTCAAAAATAAGGCAAACTTTCTCAGGCTCGTAACTTTTGATGGGTAGGACTAAACTTAGTGAAACTTATATATCTAAAATTAGCATAAAAATCCAATTCTTTTGATGTATCTATTGA
Source organism: Artemia sinica (assembly GCA_027921565.1). Lineage (NCBI taxonomy): Eukaryota > Metazoa > Arthropoda > Branchiopoda > Anostraca > Artemiidae > Artemia > Artemia sinica. The sequence continues at coordinate 37,743,891 of CM051265.1, forward strand.
TATCAAAATTCCGTTTTTTAGAGTTTTGTTTACTATTGAGCCGGGTCGCCTCTTACTTACAGTTACGTTAAGTACTTGGGACGTTACGTGGTAACAGTACGTTACCACAAACTGTTTGAGAAGCTTGGAAGTATAAAATGGTATCATCATTGTAATAATTATGGTCCAAACCCTTAACTGGAGGTTTGCAAGAACACCTCCCGTATGTTCCTCCTCCAAGCCCCCTTAATAAGCTACGTGATTAAGGTAAAAAAAAAAAAACAATATATGAAATTAGATTATTAGAGGCGTTTTTCTTTTAGTACAGCGTTGGACTTCAAATTAGAGTGTCTTGGGTTTGATTCCTAATTGTTTTTTTTTTTTTTTTTTTTTTTTCAATCGCGGTTTTGTTCCCTTCTATGTGATCATTTTCAGACATTTCACTGTTTTTATAAATGTGATGCACTCATTTTTTAAAGCATGTCCCGGTAAGGTATTTTGTCAAACATTTTGGTTCAAAAGGGAATAGGGGTCATCCAGTTCAGGGTTTGCAATGACATTCTTAGTAGATCACTATATCAATACCCCAACGTCTGGCGTAATTATGTCAAAATCATGTGTGTGTGTGGGGGGGGGTGTGTAAAATCTAGGTCAATTTTCCTAAATCAAGTGAAAATGACAGAGAAAACTTAAAAACGAGCCATATGGTAATAAAAAAGGTAAAGATGTACTAAAGAAAACTGACCTGTTTCAGTGGATGCTTGAATTATGCAGGTTTATCTTAGTTTTGACAACATTTTTGGAGAAACTAAAACGTGTGGCGTAATTTTTAAAAATCCTTTGTGTGGGGGAGATTGAAAATCTGGATCCAATTTTCCCAAATCAAGTGAAAATGACAGAGAAAACTTTAAAACGAGCCATATAGTAATAAAAAGGGCAAAGATGTACTAAAGAAAACTGACCTGTTTCAGTGGATGCTTGAATTATGCATGCTTATGTTAGTTCTGACAACATTTCTCTGTCCCATAGGAAATTTCGCTCCTGGGCCCAACCCGTTGCCACTTAGTGGTTGGGGAAGTGTAGGCATTTGGTTCTGGAACCACTCAAAGTTGTATATTAAAAGGATTACTTATTGTTATACTTACTTATTCAAATTATTTACTTGACAATTCCGCTGTAATATTCTCTCCATGCGCAAGATTGTGCATCCAAAGAGGAAGAAAAACAAATGAGAACAGTTCTGTAGGAGAGTTCAGGTAATTCTTCTCAAAATTTTTGAAATGGAAACAAACTTAATTTATAATGTCATTTATCGTATTTACACAAGAAATGATCCTTTTTGAAATTTCAATTCATTTGTAACTAATAAATGGCTTCTATTTAGGGATAGGTCAAATAACTCCCGAAGCCTAAAGGCACATTTCTGTTGATCTAGCAAAATTTCCCACAATCATATCGATATGCAAACCTGTCCGCTTAAGAGGCGTTCCCAAGCGTGTCTAGCTAGGACCCCATGTCTAGACACGTGTCTAGCCAGAATTCAATGTCTAGGAAATAACCGTTCACAAGTAAAATTCGGTGCTTAGATAAAACTACAAATTTAGTTTCAAATTGTCATTTCTAGCCAATCAAGAGAGCTTATGCCGGCAAAACTTTCAAAATTGTGATCCCTATTTATACTGTCACGAGATAATGGATGAGATAAGCAAAACAATTGCCTTAGTGTGCTTCACTATTATGTCTAGTGTTGCATATTTGCCAAAAATGAAAAAAAACCATTAATGAGAAAACAAAAATTAAATTTCAGTTTACAAATGTAACCTAAAAATAATGAAAATAGTGGAACTTGACACATTCTGATTGGCTGTAATCGAAAATCCTAGACATTGAGTTCTAGAGTCTAGAACTCAATGTCTAGCCAAATGCCGTGTCTAGCGTGTTTAGCTAAACGCTGAATTTCACTTGTGAACGGTTGTTGCCTAGACATTGAATTCTGGCAAGACACGTGTCTAGACATAGGATTCTAGCTAGACACGCTTGTGAACGCCGCTTTAGTTAACATTTTGTGTATAAGCTACTCGCCTGGAGCTACTTTCTTAAGTTCTACTAAATTTATTTTTTAAACAAAGAATTAAAGGTCTATTTCTTCTTAAAAAAAAAAAGAAACGACACTATTTTTCTCTAGATTGGGTGTGATTAGAAACTATATAAAAGAATAAGTTTTGAACTGATACTAAGGAGCAACATTAAAACTAAAAACAAACAGAAGTTATTCCGTAAAACAAAAAAGATTATGGCAGTTTTGTTTCTAAACTAAATTTTAGTCAAAAACGAGGAGCAGAGATTAATTTAAAAAAAGTTTTCCCGAGGGAAGTAAAGAGCGAAGTTCAAACTTAAAACGAAAAAACGAACAATAATGATTACTTCACGGCCTATCTAACATATATCAATAAAACTAGTGCAAATCAATCAACTGGTGATATTTCCCTACGTTTGTTTGATTATAGAAAGCTGGCGCTTTACTGAAAACACAAAACAATATAAGAGTTTTAGTACGGTAAAATTAAACTTTTGAGGGCACTTTTAATAGTATAAAAGTAAAGCATTTTTCGATTGTTGCTTTATTTATTAATTTTTTCGTTTAATTTGGCATCAATTCTGCGCAATGAGCTCAGTTCAAGGATTGACTGTCATTTTGGATCTGAAAAAGACATTTCATGATTATTTTGTAGACAAGTTCGAAGTGAAGGAATCTTATTATTGTCAAGATTTGTATCACAACTTGAAATTCTCCGTTTTATAGAGAGAAATAACTAGATCTCCAGAGTCAATATTATGGTTGATATGTTCTTCATTTCGAGTAATACTAGGTGAGACCAAGATGTTACCTGTTAAATCAATCTATTATTTTTTATGCTGTTTAATGACTGTATACTTATTATTTTTATACCTGACTTTTTAAGATAATTTTAATTGTATACTGAAGTTTGCTGATATCACAGCTCCTGTAAAACTACAAAAAGCGTTATAGATTAGTCAAATCTGTATTCTTATTTTTTATATTTGGCTTTTGTGTTTTCAGTAAAGCGCTAGTTTTCTGTAATCCTACAAACATACGATATTTATTTGTACTCGTTTTATTGATATATGTTAGATAGGCTGTAAAGTAATAATTTTTGTTCGTTTTAAGTTTTAGCTTCGCTCTTTACTTCCCTCGGAAAAAAATTGTTTTTTTTAATTACTTATATGCACAGCTTGAAATTAGCTTTAGCAAAACTGAAAAAGGGCATTTAACTAACCATCGACAAATTTAAATCGCTATAGCCTGACTTAGTATTGGTTACACTTAGTTTATTCACATAGCCTACTAGGCTAGCCTATCTTTCTTTGAAGATAGTTATAGGAAACCAACAAAAGAATTTGCCATCTGAAAGAACAATTAGTAGTCACGGGCTCTTTATGAATGTCGAAGGTGCAGACACTAGTCCTCTGCTGCATTATCTAATTTTTGAACATTGTAGTGAAAACTCTCCAACAATTCTCACCAAAAACGATTGGATAGCTTTGTTCCTTTTTTAAGACAAATTCTCCAACAATAGCTTTGTTCCTTTTTTAGCAAATCGACATGCTCAGATTTTACTCTTTTGACAAAAAGCAATTTTGACAAAAATTGAGGATTCTGGTCTTTCTTTTTTAGGCCGTTTTTTTTTGCAAACATCTTTCTTTCTTCTACTCTGATCAGTAGTCTAAGGACTCTGGTGATGCTGTCATCGAAGTTCTCTTTATAATGTCCTATTTGGTAGAAATATTTGACGTTTTGCTGAAATCAGTGAGCTATGTGTTCTTAGAACTTAGATGAAGCAAAAATGATAGTCTGAGGAAAAAGAACTAAGATCTTAGTACTTTGATGAAAAAAATGGGGTAAATGTTAGCTCATAATTTTGTCGAGACACCGAAAAAACGGCCCACAACACAGTATAAGTACAAATGAACAGTAGCAAAAAGTCATATGCTCTCCATTTAAGATTTTTGATACATTTCAGTCTAGACTTCTCTTCGTGACTCGGCCCTCACGTACGCACAGTGACAAATGTTTAGCGCATTACGACGGGCTAAATTTATGCTTATACTACGACTGTGGTAGCAAATGAAACTATTGTTGTGACGCAAAGGGATTTTCCATTTCCAAGCGTTTCAATTTCACCATTTCTGCCGGAAATTTTCGTTACTGTTCATATAAACTTTTCTGTGGCCCAGAAGAAGAAGTAGAAGGAAATTAATTTTCATATTATCCAGAAGTTGCCTATTTTAAAAGACTACAGTAAGACAGAGTTTAGTCAAGCATGCTTTAGTCTTACTAATAAAGTTGTTACTTCTTTGAGGGAAGCTATGACTATACCAATTTTAATAGGCCCAGCCAAAATATATGGTGCCTTTTGAACCCTTGAAGTTTAATGGGACTTGTTGGGTGGTTTTGGCCCCCTTGAGGGAAGTTTTGGTTCAAAATTCTATTTTTGATCTAGCTGTAATTATAAAATACTGTCGAGCCTCCACACAACATTCTTCCCTAACACAATAACCAGGATGAAGTTATCTCCTGGCTCCCATCTCCAGGTTTATCTCCTTGGTATTTGTTTAGCCTTGTGTCACCTGATAAGGAGACATGTTAAGAAAACAATTCTTACTTTAAAATGTGTATAATGATCCTAGTTCTTATATTATGGAAGGGGAGAAACTATCATCAAGTCTTTCCTCTAAAAATCCTTCTTTTTCCAGCTTAAAATAAAAAGTTTCCAAAACCCATACTGCTGAGATTCAGTGCTTAAGTCTTTTTAAATTGCCGCTATAAATTGCCACCTAATAAGTTCTTTTATAGACAGCATTCATATTTTGATATTTGCCCTTCCCCACTGCTCTTTAAAAAAAAGTATTAAAAAGACTGGCATGAACACTATCTATCAGGTGACACAAGACTAAACAAATACCATCTCCCTGACCTAAAATTGTTTACCCAATAGTTCTGAAAATAAAATTATCCTTAAAAAAACTGCTAAAAATTACAGCTCTCAAATGATACTAAGTTTTGAATTATTTTGCTGTTTTGATATTTTACTTAACAGTAAGAATATAAGCATGAACTTAAAATTAATGCCCAAAATTCTTTACTTCATAGAATTTTTCATTGTTATTTGAGATTGCTTTGTCAAGAGCTTTCAAATGAGGTGTTACATGACTATTAAAAAAAAAAAAAAAAAAATATATTTTGACTGTTAGGCCTTTTGAGGTGGAGGCAGCCCAATTTTGCTGCTCATTTTTTAGTCAAAAGCTATCAATCAGCATATCATTTGAAAGCTATCCTTCTTCTGAACAAGTTTCTAGCATTGTTTTCTATAACAAAGCTAAAAGGCCACACAAATCCTCTTTTGCCTCCCATCTCTCCTTTCCTCTCAAACTGTCCATGACAAAAACAAAAAAAAAAGAAGAAAATTCATAAAAAGATTTGTTAAAGTAAGATATATCTTAAATGGAGAAGTTTTCATTGCCTAGGAATGTCCTAGCTCCATAAAACCCTCTACCCCTGAATATAAGTGCCTCCCAAAGAAAAAACATGGCAAATTCATATTTGGTTAAAAAACTATTGGATAAGACTTGGATATTTAAAATCTTTATGTCAGGAGCTTTCAAATGAGGTGTTGCATGACTATATTCAATAATATTTTATTTTTTACTGTTATGGAGGTAGACCAAATGAGATCTTTCTTTTTTGTCAAAGCTTATCAAACAGCACATCATTTGAAAGCTATCCTTCTTCTGAAAATGTTTCTAGCATTGTTTTCTACATCAAACCTAAAAAGGGCCACACAAATCCTCTTTTGCCTCCCATCTCCTCTTTCCTCTCAAACCCTCCATGTCAAAACAAGAAATTTTGTAAAAAGATTTGTTATAATAAGATATATACATTAAATGGAGATGTTTTCCTTGCCTAGGAATGTCCTAGTTCTATAAACCTTCCTACCTCTGAATGTAAGTACTTCCCAAAGAAAAGCATGGCAAATTCAAATTTGGTTCAAAAACTATTGGATAAGACTTGAATATTTAAAATCTTTGTGTCAGGAGCTTTCAAATGAGGTGTTGCATGACTATATTCAATTATATTTTATTTGTTAGTGTTATGGAGGTAGTCTAGAGGTAGCCCAAATGAGGTCTTTCATTTTTTGTCAAAGCTTATCAAAGAGTGCATAATTTGAAAGCTACTCTTCTTCTGAACATGTTTCTAGCATTTTTTTTCTACATAAAATGTATAAGGGCCACACAAATCCTCTTTTGCCTCTGATCTCCCCTTTCCTCTTAAACCCTCCATGACAAAACAAGAAAAATGAAAATTCATAAATAGATTTGCTATAAGATATATTTTAAATGGAGAAGTTTTCATTGCCCAGGAACATCCTAGCTTCATAAACCCCCTACCCCTGAATATAAGTACCTCCCCCATGCAAATTCAAATTTGGTTCAAAAAGTATTGGATAAGACTTAGATATTTAAAATCTTTATGTCAGGAGCTTTCAAAAGGTGTCACAAAACTATATTCAAATATTTCAAACTGTTATGGAGGTAGTCTAGAGGTAGCCAAAATGAGGTCTTTCATTTTTTGTTAAAAAGCACATATTGAAAGATGGAAGACTTGTTTTTTAGAGCTAAGAGAGCCACAAAATCCTCTTATGTCAGGAGCATTTTCAAATGAGAACAAGTGTCATAAAAAGATTCGTTTTAATATATCAATCTTAAACGTAAAAGTTTTCCTTTTATGTCCTTCCATAAACTGAATATGTTACATGGCAAATTCAAATTTGGTCAAAAAGGTAAGCCTAAAATCCTTAAAATGAGTGGTGACTTTCAATTATTTTTTATTTTTTACTGTTATGGAAGCTAGAGGTATCAAAACAGGTCTTTCATTTTTTGTTAAAGCTTATCAAACAGCACATAATTTGAAAGCTATCCTTCTTCTGGACATGTTTCAAGCCTTGTTTTTTACATCAAAGCTAAGAGAGCCACACAAATCCTCTTTTGCCTCCCATCTCCCATTTCCTCTCAAACCCTCCATGTCAGAACAAGAAAAATGAAAATTCATAAAAAGATTCGTTTTAATAATATAAATCTTAAACGTAAAAGTTTTCCTTGCCTCTGAATGTCCTAGCTCCATAAACCCCCCTACCCCTGAATATAAGTACCTCCCAAAGAAAAACATGGCAAATTCAAATTTGGTTCAAAAACTATTGGATAAGACCCAGATATCTAAAATCCTTATTTCAGGAGCTTTCAAATGAGGTGTTGCATGACTATATTCAATTGTATTTTATTTTTTACTGTTATGGAGGTAGTCTAGAGGTAGCCAAAATGAGGTCATTCATTTTTTGTCAAATCTTATCAAACAGCACATCATTTGAAAGCTATCCTTCTTCTGGACATGTTTCTAGTGTTGTTTTCTACATCAAACCCAAAATAGCCACACAAATCCTCTTTTACCTCCCATCTCCCCTTTCCTCTCAAACCTTCCATGTCAAAACAAGAAAAATGAAAATTTGTGAAAAGATTTGTCATAGTAAGATAAATCTTAAATGAAGAAGTTTTCCTTGCCAAGGAATGTCCTAGCTCCATAAACCTACCCCTGAACATAAGTACCTTCCAAAGAAAAACAAGGCAAATTCAAGTTTGGTTCAAAAACTATTGGATACAACTTGGATATTTAAGATCTTTATGTCAGGAGCTTTCAAATGAGGTGTCACATGACTATATTCAATTATATTTTATTTATTACTAATGTGGAAATAGTCTAGAGGTAGCCCAAATGAGGTATTTCTTTTTTTGTCAAAGCTTATCAAACAGCACATCATTTTAAAGCTATTCTTCTTCTGAACATGTTTATAGTGTTGTTTTCTACATCAAAGCTATAATGGCCACACAAATCACCTTCACTCCCATCTCCCCTTTCCTCTTAAACCCTCCATGACAAAACAAGAAAAATAAAAATTCGTAAAAAGATTCTTTATAGTAAGATATATCTTAAATGGAGAAGTTTTCATTGCCCAGGAATGTCCTAGCTCCATAAATCCCCTACCCCTGAATATAAGTACCTTCCAAAAAAAAAAACACGGCAAATTCAAGTTTGGTTCAAAAACTATTGGATACGACTTGGATATTTAAGATCTTTATGTCAGGAGCTTTCAAATGAGGTGTCGCATCACTATATTCAATTATATTTTATTTTTTACTTTTGTGGTATTTCTTTTTTTGTCAAAGCTTATCAAACAGCACATCATTTAAAAGCTATTCTTATTCTGAACATGTTTATAGTGTTGTTTTCTACATCAAACCTATAACGGCCACACAAATCATCTTCACTCCCATCTCCCCTTTCCTATTAAACCCTCCATGACAAAACAAGAAAAATGAAAATTCATAAAAAGATTTGCTATAAGATATATTTTAAATGGAGAAGTTTTCATTGCCCAGGAACATCCTAGCTTCATAAACCCCCCTACCCCTGAATATAAGTACCTCCCCAAAGAAAACATGGCAAACTCAAGTTTGGTTCAAAAACTATTGGATACGACTTGGATATTTAAGATCTTTATGTCAGGAGCTTTCAAATGAGGTGTCGCATGACTATATTCAATTATATTTTATTTTTTACTAATGTGGAAATAGTCTAGAGGTAGCCCAAATGAGGTATTTCTTTTTTTGTCAAAGCTTATCAAATAGCACATCATTTTAAAGCTATTCTTCTTCTGAACATGTTTATAGTGTTGTTTTCTACATCAAACCTATAACGGCCACACAAATCATCTTCACTCCCATCTCCCCTTTCCTCTTAAACCCTCCATGACAAAACAAGAAAAAAATGAAAATTCCTAAAAAGATTCTTTATAGTAAGATATATCTTAAATGGAGAAGTTTTCATTGCCCAGGAATGTCCTAGCTCCATAAATCCCCCTACCCCTGAATATAAGTTCCTCCCAAAGAAAAACATAGCAAATTCAAATTTCGTTCAAAAACTATTGGATAAGACTTGGATATTTAAAATCTTTATGTCAGGAGCTTTCAAATGAGGTGTCGCATGACTATATTCAATTATATTTTATTTTTTACTGTTATGGAGGTAGTCTAGAGGTAGCCAAAATGAGGTCTTCTATTTTTTATCAAAGCTTATCAAACAGCACATCATTTGAAAGCTATTCTTCTTCTGGACATGTTTCTAGCATTGTTTTCTACATCAAACCTAAAAGAGCCACACAAATCCTATTTTGCCTCCCATCTCCCCTTTCCTCTCAAACCCTCCATGTCAAAACAAGAAAAATGAAAATTTGTGAAAATATTTGTTATAGTAAGATATATCTTAAATGAAGAAGTTTTCCTTGCCTAGGAATGTCCTAGCTCCATAAATCTACCCCTGAATATAAGTACCTTCCAAAGAAAAACATGGCAAATTCAAGTTTGGTTCAAAAACTATTGGATACATCTTAGATATTTAAGATATTTATGCCAGGAGCTTTCAAATGAGGTGTCGCATGACTATATTCAATTATATTTTATTTTTTACTAATATGGAGGTAGTCTAGAGGTAGCCCCAAATGAGGTATTTCTTTTTTTGTCAAAGCTTATCAAACAGCACATCATTCGAAAGCTATTCTTCTTCTGAACATGTTTCTAGTGTGTTTTCTACATCAAACCTAAAAGGGCCACACAAATCCTCTTTTCCCTCCCATTTCCCCTTTCCTCTTAAACCCTCCATAACAAAACAAGAAAAATGAAAATTCGTGAAAAGATTCGTTATAGTAAGATATATCTTAAATGGAGAAGTTTTCATTGCTCAGGAATGTCCTAGCTCCATAAACCCCCCTACCCCTGTATATAAGTTCCTCCCAAAGAAAACATGGCAAATTCAAATTTGGTTCAAAAACTGTTGGATAAGACCTGGATATCTAAAATCCTTATTTCAGGAGCTTTCAAATGAAGTGTCGCATGACTATATTCAATTATATTTTATTTTTTACTGTTATGGAGGTAGTCTAGAGGTAGCCAAAATGAGGTATTTCATTTTTTGTCAAAGCTTATCAAACAGCACATCATTTGAAAGCTATCCTTCTTCTGGGCATGTTTCTAGCGTTGTTTTCTACATCAAACCTAAAAGAGCCACACAAATCCTCTTTTGCCTCCCATCTCCCCTTTCCTCTCAAACCCTCCATGTCAAAACCAGAAAAATGAAAATTTGTGAAAAGATTTGTTATAATAAGATATATCTTAAATGAAGAAGTTTTCCTTGCCTAGGAATGTCCTAGCTCCATAAACCTACCCCTGAATATAAGTACCTCCCAAAGAAAAACATGGCAAATTCAAGTTTGGTTCAAAAAACTATTGGATACGACTTGGATATTTAAGATCTTTATGTCAGGAGCTTTCAAAGGAGGTGTCGCTTGACTATATTCAATTATATTTTATTTTTTACTAATGTGGAGGTAGTCTAGAGGTAGCCCAAATGAGGTATTTCTTTTTTTGTCAAGGCTTATCACAAAGCACATCATTCGAAAGCTATCCTTCTTCTGAACATGTTTCTAGCGTTGTTTTCTGCATCAAACCTGAAAGAGCCACTCAAATCCTCTTTTGCCTCCCATCTCCCCTTTCCTCTCAAACCCTCCATGTCAAAACAAGAAAAAAGAAAATTCGAAAAAAGATTCGTCATAGTAAGATATATCTTAAATGGAGAAATTTTCATTGCCTACAAATGTCCTAGCTCCATAAACCCCCTTACCACTGAATATAAGTACCTCCCAAAGAAAAACATGGCAAATTCAAATTTGCTTTCAAAAACTATTGGATAAGACTTGGATATTTAAAATCTTTATATAAGGAGCTTTCAAATGAGGTGTCACATGACTATATTCAATTATATTTTATTTTTACTGTTATGGAGGCAGTCTAGAGGTAGCCAAAATGAGGTCTTCTTTTTTTGTCAAAGCTTATCAAACAGCACATCGTTTGAAAGCTATTCTTCTTCTGGACATGTTTCTAGCGTTGTTTTCTACATCAAACCAAAAGGAGCCATACAAATCCTCTTTTGCCTCCCATTTCCCCTTTCCTCTCAAAAACCCTCCATGTCAAAACAAGAAAAATTAAAATTCGTAAAAAGATTCCTTATAGTAATATAAATCTTAAATGGAGAAGTTTTCCTTGCCTAGGAATGTCTTAGCTCCATAAAACCCCCTACCCCTGAATATAAGTACCTCCCAAAGAAAAACATGGCAAATTCAAATTTGGTTCAAAAACTATTGGATAAGACTTGGATATTTAAAATATTTATATCAGGAGCTTTCAAATGAGGTGTCAGATTACTATATTCAATTATATTTTATTTTTTACTGTTATGGAGGTAGTCTAGATATTGGCCAAATGAAGTCTTTATTTTTTTGTCAAAGCTTATCAAACAAACCATCATTTGAAAGCTATTCTTCTTTTGAACATGTTTCTAGCGTTGTTTTCTACATCAAACCTGAATGGGCCACACAAATCCTCTTTTGCCTCCCATCTCCCCTTTCCTCTCAAACCCTCCATGTCAAAAAAAGAAAATTCGAAAAAAGATTCGTCATAGTAAGATATATCTTAAATGGAGAAATTTTCATTGCCTAGGAATGTCCTAGCTCCATAAACCCCCGTACCCCTGAATATAAGTACTTCCGAAAGCAAAACATGGCAAATTCAAGTTTGGTTCAAAAACTATTGGATATGACATGGATATTTAAGATCTTTATGTCAGGAGCTTTCAAATGAGGTGTCGCATGACTATATTCAATTATATTTTATTTTTTAGTGTTATGGAGGTAGTCTAGAGGTAGACAAAATGAGGTATTTCATTTTTTGTCAAAGCTTATCAAACAGCACATCATTTGAAAGCTATTCTTCTTCTGAACATGTTTCTAGTGTTGTTTTCTTCATCAAACCTAAAAGGGCCACAAAAATACTCTTTTGCCTCCCATCTCCATTTTCCTTTCAAACCCTCCATGTCAAAACGAGCAAAAAAAATTCGTAAAAAGATTCGTTATAGTAAGATATATCTTAAATGAAGAAGTTTTCCTTGCTTAGGAATGTCCTAGCTCCATAAACCTACCCCTGAATATAAGTACCCTCCAAAGAAAAACATGGCAAATTCAAGTGTGGTTCAAAAACTATAGGATACGACTTGATATTTAAGATCTTTATTATGTCAGGAGCTTTTAAATGAGGTGTCGCATGACTATATTCAATTATATTTAATTTTTTACTAATGAAAGACCTTGTTTGGGCTACCTCTAGACTACCTCCATAACAGTAAAATATAAAATATAATTGAATATAGTCATGTGACACCTCATTTGAAGTAAAGATTTTAAATATCCAAGTCTTATCCAATTGTTTTTGGACCAAATTTGAATTTGCCGTGTTATTCTTTGTGAGGTACTTACATTCAGAGGTAGGAGGGCTTATAGAGCTAGGACATTCCTAGGCAAGGAAAAACTTCCCCATTTAAGATATATCTAACTCTAAAAAACCTCGTTTGAAAGACTATGAAAGACCTCGTTTGGGCTACCTTTAGACTACCTCCATAACAGTAAAAAATAAAATATAATTGAATATAGTCATGTTACACCTCATTTGAAAGCTTCTGACATGCAGATTTTAAATATCCAAGTCTTATCAAATAGTTTTTTAACCAAATTTGAATTTGCCAAGTTTTTCTTCAGAAGGTACTTATATTCAGGGGTAGGGGGGTTTATGGAGCTAGGACATTCCTAGGCAATGAAAACTTCTCCATTTAAGATATATCTTACTATAACGAATCTTTTTTACGAATTTTCATTTTTCTTGTTCTGTTATGGAGGGTTTGAGAGGAAAGAGGAGATGAGAGGCAAAAGAGGATTTGTGTGGCCCTTTTAGGTTTGATGTAGAAAACAATGCTAGAAACATGTTCAGAAGAAGGATAGCTTTCAAATAATGTGCTGTTTGATAAGCTTTGACAAAAAAAAAGACCTCGTTTGGGCTACCTCTAGACTACCTCCATGACAGTAAAAAATAAAAATATAATTGATATAGTCGTGTGACACCTCATTTGAAAGCTCCTGACGTAAAGATTTTAAATATGCAAGTCTTATCCAATAGTTTTTGAACCAAATTTGAATTTTACATGTTTTTCTTTGACAGGTACTTATATTCAGGGGTAGGGGGGTTTATGGAGCTAGGACATTCCTAGGCAATGGAAACTTCTCCATTTAAGATATATTTTACTATAACGAATCTTTTTACGAATTTTCATTTTTCTTGTTTTGTCATGGAGGGTTTGAGAGGAAAGGGGAGATGGGAGGCAAAAGAGGATTTGTGTGGCCCTTTTATGTTTGATGTAGAAAACAACGCTAGAAACATGCTCAGAAGAAGGATTGCTTTCAAATAATGTGCTGTTTGATAAGCTTTGACAAAAAAAGAAAGACCTCGTTTGGGCTACCTCTAGACTACCTCCATAACAGTAAAAAATAAAATATAATTGAATATAGTCGTGTGACACCTCATTTGAAAGCTCCTGACGTAAAGATTTTAAATATGCAAGTCTTATCCAATACTTTTTGAACCAAATTTGAATTTTACATGTTTTTCTTTGACAGGTACTTATATTCAGGGGTAGGGGGGTTTATGGAGCTAGGACATTCCTAGGCAATGCAAACTTCTCCATTTAAAATATATCTTACTATAACGAATCTTTTTACGAATTTTCATTTTTCTTGTTTTGTCATGGAGGGTTTGAGAGGAAAGGGGAGATGGGAGGCAAAAGAGGATTTGTGTGGCCCTTTTATGTTTGATGTAGAAAACAACGCTGGAAACATGCTCAGAAGAAGGATAGCTTTCAAATAATGTGCTGTTTGATAAGCTTTGACAAAAAAAGAAAGACCTTGTTTGGGCTACCTCTAGAATACCTCCATAACAGTAAAAAATAAAATATGATTGAATATAGTCGTGTGACACCTCATTTGAAAGCTCCTGACGTAAAGATTATAAATATGCAAGTCTTATCCAATAGTTTTTGAACCAAATTTGAATTTTACATGTTTTTCTTTGACAGGTACTTATATTCAGGGGTAGGGGGTTTATGGAGCTAGGACATTCCTAGGCAATGGAAACTTCTCCATTTAAGATATATCTTACTATAATGAATCTTTTTACGAATTTTCATTTTTCTTGTTTTGTCATGGAGGGTTTGAGAGGAAAGGGGAGATGGGAGGCAAAAGAGGATTTGTATGGCCCTTTTAGGTTTAATGTAGAAAACAATGCTAGAAACATGTTCAGAAGAAGGATAGCTTTCAAATGATGTGCTGTTTGATAAGCTTTGACAAAAAAGAAAGACCTCGTTTGGGCTACCTCTAGACTACCTCCATAACAGTAAAAAGTAAAATATAATTGAATATAGTCATTGACACCTCATTTGAAAGCTCCTGACGTAAAGATTTTAAATATGCAAGTCTTATCCAATAGTTTTTGAACCAAATTTGAATTTTACATGTTTTTCTTTGACAGGTACTTATATTCAGGGGTAGGGGGGTTGGTGGAGCTAGGACATTCCTAGGCAATGGAAACTTCTCCATTTAAGATATATCTTACTATAACGAATCTTTTTACGAATTTTCATTTTTCTTGTTTTGTCATGGAGGGTTTGAGAGGAAAGGGGAGATGGGAGGCAAAAGAGGATTTGTATGGCCCTTTTAGGTTTAATGTAGAAAACAATGCTAGAAACATGTTCAGAAGAAGGATAGCTTTCAAATGATGTGCTGTTTGATAAGCTTTGACAAAAAAAGAAAGACCTCGTTTGGGCTACCTCTAGACTACCTCCATAACAGTAAAAAGTAAAATATAATTGAATATAGTCATTGACACCTCATTTGAAAGCTCCTGACGTAAAGATTTTAAATATGCAAGTCTTATCCAATAGTTTTTGAACCAAATTTGAATTTTACATGTTTTTCTTTGACAGGTACTTATATTCAGGGGTAGGGGGTTTTATGGAGCTAGGACATTCCTAGGCAATGGAAACTTCTCCATTTAAGATATATCTTACTATAACGAATCTTTTTACGAATTTTCATTTTTCTTGTGTTTGTCATGGAGGGTTTGAGAGGAAAGGGAGATGGGAGGCAAAAGAGGATTTGTATGGCCCTTTAAAGTTTAATGTAGAAAACAATGCTAGAAACATGTTCAGAAGAAGGATAGTTTTCAAATGATGTGCTGTTTGATAAGCTTTGACAAAAAAAGAAAGACCTCGTTTGGGCTACCTCTAGACTACCTCCATAACAGTAAAAAGTAAAATATAATTGAATATAGTCATTGACACCTCATTTGAAAGCTCCTGACATAAAGATTTTAAATATCCAAGTCTTATCCAATAGTTTTTGAGCCAAATTTGATTTTTTTTGTGTTTTTCTTTGGGAGGTACTTATATTCAGGGTTAGGGGGTTTTATGGAGCTAGGTACTTATATTCAGGGGTAGGGGGGTTTTATGGAGCTAGGACATTCCTAGGCAATGGAAACTTCTCCATTTAAGATATATCTTACTATAACGAATCTTTTTACGAATTTTCATTTTTCTTGTTTTGTCATGGAGGGTTTGAGAGGAAAGGGGAGATGGGAGGCAAAAGAGGATTTGTATGGCCCTTTTAAGTTTAATGTAGAAAACAATGCTAGAAAACATGTTCAGAAGAAGGATAGTTTTCAAATGATGTGCTGTTTGATAAGCTTTGACAAAAAAAGAAAGACCTCGTTTGGGCTACCTCTAGACTACCTCCATAACAGTAAAAAGTAAAATATAATTGAATATAGTCATTGACACCTCATTTGAAAGCTCCTGACGTAAAGATTTTAAATATCCAAGTCTTATCCAATAGTTTTTTGAACCAAATTTGAAAATGCCATGTTTTTTTCTTTGGGAGGTACTTATATTGAGGGGTAGGTGGGTTTATGGAGCTAGACATTCCTAGGCAATGAAAACTTCTCTATTTAAGATATATCTTACTATAACGAATCTTTTTATGAATTTTCATTTTTCTTGTTTTGTCATGGAGGGTTTGAGAGGAAAGGGGAGATGGGAGGCAAAAGAGGATTTGTGTGGCCCTTTTAGGTTTTATGTAGAAAACAATGCTAGAAACATGTTCAGAAGAAGGATAGCTTTCAAATGATGTGCTGTTTGGTAAGCTTTGACAAAAAAAGAAAGACCTCATTTGGGCTACCTCTAGACTACCTCCATAGGAATAAAAAATAAAATATAATTGAATATAGTCATATGCAACACCTCATTTGGAAGCTCCTGACATAAAGATTTTAAATATCCAAGTCTTATCCAATAGTTTTTGAGCCAAATTTGATTTTTTTTGTGTTTTTCTTTGGGAGGTACTTATATTCAGGGTTAGGGGGTTTTATGGAGCTAGGGCATTCCTAGGCAATGCAAACTTCTCCATTTAAAATATATCTTACTATAACGAATCTTTTTACGAATTTTATTTTTCTTGTTTTGTCATGGAGGGTTTGAGAGGAAAGGGGAGATGGGAGGCAAAAAGAGGATTTGTGTGGCCCTTTTAGGTTTTTATGTAGAAAACAATGCTAGAAACATGATCAGAAGAAGGATAGCTTTCAAATGATGGGCTTTTTTGATAAGCTTTGACAAAAAAAGCAAAAAAAACCTCATTTGGGCTACCTCTAGACTACCTCCATAACAGTAAAATATAAAATATAATTGAATATAGTCATGCAACACACCTCATTTGAAAGCTCCTAACATAAAGATTTTAAATATCCAAGTCTTATCCAATAGTTTTTGAACCAAATTTGAAAATGCCATGTTTTCTTTGGGAGGTACTTATATTCAGGGGTAGGAGGTTTTATGGAGCTAGGACATTCTAGGCAATGAAAAATTCTCCATTTAAGATACATCTTACTATAACGAATCTTTTTACGAATTTTCATTTTTCTTGTTGTTTTGTTTTGGAGGTTTGAGAGGAAAGTGGAGATGGGGGGCAAAAGTGGATTTGTGTAGCCCTTTAGGTTTAATGTACAAAAAAAAATGCTAGAAGCTTGATCAGAAGAAGGATAGCTTTCAAATGATGTGCTGATTGATAGCCTTTGACTAAAAAATGAAGCAGCAAAATTGGTCTGCCTCTACCTCAATAGGCCTAGCAGTCAAAATATTTTTTTTGAATATAGTCATGCAAAACCTCATTTGAAAGCTCTTGACAAAGCAGTCTCAAATGACAATGAAAAATTCAATGAAGTAAAGAAATTCTAACGTTAATTTTAAGTTCATGCTTATATTCTTACATTTAAGTAAAATATCAAAACAGCAAAAAAATTCAAAAACTTAGTATCATTTGAGGAGCTGTAAGTGTTAGCAGTTTTTTTTTTTTTTAAGGATAATTTTTTATTATCAGAAACTATAGGGTAAGCAATTTTAGGGCAGGGAGATAAACCTGGAAATGGTAGCCAGGAGATAGGCCTAACTTCATCCTGGTACACAATAGCCTACTTGCCAGTGTGATGATTGCATCCCTACCCCTCTCCTTTATGCCTGGATGTAGCCCTAGGCTATATACTAAAGTTAGTAACAGTGTATCTATGTTTTCTTATAAAGGAAACAAAATAACAAAAGAACAGTTACATTCAATTCCCCAGTCAATGCTCATCATAGGAGAGAGGGTTTTCATTAGGGTAGAAAGCCCTCCAATGGTGCTGGTTGCTCACCTTATAATATGCAGCATTTTTCTATTGGTCAGATGTTTGTGTTTCCTCTTTCCTTCCATTGTTATCCATATTTTTCAGTCGTTCTTAAATAATACTTATCTCAATTCTTTTGGGTAAAATTCTAGACAAGCTAGTTTTTGCTATGTTGGAAAGGGGTTAGGTTAAGAAAATGAAATTTTCAGTGATGAAACCAAGGCAAAAAACATACTTTGGGAATGTATTGCCAAGCTCCTGTGTTAACCCTCTTTTGATTTCTAAGTCTTGGGAATTTGCCTATTTGACACGTTGATACTTATGGAACTTTGACAATACAACATGTTATCTTAGTTTTCAGTTTCAACTGAAAACTAAGGTTTTACTTCTGTAACGCAACAATTTCCAGAGTTCATCAAAGGACAGTGCCCTCAAGAGGGAGAAGGAGTGGAGATAGGTACTTCAAAATACCTTCACAGGACATACTTTACTCTATAGATCCATACCTGAAAGTTTTATTTTTCCTAACTTAACCCCTTTCCAAGATAGGAAACAATAAGTTGTCTTGAATTTTACCTTCTTTTGAGATGATATGCTGTTGCTTCACAAAAAGTGCTGCCTAAGTAAAGAGCAATGTGGGCCCACTATTATTTATTATTATTTTTTTAATACCAGGGTGTTCTTTGTATTGAAGGAGTTAAAAAAGGCTCGTTTAATTGGAAATTGAAAGAACTAGTGCCCTTTTTAATAGACAAAAGGGATTATAGGGCAACTAACCCCCCTCCCATGCCCACCATTTCCCCAAACACATCCAATCAAAATTTTGAGATAGCCATTTTGTCCAGTATAGTTAAAAAGTCCAGAAATGATGTCTGAGTGAGGATAACACCCCCCCCCCCCCAAACCCTCAGGGCAAGGGTTGTAAGTTATGCCCTGGGGGCATAAAAGGTTTTTATAGGAAGGGTGGTTGTATAAACTTTTAGGGACTCATTGGATTGGTAATTAGAAGTTCAAGTGCCCTTTTTACGATTCAAAGTGTTTGGAGGGCAGATACCCCCCCCCCCACACCTCCTAATTTTCCCAAATCTATTTGTTGTCACAGAGAGCTTATTTGACTGGAAGTTGGAAGTTTTTTATTGCCCATTTTTGAGAGTCAAAAGTGAATGGAGGGCTATCAGCCCCCTCCCTCAAGCCTATTATTCCCTAAAATATATCTAATCAAAGTTTTAAGAGCGCTATTTGGTTCAGTATTGTTGAAAGGTCCAGTAATTATGTCTTAGGGTTTCAGCCTCCCCACAGTCCCCAGGACAAGGGCTGTAAGTTAGGCAATTTGTTCATTGTTTACACATAGTGTATGTTATTGAGAAAGGTATGTATGCTTGAACTTTACTTTTCAAGAAGACAAAGGACATTCAGATGAGCCTTTCAGAGAATGTTGTAGGGTGTGTGTTGAACTAAACCAAACATGTTATGTGTATATGGATTGTCAAAAGGGTATTAAACAGGAATAACTGAGTACATTAATTTGGAAAATTCAGGAAATGATAAGGGAGATGCTATCAATACTACTACAACTACCACCACTGCCACTATCTCACTACTCTATTTACAGTTTTGAGGGGGAAATTCGAACTAAATCTAAAGATGGTATGTGCATGAACATTGTCAAAATAATGTATCTCAAGAATTGATTCGGGTATTAAGTTGGAACTTTCAGAGAATGCTTAGAGGGGAAGATCATCTCACTGAAAGGCAAAATGTTCGCACTACTGCTAGCAATACTGTCACTGCTACGTTTACTACTACTACTTCTATTGCTACTGCTTGTAAGGCTAAGAGCATTGAGATGAAAATTTCAAGAAATATATGAACATACAGGTTATCAAAAGGACACATCAGCAATGTCATAGCAATGACTAATTGTATAAAGGTCAAACTTTCAGGACTTGATGAGAGGGATGTTCTACTGACCAAAAGGCAATATGTTAATACTGCTACTGCTAGTAGTGCTACCACTATTCTATACTATTATTAGTAATATCAGTATTACCACTGTGACTGCTATTACAAAACTATGCCTAAGGGTATGAAGGTGACATTTTAAGGAACTTTGAGGGGGAAGGTGAACTGAATCACAACACACCACCTGTATACAATTTGTCAAAAGGGTGTAACAGCTATATCTTAGGGGCAATTTGGTGTGTAAAGTTGAAACTAACAGGGCTTGTTTGTGAGGAATGTTGAACTAACCAAAAGAAAATATTTGCATCCTAATGCTACTGCTCATACTACTACTACTGTTACTATTATTGCTGCTTCTATTAATACTACTGCCACTAAAGCTTGGACAACTACTTTTAATTCTTCCACTACTACTACTGCTATTAAAACTAAGGATATTAAGGCAAAAAATTTGGGATATATAATAACTGTATGGAACAAATTTGAAACACACTGCCCCCCCACAGGTTGTCAAGCAGACACATCAAAAATGCTTCAGGAATGGTTGATGACATTAAACTGAAACTTTCAGCATGTGTTGAAGAAACCAAAGGTGCTATGTGAATACTGCTAATAATGCTGCTACAACTATTGCTACTGCTCAAGCTACAGGTATTAAGGTGAAGCTTTTAAGGAATATTTAGGTGGATGTTGAACTAAATCAAAACAAACTATAAGCATTTGGACTTTCAAAAGGTGACCAAGCAATATCTGAAGAACACCTTATATTATTTAAACCTTTAAGGGTAAGTTGTGGGGGATTTGGAACTAGCCAGAAGGCAATATGTGTATACTTTTAATGCTATCACTATAGTCAAGGTAACTAATGATACTAAGGGTGTTAAGGTGAAAATTTTAGGGAACGTTTAGGAGGAGTTTCAGTTAAACAAAAAAAACTGTATGCATGCAGGTTTTCAAAAGGGCATATAAGCTATATCATAGGTAGCACCACTCTAATAGCTAGAAATATCACTGAATTTTTTTATAGGGGCTAATTCGATTCAAAAATTAAAAGCTCTGGTGCCTTTTTTAAGAGTAAAAAGAAATTGAAGGGCAAGTAGCCCTTCTCTGAAGCCCATTCATTTTCCCATGCGCATCCAGTCAAAATTTTGAGATAGCCATTTTGTTCAGCATAGTAGAAGAGTCTTTCAAATGTGTCTGTAAGGACATTGGACATGTCAACCCCCCATAATTATGCAAGTGGCCCATTACGCTTTAAAGCTAAATGTTGCTTTAAACTAAATCAAAAGGCATTGTGTTGAATAATAATTTATTTATAACCCACTTTTATACAAAACAAGTGGAGTAAATTACACATAAAAAATAGAAAAATCAAATACACAGAAACAAAGATAACTTAAACCTTTATGGTTAAACGTTTATGGTTGCCAATGAGTTCAGGAAATTATACCTTTGAGCAGAACGCTCCCCCCACAGTCTTCAGGGCAAGGTTTATAAGTTATGCCCTGGGGGAAAATAAGGTTTTTATTGAAATCTTTGTTGTAGAAACTTGAAAAGGCTCATTCGATTGGAAATTCAAAGGGCTAGTGCCCTTTTTAATATTCGCAAGTTATTTGAGGGCAACTAAGCCCCCTCTCTTGCCCACCTTTTCCCCAAACATATACAATGAAGACTTTTAGATAGCCATTTTATTCAACATAGTTGAAAATTTTGGAAACTAGGTCTTTAAGGATGACAACCCCTCCCCCAACAGCCTTCAGGGCAAGGGTTGTAAGTTATGCCCTGAAGCCATATAGGCTAAGGTTTTTATAGAAAGTGATGTTGTAGAAACTTCAAAAGGACTCATTCAATTGGAAATTGAAAGGGCTAGTGCACTTTTTAATAGTCGAAAGTAATTGAAGGGCAACTAGCCCCTCTCACGCCCACCATTTTCCCAAACACATCCAATCAAAATTTTCAGATATCCATTTTGTTCAACGTAGTTGAAAGTTCTGGAAATTAGGTCTTTTAGGATGATAACCCCCTAAGAGTCCTCAGTGCAAGGGTTGTAAGTTATGCCCTGGGGGCATATAAGGTTTTCATTGAAAGTGTTGTCATAGAAACTTCAAAAGGGCTCATTTGATTGGAAATTGAAAGGGCTAGTGCCTTTGTTAATAGTTGAAAGTGATTGGAGAGCGACTAAACACCCCTCTCACAGCCACCATTTCCCCAAACACATCCAATCAAAATTTTGAGATAGCCATTTTGTTTAACGTAGTTGAAAGTTCTGGAAATTAGGTCTTAGAGGATGACAACCACCCTAACAGCCCTTATGGTAAGGGTTGTAATTTATGCCCTGGGGGCATATAAGTTGATTATAGAGAGCGTTGTCGTAGTAACTCAAAAAGAGCTCATTTGATTGGAAATCGAAAGGCCTAGTGCCCTTTTTAATACTCGAAAATGATTGGAAGGCTTGAAATTTTTATAGTAAAGATCGGTGTGGGTCTAATGTATTATTTTTGTTGTTGTTTAAACCAGGGCACTTTGTATCAAGGAGTTGCTGTAGGAACTTCGAAAAGGGCTCATTCGATTGAAAATAGAAAGGGCTGATGCCCTTTTTAATAGTCAAAAAGGATTGGAGGGCAACTAATCCCCCTCCCACGTTCATTCTCCCATTTGCCCATTATGTTTAAAAACTAAATGTTGCCTTAAGATTAAATCAAAATGCACTGTGTTTAATACTAATTCCCAATAAGTCATCTCAGCAGTATCCCAAGAACGACGGAGGGTATTATGTTCAAACTTTCGGGGCTACTTCTGCTCTTAAAATTTAACCAATTCAAATAGCGTAAGTGTATCCAAGCTATCAAAGAAAGTAAACAGATTTTTTTGCGAATGGTATCATGTTTTCCATTTCAGGTCAACTAGATGAGGTATGAAACTAAATTAAACACTACTATTTGTGTCCAGATTTTTAGAGGGTGTATGTTGTTAAAATTGCTGAAAATTTTTTTCCAGCGTACAAACAGCAGGCCAAACTATAAAGTCTTAAAAAAACGAAAAGATTTAAAGTATCATTTTCTTTTTCCCCTGAAAAGACTATGTCAATATAGAACGAACAGAAATTAATTAAAAAAAACTTTTTCCACAAATAAGTTTTTCAAAGAAAAGTAAAGAACCCCATTAAACAAAAAATGAGCAAAAATAAAATCAAATACCGTGAAACTACCACAAATCAGCATCGATAAATAAATGAAACCCAAAACGAACAGAAATTAACATAAGCTGGGCTCAAAACCCCTATGCCTTCCTAAGGCCAAAACATAATTTGCACTTTACTGAAAAAAATACAAATGAATGTGCATTGTCAATTTAATATACATATACTGATAATTAGTAATCAAAATGTTAATATGATTTGATTTATTAAAGTTATAAAAGTAAAAACATTTATATTTTTTTCAGTTAAGTGCAACTTATGTTCTGGCCTTGAGAAAGCATAGGGGTTTTGAGCCCAACTTATGTTAATTTCTGCTCGTTTTGAGTTTGAATCGGTTATTTACTGTAATTTCTGTTTTTTTTGGGTTTCATTTATTTATCGATGCTGATTTGTGGTAGTTTCACGCTTGGTAGATTATTTGATTTTATTTTTGCGCATTTTTTGTCTAAGTGAGTTCTTTACTTTTCTTTGAAAAACTTATTTTGTGGAAAAACTTTTTTTTTAATTAATCATATAACAAGGCTTTTGGGGTCGAAACAAACCCCAGAGATTAGGGGCAAGGGTTGTAAGTTATGGCCAGGGGGTATTTAAGTTTTTTATGGAAGGGATAGTTGTTTAACTTTAGAAGAGGCTCATTTGGTTGAAAATTGGAAGTTCTAGTGATGAACGGAATTTAGCCCCCCCCCCCTCTTCGACAACCCCTCCTTTCGCCAAACGCATCTGACTGAAATTATGAGATAGCGATGTTGTTCAAAATAGTCCAAAGAACATGTAATAATGTCTTTAGGGATGACACAACCCCCATGCCCTTGGGGCATATAAGGTTCTTAGAAAAAGGATGATCGTATATGCTTTGGGCGGGGGACTCATTTGATTTTTAATCATAAGTTATAGTGCCCTTTTTAAGAGTCAGAGTGATCAGAGTGCAGCTACCCCCCCCCCCCCCCCCCCCCCACACACACACACACACACACAAACACATCGTGTTTTCCTGAGGTGTATCTAATAGATATTTTGAGACAGTCCTTTTATTCATAATAGTTCAAATATCATATAAAAAAGGCTTCTAAGGTTGATACAAACCACCAGAACCTGAGGACGAGGGGTTGTAAGTTATGCCCCTGGGGCATTTAAGGTCTTATGGAAGGGTGGTTGTATAAGCTTTAGAGGTGGCTCATTTGGTTGAAATTGGAAGTTCTAGTTCCCTTTTAAGAGTCAATAGTGATGGAGGTCAAGTAGCCCCCCCCCCCCCCCCGCCCCCCCCCCCCCAACTATCTCTCTTTTTACCAAAATGCATCTGATTGAAATTTTGCTATGGCAATTTTGTTTAAAATAGTCCAAAGAAACATATAAAAAGGCTTCAAGGTTGGCACAACCCCCCAGAGCCCTGGGGAAAGGGCTTTAAGTCATGCCCTGGGGGCATATAAGGTTTTTATGGAATGAGCGGTCGTATTAAATTTCAGATGGGTCTCATTTGATTTTAAATTGGAAAATTATAGTGCCCTTTTAAGAGTCAAAGTGATTTGAGAGAAACCTCCCCCCACGCCCATCATTTCCCATAACAAATATCTGAACAAAGTATTGAGACATCAAATTTTTTCAGCATTGTTGAAATGTTCAGTAATTATGCGTAGCAATAGTTGTAGTAGCAGTAGTAGCAGTATGCAAATGACATTTTTTTTTTCAACATCCCTTTCAATAAACGATGAAATTTTTAACTTAATACCATCAACCGGTCCTGAAGCATTGTTGATACGTCGTCTTGAAAACCTATATGGGCATAGTGTGCTTAGATTTATTTCAATACAGTTACAATATTGCCCAAAATTTTCGTCTTGATACCCTTAGGTTTATTAGTTGGAGTAGTAGCACCAGTAAATATAGTAGTAGCAGTAGGAGTATTGTTAATAGTAGTAGTCTTAGCTTTAGTAGAAGTAGTAGTAGTAGCAGTAATAGTAATAGTAGTAGTAGTTGTAGGAGTAGAAGCATTAGTGTTATGATGCAAATATTGTCTTTGGTTAGTTCAGCATCCCCCCCCCCAAAAAAAAAGCGTTGTAAGTTTCAATTTCACACACGAAACTGTTCTTAAGATATTGTTGATATGCCCTTTTGACAACCTGCATACGAATGGCAGGTTGTCATCCATACAACAGAAATATTCTCTGAAAATTTCACCTTCATACCTTCATAGGCTGTGGGTTCTGAGCTAGCCAGAAGACACTGTGTGTATTCATTTAATGCTGCTTTTACGGTTTCTGTAAGAAACGAAACTAATGGCATTAAGTTGAAACTTTTAGGGAACGTTTAGGAGGAGTTTCAATTAAACGAAAAACCTATATGCATGCAGGTATTAAAAGGGCACATAAGAACTATAAGGCATATAAGGACATAGGCAGCGATGCTCTGTCATAGCTAGTAATATCATTGATATCATAAAGGAGCTAATTTGATTGAAAATTAAAAGTTCTAGTGCCGTCTTAAGAGTCAAAAATGATTGGAAGGCAATCAGTCCTTCTCTTTAGCTCCTAATTTTCAGACACTTCCAATCAAAATATTAAGACAGCCATTTTGTTCAGCATAGCTGAATGATCTAGTAACTATATTTCTAGGGTTACTGGGTAGATCAACCCCCCAAAGCTAGGTAATTTGTCCATTATGCTTGAAAACTAAATGTTGATTTAAAATTATATAAAAACACACTGTTCGTATGCTGGTTGCCAATAAGACAACTCAGCAATATACCAAGAACGACTGAAGTTATTAAGTTCAAATTTTCGGGGCTGCTTCTATTACTACTTCTGCTCTTAAAATTGCTCTGCTCTGCAGGCTGTGAAAGAGCATAGATATAATTTTTTGGGAATAGTATTAACTTTTATTTATCAGGTCAATTAGAGGATGTATATGGCTAAATTAAACACTACTATTTGTGTCGTGATTTTCAAAAGAGTTTATGTTGTTAAAAATTGCTGAAAAAGTTTCTCTGACATATAAATAGCAGGCCAAACTATAAATTCTAAAGGAAAATCGGAAAAATTCGAAGTATTATTTTCTTTTTCCCTGAAAAAAAACCATGTCAATATAAAACGAACAAAATTTAATTGAAAAAAAAACTTTTTTCACAAAATAAGTTTTTCAAAAAAAGTAAAGAACTCCATTAAACCAAAAATGAAAAAAAAGTAGAATCAAATAATCTACCAAGCATACAACTACCACAACTCTGTATCAATAAATAAATGAAACCCAAAAGAAACAGAAATTAATATAAATAACAGAGTAAAACTCAAAACGAGCAGAAATTAATATGAGTAGTGTTCAAAACCCCTATACTTTCTAAAAGCAAGAATATAGTTTGTACTTTACTGGAAAAAATTCAAATGAATATGCATTGTCAGTTTAATATACGTATGCTGATAATTATTCCTTAAAATCTGAATTAAATTTTGGTTTCTTAAAGCTATAAAAGTGAAAACATTTAAAAGAATTTCTTCAGTAAAGTACAAACTATATTCTTGCTTTTAGAAAGCATATTTCTATGTTTTTTTTTTATGCAGAGAATCAAGCCCTCACAGTTTCAGTTCAGGGCTAATATCTAGCTGGCTTTCAACCAGGGCACTTGAACCTAAATGCATAACAAATTTACTGAGTGAACAGTTTAAGTCAGTTTTCACACTCCCAGGTGATACAACTCCACCAGAAGAACCAGATTACCAAATTGATAACTCTATGCAAACCCTCAGTCTCAAATCTAAGTTAGTCTATAAACAGTTGAAAAGGTTGGACTATAATAATTCAACAGGTCCTAATGGCATTTCTTCTAGACTTTTGAAAGAAACATGTTCAGTTTTAGCTGAGCCACCAACTAAGCTATTCCAAAAAAACACTAGACATGTCAGCAGTATCAAATGACTGGAAACTGGCACATGTTACACCTAATCCCAAAGGGGGTAATAAGGATACAGCTGAGAACTATAGACCAATTAGTATAACATCAGCCATGGGTAAAGTAATGGAAAGTCTTGTGAATTCAGCTGTGATTAAGCACCTGGATTCTAATGAGCTGCTCATCCCAAATCTTGATGGCTTTAGACAAAGAAAATCAAAATAAACTGAAACAAACCTCCTAGATGTCTATGAATATGTAATTGAACTTATTGATAAAGGAGTGGGTGTAGATGTTATGCTTCTTGACTTTGCTAAGCTTTTGATAAAAATGTGTCACAGAAGACTGAAAATAAAGCTACATGCTAATGGTATTAATTCAGATGCAACCAGCTGGATAATGACCTTCTTGACAAATAGGAAGCAAGTGGTCGAGGTTCATGGTGATAGAGGCCAATCTTTCTTTTCTGAAATTAATTAAAAACAAATTTTCTACAAATTAAGTTTTTCAGACAAAAAGTAAAGAACTCCATTAAACAAAAAAAGAGATAAATAAATGTTTTTTACTTTTATAACTTTAATAAATCAAATAATATTAACATTTTGATTACTAAATATCAGTATATGTATATTAAACTGACAATGCGCATTCATTTGTATTTTTTCAGTAAAGTGCAAATTTTGTTCTGGCCTTGGGAAGGCATAGGGGTTTTGCGCCCAACTTATGTTAATTTCTGCTCGTTTTGAGTTTGACTCGGTTATTTATTGTAATTTCTGTTCGCTTTGGGTTTCATTTATTTATCGATGCTGATTTGTGGTAGTTCCACGCTTGGTAGATTATTTGATTTTATTTTTGCTCTTTTTTGTGTTTGATGGAGCTCTTTACTTTTCTTTGAAAAACTTATTTTGTAGAAAAAGTTTTTTTAATTAATTTCTGTTCGTTTTATATTGACATAGTCTTTTCAGGGAAAAAGAAAATGATACTTTAAATCTTTTCGTTTTTTAAGACTGTATAGTTTGGCCTGCTATTTGTATGCTGGAGAAAAATTTTCAGCAATTTTTAACAACATACACCCTTTTAAAAATCTGGACACAAATAGTACTGTTTAATTTAGTTTCATACCTCCTCTAGTTGACCTGAAATGGAAAACTTGATACCATTCGCAAAAAAATCTGTTTACTTTCTTTGATAGCTTGGATACACTTACGCTATTTTGATTTGGTTAAATTTTAAGAGCAGAAGTAGCCCCGAAATTTTGAATATAATACCCTCAGTCGTTTTTGGGATACTGCTGAGATGCCTTATTGGGAATTAGCATTATCACAGTAAATTTTGATTTAATCTTAAGGCAACATTTAGTTTTTAAACATAATGGGC
Source organism: Artemia sinica (assembly GCA_027921565.1). Lineage (NCBI taxonomy): Eukaryota > Metazoa > Arthropoda > Branchiopoda > Anostraca > Artemiidae > Artemia > Artemia sinica. The sequence continues at coordinate 37,772,060 of CM051265.1, forward strand.
AAATGGGAGGGCGGGAGTGGAAGGGGACTAGTGCCCTCCAATCACTTTCGACTATTAAAAAGGCATCGGCCCTTTTTATTTTCAATCGAATGAGCCCTTTTCGAAGTTCCCACGACAACTCCTTCGATACGAAGTGCCCTGGTCTAAACAACAACAACAACACAAAATAATACATTATACCCACGTCGATCTTTACTATAAAAATGTCAAGCCTTCCAATCACTTTCGACAATTAAAAAGGGCACTAGGCCTTTCGATTTCCAATCGAATGAGCACTTTTGGAAACGACAACGCTTTCTATAAACACCTTATATGCCCCCAGGGAATAAATTACAACCCTTACCCTAAGGTTGTTCTCAAAGAGCTAATTTCCAGAACTTTCTACTACGTTGAACAAAATGACTATCTGAAAATTTTGATTGGATGTGTTTGGAGGAATGATGGGCGTGAGAGGGAGGTTAGTTACGCTCCAATTACTTTTGACTATTACAAACGGCTCTAGCCCTCTCAATTTTAAATTGAATGAGCCCCTTTTGAGTTTTACGACAACTCTATCTATAAAATCTTATACGCCCCCAGGGTATAAACTACAACCTTTGCCCTAGGGGCTCGTAGGGGTTTTTCATCCTTAAATACATAATTTCCAGAACTTTCAACTGTGTTGAACAAAATGGCTATCTCTAAACTTTGATTGAATGTTTCTGGGGAAATGGGGTTAATTACTCTCCACTCACTTTTGACTATTAAAAAGGGCAATTTCAATTTCCAATCAAATGAGCCCTTTTTGAAATTTCTATAACAACTTTCGATATAAACTCTAATGCCCCCAGGGCACAACTTACAACCCTTGCACTGAGGGCTCTGAGGGGATTATCATCCTAAGAGACCTAATTTCCAGAACTTTCAAGTACATTGAACAACATGGATATCTCAAAATTTTGATTGGATGTGTTTGGGAAAATGGCGGGCGTGAGAGGGGCGTTAATCGCTATCCAACCACTTTCAACTATTAAAAAAGGCACTTGCCCTTTCAATTTCCAATTGAATGAGCGCTTTTGAAGTTTCTACGACAACGCTTTCAATAAAAACTTCATGTGCCCCCAGGGCATTGATTACGACCCTTGCCCTGAGGGCTGTGGGGGAGGGGTTGTCATCCTTAAAGACCTAATTTCCAAAACTTTCAACTACGTGGAATAAAATTTTATCTAAAAATTTCGATTGGATGTGTTTGGGGGAAAAAGTGGGCGTGAGAGGGGGGGGGGCAGTTGCCCTCAATTCACTTTCGATTATTGAAAAGGGTACTAGCCCTTTGAATTTCAAATAGAATGAGCCCTTTTTCAAGTTTCTACGACAAAGATTTCAATAAAAACCTTATATGCCCCCAGAACATAACTTATAATCCTTGCACTGAGGGTTGTGGGGGAGTGTCTGGGGAAAAGGTGGGCGTGAGAGGGGGGTTTAGTTGCCCTCAAATCACTTTCGACTATTAAAAATGGTACTAGCCCTTTGAATTTCAAATCGAATGAGCCCTTTTTCAAGTTTCTACGACAAAGATTTCAGTAAAAACCTTATCTCTATGTGTATCTATGTGTGTTATCTCTGTGTGTGTCGTCTCTATGTCTGTGTCGTCTCTATGTGTGTGTCGTCTCTGTGTGTGTATCGTCTTTTTGTGTTTGTCGTCTCTGTTTGTGTGTCGTCTCTGTGTGTGTATCGTCTCTGTATGTTTGTCGTCTGTGTGTTGTCTCTATGTGTGTGTCGTCTCTGTGTGTGTGTCAAATCTGGTTTATGTTAGGTTAGGTTAGGGGGGTTAGTTGCCCTCAAATCACTTTCGACTATTAAAAAGGATACTAGCCGTTTGAATTTCAAATCGAATGAGCCCTTTTTCAAGTTTATACGACAAAGATTTCAATAACAACCTTATATGCCCCCAGGGCATAACTTATAATCCTTGCCCTGAGGGTTGTGGGGGAGTGTCTTCCTCGAAAACATGTTTTCTATCTGGAAAGCAACTACGCTGAACAAAATGGCTATCTCAAAATTTTTATTGGATGTGTTTGGGGGAAGGATGGGCGTGGGGGGGGGGCTTGTTGCCCTCCAATCGCTTTCGACTATTAAAAAGCACTAGCCCTTTGAATTTCCAATCGAATGAGCTTTTTTTAAGTTTCTACGACAACGCCTTCTTTAAAAACCTTATATGCCCCCAGGGCATAACTTAAAATCCTTGCCCTGAGGGCTGTGGGGGAGTGTCCTCCTCAAAAACATATTTTTATCTGGAAATCAACTACGCTGAACAAAATGGCTATCTCAAAATTTTGATTGGATGTGTTTGGGGAAATGATGGGCGTGGGGGGGGGGCTAGTTGCCCTCCAATCGCTTTCGACTATTAAACAGGGCATTAGCTCTTTGAATTTCCAATCGAATGAGCATTTTTTGAAGTTTCTACGACAACGCCTTCTATAAAAACCTTAGATGACCCCAGGGCATAACTTAAAACCCTTGCCCTGAGGGTTCTGGGGAGTGTCCTCCTCAAAAATATATTTTTCTATCTAGAAATCAAATACGCTGAACAAAATGGCTGTCTTAAAATTTTGATTGGATGTGTTTGGGGGAATGATAGGCATGGGGGGGCTAGTTGCCCTCCAATCTTTTTCGACTATTAAAAAGGGTACTAGCCCTTTGAATTTCCAATCGAATGAGCCTGTTTTGAAGTCTATACAACAACGCCTTCTATGAAAACCTTATATGCCCCCAGGGCATAACTTAAAACCCTTGCCCTGAGGGTTGTGGGGGAGTGTCCTCCTCAAAAACATATTTTCTATCTGGAAATCAACTACGCTGAACAAAATGGCTATCTCAAAATTTCGATTGGATGTGTTTGGGGGAATGATGGGCGTGGGGGGACTAGTTGCCCTCCAATCACTTTCGACTATTAAAATCCAATTTCCAATCGAATGAGCCCTTTTCGAAGTTTCTACGACAACTCCTTCGATACGAAGTGCCCGGGTATGGAGAAAAAAAAACAGCACATTGTGCCCCACATCGTTCTTTACTTAGGCAGCGCTATTGCCTTAGGGAGCGCTTGCCCATGATTGCAACAGTCATAAGCGGATTTCCACAAGGTACTGTGCATAGGCCAGCATTGTTTTGTATCTATATTAATGATTCCCCACATGCAGTCTTACATAAACCAAGCCTTTATGCTAATGATTCTAAAATCATTGGCCCAGTAAATGCAGACACTACCTTAGAAACTAATATTGACTCTTTTCGTAAATGGGCAGAGACTTGGCGCCTTGAACTGAACATCAAATAGTGCAGAACTATCCATTTTGGAAAACTAACCCTAGTCATGTATACAATATAGATTCAAATAACACACAACCTCAACCTGTTTCAGCTGCAATTGAAGAAAGAGATCTTGAGGTTATTACAGACAACGAGTTGAAATTCACATCCCATACAAGAATGATTGTTGGTTAAAGCATCTCAAAGACTAGAGTTAATAAAAAGGACAACCTCCTCCAGAGCTCCACAGACCATGCTAAAGCTGTACAAAGACCTAGTTTGGCCTGTCATAGAATATGGAATGGATGTTGCCTCCCTATTAATAAGGCTGATGTAACTGCCCTTGAGTCCATTCAAAGAAAGACCACAAAATGTATAGAAAAGTAAAAAAAATCTTGACTACCCTGCAAGACTAAGGAAACTTAAGCTAGCTTTGCTAGTTTATAGAAGACAAAGAGGAGACATGATCATGACTAAGAAGTTATTAACCAGTGACAACCCTCCATCTTATCTCCAACTAGACACCCAACAAAAGACTAGAGGCCACTCATTGAAACTGTTTCAGAAGAGAGCCCAGATATGTACAGCAAACCACTTCTTCTCCAATAGAACTGTGTCCTACTGGAATTCATTAACTGGTTTTTTTAAACGGCAATAGACCCCACCACCATGTATTAAAATCTGGAGTTGATTGTGAGTGGCATATGCAAACTGGTAGGCCAAGTACGATGCAGCCAATTTGGGTCATCGTCATCGCTCACCAGTAGCATCACAGGATACATCATAGTTGCTGGAAAATGTGATTTAAGGTAAAAAACAGATGTTCACATTCAGTCATTTAATGTAGCAATTCATCAACTTCAAGTGAAATGGATATCAACTTTTTATTGACTTTTGCTAAGCCTTTAACCTAATCATAGGTAGCCCAATAGCGCTGCCTAAGTAAAGAACCATGTTGGCACAATGTACTATTTATTCTTTTGTTTCCATACCCGGGCACTTCGTATCGAAGGAGTTGTCGTAGAAACTTCGACAAGGGCTCTTTCGATTGGAAATCGGAGTGGCTAGTGCCCTTTTTAATAGTCGAAATCGATTGGAGGGCAACAAGCCCCCCCCCCCACGCCCATCATTCCCCCAAAACACATCCAATCAAAATTTTGAGATAGCCATTTTGTTCAGCGTAGTTGATTTCCACATAGAAAATATGTTTTTGAGGAGGACACTCCCCACAACCCTCAGGGTAAGGGTTTTAAGTTGTGCCCTGAGGGCTTATAAGAAACGATGTTGTCACAATGTATTATTTATTATTTTTTCCTTTAGAGCAGGGCGCTTCGTATCGAAGAAGTTGTCGTAGTAGAAACTTCGAAAAGGGCTCATTCAATTGGAAATTGGAGTTGCTTGTGCCCTTTTTAATAGTCGAAAGTGATTGGAAGGCAACTAACACCCCTTCCACGCCCATTATTTCTCGAAACACATCCAATCAAAATTGTGAGATAGCCATTTTTGTTCAGAGTAGTTGATTTCCTGATAGAAATTATGTTTTTGAGGGGGACACTCCCCCACAGCCTTCAGGGCAAGGGTTGTAAGTTATACCCTGAGGGGCATATACGTTTTTTATAGAAGGTGTTGTCATAGAAACTTCAAAAAAGGCTCATTCGATTGGAAATTCAAAGGGCTAGTGCCCTTTTTAATAGTTGAAAGTGATTGCATGGCAACTATCCCCCCTCTCACGCCCACTTTTTCCACAAACACATCCAATCAAAATTTAGAGATAGTCATTTTATTCAACTTAGTTTTAAGTTCTGGAAATTAGGTCTTTGAGGATGACAACCCCCCAACAGCCCTCAGGGCAAGGTTTTTAAGTTATGCCCTGGGGGCATATAAGGTTTTTGTAGAACGCGTTGTCGTAGAAACTTCAAAAAGGGCTCATTCGATTGGAAATTGAAATGGCTAGTGCCCTTTTAATAGGCGAAAGTGATTGAAGGGCGACTAACCCCCCTCTCACGCCCACCATTTCCCCAAACACATCCAATCAAAATTTTGAGATATCCATTTTGTTCAACGTAGTCGAAAGTTCTGAAAACTAGGTATTTTAGGATGATAACCCCCTCAGAGCCTTCAGTGCAAGGTTTGTAAGTTATGCACTTGGGGCTTATAATGTGTATATAGAAAGTTTGCAGAAATTTCAAAATGGGCTCATTTGTTTGGAAATTGAAATTGCCCTTTTTAATAGTCGGAAGTGAGTGGAGAGTAATTGACCCCCCTCCCAAGCCTACCATTTCCCCAAACACATTCAATCAAAGTTTAGAGGATAGACATTTTGTTCAAACGTAGTTGAAAGTTCTGGAAATTATGTAGTTAAGGATGACAAACCCCCCAGAGCCCTCAGGGCAAAGGTTTGTAAGTTATGCCCTGGGGGCATATAAGGTTTTTGTAATTAGAGTTGTCGTAAAAACTTCAAAAGGGGCTCATTCAATTGGGAATTGAAAAGGCTAGTGCCCTTTTTAATAGTCGAAAAGGATTGGAGGGTAACTAACCACCCTCTCACGCGCACCATTCCCCTAAACACATCCAATGAAAATTTTCAGATAGTCATTGTGTTCAACTTAGTAGAAAGTTCTGGAAATTAGGTCTTTGAGGGTGACCCCCCCCCCAGCCCTCAGGGCAAGGGCTGTAAGTTATGCCCTGGAGACATATAAGGTTTTTACTGAAAGTGTTGTCGTAGAAACTTCAAAAGGGCTCATTTGATTGGAAATTGAAAGGGCTAGTGCTTAATTTTAATAGTTGAATGTGATGGGAGAGTGATTAACCATTTTCCCAAACACATCCAATCAAAATTTTGAGATAGCCATTTTGTTTAACGTAGTTGAAAGTTCTGGAAATTATGTCTTAGAGGATGACAACCACCCTCACAGCCCTTAGGGTAAGGGTTGTAATTTATGCCCTGGGGGCATATAAGGTGTTTATAGAAAGATTTGTCGTAGAAAAACTCAAAAAGGGCTCATTCGATTAGAAATCGAAAGGCCTAGTGCCCTTTTTAATAGTCGAAAGTGATTGGAAGGCCTAAAATTTCTATAGTAAAGATTGATTTGGGTATAATGTATGATTTTTTTTTTTTTTTTTTTTTGTTTAGACCAGGGCACTTGTCGTAGGAACTTCGAAAAGGGCTCATTTGATTGAAAATAGAAAGGGCTGATGCCCTTTTTAATAGTCGAAAGTGATTGGAGGGCAACTAATCCCCCTTCTACACCCACCCTCCCAAGGCCAGAACAAAATTTGCACTTTACTGAAAAAAAAAATGTTTTTACTTTTATAACTTTAATAAATCAAATAATATTAACATTTTGATTACTAAATATCGGTATATGTATATTAAACTGACAATGCACAATCATTTGTATTTTTCTCAGTAAAGTGCAAATTTTGTTCTGGCCTTGGGAAGGCATAGGGGGTTTTGAGCCCAACTTATGTTAATTTCTGCTCGTTTTGAGTCTGATTCGGTTATTTATTGTAATTTCTGTTCGTTTTGGGTTTCATTTATTTATCGATGCTGATTTGTGGTAGTTTCACACTTTGGTAGACTATTTGATTTTTATTTTTCCTCAATTTTTGTTTAATGGAGCTCTTTACTTTTCTTTGAAAAAACTTATTTTGTGGAAAAAGTTTTTTTAATTAATCAAGAAAAAGGGCTTATGGCACATTTTAAAGTACTATGATGTCTTATATGTATATGTAATCATAGGTTCTAAGCCGGCTTAAGCACTTCGGTGTAGACTTGAGAAGATATGTGATCCCCGTCCTGCACTGGCATCCGGGATCATTGCTTTTCCTGAGGCGAAAAAAATTTCAATGATTTAAAGAACATGAAAATTGGAACTTGGAATGTTACGACATTAAAAAATGACTATTGTATCGACATTTTGACTGACGAATTCAGACGATTCGAACTGGATTTATTAGGAGTTTCAGAAACTCATATCCCAGGGGTAGGAAGCATGAAATTAGGTGATATAGAATTGTTTACTCAGGCAGGAAGGATGGGGTACATAGACAGGGAGTAGGGCTCATGATGAATAAGGAAGCTGCTAAGTCTTGTTTAGGCTGGGAAGGTATTAATAATAGAATACTAATTGCCCATTTTATGACTAGAAAGTTCAGGGTATCAGTTATAGTAGTATACGCCCCTGTAGAACCGACTGATGGAGATACTAGTGACTCAGATGAATTTTACTTACAGTTACAGGAGCAAATAGACAAGGTCCCAGGCAGAAATATGATTTATTACTGGGAGATTTTAACGCCCAGGTTGGTAGAAATAAGGATAGATGGTATCCCAGCTTAGGTAAATTTGGTGTAGGAAAAGAAAACAGTAATGGATACAGACTTTTGCAATTTTGTAGGTATAAACAATCTAGTTATAACCAATACGGTGTTTGTTCATAAAATGGTTCATAAGCTAACATGGTATTCACGTGATGGTAAGACAGCAAACCTTATTGATTATGTTATAGTAAACCGAAGACTGGCAGGATCAATACAAGATACTAGGGTATATAGGAGTGCTGTTATTGATGTTAAAAGTAAAGATCACCATCTAGTAGTGTCAAGGGTTAATTTAAAGCTGAAATATCGGAAGGGTAATTACCTCCCGGGAAGTTATGATGTTAGTAGACTCCAGGATGAGAATTTGAGAGAAACTTTCCAGGAACAGTTGAATGCTAAACGTTGAGAGTTTAAAATTTGATAATGTGGAAGATGGTTGGAATAATTTTAGAAAAATAATTTGTGAAGTTGCTGAAGGTGTATTAGGGAAGAAAGCTAGAACTGCAGCTAAGAATATTAGTGAAAAAGCTTTATGTTTAATAGAAAGGAGAAAGGACTTGTACAAGAATTATCTGAGTGATAGATCGCATGAAAACAAAAGAAATGTAAGGAAAGTGGAGAAAGCATTGAAATATGAACTAAGGAGGTGTGAAGTGGAGGCCATGGATAAAATTGCCGAGGATTTAGAAGATGCAGCTAGACGGCATAATAGTAAAATATTGTACTGGCACGTTAACAAATTGAGAGGTAGTAGTCAATCCGGACTTTGTCCCAGTTAAAGATAGGAATGGGGTGGCAATTAGCGATAAGGAAAAAGCTAAAGCGAGATGGGCCGAACATTTTGAGAACTTGCTTAACCGAGATAGAGTTGCAGGGAAAAAATATAGAGGAAAATGAAAAAGTTTGTGATACCTTGGATTTGAAGGAAGATTTGTTTTGTGAGGAGGAATTAGCAACAGTACTAAAAGGATTAAAGAATAATAAAGCTCCAGGTGCTGATAGGGTAGTAAATGAGTTTCTTAGATATGGTGGCTCTGAGGTTAGAAATAAGTTATTGAAGATTATGAATATGATTTTTGAAAAAGGGGAAGTACCTAACGATTTTAGGAAAACCTTAATTAAGCCACTTTTATAAGAAAGGTGATAAAAGTGAGTGTGGTAATTATCGAGGCATTAGTCTGGTCTCTGTAGGTAGCAAATTGCTTAGTAATATGATACTTTTTAGACTGAGAGATGCTGTAGACAAAGTTTAAGAGAAGAGCAGTGCGGTTTTAGAAAAGGTAGAGGATGTGTTGACCAAATTTTCACTCTTAGGTTAATAATTGAGAAGTGCCTAAGTTTTCAAACACCTTTGGTCCTCAGTTTTATAGATTATGAGCAAGCGTTCGATTCTGTTGATAGAGGAGCTTTAGTAAAGGTTTTATCCTTGTATGGTATACCAGACAAATACATTAAAGTAATTAGTGCTATGTATGAGAATAACACTGCTGCGGTTAAAGTAGGAAATGAGGTTAGCAGCTGGTTTTGTATTAAATCAGGAGTTAAGCAGGGTTGTGTTCTATCCCCCTTTATATGGATTATTTTGATGGACTTTGTTTTAAGGAGCACAGAAAGGCAATGGGAGACCACGGAATCAAATGGGGAGGAAAAAGTCTCCTAGACTTGGATTATGCTGATGATTTAAGCATCCTAGATGAAAGTGTGAGCAAAATGAATGAAGTTTTAGAGGTTTTGCGAGTTCAGGGTGCTAGTATTGGTTTGAAAATTAATGTTAGGAAGACTAAGTCACTAAGGCTAGGAATAAGTGAAGATGAAAAGGTGACGTTGGGTAATGAAAATATTGATCAGTGGGCAGGCTTCACTTACCTTGGTAGTATTATTAGTAAAGATGGTGGGAGCAGTGAAGATGTTAAAAATAGAATAGCCAAGGCTCAGGGTGTTTTTTCACAGTTAAAAAAAAGTCTGGAAGAATAGGAAGATAAGTCTGCAAACCAAGATTAGAATCTTAGAAGCTACAGTGATGACAGTGGTCAAATATGGCTCTGAAGCATGGACGCTTCGAAAAGCGGATGAAGATTTGCTAGATGTTTTCCAGAGAAATTGCTTAAGGATTGTTCTGGGTACCCGGCTCACTGAACGTATTTCAAACAATAGGCTATACGAAAAATGTGGTTCAATACCGCTTTCTAGGTCTATAATGAAAGAAAGGTTGAGGTGGTTAGGGCATGTTGTGCGGATGAAGGATGACAGATTGCCAAAGATTGTTCTTTTCGGCCAACCATCTAGGGCTAAACGGAAAGCAGGTCGTCCCCGTCTGGGGTGGGAGGACGTCATAAAGAAAGATTTAAAGGAAATGGGAACTTCGTGGGCGGGTGTAAAAAGGGAGGCTTTGAATAGATTGGGGTGGAGGAGGAGCGTGCGTAGCTGTGTTGGCCTCAGGCGGCTTGGTGCTGCGATGAGTTGTTAGTAGTAGTAGTAGTAGTAGTAGTAGTAATCATAGCAATCACTTAGAATACCTACAACCAATTATTTTTCACAGATGGTCTCTCCAATGAATTTCCAACTTCCTCTGATACCTTGCTAGGCTGTTCCCTTGAACCGCACCTGTTTATTCTGTTCATGCATGCCATACCCCCAAATTGGGGAGCTCCTGTTGACAGGCTTGGATATGCTGATGACAAGGCCGTTACCAGATAGGGGGGGGGGGGCTTGGGGGATTTGACCCCCCCGAAATGTTTGCCTGACTCGTAAAAACGTAACAAAAAATGGGTATAAACAAATTTTGTTTGCGTTTTTTTTTTGAGTTTTTTTTTACATACCCCCCCCCCCCCCCGAATTTTTTTTTAGCAAAACCCTCTCAGAAAAAAAGCCTGGGTAAGGCCTTGGCTGATGATACTGATTAGATGCTCATATCTGCTAGAGAACTGCAAAGACAGGCTGACTACCTCAGCCAAGTAACAAATCCCTTTAGGATGCAAATAAACATCAACGAAGTAATATTGACATCTTATCATAAGTAATACAGTTCTCCCTCCATAACCCTTGATGAATAGACAGTGGAAACAGTCAACCTGTTTGTCTACCTTCAATGCTTCCTGTCTGCTACAAACTGCCATATTAACAATATCAGTTGCTGGCCAGCTCTAGCTAAAATATACTATTATAAATGTAGGAGTGCAGCTACCTCTTGAACCAGCTAAAACTCTTCACACCCTCTGAATATGGTGACTACTCTGTATGGAATAAAGACTTGGACTCTAAAGAAAATAAACAAATAGAGCCTTCTTAGTTTAAGGTGCGGTGCCTCCACTGTCTTGCAAAGATCAGTTACATCAACCATGAGACAAGCAAAAAGGTGCAAAGACTGTTCCAATCTCATGATATGATTCTGAATAAAATCAAATTGCAGCTACTGCAGTGGCTTGGGAATGTCAAACAAATGACCCTAAATTGTTTCCCAGAAATCACACTTGAAGGAATAATAGATAAACAACAACCACCAGGAAGACTACAAGAGAAGTGGGTCAAAAACATTGACCACCACTCCATTCCAGAACAAGACTAGGTAGGTTGTCACATGGAGCCCTGGTTCATGCCATGTCAAAAAGGAGTGATCCCAATACATCCTGTGAGGATGGACAGGACTTGGAAGTTAGTAAGCATGTCGGGGTTCACTCCCAGTGCAAAATAATTACGAGAACGACCAAATCTTACTTGTCTCTTAAATATAACCTCATCAAAGGCTTGTTTTACAGGCGACTTTAATTTAATTCAAGTTGTATTTGTTGTTTACCTAGTGGAGGGAATTTTGGGGAAGGATGGTTTTTCTATATGACTATTAAGTAGTTTTCAGTAAACTGGCTATCTCAGAATTTTCACTCACTGGCATTGCAGCCCTGTTTAGCCAAATTATTGTTTTGTGGCAGAAAATAGCACTTTTTGTTGTGCAACATCTTTTATGATTTAAAAAAGGCACTAGAAACATTAATTTCCATTTGCCCCTTCATGATTCTACAACCTTTGATTCAGTAAGACTGACTCTGGGCAAGGCCGTACCCAGAGAGGGGGGGGGGGGTTAGGGGGGTCTGAATCCCCCCCGAAATGTTTGTTTGACTCGTAAAAAAACGTAACAAAAATGGATATAAACAAATTTTTTATGCGTTTTTTTGAGGGTTTTTTTTGTTTAAACCCCCCTCCAAAAAAAAAAAATCTTTGTATATCAGCATCTGTTATCTTTATTTTTGATAAGACCATTTATTTTAATTTATGTTGGTTTTTTGGGCTTTATTTATTCTTTGATAGTAATTTCTGGTCGGTTTGAGTTTGAATTATTATAGAACTTTTTCCTTCTGGTCTTAAGTTTAATATGGCTCTTTACTTTTCTTCGAAAAAACTCCTTTTCGAGGACATTAAAAAAAAAAATGACTCGTAAAATGAATGGTAGCTGTGAAAGCCTTCCCAGGGTATTAAAGCTATTGCCAGAAAAGGGCATACATTCTGCAGAAATCAGATAGGAATGTTGTGCCTTGGATGTTCGGTCCATTTTAGTGGTTATATTTTCTTCTACATATATAACCTATACATCTAAATTGATCTTCTGAGAATCCAATTTGCTTTTACTAGATCAGAATCTGTTAATTTTTTTTCCAAGTTCAACTGGATTAGCAGCACAGCAAAGAGATTATACAGTAGCGACAAAGACTCTATAATGCCCATTAAAAATATGTGACACAGTACCTGTGTTTCCACTTTTCGATTTCAATTTTCCCTATTTTTTTTGTATCAATTTTCCCTAAAATTCCCTATCTTTAGGTCTGAATTCTCCCTAGAAAGAAGGGATATTTTGCTTTACATTTCAATACAATCTATATGAAAAAAAAATAGCGAAGCATCAAATTGTTATTTTTTACTTCAGGTAATGATATATATATATAATATCTTTTACACTACCGAGAACACATAAAAAAGTTTAATTAAGTGTCATCTCCAGCACTTCATTGAATGTAGCGTTTGCCTTTGTCCCGAAGCCAGCGACAGCCTTCGGTATGCTGACAGTTGAAGTTTTATCTTCGTTTTTCAACCAGTAATTGACTCGAATAAGTGAGACTACTGTGACATTCTCGAGACAATGTCGGATGTCTGTTTTAATTAATTTCAGGAGACTAAACAAATGCTCAGCTGGTACATTGCTAAAAGTAAAGAGAAGATCAGTGATATGCACTTCCGCAATTCCTGGTGCTTGATTTCGTCACTGCGAGTATCCAGGCTAAATATCTTTATGCACTACTGCTCAACTGACAGGTCTTCAACTTGGGCATCTCCCAAATGAAGCTCAGTGACATCATTCGTTGCCTGTGTGACCTCCATTCTACGTCCATTTTCTGGAGGTAAACACCTATTTATTAGAACAAGAAATCTCGTAGATAGTGGCCTTAGAGATTTTGGCTTCAAATTTCTTGCATTTCTTGGTTCAAAACAGTGCCAAAATGTCATAAATTTTTTCGTCTTCAAACTTGAAATGGTCTTGGATCTGCTTGATTAGGACTATATAGTATTTTCATCAAGACTGGTAAAAGAGATCCATAGTATCACTTGGTTCTTGAGCATCTACGAGTTCTTGCATTGAATCGGTTGCATCTATTCCCACATATGTTTGGTCTAAAGCAGGTACTTACTTGAAAGGTGAGAATCCACTTCGGTAAACAAACCAACACTGCGAATAGAATCCAGTTTCATGAAGTTAGACGCAACATCATTCACAAGTTTGCTGACACTTGCCTTTAGAGAGTGAAGAACTGGAAGCTCATGTTGAAAAACTGTGTTGAATCCATTGGAAAGGCCGAGAGAGTAGTCCATGAGTTCAAGGTATGGCTTTTGTCAACTTGCTTTGTAATGTTGACAATATAAGGTCATTCATTGGTTGTAGTTGGGGTCGTCAAACGTGGTTTCTATGAAATACTGAGTAATAGCAACCTATGCTCAATAAGCCTCTATGTGCAGGCATGAAAGGACAATCAACGGTTCCATCCTGTTGCAAGGATTGAGAGTGCTTTGCATTGAAATAACTCCTGTAATTCAGCATACTTATCTTGCCTGGAAGCGCTTCTTGAAAAGTGGGCATTGATATTTTTGCGCCAAGTCTTCTAATGTCTTGGGAAGTTACAAGCATGCATAGGATGAACATAAGTGAACAAGATGGCATGAGCATTTCACATTCGAGATATGGGGCAACATGGCTTTCATTAGCGTTGAAGCAGCTCTATTGCCTCCAAACATGACATTAGTCGTGTCTGCACAAAATCCAACAATATTTTGCCAAGGAATCGAGTTTTTTTTCAATGACTTTTTTTGATGCAGATAATAAGATCCTCAGCCAATCCGCCACTAAATTCATTTTAGTGATGGTAAAGTTCATTTTCGACGCAAATGCATGTTAAATTTGGATTCAGGATGCAATTTTGACTATAGAGAAAAGTTTATATTTCTTAGCTACCTGAATAGTCCGTTAATATTAACCTTACCCACAATTACTTCATAGCCTAGCCAATACTCCCTTATGTTGGTAATTACACCAATAAAGGCCATTGCTTAAAAATAAACTATATACTAGGCTACCAAAATAATATTTCAGGGTTCAGCTTTTTGTAATTTCGGCAATTACAGCTACATAAGCCAGTATACTACATAAGCTTAAAAAAAAAAAAAAACGAGCCTACGCAATCTTTCAGAATTTTTCAGCCTTTTGTTTGAAGAAATAAAACTTTCCCTTAAAAATCCTTACTTTACCCCAGATTTCCCTGAAAATCCTTACTTAACCCCATATTTCCCTTTGTTTCCTAGATTCAAAATAAGTGTCCCTAAAAGAAGTGATTTCTCCCTAAAATAGGGTAATCTCCCTTAAACATGGAAACCCTGCACAGTACACAGATCTAAAACGACAAAGATTAATACCCTGCCTTTGCGCACGCGCAATGACAATTGTTTGGTAGGGTAAAAAAACAGTATCCAATTGAGCAAAAACTATGTAAAACTAAAACTCTCACACCTTGTTACCAAAGAGGAATTGAGAAGAATTGTGTATATAAATGAATAGCTAAAAATCTAAGCTATGCATCAACATGGTTATTATTAAAATTATTTAAGATCAAACACTTCAAATTCAAATTATTAGTTTATTGACTTACCTACAAGGACCTCTTTTTGGAAATACCAATTATCCTATTTTGATGTATATATCCTTTCAGTGTTTCAGCTTCATTCACAAATTAACAGAAAGCTGATTTTCTTCTGATTCTAAAAATGTACATTTTGTTGCTTGATATTTATTTTATAGATCAGAAGTATTAAATATAATTTTTTCTTTTCAATTGCTTGTCAAAACAGAGACCACATTTTTTTAATTTATGCTGTCAAATTATTGGCGAAAATTTCACCAAGAAGTTGGGGCTCTTGTTACTACCCTCACATTGCATCAGGCTGTAGTAAAAAAGGGGAGGTCCAAAAAACCCCTCTATTTTTCCCGAATGCCAAAGAAAAGTGGTCTTTCCCAAAAAGAGGTCTTTTACTCTATATCCTTAACAAGAGCGGATCCAGGATTTTTGTTCGGGGGGGGTGGGGAGGGGTTACCGGATTTTTTTCCCGTGGACTTTGTCTAACATCATCATCCCGTGGTTTTGTCTTTACAGGTATTTTTTAGACTAATTTTCGACTCGGTTAAAATTTTTATTTTTTTTTTTTTGGGGGGGGGGTTCAAACCGGGTAACCCCCCTGGATACGGCCTTGATCCTTAAACTGTGATTAGCAGTGAATCATGGGCGTACATAGCTGTGTTCTCTAGGGGGGGGGGGGAGGAGCAGCCGATTCTTTGATGAAGGATGGGGGCTGAAGTTATATTGGCAGCTCACAAAACCTTACATTGCCAGCAAGTTCTATCATACCTATGAAATCTTTATTAATAAGTAATGACCAAAAATCATAAATCCTCGACAAGTTTTGGCATTAATCAATCTTCTTGGAGTAGAGTTAAATCTTTCGAAGACATTATGGATAATTGCTTTTTGTTTGACATTTATTCTGTCATTCTAGCTGTTTATTTCCAGCCTTTGCAACCATCTACCTTTTATCAACTTTTTTTTTTAGCCATCTACCTTTTTTTCAAATGCTTTTTCAACCATATCTAGTGTAAATTTGAAGTTCTAGGGGGGGGGCAGCTGCCCCCCTTCCGTACGCCCATGCCGTGAATCTATCTAGCTGTCAAAGTCTAGCCATTGGAACTCATTTCTTTGTCAAAACCCTCATAATCCGGGTTTGCTATCGCAGGGATCCAAGCAGTGGCCTTACTAAGATTCGTAGGATCTGTTTCGAAAAATTGACAAAAAAAAAAAAAAAAAAACTTTTTCCACTAAATAAGTTTTTCAACGAAAAGTAAGAACTCCATTAAACTAAAAATGAGCAAAAATAAAATCAAATAATCTACCAAGCGTGAAACTACCACAAAGCAGCATCGATAAATAAATGAAACCCAAAACGAACAGAAATTACAATAAATAACCGAGTCAAAACTCAAAACCAGCAGAAATTAACATGAATAGGTCTCAAAAACCCCTATTCCTTCCCAAGGCCAGAACATAATGTGCACTTTACTGAAAAAATGTAAATGTTTTTTACTTTAATAACTTTAATAAATCAAATAATATTAAAAGTTTGATTACTAAATATCAGTATATATATATATATATTTAACTGACAATGCACATTCATTTGTATTTTTTTCAGTAAAGTGCAAATTATGTTCTGGCCTTGGGAAGGCATAGGGGTTTTGAGACCTACTCATGTCAATTTTTGCCCGTTTTGAGTTTGACTCGGTTCACAAAAACGTTGTGTTATAAAAAGAAGAAAAAAAAGGCTTAAAACTTTCAGTTTCGAAAGGATCTATTTCTTTTCGTAAGATCTGTTTCGAAAACTGAGCAGGAATAAAATAGATTAGCCTTAAATAGAAAAAATTATGTATAACAGAGTTAGTATAAATAGAGACGATTGTGACTATAGATTAAATTCAATTTATATTAGTTTGATAAAAAAAAACAATACATCTTTTTGTACTTTTGATAATAAAGAAGATCAAGAAATTTAGCAGATTCAGCCTCATATGAGTTTGACTTGGTTTGAAAGCCTCATTTAAGTTTGAGTTTGCCTTTATAACGTGAGGTAAATAAACTTTTTGAAAAGGTTAATAGCTTGTTTGGCAACGCAGAAGATTCATTAAATTTATCAAATGCAATAGTTTTTCTTGATATGTAGTTTGTTTTTTAATCAATTAATTAAAAAAAAATTCCGAAGAAGAAGATTTTCAAAGAAAAGTAAAGAGTCATATTAAACTGAAGACCAGCAGAAATAAATTCCTATAATAATTAAAACTAAAAAAGACCAGGAATTATTGTTAAAGGATACATGAAACCCAAAGCGAACAGAAATTAAATAAACGATAATAGCAGACATACAGTTAACAGATACTAATATAAATGAGTAAATAAATCTTGAAACGAGTAAAAATAAATTGGATATTTAAGTCAAACTTAAAACAAACCAAAACCACTACAAACAGGAGTTTGGCTCTTGTCCCTTCCCCCTCCCCTAACCGTAAAAGTCTAAAGCATATTGCGTCATTTCCGTTGTTTTGTCTTGAACAGTCCTTGGACAGAACTAATAACAATAAATTGAATGTTTGATACATAATGATATTTATTGCTGAAAGCTTAGCAATTCAAGACTTGGTTGCACTGTAATTTTTATGTTTATTTTTCAATGTTGTAAATATAAAAGAAAATGTTTGTAATATAGTTGGTTTTCAGTAAAGAAAGACGTTTTCGTGTGCTTGTAATAAATGGTAAATTGTATAATTTACAATCCTTGTCCTGGATCATATGGGGGGGGGGTATTGCACCCCCGGAGGCAAATTTGCTAGACCTTTTGCGTGCTTTGAACAAACTGGCTTTTTTCAAAATTTTGACCAGTGATGAGGGAAGAAGCATCTAAAAAGGGCAAGGAAAGCTGGTTTTTCTTCGTTAAAGCTTTAACATACTCTGTTGGGTGTTGTGTAGAGAGGACACCTAAAAAGATCAAGGCGGGGACGGGACTGGTTGCCCTCCAGTCTCTCTTCAACATCTCCTTAACATACCTTGAAAGTTTCAACTTTATACCCTCAGTGGTTCTTTAGATATTGCTGATATCCCTTTTCACAACCAGGAAGGACATAGTGTATTTTGATTGTGTTTGACATCCCTCTCAAAATTTCCTACAAGTTTTTCACCTGAATACCCTAAGCCTTCTTGGAAACCCAAGATCAACCATGTCCTCTTTTCCAATAAAAATCCTTATATGATAGCAAAGGGCAACTTGTATAACTTGCAGCCCTTGCCCTGGGGGCTGGGGGTGTCAACCCTGGAGATAGTCATTTGACCTTTGGACTATTTTGAACAAAATGTTTATCTCAAGATTTTGATCGGATACATTTGGGGAAAAGAGGTGTGTGTGTGTGGGGGGGGGGGGGGGTTGGTTGCCGTCCTATCACTTTTGGCTTCAAAAGGGCTCTAGAACTTCCGACTGCCTTTCGAATGAGCACCCTCCAAAGTTCATAAGATCACCCCTTCCATTAAAAATCTTATATGTTAAGAATGGGCAGCTTTCATAACTTGTAGCCCTTTTCCCGGGGGCTGAGTTGTCAACCCTGGAAGCAAAAGTTATTCGACCTTTGGACTTTTTTGAACAAAATGGCTATCTTAAAATTTTGATGGGATGCATTTGTGGAAAAAGTTTATTCGAGTTATTCGACTAAGTTTATTCGACCACCCCTTCCACAAGAACCTTAAAAGTTAGCAAAGGGTAACTTGAACAACTTACATCCCTTGCCCCGGGGCTGTGGGGGTTTCGTTACCCTGGAGGCATATTTGTTTGACTTTTGGATTATTATGACAAAATTGCTATCTCAAATTTTGATCAGATTACTTTCGACTCTTAAAAGGCACTAGAACTTCTTGTCTCCAATCGAATGAGCCCCCTCCGAAGTTTATACGACCATCCCTGCTATATGAAGCGTCTCTAGAAAAAAAAAAATAAAGTAAAAAATAATACATTGGAGCCTTATGGCTCTTTTTATTATTATTATTATTATTTTATTACCCATTATTAAACATACAAAATGTTGCAAATGGAGTACAAGAAAAGAAAAAAAAAGCAACATCAAATAACAACAAAATATCCGAAGAAAACTCACTACTGAAAACAAGATTAAGAACATTCCTACGACAAACAAAAAAGACAAATTTAAGTTTATTGCGACATATAATGAAGAGAGGCTTGGTTCAAACGCCTTTGCAAATCGAACACGGCGATTCAGTACAGCTATACGCGGGTCGGCTATACCATACTTCAGAGATATATTCGAATTCCTCATCCAAACTGGAAGACGAAGCAGATACTTGCCATATCTGTAGAAAATAGACCGAATATTGCGGCGATCAGACGAGGTAAATATTTTCCAAAACGGAGATAGGGCTAGCACATGTGGCAAAACAAAAGTATTATACACCCTTGCAAGTAGAAAACGGTTAAAGTGGCACTTCATTGAAACGAGAATTCCATGAGCTCTGCGTGTCTTTACAGCGAACAACGAAACAAGGCAAATCGCGGGTTTCTTTATATCGCTACAAATTGGAAGGCCGAGGTACATAATCTTAGACGAAGACTTAATCGTATTAATTCCGAAATAACATCAACTGTATACTATCTTTAACGCGGCTATTAAATACGAGAACTTCACTCTTCTGGGGATTGAAAGAAAGACCTATGTTACCATACTCCTTACTCAAAACACGGAAAGTCTCTTCGATGCCTATAAGTGTTCTACTCGCGTTCAAAATGTCGTCGGCATAATCGATCAGCGAAACATTGATACCTCTAAAGATACATGTTGACTGAACCGGTTCTTGCGAAGAAATAATACTATTATTGAGTAGCGGTGGTGAAGTAAGTGCTCCTGGCGTATTCCCTTCTCTACGGGTATAAGACTAGAAGATAGGGTTAAAGCATTAACACAAGGTACATTTACACGCGCTTTTAAATTACTATACATATTCCTCAGTGCGCGTATAATAGACTTATCCACGCCACGTTTCCCGGGCCGACAACAATATCTGAGGGTTGCACACCGGAGTCAAACGCGCGGTTGACATCGTGACCGACAAAATACAAAGTCTCATTTGAATCATAGGCGTCAATGAACAAATTAGCAATCAAATAATGCGCGTGTTCTCTACTCATTTTCTTCTTGAAACCAAATTGTTATCCGGCGTGTTACATGTAGCACTAAGCCTATTTACAACAAGCAATTCAAATAACTTGCACAGTATAGGCGCGACAGTTATCGGGCGGTAAGAAGAACGCTGCCCCCCCCGTCTTTTCCCTTCTTTAATACAGGAGTAATTACACCCGTGCAGAATAGGTCTGGAACAACCCCAGCATTAAAAATCATTTGGTACAGGAGACAAAGGTGCTCGACAAGGTTCTGACTTCCCGCTTGCAGATGCAATCCGCACAGGTTATCTACCCCCCTCGACAACTTCTTCAGTTTCGAGAGTGCCTCACTGACTGACGAAATTAGAACACCTCTTACAAACAAAACCAACTTCCCATTCACATTCCGCAAGACTCGCATCGAGCTCAATAGAAAATCTATTTTCCAGATCAGCATTAGGCCATGAAAAACTCGTGCGTAAAATATTTAACCCACTCACTCTCACTGGGCAGAACATCAACTGATTCTTTACGTTTCTTCTTTTTTAGGAATTTCCACATGCGATCGGGTTCTTGCTGCTTTATATATTTACTATTACATTCAATAATCATAGCACGATGTATAGCGATGGTTTTTTGCGGATCATCGCTTAGTATATAATCGGATGAAGTTCACTATACCATGCCTTGGTCGGTCATTATCTATTCACATTCTTAACCAGAATTTCGCATCCGCACACGCATTTTACAAGATCCGAATTATCGGACCAGTGGGGTATTTCCGAGCCAATCCGAACACGAAAATCGGTACTGCAGCCTTTTCCGCACACTGCAGGGCATGAACTATTTCGCCGCTCATATCTGCAGGAACGTTGACATGCTATTCCGTAGAAATATGGTTTTGTTTCACTTTTGCCTCAACAGATCTATCGTTAGCCCATAACGCCTGCGCAACTGCACTGGCAGACTTCTTATCGGCTAGTACCACGCGCCACCCACTTTTCAACGCTCGCAGTTCAACAATGCTAGAGGAATTGTCCCCACATACCTTATCCAAGTATTCCTTTTCTCATTTCTGGGTTCCTCAAGTCTTGAGGGGGGTTCTTTAGAACAACTGCGTAGGTCGGCTGGGGTGTGGGGGACGACCCCTGAAAACGAGGATCCAGATCCGCTTAGCGGCCACTGAGCAGGGGGACGATCACGCTCGATAAAACTCTAGCTTGGAACACATTTCGTTTACTTTCCTTTTCCTAGTAATAACAGCGCTTACTTCCCCAGGATCAATGGGTACTTCATCTGGCTCATAGATGACGTATTTAGGGAGGGCAATTTTCTTTTCGTCGCAATATTTGAGCAATTTCAGAATGTCAGAGATATTGTTAGTCATAACAACTTTCATGCTCATACGAGTACTAATAGCAGAATCCCTCCATATTAATTCTTTCGCCACTTGGATTTCATCTTTCTTGAAAAATTCTGCCGCTGTTTTCGCAATCTCATCAGACTGATTACCAGATTTCAAAGAACGAGAAACAAAATTCAGTAGCGGGTTAAGGACAAGCTTATCACCTGCCATCATTTGTGGTCATGTTCGTGGATGCGCTCATGCGGGCCATATAATCGGGTCTATTTTACGCGAGGAAAAACGAGGGAAGCGTAGAGCCCGCTACCTATTCCCCGCAATTTAAGGGTCAAAGGACCCGGCAGGTACCTCTACGGCCGTTGCAACCGGTGCGTTGCCTCTGATTTAACCTAGGACATATGCAAAACTTTTATTTTTCTAGAGTCCCATATCAAAATATTAATCCATGCATATATGTACAATAGTATATAACATGCATCCTGGCTTGTGCCTTATGTACTGTTACGTGATTGCATTTTGTGTTTAAATGTGAATTTCCTTTTAGTCTAGGACTTTTAGGGTTTGACCCGGACAAAATTGCAATATAAACGACAATGGTACCAAAATGATCAGAAAAAAAATTCTGTACAACATACTAAAACTCCCCATAAATCCGAGTGGGGCGAGTACCCGAAAAAACAGGGGAAAGGGGGGAAATGCGGGGGGGGAAATTGGAAAAAATGCCGAACATGCCCAGAAAAATAGTTCAAAGTGTTTTTTCTTTTTTTTCCTTTTCTTCTTCTTTTTTCTTTTTTTCCTTTTATTTTTCCTCTTTCTTTTTTCTTGTTTTTTTTATTTTTCTGGGGCTTTCCCATACACTGATCACGAAACTGACATCTAAAATTCAGTATAGAATAAAAGTACTACGGAAAACGGGGGGAACAGGGGGAAGAGGGGAAAAAATTTAAATATACAGGGTAGGGGTAGAAAGCACTTTGAAATATGTTTTCTGGGGTCTTTCTATCTGCTGATCCCGAAACTGACATCTAAAATGAAATAAAGAACATGAGCCCCACCATAACATACGGAAAAACGGGGGAAAGAGGGGAAGAAAAGGGACAATTGAAGTCAGGGGTAGAAATCAGTTTGAAATGTGTTTTCTGGGGTTTTCCAATCTGCTGATCACGAAAACTGACACCTAAAATGAAGGAAAGAAAAACGAGAAACCATGAAAACCGAACAAAACTGGAGGAAAATAACGGAATAATAAAAAAGGGGAAGGGAAGCCTGACTCCTGAGCCAGCTGCTAATGGCTAATAAGTAGGCCTATGGACAAAATAACTCGCTTAAGTATCAAACTTTTACTTTCTTGAATCACAGACATTTCTTACAACCATTTGAATTACTAAACATAAAGAAAAACAACCGCTTGGCAGTGATCACAGTATAAAACTTCAGCTATTATAGGTAAAATTTGTACTTCCGAAGGCAATATCGGTTTGAATAAAAAACTAAAAAAGAACTTCAGTAACTATAGGTAAAAATCTGCACTTTTTAAGGCAGTAGAGTTGACTTGAAAACACAGCTTTGATGTCACTAGTCGAGCTCCTCGTCTTCGACAATCTCGTTGTCCCTGTTCAAACAGTTGATACCCTGACATTCTCCGCACGCGAACGTACACGCTAATCATTTTTCTTGCAGCTGCATCGCGAGTTCTCGCAGCCTGTCTTACAGTTGCATCTCATAAACAAATAAGTAGAACAACAGGGAAATTTTTATACAAGACAGTGGAACGCAACTTTAAATGATATTTCGACCCTATATCCAAGGGCCGTCCTCAGCAAAACAGACGAAGAGAATAAAAACACTATAAAAGAAAATTACATTAAAATTCAATCATTAAAACTGTTTAAAAAAAGTTTTAAAACAGCCCTAATATCATTACTTCAAGGAAGTTCAACCAGGACTCTCCTTGAAGAACTTCCTGGTTGTCCTGTAGAGTCCTGGTTGAACTTCCTTGAAGTAATGATATTAGGGCTGTTTTAAAACTTTTTTTTAAACAGTTTTAATGATTGAATTTTAATGTAAGTTTCTTTTATAGTGTTTTTATTCTCTTCGTCTGTTTTTGCTGAGGGACGGCCCTTGGATATAGGGTCGAAATATTCATTTAAAGTTGCGTTCCACTGTCTTGTATAAAAAAATTTCCCTGTTGTTCTACTTATTTGTTTATGATGGAAAGGCAGTGTGGTCTTCGTCGCTATTTGCTGTTGCATCTCACGACACTCAAAAGAGTCTGAAGTGCGGGCAACAAATCGGTCATCACAGGTGAGTATTTATGGTCTCTGAGGACCCAACCCCAGTCAGCCGGGTCGAGGTCAGCTGGTTCCCCTTTCCAACGGGATACCTGGAGGCGCACTCGCTGGGAGTGGAATGAAGCTGCAGCTTCGGTTGGCGGAAGCCTTTCAGGCTTACCAAACGCCCTAGTATTTGACGAAGAAACTTTTTCCAAGAAAATTCGATGTCGCAGCTTAGTGAGATCTTCGTTTGGTCGTGCTTTATACAAGCTGAGGAGAAGATATTCACCCGCTTTCACAATTTCATCTTTAGACGATGATTCATCCAGAAACACTTCGCATGCTACCCACAACCGACGGTGTAAGGGAAGCCAGCATCAAGTGATCGATTTCAGTTTAGGGATGAAGCTCCAGAAAAAGAAGGAAGAGTTTTGAGCAACTCTCAGAACAGACAGCGAATTATAAGCTACATCGGGGAAAAAACTCAGAGCCAAAGGATTTGAAGTCGTCCATGCGAAGGACGATGCTGACTATCTAATCGTGAAGACTGCCGTAACAAAAACAGAAAACTCTGAAACAATAGTTCTTGGCAACGACACTGACCTTCTGATTCTACTCTTGTATCACCTCCCGCCTAATGCAAAAACACTTTACTTCGAATCGTCAACGAACGCAAAAGAAGCGATAAACACGGTTCTGGTGCCTCAACGAAGTTAAAAAAAATGGGAGAAGTATCCAGGCTACTTCTGGTAGGGCACGCACTCTTGGGATGTGACACGACCTCACGAGTTTTCGGACTGGGAAAGCAAGCTGTGCTACTCTTTTGAAGAAGAGCGAAGTGTTCAGAAAAAAATGCGAAGTGTTTCTGGATGAATCATCGTCTAAAGATGAAATTGTGAAAGCGGGTGAATATCTTCTCCTCAGCTTGTATAAAGCACGACCAAACGAAGATCTCACTAAGCTGCGACATCGAATTTTCTTGGAAAAAGTTTCTTCGTCAAATACTACGGCGTTTGTTAAGCCTGAAAGGCTTCCGCCAACCGAAGCTGCAGCTTCATTCCACTCCCAGCGAGTGCGCCTCCAGGTATCCCGTGGGAAAGGGGAACCAGCTGACCTCGACCCGGCTGACTGGGGTTGGGTCCTCAGAGACCATAAATACTCACCTGTGATGACCGATTTGTTGCCCGCACCTCAGACTCTTTTGAGTGTCGTGAGCTGCAACTGTAAGACAGGCTGCGAGAACTCGCGATGCAGCTGCAAGAAAAATGGATTAGCGTGTACGTTCGCGTGCGGAGAATGTCAGGGTATCAACTGTTTTGAACAGGGACAACGAGATTGTCGAAGACGAGGAGCTCGACTAGTGAAATCAATGCTGTGTTTTTCAAGTCAACTCAACTCTACATATTTCAAAGTGCTTTCTACCCCTACCCTGTATTTTTAAATTTTTTCCCTCTTCCCCCTGTTCCCCCGTTTTCCGTAGTGCTTTTATTCTATACTGAATTTTAGATGTCAGTTTCGTGATCAGCGTATGGCAAAGCCCCAGAAAACTCACTTTGAACTATTTTCTGGGCATGTTCGGTATTTTTCCCAAATTCCCCCGCATTTCCCCCTTTTCTCCTGTTTTTCGGGTACTCGCCCCACTCGGATTTATGGGGACTTTTAGTATGTTGTACAGAATTTTTTTCTGATCATTTTGGTACCATTTTCGTTTATATTGCAATTTTGTCCGGGTTCGACACTTTTTTGAGCTAAAAGTCTGGACTATCTCGTCATTCTTAATCAAGCAAAGGGAAAAAAACTTTAAAATGGGTCGAGCCCAAGTTTACAATATTAAAAGTTAATAACTGAACTTTTATAAGGATATTACTTATGAAATAAAATGACAAAAAAAAAAAAAAAATCAATTTAGATTAGTCTCTCTATTCAAATTGGTTATGCAATAACACTATATGCAAATCGGTGCGTACAAATTTTGTCGACCCAGTATCTCTCGAATCTGATCAACTATGGTTTCTGAGACATAGTTTTGAACAAAGAGAATATTTTTTGGGTTTTCATTGCCTGTCAGTAAAATGTTCACTGGAGCCTCCCTTTTGCTTTCGATAATTAGCTTCCTGGATGATTTATTCGCTTGAATTCACGCTTCACGTTTTATACCATAAGAAATTACTAGACTTGGGAAAAGTCACTAGTTTTAGAAGTGAAATCACTAATAATCTGGCCAAAAAATATCAGTCGGCAATAAAAAAAAAAATCGCTATGGGTGGCAATCCAGAGCAAGGTTGTGAGAGTTGAAAATGGAAACAAGTTCAAATCAGTCAACGTTTGAATGCTTGTAACCAACTTCAAATTAATTAAAAATGTGTAGTCCATATTGTGCTTTCCTGGAGGAAAAGCTGAGTTTGTCCTGAACGTAGCATTGCACAATCAATTGTTCCCGTTACGATATTGGTCTTGTTACGTTCCATAAACCGTCCAATGCTCATAGCAACAAGAGATGCAGCCTATCGTCCAGGTATTACATTAACATCTGTTGGCGAATTACGTAAAAAAACAACGTGGTTCATAACTAATTAGTTGATTGGAATTGGAATTAAAAAATGATTATTAAAAAGAAAACTTTTCATTAAAGAAAACTCAAAGAAAAGTACAGTTAAAATTAAAACTTAAAATGAATGGAAATACAGTCATGTAGATTCAAGTTTAAAACGAACAGAAATTAAATGCTGATTTGAGTGAACAGAAAATGAGACAAAAAGAAAGTAAAATGATTAATAATGTTAAACTTTAAAACAACATGAACTATACTAAAGTGGATGAACAAATAACAATAACGGATTTTGCAAATAACTTGTTTGGAAACTCGGGTGCATATAACGTCTTTTCATGTACTTAGGTATGTGTGTTGTTTCAAGAGCATAGCCAAGGAAATCTGTGAGAAATCTTTGGCTAGACAAAAGATCTCTGGAGAGTTCCAAGCTGAAAGGAAAACCAAGACCAATAATTCCTGCCTTTTCTACTAAAGGGGTTAACCAGGGGGCACAAAAGGGCACGAGGCGACTGGCAGCCCTCCAATCACATTTGGCCCCTTAAGATTGGCAAGAGAACTTTGTGTTCGACTGAGGAGTCTTTTCCCCAAGTTTTTACCACCACATCTTTTATACAAAATGGCCATAAACATGGGAGGTACATGGCTCTTTAACTAAAGTAATAGCCAGTGCGTTAATTGATCGAATTTAAGGGTAAATATTTATGTAACCGTAATGGTAATAGTGACCCTATTGTTTGGGAGCATGGATGCCAGACTTGCTTAGACTTTGCAAGTCTGGATAAAAATGAGCCGAAACTTTCAATAATTTTTACCATTGTTTGTTCTAGTTCGGCTAATTCTTACCTAATTTTCACCCATCGGGCTAATTTTTTAAAGTTTCTTTAGACATATTCAGTTTTTACAAGTCTGGCTGCAGAACTAGCACAACCTGACAATGCTGGGTGGTAAAACCCATTCGCGATGAGATTTTATTAGTACTGAGATTTAGTTAGCGCTAATTAAGCCAGTCATATTGTTCATAAAAATTTTCTGCCCATCTGTAACCCTACGAAAAAATCTCATCGTGAGTGGGCCTTACATGCTGAAAAGCACAGTATAAATATAATAGTATAATCCTATAATATAGTGTGCTGAAAATTCTCGGGTAGAATTTTGGAAATATGGAAAACAAATTTCTTATCAGAGGCAACGCAGCTATAGTGTATGCCTACGGGTCCATACGGCTCCAATGTTTTATTATTATTTTTTTCCCAGAGGCACTTTATATGGAAGGGGTCTTCACATAAACTTCAAAGGGACTCATTTGATTGAAATCAAGAGTTCTAGTGCCCTTTTTAAGAGTCAAAAAGGATCGGAGGGCAACTAGCCCCCCACGCCCTTCTTTTTCCAAATGTATCCGATGAAAATTTTGAGATAGTCATTTTGTTTAAAATAGTTCGAAGATCATATAACAAAATACTCCGGTGTCGACACAGGGGGTGTTTCCATTTGAGCGCTTTCCCATTTGAGCGCCACGGAATTTTGTTCCATTTGAGCGCCATGGAATTTTGTTCCCATTTGAGCGCCACGGAGTACCATTTGAGCGCCCAACCCAAAATTGTGATTTTGCGGTGGATGAAGCGTGGTTTGCTGCCACATTGACCTGTAGAAATATTTATTGCCACGAAGACAACGAACAAAACTGAGGATTTTATTGGGTCAATGGTTGTGAAATAACTCTGTACTGAGAGTTAAGAAGCTAAACGTTTGTTAAAGCTTGTGAAGAATAAAGTGAAGATTTTACGCACGTTCATAGGGTAAGAACTGATTGCCGCTGAAGAAGGCTTGCTGGTCAAGTCGAAATATTCGGCTCTTTTTTAGAGTTATTTCACAACGATCGTTTAGAAATGGAACGAAATCACCCAAAAATCGTGCCAAAAAACGGATTAATTCAAATTAATATATTGGTAAAAATACAAACAAAAACTGCTAATATCACACATCCGGCGAAATGTTATGTGCGACACACCAAGAGAAGCTCGTCTGCTGTTCGAGTTCCAGCCCTGTACTCCGTCGACAGCTTTTCGAGTCGTTCGTTCAGCCCTGCATACTTCTTGTTCGTCCGATGGATGACATGACCCTGGAGTAGCTGTGTCCCTTGCAGAATCGACGACTGCTTGTTCTTCCTTCAGGAAAGAGATAAACTGCCACAAGTTCGGGTGGTAGCGACCGACTCTTCGGTTAAACCGCATGTGCCATGATTCGAGGTCGTTGTTTGTCCTTCGCTGGATGCCGTAGACTGACCAGAAATGAGGAGGACATTGGTCCACTGACGGCTGAAGTAAGTGACAAACGGACGAGCCGAAGGCCAGGTACGAACGATGTGAGAAATGATTGGACCAGAATTGATTCTGACGATCGCTGGAGGTAGGAACGCCAGAGCCAGAAGCTTTCGAACGTAGAGGTTGAAGTCTGCATCGGTCATGTACAGCTCACGGACTGAGTGACGCCCCAAGTTTCTGATTACTGCTTGGCAAAAGTGGAAGTAAACACCCACGGTGCTTGGCGGCCGGAAAAAAAACTTGCTTCACGGATGTCAGCAGACCGGTCTCAAAATCAGAGACGACGGTCGTCGGGCGAAGTGTCACTCCTTTCATCGCAGCCTGTAGGATCAGCTCGCTGAAGACGTCGTTGTAAAGCTGTGCAGACTTGCTCTCCATGAGCACGAAGACAGCGGGAAGTTGCTTGTCGCCGAAGAAAACGTGAACGGTGAACAACTGGCCGAATGGGGAAGGAGCTGAGTCGAAGGTGCCGTCCATATACCATTCCGGGCTTCGTTCAAGCAGACTTAACGACTCGTCGGTTGCAAAGCAAATCGCAGCGTTATTTTGAAGCTGAAAGAGGAGGAATCTCTGGTTTGCAGACGTCTCACTGAAAGCCTGGGGCAAGGCGTCGGTACGGATATAGTATCAGCGGGCAGTGGTGGTATCAGCTTGTTTCGTGATCTGTACATGGACGACTTCACGTGCTTATAGGGTAAGTGAGGCAAAGCACTCAGCCCACTGGGCAGCAGCACTTGCGACCTGGCCGTCGTTAGATAGCGGGAATCGGACGAGTAGTACGGGCTGACTCGCTTCGAAGGTCTGACCGAATTTGTACTGCTGGGTCTGCAGAGGATCAGCGCTGTGGTCGTGCGTACCAACTGAAACTGGTGAGCCGTCGCTGGAATCAGTGTGTAACCGCCCGAGACATCCCTTCTTCATGCATCTCCAGCTCTTCTTTCTTCCTCCAGAAATCGGCTTATCGAATCTGTAGACGAAACCGTCGTGTTCTAGCAGTTGTTTATTCTTGGAGCTCTTCATTGTCAAACTGACTTCCCAGTGGTCCTAGAATATCGAGGGAGGGCTTATTCGAATGGAAATTAAAAGTTCTAGTGCCCTTTTTCAGTGACCAAAAATAATAGAGGGCAATTAAGCCCCCTCCCAGGCTCATTTTTCCCCAAAGTCACTGGATCAAAATTTTAAGATAGCCATTTTGTTCAGCATGTTCGAAAAATACAATAACTACGTCTTTGAGGATGACCGGGGACAGTCTGCACGTTCTGAACTTTGCCCAATGTTTACACATAATATTGGTTATTGGGAAGTATACAGAAGTTTTCAGGGCGAATTTTTTCTGGTAGTTGGGGAGGGGGGGGGGGGGTCGGGTTTTACGTGGGAGGATCTTTTTCCATGGAGGAAGAGACATTAC
This sequence comes from Artemia sinica, assembly GCA_027921565.1. Classification (NCBI taxonomy): domain Eukaryota; kingdom Metazoa; phylum Arthropoda; class Branchiopoda; order Anostraca; family Artemiidae; genus Artemia; species Artemia sinica. The sequence continues at coordinate 37,801,875 of CM051265.1, forward strand.
TATGAAGGGGTGCCGGATTTCCCAGAATTATTTAAAAAACAATAAGAAATTAAATAAGAAAAAACAATATTTTCAACTGAAAGTAAGGAGCAACAACAAAAACTTAAAACAAACAGAAATTAATACGTACATGATTGGGTTCGCCTCCTAGTCATTAGGCTACCTCGCTCTTTGCGCTATTGTTTTTTTTTTTATTTTCATCCGAGCTATTTATTCTAACTAACGGCATTTGTGATTAAGGGGTCATTCTAAGAAAACTGGAACAAAATTTGAACTTCGGCGTAAAGAGCGAGGTATTGAATAGGGGGCGAACCCCCTAATATACGTAATAAAAATATACGAATATAGAAGTTCGTTATGTAAGTTAAATCGTAAGTTATGTCAGTTATGTCAGTTATGAGTGATCGAAAAACTATATATATATATATGTATATATATATTATATATATATATATAATTTATATATATATATATATAAATAATATATATATATTATTATATATATATATATAATATATATATAATATATATATATATATATATATATATATTTATATATATATATATATAATTTTTAAAGTTATTCCACTATGCTTTCCCTCCTTAATGTGCAAAAATATAGTAAAAATTAATATTTTTCTATGCATTTTGCTATGCATCACTCTTTTTTCAACAAGTATAACCGTAAATCAAATAAATGCTGACGAAAGCAAGAAAACGGGGAAACATATGGGAATAAATACAATTCGTCTATCTATACGTCTGCCACATTAGAGGTGCTGGGAGGTAAGTATAGCGAAATGACTTTCAAAGTTTGATAACTACAATTTTTATATTATAAATAGGAACTGTCTTATTAACATATCTCCTTTTCAATAGCCCCAATTTTAGGGCTTATACTATATATATTGCTTTAGATAGTATTATAAACTAAGTAAATATATATAGTATTTATGTATACCCATATATATTTACTACTAAAGGTATATACAGGTACTTATGCATTATGCGGTATCCACCGCTATATACTGTATGAGGAAAACAGACATGAAGACCCGTCGGTAAATTTTTCGCAGTTTGATATTATTGACATAAGAATAAAGTAAAACATACCACTCGATACCTTTTTTATGCTCTTTCCAAATAGAATAATCATTTTTTCTGATATGAATTTTACCCCCACCCCTATATATACCAATTCAGGGTATATATTTGCACATTAGGGGGGGGGGTAAATTTTATTTCTGATGTTAATGGGAGGTAAGTTTAAAATTTACCCCCACCCCCTAATGTGCAAATATATACCCTGGATTGGTATACATAGGGGTGGGGGTAAAATTCATTTCCGACAAAAAATGATTATTATATTTGGAAAGAGCCTAAAAAAGGCATCGAGTGGTGTGTTTACTTTATTCGTAAGTCAATAATATGATTTGCGAAAAATTTACCTGATCACCTAGCTATATCACCTAATATTAAAATTTTTACTTACTTAAATTTCTCTCAGCTCCTTTCCCGTGATGAAAATTTTCAAACTGAAGGAATTTACCCCGGGTGTTTTGACAACTTGGCTTTTGTTTTGATTTCAGACCAACAACAATCGAAAGGTTTCATTTTGTTAACTTTTCAATGAGGTTTTTGTGTGACGTTCGGAAGCCGGAAGTAATTTTATATGAAAAAGGTGACAGGCTTGTCTTTTATCTTGACCGTGGCGATCAAAAATCAGGGTATAATACCATTTATAGGTGAAGAGAATTTTGAAGACATTTTCAGAAAGTTTGCTTCAGGGAAGAGCAAGCAACCCCGGAAAACACAAAACAGAACTAAAAAATAAGTAGATATAAGTCTTAGCATCATTTGGTGATGAGTGACATTTTTTTTTTATGAAAGTAATTTGTTTTTACCTCATAAATTTGGAAAATGTGTCCACTTTAGTCTAAAATCTGTCCATTTTTTGCCCTATTATGTCCAGGCACATAGAAATATGTCCTTTGGACATAAAATATGTCGAGTTGGCAACCCTGCTTGTATCACGCTAAGCTGAAAGAAACTAACGAAAAAAAACAGGTTCTATAATGAACGGTAAGGGCTATACCGTAGGTAAACGGTTGTGCAATCGCTTACGCAATATAGGTCACCTGACCTTGCATCGTAAATTAGGATTAATGGGCGCTCGAAGTAAATGTTATAAGAGGGTGCAAGATTGTTAGCTCAGTTCAGTTCAATTTCGGACTTGGATAAGAGAAGAGCGATTTTTCAACATGAAGAGGAACGCAAAATATTATCTGGCGCTCAAATGGGACACAAACTGAACTAATTAAAATACGGCGCGCAAATGGGAATTTCCCATTTGCGCGCCATGGCGCTCAAATGGGAAAGCGCTCAAATGGGATACACCCTCGACCACAAGCCCCCATATAAACGGGATCGTTATATATGGTTCTTATGGGAGGAATACTCGAATAAGCTTCAGAGAGAGCTCATTTGATTGGAAATCGGAATTTATACTTCACTTTTTAAGAGTCAAAAGAGATCGGAGGATAACCACCAGCCCCCCCCCCTCCCCCCCTCGCCCTTTTCCCCAAATGCATCTGATAAAAAATTTTTAGATAGCCATTTTGTTAAAATAGTTCAAAGATCATATAACAAAAAACTATGGTGTCGACACAAAACCCCAGGGCCCAGGGGCAGGTGTTGTAAGTTATGCCCTGGGGCATATATGGTTCTTATGGAAGGGATGCTCGTATAAACTTCAAAGAGGGCTCATTTGATTGGAAATTGAAAGTTTAGTTCACTTTTTAAGAGTCAAAAAGAGGTCGGAGGGCAACTAGCCCCCTCCACGCCTTTTTCCTCAAATCCGTCCGATAAGAACTTTGAGATTTCCACTTTTTTAAATAATTCAAAGGTCATATAATGAAAACTCCGGGGTCGACACAACCCCCCAGGGCGTGAGGGCAGGCGTTGTAAGTTATGCCCGGGGGAATATATGGTTCTTATGGAAGGGATGCTCATACAAACTTCAGAGAGGACTCATTTGATTGGAAATTGAAAGTTCTAGTTCAGTTTTTGAGAGTCAAAAGAGATTTAGGGCAACTAGCCCCCACGCCCATTTTTCGCCAAATGCATCCGACAAAAATTTCGAGATAGCCATTTTGTTAAAAATAGTTCAAAGATCATATAACAAATACTCCTGTGTCGACACAAGCCCCCAGGGCCGGGGCAGGCGTTGTAAGTTATGCCCTGGGGGCATGTATGGTTCTTATGGAAGGGATGCTCGTATAAACTTCAAAGAGGGCTCATTTGATTGGAAATTGAAAGTTCTAGTTGACTTTTTAAGAGTCAAAAGAGGTCGGAGGGCAACTAGCCCCCCTCCACGCCCTTTTTTCCTCAAACCCGTCCGATAAGAATTTCGAGATTACTATTTTTTTTTAAATAGTTCGAAGATCATATAACGAAAATTCCGGGGTCGACGACAAAACCCCCCAGGGTACGAGGGCAGGTGTTGTAGGTTATGCCCCGGGGGAATATATGGTTCTTATGGAAGGGATGGTCATACAAACTTCAGAGAGGGCTGATTTGATTGGAAATTGAAAGTTCTAGTTCAGTTTTTGAGAGTCAACAGAGATTCAGGGCAACTAGCCCCCACGTCCCTTTTTCGCTAAAGGCATCCGATAAAAGTTTTGAGATTGCCATTTTGTTAAAAATAATTTAAAAGTCAGATGAAAAATCTCAGGTGTCAAAAAAAAAACCCCAGGGCACGGGGGCAGGCGTTGTAAGTTATGCCCTAGGGGCATATATGGTTATTATGAAAGGGATGCTCGTATAAACTTCAGAGAGGGCTCATTTGATTGGATGTTGAAAATTCAAGTTCACTTTTTAAGAGTCAACAGAGATCCGAGGGCAACTAGCCCTCCCCCTCACGCCATAAAATAAAAGTTCAAAATAGGGATAAAATGCTTTTTAATAGACAGTGTATAATAAATTTCACAAAAAAATACCAAATATTTCGGTCACATATACAGTGACCGTCATCAGTAGTAAAACTGATGACGGTCACTGTATATGTGACCGAAATATCTGGTATTTTTTGTGAAATTTATTATACACTGTCTATTAAAAAGGATTTTATCCATATTTTGGACTTTTATTTTATCGTCATGGAAAGGCAGTGTGGTCTCCGAAATTATCTCCCCCACGCCATTTTTTCAAATCCATCGGATTAAAATTTTGAGATAGCCATTTTGTTAAAAATAAATCAAAGGCCGGATAAGAAAACTTCAGTGTCAATACAGCCCCCCAGGGGCCGGGGGAGGGCGTTCTAAGTTATGCCCTGAGGGCAAGCATGGTTCTTATGAAAGGGATGCCCGTATAAACTTCATAGAGGGCTCATTTGATTGGAAGTTGAAAGATCTAGTCCACTGTTTAAGAGTCAAGAGATCAGAGGGCAATCAGCCCCCCGCGCCCTTTTTCCTCAACCCATACGCTACAAACTTTAAGGTAGCCATTTTTTAAAAATAGTTCAAAAATTAGATAACAAAAACTCCGTTCTCGACACAACCCCCCAGAGCCTGGGGGGTAGGCGTTTTGAGTGTTGTCCTGGGGAGATATATGGTTTATAATAAAGGGGTGCTCGTGTAAAACTTCAGAGAGGACTCATTTGATTGCAAATTGAAAATTTGCATTCACCCTTTTTTCCCCAAACCCGTCCGATAAAAATTTTGAGATAACCATTGCGTTGAAAATAATTCAAAGGTCAGATAAGAAAACTTTTGTCGACTCAACCCCCCAGGGCCCTGGGCAGGCATTGTAAGTAATGCTCTGGGGACATATATGGTTCTTATGGAAGGGATGCTCGTATAAACTTGGGAGAGGGCTCATTTGATGGGAAATTAAAAGTTCTTGTTCACTTTTTAAGAGTCAAAAGAGATTGGAGGGCAACTAGCCCCCCCCCCTCCACGCCCTATTTTCCTAAAAACCCATCCGATAAGAATTTGAGAGCCATTTTTTTTTCAAAATGGTTCAAAGATCATATAATGAAAACTCCGGGGTCGACAGAATACTTCAAGGCCTGGGTAGGCGTTGTAAGTTATGCCTGGGGACATATATACCTGGTATGGTAGGGATTCTCGTATAAACTTCAGAGAGGGCTCATTTGATTGGAAATTGAAAGTTATAGCTCGGTTTTTAAGAGTCAAAAGAGATCAGAGGGCAGCTGCTCCCCCACGCCCCTTTTCCCCAAAACGCATCTGATAAAAATTTTGAGATAACCATTTTGTTAAAATAGTTCAAAGGTCAGATAAAGAAAAAGTGCGGTGTTGACACAACTCCCTCAGGGCCCAGGTGCAGGCGTTGCAAGTTATGCCCTGGGGCTATATATGGTTCTTATGGAAGGGATGCTCGTATAAACTTCAGAAAGGGCTCATTTGATTGGGAAACGAAAATTCTAGTTCACTTCTAAAGAGTAAAAAGATATTGGAGGGCAACTAGTCCCCCCTTTCCAAGCCTTTTTTTCTGCAAATCCATCCGATAATAACTTTGAGATGGCCTTTTTTTAAAAATAGTTCAACGACCATATAGCGAAAACTCCGGGGTTGACACAACCCCCCGGGTCCCAGGGCAGGCGTTGTTAGTTATTCCTTGGGGAATATATAGTTCTAATGGAAGGGATGCACGTAAAAACTTCCCAGAGGGTTCATTTGACTGCAAATTGAAAGTTCTAGTTCAGTTTTTGAGAGTCAAAAAGATTGGAGGGCAACTAGCCTCCCCCATGCCCCCTTTCCCAAATGTATCCGATAATAATTTTGAGATAGCCATTTTGTTAAAAATAGTTCAAAACTCAGATAACAAAAACAGCCCCCCAGGTGTCGACACAGCCCCCCAGGACCCGGGGGTAGGCGTTGTAAGTTATGGCTGGGGGCATATATGGTTCTTCTGAAAGGGATGCTCGTACAAACTTCAGAGAGGGCTCATTTCAGTGTAAATTTGAAAGTTCGAGTTCATTTTTTAAGAGTCAAAAGAGATTCCGAGGGCAACTAATCCCCCCCCGCGCCTATTTTTCTAAAACCAATCAGATGAAATTTTGAGATACCTTTTTTTTTAAATAGTTCAAAGGTCAGATAACAAAAACTCTTGCGTCGACACAACCCTCCAGGTCCCTGGGGACAGGCATTATTGGACAGGTAAATTATGTCCTGCGGCCGTATATGCTTCTTATAAAAGGGATGCTCGTGTAAATTTTGAGGTGACTATTTTGTTAAAGATAGTTTAAACATCAGATATTAAAACCCTGGGGTCGACACAACCCCCCAGGGTCCGGGGATATGCATTGTAAGCTATGCCCTGGGGGCATATATTGTTCTTATATAAGGGATGCTCGTATAAAGTTCAGAGAGGGCTCATTTGATTGAAAATGGATAGTTCTAGTTCATTTTTAAAGATTTAAAAGACATCGAAGGGCAATTATCCCCCCACGCCCTTTTTTCCCTAAATCCAACCGATAAAAATTTTGAGATAGTCACTTTGTTAAAAATAGTTCAAACATCAGAAAATAAAAACACAAACCCATTTTTTTACTTTGATTTGTTACTCTGTACACCAGTTTTGATACTTTGATGAAATTTGATTTTGAAAAAAAAAAAAAGTTTGATTTTGAAATAAGGAATTTTTAGAAACTTGGAACTTTTTGCTATCAAAAACGAACAAAAATTAATAAAAAAAAACTTTCCGAAAAAGAAGTTTTTTAAAAGAAAAATAAAAGCCATTTTAAACTTCAGATCAGCAGATGCAAATACCTGTTAAAATTCAAACTCAAAACGACCAGAAATTACTATTAAAGAATAAATGAAACCCAAAATGAACAGAAATTAAATAAACAATCACAGCAAAAAAAACATACTACAGGTAATAATATGAGAGAAGGAGGCTATACCCAAACTCTTGTTTGTAGTGATTTTTGTTCGTTTCAAGCTTGATTTGCATATTCATTTAAATTTCACTCGTTTTAAGATTTATTTATTCATTTACATTAATATCTATTATCTGTTTGTTTGCATTGATTGTTTATTTAATTTCTGTTCATTTTGAGTTTGAGTTTTAACAGGTATTTGCATCTGCTGATCTTACGTTTAAAATGACCTTTACTTTTCTTTGAAAACTTCGTTTTCGGAAAGTGTTTTTTTTAATTAATTCAAAGTATCAACCAACTGCTGTGGTATCACTGAGCAGGGTTGCCACCAGACCAAAAAATTTCGTAACGTCCAACTCTTAAAAACGTAACTTTTTCTTAACTTTTGATAGGAAAGTCTCTTTTCAAGGCAGGGTGCCTTAATTTCGCTATCAAAAGCGGTACTTAAAGGGGGGAGGGGACTTTTGTTGCCTGTATATTTGAAAAATATTTTGTAAGTGCTGCTTCCAGTTTACCTACACAACGGAAAGACCCCCTCCCCCCCCCCCCCGATGCGTGTATAAAACCGCAGGCTACTATTTTGCTTATCTTATTGTTGTTGTTTTTAATTGCCATTATTGGTGTTTTAAACCAAAAGCTGATGAGTAATACGTACAAAATAAAAGGCAAATTAATAAACACAGGATACTTTAGAGTTTTGAAGAAAAGAAGAAAACCAACTAGATTTTTTTTTTTATTTATTGTTAAATTTCATTTAAAACGATTTTAATATATCCAGCTACTTAAAAAGACCCAAAAAATCATTTTAGTCGCTCCCTTCCCGTCTAACATTTTAGATTGGCTCGGTCTCAGTATCCCCTCCTCTAGCTTCAAATCTGCTTCGCTCCAACATGAAGATTTAAGCAATTCCGAGTGACAGAGTTTTTGTGTTTTTGTTTTTATTTTATAGAACAAAAAATATTTCAATCGTTGTCTTCAGTTCCAATACAAAACAACAGTTATTTTGCATAATATGCAATTTTCCGTTTGTAATTTTAATCGCAACTCCCACCCAAAAGAAAGTAAGAAATAAATTAAGAGTTCACATATTTTAACCCCAAAAATTTTACCTTAGAGCTGTTTTGATGGATCTCACAAGTCCAGGCACGTACAAAGAATTTTTAGGGGAGGAGGTCAAACAATAAAAAAAAACAAAAAAAACTCATTTTCAAAATGAACCAAAAAGTAGAGAGTTTTTTTTTCTCAAGAATATATGAATATAAGCGAACATGAGGGGCACAAAAAGCATTTGGTTTTACATAGCATAAACACCAAGTTTATCTATGTTTTAAATGCATGAACGGAAAAAGTCGATGAGTTGAGGAAAACAAATAAAAAAGATCAAATTATGCAAAAACGAATCGAATTTTGGCCCCGAATTTTCACTTATATTTAATATTTTCAAATTTAAAAAATATAATATCTCATCCAAGATTACAACCTAAGTTAACACAGCCTCGGGATGTGCTCTTACCGTTGTCCTGTACTGATAAAAGTGGGAAGTAACTGAACATTCGGAAGTGGTTGAAAAATAGGTCACAAATTTAAAAAAATTATGTGACAAAGAAATAAAAGAAAGATGGAACAAAAAGATCAGTGATTTAATAAATATGAACTGGAAATGAATTTAATTAAAAAAATTAAGGGGGATAATAAAAAACCTATAATTTAATATAGAAATGCCGAGAAATTTACGTTTTCAGGGGGTTGGGGCCCCAGTCCAGCCTGCTTGGTCCCTATGAGTCACTTTTTAATTAAACTGTAAGCCTACCCTATACAGATACAAGGCTGTTTATCTTCTTCATAAAAATGGGCATTAGTCTAGTTGTCGTTTTCTAAAGCTAAATATTTAGTGATTGTCCATTTCTGAAGAAAACATGCTAAACACACAAGCAGTACCATTAAATTATTTATTTTATACTATTTCCAAATATCATGGCCCCTTTTTTGAAAATACACCCAACCTCCTAATGCGCCGGGATATAGCCCTAGGAATAAATTAAAAAAAAAGATCAACCAATAAAATTCTAACTTTACAATATGAAAGAACACGAAAGAATGTCAGAGGCAACGCTGTAGCGTTGCCTATAGTAAAGGTCATACGGCTCCAATGTTTTATTATTATTATTATTATTTATTTTTTTTCCAGAGGCACTACATACGGAAGGGGTCGTCGTAGAAACTTCAAAGGGGGCTCAATTTATTGGAAATCGAGAGTTCTAGTGCCCTTTTTAATAGTCGAAAATGATTGGAGGGCAACTAGCCCCCCCCCCACGCCCATCATTCCCTCAAACACATCCAATCAAAATTTTGAGATAGCCATTTGTTCAGCGTAGTTGATTTCCAAATAGAAAATATATTTTTGAGGAGGACACTCCCCCACAACCCTCAGGGCAAGGGTTTTAAGTTATGCCCTGGGGGCATATAAGGTTTTTATAGAAGGCGTTGTCATAGAAACTTCAAAAAAGGCTCATTCGATTGGAAATTCAAAAAGCTAGTGTCCTTTTTAATAGTCGAAAGTGATTGGAGGGCAACTAGCCCCCCCCCCCGCCCATTATTCCCCCAAAAACACATCCAATCAAAATTTTGAGATAGCCATTTTGTTCAGCGTAGTTGATTTCCAGATAGAAAATATATTTTTGAGGAGGAAACTCCCCCAAAACCCTCAGGGCAAGGTTTTAAGTTATGCCCTGGGGGCATTTAAGGTTTTTTATAGAAGGTGTCGTCGTAGAAAACTTCAAAACAGGCTCATTCGATTGGAAATTAAAGGACTAGTGCCCCTTTTTAATAGTCGAAAGTGATTGGAGTGCAACTAGCCCCCCCCCCCCACGCCCATCATTTCCCCAAACACATCCAATGAAAGTTTTGAGATAGCCATTTTGTTCAGCGTAGTGGATTTCCAGATAGAAAATATATTTTTGAGGAGGACACTCCCCCACAACCCTCAGGGCAAGGGTTTTAAGTTATACCCTGGGGGCATATAAGGTTTTTATAGAAGGCGTTGTCATAGAAACTTCAAAAAAAGGATCATTCGATTGGAAATTCAAAAAGCTAGTGCCCTTTTTAATAGCTGAAAGTGATTGGAGGGCAACTAGCCCCCCCCACGCCTATTATTCCCCCAAACACATCCAATCAATTTTGAGATAGCCATTTTGTTCAGCGTTGTTGATTTCCTGATAGAAAATATATTTTTGAGGAGGACACTCCCCCACAACCCTCAGGGCAAGGGTTTTAAGTTATGCCCTGGGGGCATTTAAGGTTTTTTATAGAAGGCGTTGTCGTAGAAACTTCAAAACAGGCTCATTCGATTGGAAATTAAAGGGCTAGTGCCCTTTTTAATAGTCGAAAGTGATTGGAGTGCAACTAGCCCCCCCCCACGCCCATCATTTCCCCAAACACATCCAATCAAAATTTTGAGATAGTCATTTTTGTTCAGCGTAGTTGATTTCCAGATAGAAAATACTTTTCTGAGGAGGACTCCCCCAGAACCTTCAGGGCATGGGTTTTAAGATATGCCCTTGGGGCATATAAGGTTTTTATAGAAGGCGTTGTCGTAGAAACTTCAAAAAGGCTCATTTGATTGGAAATTCAAAGGGATAGTGCCCTTTTTAATAGTCGGAAGTTATTGGAGGGGAACTAGCTCCCCCCACGCCCATCATTCCCCCGAACACATCCAATCAAAATTTTGAGATCGCCATTTTGTTCAGCGTAGTTGATTTCCAGATAGAAAATATGTTTTGAAGAGGACAATCCCCTAAAATCCTCAGGGCAAGGGTTTTAAGTTATGCCCTGGGGGCTTTATAAGGTTATATATAGAGGGCGTTGTCGTAGAAACTTCAAAAAGGCTCATTCGATTGGAAATTCAAAGGGATAGCGCCCTTTTTAATAGTCGAAAGTGATTGGAGGGCAACTGGCCCCCCCACGCTAATCATTCCCCCAAACACATCCAATCAAAATTTTGAGATAGCCATTTCATTCAGCATAGTTGATTTCCAGATAGAAAATATATTTTTGAGGAGGACAATCCTCCACAACCCTCAGGGCAAGGGTTTTAAGTTAAGCCCTGGGGGCATATAAGGTTTTTTATAGAAGGCGTTGTCGTAGAAACTTCAAAAAGGCTCATTCGATTAGAAATTCAAAGGGCTAGTGCCCTTTTTAATAGTCGAAAGTGATGTTATTTGGGCCATTTTGTTCAGCGTAGTTGATTTCCAGATAGAAAATATATGATAGGTTTATATATTAAAAGATAGGTTTCGATTTTTTATTGTTTTTTTTAGTTGTGCAATAAGATCCCTGAAAACAGGACCACTAGCCTCTCCCTCAGGGCAAGGGTTTTAAGTTATGCCCTGGGGGCATATATGTTTTTATAGAAGGTGTTGTCATAGAAACTTCAAAAAAGGCTCATTCGATTAGAAATTCAAAGGAATAGTGCCCTTTTTAATAGTCAAAAGTGATTGGAGGGCAACTAGCCCCCCCTCTACGCCCATCATTCCCCCAAACACATCCAATCAAAATTTTGAGATAGCCATTTTGTTCAGCGTAGTTGATTTCCAGATAGAAAATATGTTTTTGAGGAGGATAATCCCCCACAACCCTCAGGGCAAGGGTTTTAAGTTATGCCCTGGGGGCATATAAGGTTTTTATAGAAGGCGGTGTCGTAGAAACTTCAAAAAGGTTCATTCGATTGGAAATTCCGAGGGCTAGTGCCCTTTGTAGTAGTCGAAAGTGATTTGAGGGCAACTAACCCCCCTCTCACGCCCACCTTTCCCCAAACACATTCAATCAAAATTTTAAGACAGCCATTTTATTAAACGTAGTTTTAAGTTCTGGAAATTATGTCTTTGAGGATTACAACTCCTCCAAAGCCCTCAGGGCAAGGGTTGTACTTTAAGGATTCTCCGAATCCTTCATATTATTTCTTATGGGGGGGATGCTCGTATAAACTTTAGAGAGGGCTCATTTGATTGAAAATTGAAAGTTCTTGTTCACTTTTTAAGAGTCAAAAGAGATTGAAGGGCAACTAGCCCTTCTCCCTCCTCCACGCCCTAAATGCATCAGATAAAAATTTTGAGATAGACATTTTGTTAAAATCGTTCAAAGTTATTATAACAAAAAAACACGGTGTTGACACAGCCCACCAGGGCCCAGGGGTAGGCGTTGTAAGTTATGCCCTGGGGCATAACTTATTAAGGGGGGTTTATAACTTATGGGAAGGGGTTTTGTATTGGAAGAACACATAGGAAATCTATTATTAATTATCCAATTATAAGGTTAAAATACATACTCTGTGATAGTTGCAAAATTGCTTTGGCACACAAATTCCTATAAGGTCAATTCAAAACAGTCGTGATCCCTTTGTGTCAGCAAGTGAAATGGTTTAAACCCCCTTATTGGAGCTATTTTTTCAATCCATTCATTGTTGTCAATCGCTGTCCACAAGTTATGCAGCTGTCTATTGTTCATATATAAGGTTTTTATCAAAGAGGTAATCGTATAGACTTTGAAAAAAGCCTCATTCGATTTAAATTGAAAGTTCTAGATCCGTTTTTTAAAGTCAAGAATAATCGGACAGTAAGCACCCCCCCATGCCATAAAAACTTGAAACTTTTTACAATCAAAAACGAACAAAAATTAATTTAAAAAAAAAACTTTCCGAAAAATAAGTTTTTCAAAGAAAAGTAAAGGTCATTTTAAACTTAAGCTCAGGAGATACAAATACCTGTTAAAATTCAAACTCAAAACGACCAGAAATTACTATTAAAGAATAAATGAAACCCAAAACGAACAGAAATTAAATAAACAATCATAGCAAAAAACATACAGCAAGTACTAATATAAATAAATAAATAGATCTTAAAGCGAGTAATGCTTAGATTGAATATGAAAATCAAGCTTAAAACGAAAACAAATATTTTGCTATTAAAGTATAAATGAAACTTAAAACGAACAGAAATTAAATAAACAATCAATGCGAACAAACATACAATATATATTAATGTAAATGAATAAATAAATCTTAAAACGAGTGAAACTTAAATTGAATATGCAAATCAAGTTTTAATCGAATAAAAATAACTACAAACAAGAGTTTGGGTATCGTCTCACTGCAGAAGCTTAAAACCTACTGCGTCATTGGCGCTTTACTGAAAACGAATTATATCACAAATGTTTTCTTTTCTACTTAATATTGAAAATAAATATTAAAATTACAGTAAAATTTTGATTTGATGAGCTTTTAGCAATTAATATCATTGTGCATCAAATATTCAGTTTAATTTATTAGTTCTTTTCAAGATTAGTCAAGACAAATATAGTTACACTACAAGCAAAATTTGGATACTGCCCCCTTCTTTAACTGTAAACACCTAAAGCCTTCTGCGTCATTGGTGCTTCACTGAAAACGAATTACTCGTATATTACAAATTTATTATTTTCCAGTTCTTACAGCATTGAAAATGAAAATAAAAATTACAGTGAAAAAAAAAAAATCTTGAACTGATGGATCTTTCAACAATTAATATCATTATATATCTAATATTCAATTTGATTTTGTTTATACTTTCCAAGACTGTTAAAGACTCATATAGTTTTGCCATTGTTTTTAACTCTGCCATTTTTTGTAACTAATCGTGTTAGTTTGTTATGAAAACATTCTATGGCTTTTAGGCATTTCTATTTCAGCGGAAAACGGCTATACTTTAATAGCAAAATATTTCTTTTTGTTTTAAGCTTGATTTTCATATTCAATCTAAGCATTACTCGCTTTAAGATCTATTTATTCATTTATATTATTACTTGTTGTATGTTTTTTGCTATGATTGTTTATTTAATTTCTGTTCGTTTTGGGTTTCATTTATTCTTTAATAGTAATTTCTGGTCGTTTTGAGTTTGAATTTTAACAGATATTTGTATCTCCTGAGCTTAAGTTTAAAATGGCCTTTACTTTTCTTTGAAAAACTTATTTTTCGGAAAGTTTTTTTTTAATTAATAACGAGAAAGAATGTCATCACAAGATTCGAAACAACGACGAAATGAATTTAAAAAAACAGTTATATATGGGATCTCGCAGATTTGGAGGGGGATATAATGTCAAAAAAGTGACCATGATATTTGGAAAAAGTTTAGAATAAAATCAAAAATTACTGCTCAACTAACCCATCCCCCTCCTCAATGCTTAGATATAACCAAAAAATGGCTCATTTTTACAGTTTCATATATTTTGTCAATACCATCAGCTGTTCAAAATCCCATGTAAAAAGAGCAACTTTTATATATAACCTGATATTATGTCAAACCAATCAGAAGGGGGGATGAGGTTGTTACGGAAAGAATAATACATGTATCATCGGTACTTGTCAATTAGCCGATGCACACGCAAGATACATGCTAAAGGAAACTAGGCAAACGGGTATCAGTCAGTAGAGAATTGGATAACAAAGCGTTGTTAGTCATTGCGTTTACAATATTTAAAATTGGGGTTAAGGGGGAAAAGTACCTAGATTAGGTTAGGTATTTAATATATACTATGCTTTACCCCCACCTTAATGTGCAAAATATATAGCCCAAATTTGGTTCTAAACTTTTATATTTTCATCATATTTTGTTTTATTTCATTAGCATTAACTGATGAAACTAGCTCCTCCTCCATTTAATTTTAGTATGACTGTTGACGGATCAAGATTCAAAGTCAACTGATGAAATTGAAAGTTGGTGAGGTGACTAACTGACTATTGTCACTTGTCACTAAACAAATGATAATCGTATGCTCATGAGAGAGAATGGTATTTTAACTTACTATGCGAGTAAGCGAAGTGGGCATTTTCTCATCCTAATAACTGAGTGATTGTTTTATAAGATTAAATGACAGCGATATGAAAAAATGTCGATACTCATGTCAGTGTAATTAAAATGGGAACAGCGGATTTTTTCACGGGGGAAAAAAAATTACTCAAAGAATGTGAAACTTACTCATTATTGAAAAGCGTAACATAATTGTAAAATAAATTCAAAAATGTAATGAAAATGTAACGTTTTTAGGACCGTAACGTAAAACGTACCGTTTTATTTAAAACGTACCAAAAATGGTACGAACGTAACCTCGGTGGCAACCCTGTCACTGAGTGTCAATATTTTCCGTATTGTATGGACTATCGCGCAATGCTATCTAGGGGGGGGGGGTTATCTATCATTGTCTGCTACATTTTTTATTTTTAGGAGATTTGGAATGGATGAACGCTTACGAGACTTAAACTTTGGTTAGTAGTTCTATGATATTGGGCTGTTTACATTGCTTTTGAAATTATTATTGACTAAAACATCGTTGTTTTTCTTGCCAATTTCCCACTGTTTAATGTTGGTCAACAAAGAAATAGTCTCTGTTGATGAACATTTTGTTTCTTTCTTGCCTGAATTATTGCGTAAAACTTAGCTCCTCCCCTTTTTGATGTAGACTGTTACTTATCCTTGATCTTTTTGCAGAGAGCGTTTCTAGAACAGTTGATGTTTAGTTCTCCGAGACAGAACTAAGTGAAAATTAAAGGATATCTGTACTTCGTTAAAATAATCAAATTAAGGATATATGACGCTGATTACGGTTTGCAAAGAATTAAGGAAGTATCAAATACGACTGAATTTGTTTTCTGTGTTGGCTGCAAAATACAAGAAATGAAGTTTTTCCACATGAAAAATCGTGCTGCTGATTGAAGATAAGCTACTGGAATACGTTCATTGCAGTGTGCTTCGTCTCGGCTGCTAGAAAAAATAAAATATGATCATTTAGTTTGTGATGTATACTGTTTTATGACACACATCCAAGTTTAAGGAGGGAAAAGTACACGTATAAAACGTTTTTGTTGATTTAATAATGTCCGATAGAAGAAATAATAGAATTGGACCTTTTCGACGGCGGAGGAGACTACGATTAGCTCCAACATTTGGTCCTCCTGAGTTGAATCGAAGTGAAGAAGCTGAGCCGCCACAACCAGTGCCAGTCCCGGCCATTGAAAATAGTGATAAACCCCAATTAATTTCCAATCGGTATATCCTTTTGGAGAATGTGGAAGGCACTAAACTTCGAAAAGCATTGGATATTATCACCAAGAAAGAATATTCTTGCTCTGTAAGGTTTCATTTTTTAATAGGCTATTTAGTTTATTTTTTTAGTTCTAACTGATTGATTGGGTTATTTTAGTCTGAGATGACTAATTATTTCTAGAAGAGGATACATAACTTTACCTTTTCAATCTAGTGTTTGGTTTTTATTGCCTTACTATCACAACATTGTTCTCTTTGCTAATAAATTCTGTGTACAAAGGGCAGGACCACAATAATTTCATTATTAAATACTAGGCAATGATTGCTAGTTAACATTTTGCTCACATTTTACAAAGAAACAGCGCACATGCAGAAATTTATCAAGGGGTTGGAAAGATTTCCCCATAATTTTGTTAATAAAGTATTATATATTCATCATATTTTGATCCCAAAATTATGGAAAATCCAAGGTTCTAGTTAAATGAAGAATATTAGGTAGGGCTTATATCATCCAAATACCATCATTTTTCCTAAATGTTATAAATTTTGGTATTTTTGTGTATGTTTGGTCTTATAAGAAGGAGGGGGAATGCTTGGTTTGTACCCACTTTCCATACAGGTGCAAAAATTTAATGCTTGAACACTTCTGGATAAATTTTTGATTATTCATGTAATTTAGCTAGGAAGAAAGTGATAACATTACTGATGCCTTTTTTATGCTCTTTTCAAATAGAATAATTGCTTCTGGGGGAAATTCTATTTTGAGTCCTTAAAGGGGCCCCAAAAGGTAACTTATTGCCTTGTCTGTATTTTTTAGACTACGATGTAAAGCGAAAAATTGCGTTAAAAACTAATTAGATGTAGAAATTAGCTTCTGAATGAGCCCTCTATGATGTTCCAGTAACCCGCTAGCGACAAAGAAAAAAAGGACACAGCAGTGCTGCCCATGAAAAAGTGATTTTCCTTGTTGTCCAAGGCAGGGGACTGGAAGTTTTCTTATGCAAGGTTTTCTTCTGTGGTGATTCGATTGGTGAACTTTTTATTTTTTTTCGGATGCCATTTTTGAGGGTTTTAGGCTTTTTGTTTATAAATTCCTCCAATTTTTTTAAACAACATTTTACTTGTAATTTTAATCGAAATATTAGTTACCATTCTTGAATCAGCTACAAATGATAGTTTTCTCTTACTAGGATTGACAATTTTTGAACGCATTTTTAAGGTTTTGGTTACCATAGGCTGTTTTGAGCCCCTTTGAAGCCCTCAAAATGGAATTTCCCCCTGAAGTGATAATTATATTTGTAAAAAGCATAAAGTAAAGAGCATAAAATTAGTACCATTGTATTCTTTATTTTCTGTGCTTTTTAAATGTCATGGTTGCTTGTCTGCAGTGCAGCTCACCCTTCTTGATAATCCCAGATACAGCCCTAGGAATATAAAAAAAAACCCAAAAGAAATCGCTGAAAACAATGAAATTCTTGCATTATAATGTGCAGGATGTTTCTATTTATCAAATCGTAATTTTTCCATTGTCATCCACTCTTAAAATCAGTTCAAATAATATTCAAATTGCAATCAATGACAGGTGAAACTGAATATATTCGGGTTTAGAATGCAGAATCCCGTTCAAAGAATCCCAAAAAACCGATGACGTATCGCGATATCCAATTAATTGGGAAATTTATTATTAGGACTAAATGGGACCATCAGGGGATGGGGTGGTGGTGGCATTGTTAGAAAAGCAACCATGATATTTGGAAAGAACAAAAAGTAATGAACTGAATGGTACTAATTTTATTTCATTAGTGTTTTTTTTTTAGAAGTGGTCAATCTCTTCATTGATACTGATTGCATAGATGACAGATCTTGCTGGTCTAGATTTTGACAAAAACCTTTGTACCTTAATTTTGGGTTTTTTCATTCTCTTTTTATTTGCTATAGTTTTGAGCTGGATTTTAAGCCATATTAAGGCTTTTTCCTCCAAATTTAAGAAAAAGAGGTACTTGTCTGTTAAACGGAATACACCCAAGAAGTGAAGTTCAGTTAATCCTGATGAAATATACCAAAACGTGATGACAATATAATACTTTAGAAACCAAATTATGGAGACTACGGCAAAGAATTATGGAAAGCAGGTACTTCCTTGTCATATGGTACACACTCGAGAAGTGAAGTTTCGTGAATGCTAATAAGATAAAACAAAATAAGATGAAAATAGGCTACAACACTTTAGTAACAAAACTATGAAAACTAGAACAAAGAATTATGGTACACAGTACGCAATATATTAAATACCTAACCTAACCAAAATACCAACTAAATAATATAATCAAAATATAGCTACAATGTAGTTTTTCACCGAGCCGAAGCTAATTGTATGGTATAAAGACCGTGAAAACCGGTTATTGTCTCATCTTCGCGATTCAAATTCTCGAGTGTGTACCATATAATACGGAAGTACCCACATTATATTAAATACCTAACTTAACCTAACCCCTGCTCACCTCTAATTAATTAAAATATACCTACATCGTAGTTTTTCTCACACAACATAAGCTTGATTGCTTTCTTTCTTTATATCAAAACAAGCAAATCATAACCGATTCGAGAGAGGTAAATCGGTTTTTGTCAGATCTTAAGATAGCGTAATTCTTGAGTGTGTTCTGGTTAATCAGGATAAAACAAGGATATGAGACTTGTGCCTCATTTGAGCAGTACTTCTATTTCTCAAAGTTTCGTTTTATAAACACACAGCTATCAAAAGGTAATCAAAGATCAGTTCCAATTTGGAGGGCGATGGGATGAAGGTAGGTAACTTAAAATACCTTCCCAGGGAACCATTTAAGCTCTGGATTCATTCCAGAGAGTTTGATTCACCTTACTCAACTACTTTACAAGATTGTCAAAAGCCCTTCATCTATAATTTTACCAAGTTTTTTTTTTATGTTCGAGGAACAACGAAACCTGATTTTCAGAAGGATATGGGGAGGCACGATGATAGGATTTTTGCCGAAATTTTGGGGGGGTACTTGTCGGGGGCTGTCAGGGATCTGACAAAGCTGGTTTTAATTGGTTATGATTTGCTCATTTTGAGTGAGAAAACTATGATCTAGGTATATTTTAATTAAATATTTAGAGATTGTTAGGGGTTAGATTAAGTTACGTATTTAATATAATGCGTTCTGCGCGTCCTGCTTTCCATAAATTCTTTGTCATAGTTTCCATGATTTTATTTCTAAATTATTATATTACCATCATATTTTGGTATA
The DNA here is from genome assembly GCA_027921565.1 of Artemia sinica. Lineage (NCBI taxonomy): Eukaryota > Metazoa > Arthropoda > Branchiopoda > Anostraca > Artemiidae > Artemia > Artemia sinica. The sequence goes on from CM051265.1 coordinate 37,821,117, forward strand.
TTTCATTAGGATTAATCTATCTTCACTTCTTGAGAATGTTCTGTTTAACAGACAAATACCATTTTGGGATAATGGAAGGACTGATGCTGGCCAACACTAACCAGGCTTCTTGGAACGCACTAGTCTCCGCCGTGTGTCTGTTAGTCTGTATTTAGTAATATATCTAAATTACTAAATGTGACGTTTGAAAACAAAGAGAAATATTCCCAAGTTATGCAAAGAATTATGTTAATAAGAACTTTATCTACTGTATAAAAAGATGCCCACGTGTGTGACCCGGTGGGGGGGGAGGGGCAGGTGATTATTGCTAGGACAGGGGTGCCAAAGAATGATAACTGTATTTCAGGCCATGCTTTTGCACTTATTCCGGGGTTACTTTGAATGAATGTTAAAAGATAATGAGGGACTGTCCCGTCTGTATGCATGTAGGATTATCAGTATTGCAGAATCCTGAATTCAGGGCCAAGAGGTTATCCAAATCAGGATTAAAAATATATTAATTGTAATTCTATTCAAGTCTTATACCTAATTCTATTGACGGAAGTCATCTCCATTTTGCCTGTTCACTAAACTCAGCTGTTCACAGAATTGATTGGTACGGCAAGTAGCCTACAGATAAGTAAATTTGTAAATAATCCGGAATAGGCGGAAAATCAAAACACAAGTTTTTTTTTATGTGTGTGTTATTGATGCATTAATATTATTGCTTTATTGTCATTTATATTTTAATTTCTTGCAATTAGTACAAACTATTGTTATTGTGCATGTACCCAATAGAAAACCGCGGCTAAATCGCCCACGAATAATCGATAGCACTGCTAGTTGAAAATTCATGTCATGAGGTATGTATTTGTACTGGCATGTCTTCGAGTTTAGTTTGGACATTGCAAAAGAACATTTTTTCGCTTAAGAGTATTTGCACGCTATTATAAACTAAGTAATTTACTGATGCCAAGTTGCGAAATTTTCAAGTTTGGGTAATCATACTAATATTTCTTGAAAGGAATATTAGTGCCGAAAATTGGAATAAAAGTATTTACTTGGTGTGGGATCTTTGACACTTTTTGGCCACTAAAAATAATTCTTATTTAGAATGCGCACCAACGAATTTTTTACCCAGTCATAAATCTAGTTTGACATTCCAAGTGTAAAATCCAAATGCTCTTTGGCTTATTAACTTAATGTAGCGTAAGCTAAAAACTGTCCCTGTTAAGTATGGTAACGTTATAGGGCGGTGTTTTAACATGGGAAATTAATTTAAAGCAGAGGCTCTGGACATAGCTTAGCGCCTCCTGATCTCGTGAAAATGTCCTAGCACAGACTCATAAGCTCGAGTTATATAAAACATCTTGTAAGATAATTAGAAGTAGTGTCGTTTCCTTTCTTTTTAAGATCTCTTATACTTAGTAAAAGATCGTCTTGCTCTCCAAGGGACTCTCAGCATTTCTGGGGGGTAGCAGTGCCAACTTTGGAAACCTATGGTGTAGAGTGGGATGGAAGAATTGCGCGATCTATGGGCCATATGGTTATACTGCGCTAAAAGTCTGCTTTAGATTATATGTCAATGCATAAAATCCTGTTTCTTTTGTAGGATTTCAGTTCAATGCATATGATAGGCTGACAGTAAATGGTCTTAATATAACAGGACTAAATGGTTTTCACAGGTTTCCTGCCTCATCAAACTGCATAGCGTTTTCTGTTTAAAACGTAGCATTAATTGCTACGTTGACCAACAGAAAAATTAAAAAATTAATGATTAATTTGTACTGCAGTTTTTTCGAAGTAACTTTTTGGAAATCCTTATCTGCTAACTGCAACTCAAGGCTACAGCCTTATGTGCACGTTCCAGAAGCTGATTATCGTTAATGATTATACAGGGCTGTGAAATTGAAGTATTAGAAAATCCGAGAGAAGTTATCGCTCCATTGTATGTTATGTGGTATGCTGATTTTGAAAATGCCCCCGATTTCTTTCCATATTATCAAGATTTTCTGAAAGTTGTTGTCGACATTTTCCTGAAATCCTATTTGAAAAGAAAAGGAAACAATTTTTCATACACCATCTGGCAACATTGGTTTTCATCCATGTAAATCATAGGCAGCGCTATAGCGCTGCCTAAGTAAAGAACGGTGTTGGCATAATGTATTATTATTATTGTTATTTTGTTTTTGGTTCCTTGATTTTAGACCGGGGCACTTCGTATCGAAGGAGTTGTCGTAGAAACTTTGAATGGGGCTCATTCGATTGGAAATTGGAAGGGCTTGTGCCCTTTTTCATAGCCGAAAGTGATTGGAAAGTGACTAACACCCCTTCCACGCCCACGATTTCCCCAAGCACATCGAATCAAAATTTTGAGATAGCCATTTTGTTCAACGTAGTTGAAAGATCTGGAAATTATGTCTTTGAGGAGGACACTTCCCCCCACAGTCATCCGGGCAAGGGTTGTAAGTTATGCCTTGGAGGCTTATAAGATTTATATAGAAAGTGTTGTCATAAAAACTTCAAAAATGGCTCATTCGATTGGCAATTGAAAGGGCTAGCGCCCTTTTTAATGGTTGGAAGTGATTGGAGGGCAACTAACACCCCTCTAACGCCCACCATTTCCCCAAACACATGCAATCAAAATGAAATCCTTTTTGTTTTGAGTACTGGATATCCTTTTTGTTGTCAACGTAGCTGAAAGTACTTGGAAATTAGGTCTTTTTTGAGGATGATAACCCCCTCAGAACATCCTCAGGCAAGGGTCTTTGTAAGCTATGCTTTGGGGCATAAGTTTTTTATAAGGTTTTTAGAAACTTATATCGCAATAAAAGCTAGTGTCCCTTTTAATAGTCGATTGGAGGGCAAAACTTCAAAAAGGGCTCAACCCCCCCCCCCAGCCCTTGAAAATTGTAAGTTAAGGGCTAGTGCCCTTTTTAGAAAGCATTAGTGTAGAAAATTCAAAAAATTGGCAAAATTGAAAGGGCTAGTGCCCTTTTTAATATCGAAAGTGTGAAGGCAACTAACCCCCCTCTCACGCCCCTCTCAAACCCAAAATTTTGTGATAGCCCACCAGTTCTTTCCGGATGACAAACATCCAATCAAAGGGTTTTAAGTTATACCCTGGGGGCATTTTGTTTTATAGAAAGTTGTCGTAGAAACTTCAAAAAAGGGCTCATTCGATTGGAAATTAAAAGGGCTAGTGCCTTTAGTCGAAAGTGATGAGAAGGGCAACTAACCCCCACCATGCCCACAGTTTTCCCAGACACGTCCAATCAAAATTTTGGGCCATTTAGTTCAAGGTAGTTGAAAGTTCTGGAAATTATGTCTTTGAGGATGACAAAACCCCCACACCCCTCAGGACGAGGGTTGTAAGTTATGCCCTGGGGCCATATAAGGTTTTTTATTGATAGTCTTGTCGTAGAAACTTCAAAAAGGGCTCATTCAACTGGAAATTGAAACGGCTAGTGCCCTTTTAAACGTCGAAAGTGAATGGAGGGTCTGTCAAAACCATTTCCCAAACACATTCAAATAGAGATAGTTATTTTTTTTCAACGTAGTTTAAAGTTCGAAATTATGTCTTTGAGGATGGTAACCCCCCATCCCACACAGCCCTCTGGGCAAGGGTTCTAGTTTATACCCTGGGGCATATAAGGGTTTTATAAAGTTGTCGTATAAACTTCAAAAAAGACTCAGTTTGTTGGAAATTGAAAGGGCTAGTGCGTAAAGTGAAATTGATGGGAGGGCAACGAACCCCCCTCTTCGCCCACCGTTTCCCCAAACACATCCAATCAAAATTTTGAGATGAGCATTTTTTTCAACGTAGAAAAATATCATCAAAAAGAGTAGAATAGGGTTTGGAAAACAAAACCAGGAACGTTCAGTCACATTTCTTTTCTTCCTTCGGTTGAAGCTACCTGTAAACATTTTCTCCTGCACCATATGTCGAAACTTGACCATCAGAGGAACTTGTCATTGTTACACCTTCAGCTGTCCAGACCCAAATTCGTCTGATGAAACCTGGTAAAGCCCGAGGATACGATGGGGTACAATTGAGCACCTCCTATATGCTACCCTACTTCTTCTACAATATTTATCACCAATCAGAGATGTTTCTACTAACGATACTCCGTATATCCGTCTATAAGGTCCGACGAGCACAAGAATATGTGTGCAGTTTCAACGGTACAAGCCTTGCCAGACATGTCTTTCTAGGTTCGATAGCCAAAACTAAAGTTCATCATATTATGTATTCAAAGGTTTAATACACTTCTGTAAAAAATACTGGTTTCAGTCGTAGGGTAAGATAATCACGTTTTTTCGTATAAATAATGTTTTTACTAAATTTTACAGCCAAGCCGAGCCTGTTTCTGAGTCAAAAATTGTCAAACACTAATAACGTCTAGCCTGGAGGTACCTTGCATCTTGTCCAGAATTGATAGCATATAGTGTTAGATATAAAAAAATTGTACCATTTGCGTAAAAAAACTCTATTTGCGAAAAAGATATTATACTGGCATAACTCTGCAATGAATGATCTTAATTAGTGATTGAATAATAGGGGAGAAACAGGTAGATAACATTTTGAATTGGATTGTATGAAGGTGGTAAAAAATTGTGGAACTGCCTACCAGTTAAGGTAAGCCTGAAGGGGTTGCTAACTCATAGGGAATTTAATATAAATTTGAAATAACATTCTTGGCATCAATCTAAATGATTAACGATGACAAGATGACCTTATGAGTTGACCACAGTTCATATAATTATCCAGTATGATCATTCTCTATCTCACCCATTATAAAAACCTGGACCGGGGTGCGAGTGCTGCGGAGAACGTTTTTGCAGTTATAAACATAAGCGAAGTCAGATCTTTTCACGGGTAGACAAGTCAGACTGTGATCTAATCGGAAACAAGTGGAAATCCGCTATTATGAATAATGCACTTTGTTGGAAACAATCGGAAACAGACTAACCCGCATTCCCGCTAATGCAGAAATAAGTGGGAGGAGCTTTTTGTTCGCACCGAGAACGAAGACCAGAAATGATCTGCGATAAGCTTACTGGATAATTATATGAACTATGGAGTTGACCTAGCTTAACTTCTCGGATGTGTTCTGTATAATACACAAGTACCGTTTGAACAGCGTTGTCAATATAAAATATGCTCTAACATTATAGTATACTAAAAAGTTGATACTAATAGAGATATAGATGCCAAGAAAAGAATTTTAATAAAGAAATTGAGAACAATCCATAGAAATCCTTAGAAATCAAGTAGTGAGATGATTATGAGTATGAACCATCAAGGATCGTAAGCACCAATGACCCTAACCACCAAGGACCTCAACCTCCAAAGGCCCCCTCCCCCCATTTTTTTTACTTTTTTTTTTGTTTTTTAAGTTTTATTATTATTATTTTTTTAACATGCTATTTTTTTTTCAATTTTTTTACATGGCTTAGAGCGACATAAAACATACTTAAAACATATATAAAAACCACATTTAATATTTTCGAAACTCAAGTGAGAGTGGTGTAGGTATGTTGGTAATGACTTTTACTATTAGAAAAATAATGTTTGTAATAGCACTTTTTTTGGACTTCGAAATTATTCAACTTTTTTTACGTATCTTAAAATGATATGAAATATGCTTACGGCTCTACCAATCGTACTCTATGCTTGCTCATAGACGCGACGCGGCTTTCTTACTGGTAGGTTATCGACACTACCTAGTTTGTTGCATGTATTAAATCAGTATCTTTTATGCAGTGGAAGGATAAACACATAATTCATATCTTTAAAAAAAGTGAAGATGAAGCATTTTAAGAAATTGTGTTCACATGATAGTGTTATTGTAGTATTGGACGCTGACGAGGAGAAGTATTTGAACTATGAAACAAGTACAAGTGGTAGCACTATCGGAAACGTATGCGTGCGTTGTCATGACAGTAAGGAATTAAATTTCTTGGAGTACCAAAAAAAATCAACTCTTACGAAGGTGGATATGCGAGATTGAGATCTCCGGAGATGATTGAGCTCAAAGAGAATGCCAACATAAAAATAATAGTTGATGAAGAGGGGCTTCTTCTCGATAGTGCTTGTGGTAACATGTTACCCAGTGTTAAAACATCGTCAGCTTTCGGGTATTAGCATTCAAATGAAAGCAAAGAGGATAAGAAAGGCCTACTCTTGTAATAATATCATGAACCATATCTTGTCTACGTGCCGAAACTGTTTACCTGTGTAAAAATAATGTTGTAATAGACAGTGAAATTGCCGGAAAAATAAAAAGGGCATTGGTGGAAAATATCACTAAGGAATATAAAGACGAATCGATGAAAAACAAAGCACAAGTGAACATTATAACTAGCATTGATCAAACACTCAATGAATCAAATAATACCAAAGACGAAACGCATATTGAACCTGTCGGTGACACACCCGTAAAAATTATGTATGACTCAAAATGGAATAATGATTATTCTACTGATTACGAACTAAGAGAAGACAATAGGTACAATATCAAGAGAGACCATGGTGAACTATTTTTTGGAACATATTCAAAATGTCCAAAGCTGTTCATTGATATTAATAATGTATAATAATATATTTTTTGTATTGATATTCTACATGACATTATTTCATTAAAAAATATATTATGCATTACATTGTTATGTGTTCATGATTTTAAGAGTATGCTAGCATATCAAACGTTTAGAATGTCTATTAAAACATCGGAGATGTAAGAAAAGGAATTTGCATACATCATATGTCGGATAGATTGGTTACATGGAGGAAATCTAAGTATCAGAATGAATAAATTCACTATCAACACCTTTTGTCGGTTAGGTCAGGATAAAATTGATAAAAATCTAAGTATCAGAGCGAATAGATTCTTTATCAATATCCATTGCCGGAAATGTCAGTTAACATTATCAAAACCTTAGTGTCAGAGTGATTAAACTCTCTATCAACATCTATCGTCAGATACATTGGATAACATTGACAAAATCTAAGTATCAGAGTGAATAATTTTTTCTATCAGCATCTGTATCGGATACAACGGATAAAATTGAGAAAATCTAAGCATCAGAATAAATAAATTCTTTATCAATATCATTTGACAGATACGTTTGATAGTGTCAGAGTGAATAAATTCTTCATCATTGTCTTTTGTCAGATATGATTGATAAAATTGAGAAAATAAGCACCAGAGTGAATAAATTCTTTATCAATGTCTTTTGAAAGATACGTTTGATAACACTGAGCAAATCTAAGTATCATAGTGAATAAATTCTATATCGACTTCTTTTGCCGGATACATCAGATAACATTCACAAAATCTAAGTATCAGAGTGAATAAATTCTTTATCAACATCCCTTGTCAGATATGCTTGATAAAATTAAGAAAATCTAAGTATCAGAGTTAATAAATTCCTTATCAATGTCTTTTTGACAGATATATTTGATAACACTGACAAACTTTAAGTATCAAATTGAACAAATTCTTTATGGACACTCTTTATCGATATCATTTGTCGGATACGTCGGATAACATTGACAAAATCTATGTATTAGAATGAATAAATCCTTTATCATCATCCGTTGTCGGATATGTCATTATGAAAAAATTGTAAGTAAGTAACAAACTCTTTCTTGAATTCACCTCTTGGATACACAATACAGAAATTTCATTCAAGAAATTATGAAAATATTGTAATTTCCAGGCTTCATTTGCACGCAATAGATACCGAGAGTTTTTTTATTCCTCCCCGTAATGAATACTATGGGTTTTATGACTCCTCCTCACAATGAATCCAGATGGTTTTAGGACTCATCCCCCTAGCCATATGTCCATTTAACCTTGAGCAAAGGTATAAAAGTTTGAGGAAGTACTTCTCTACTCAAATACTACAATAAAAGCTTCCAAGATGATAGGACTGTATGATACAGGATATATCGGTTTGAAAAAATCATCTTGTGGTGTTTATATTTAAATGTGCATTTTTATTATTGTCTATGGAACTCGAAGAAATTAACTGTTATCATTGGATAGTGAACTATAATATGTTTGAGTATGATAAAAGCTTGTGGAGTACTACATTACGTTGTATAAACAGACTGGATTCTACGATAGAGTGATTACACCAATTAATAAAAGTTGTCAGGAACTGAGAAATGTTCAGGAGGAAGTCCTTGAAATTTGCAGCTTTTTCGGGGTTGAAGCACTCTACGTAAAGGGTAATGAACCTACAGATAAAGTTTTAATTCAAAAGTTTAACCCTAGGATTCCACTTTTCAATCTAGAAGAATTTAAGTGTCCTAAATTTGAAGGGGCTTATCACCATCCTGAAGACGAGGTTAGGTTCTTCACGCAGTGGATACCTAAGGACACACCTGATCGCGATAAGTGCATAAGACACGGTAAAAACTATTCTATATCATGGGATCCGCGCTTCTGGATGTTTCACAGTGAACTTTAAGTACTATTTTTTTGTAAATATGTGTTTTTTCAAAAAATATTTTTATACGTTTAAGCAATAAATATCTTTAAGCTTAACCCGTCTTTATTCTTTAGAATAGTTCTATTCATTCATTAAATTATGAAGAAATTGTAAGTAAGTAACAATCTCTTTCTTGAATTCACCTCTTTTGAATACACAATACGGAAATTTCATTCAAGAAATCATGAAGAAATTGTAAGTAAGTAACAAACTCTTTCTTGAATTCACCTCTTGGATACACAATGCAGAAATTTCATTCAAGAAATTATGACAAAATTGTAAGTAAGTAACAAATTCTTTCTTGAATTCGCCTCCTGGATGCACAACACAGAAATTTCATTCAGGAAAGTATGAAAAAAATTATAAACAAACTCTTTTTTTTGAATTCGCTTCCTGGCCACACAATACAGACATTCCATTCGAGAAATTATAAAAAATTGTAATTAAGTAACAAACTCATTCTTGAATTCACCTCTTGGATACACAATACAGACATTTTATTCGAGAAATTATAAAAAAATTGTAATTAAGTAACCAACTCATTCTTGAATTCACCTCTTGGATACACAACACGGAAATTTCATTCAAGAAATTATGAAAAAATTGTAAGTAAGTTACAAACTCTTTCTTGAATTCGCCTCATGGATACACAATACAGAAATTTTATTCAAGAAATTATGAGAAAATTGTAAGTAAGTAACAAACTCCTTCTTGAATTCACCTCTTGGATACACATTATAGACACTTCATTCAAGAAATTATGAAAAAAAATGTAAGTAAGTAACAAACTCTTTTCTTGGATACACATTATAGACATTTCATTCAAGAAATTATGAAAAAATTATAAGTAAGTAACAAACTCTTTCTTGAATTCACCTCTTGGATACACATTATAGACGTTTCATTCAAGAAATTATGAAAAAAATGTAAGTAAGTAACAAACTCTTTCTTGAATTCACCTCTTGGATACACATTATAGACATTTCATTCAAGAAATTATGAAAAAATTATAAGTAAGTAACAAACTCTTTCTTGAATTCACCTCTTGGATACACAATACAGATAGCATCTTCGAAGCTATTAATGTAGTATTTAAGTAGAGCAGTACTTCCTCAAACTTTTATACCTTCGCTCAAGGTTGAATGGACATATTGCTAGGGGGATGAGTCCTGAAACTATCTGAATTCATTGTGGGGAGGAGTCATAAAACCCGTAGAATTGATTGCGGGGAGGAGTCAAAAAACTCTCGGTATCTATTGCGTGCAAGTGAAGCCTGGAAATTACAATTTTTTTCATAATTTCTTGAATGAAATTTCTGTATTGTGTATCCCAGAGGTGAATTCAAGAAAGAGTTTGTTACTTACTTACAATTTTTTCATAAGGACATTTCCAACAACGGATGATGATAAATAATTTATTCATTCTAATACATAGCTTGTGTCAATTTATCCGACGTATCCGACAAACGATATCGATAAAGAATGTTAATAAAGAATTTGTTCAATTCTGATACTAAATTCTGTCAGTGTTATCAAACGTGGTTGTCAAAAAGACATTGATAAGGAATTTATTCACTCTGATACTTAATTTTCTCAATTTTATCAACCATATCTGACAAACGATGTTGATAAATAATTTATTCACTCTGATACTTAGATTTTGTGAATGTTATCTGATGTATCCGACAAAAGAAGTTGATATAGAATTTATTCACTATGATACTTAGATTTGCTCAGTTATCAAACATATCTGTCGAAAGACATTGATAAAGAATTTATTCACTCTGATGCTTAGGTTTTCTCAATTTATCAATCATCCGACAAAAGACAATGATAAAGAATTTATTTATTCTGATACTTAGATTTTCTCAATTTTATCCGTTGTATCCGAGAAAGATGCTGATAGAAAAAATTTATTCACTCTGATACTTAGAGTTTGTTAATGTTATCCCATGTATTTGACAGTAGATGTTGATAGAGAATTTAATCACTCTGACACTTAGGTTCTAATAATATTAACTGACATCCCGGCAATGGATGTTATTAAAAAAGTGGTTTGATACTTAGATTTTTATCAATTTTATCCTGGCCTAACCGACAAAAGGTGTTGATAATGAATTTATTAATTCTGATACTTAGATTTTCTCCATGTTAACCTATCTATCTGACTTATGATGTATGCAAATTCCTTTTCTTACATCTCCGATGTTTTAATAGACATTCTAAACGTTTGATATGCTAGCGTACTCTAAAAATAATGAACACATAACAATGCAATGCATAATATATTGTTTAATGAAATAATTTTATGTAGAATATCATTACAAAAAATATATTATTATAGATTATTAATATCAATGAACAACTTTGGACATTTCGAATCTGTTCCATAAAATAGTTCACCATGTTCTCTCTTCATATTTTACCTATTGTCTTCTCTTAGTTCGTAATCAGTAGAATAATCATTATTCCATTTTGAGCCATACACAATTTTTACGGGTGTGTCACCGACAGGTTCAATATTGCGTTTCATCTTCGTTATTATTTGGTTCATTGAGTGTTTGATCAATGCTATTAATAATGTTCACTTGTGCTTTGTTTTTCATCGATTCATTTTTATATTCCTTAGTGATATTTTCCACCAATGCCCTTTTTATTTTTCTGGCAATTTCACTAGACCCTGGCGCCGCGCCGATGAGGGAAGACCGGCGGCGGCGGGGCCAAAACAGTGCGCTGCGTCGCGCCGCTGGTAAGACGTCGGTGGTACACCGCCGGGAAGATGCCGACGGCGCGCCGACGGCGCGATCAATGTTGAACGCAAACATTAATGTTTTCGTCAGTCTTTCTCAAATCACAGCTTAAATTTACAACAGATTCGAGCTTATTCATGAGTTCAAAAATTCAAAAGTCGCTGGCTGGAAACTGGTCTTCTTTGTTATTCATCAAGAAAAGTAGAAATCTGGTAGAAACGAAATGGCTGTTGCGTTTCAGAACCCTTGCATAATACGAGTAGTTGAAGTATCTATTAGCTATGTATTCTTAACATAAATAATTATCAAAATTAGTAGTTTTTTTCATCGAGCATTACTGCATATAAAACTTCAAATACCGTATCACAAAATTCGTCAGTTATCTGGGTAAAAACTTCGAATATAACTTTGAACTTAGAAGCTTAATTTTTTCATAATGCCCTTTGCCTATGTCTGTTTTTTCACCTTTAAAAAAGTTGAAATGGGCGACTTTGATATTGATTGTTTTTTTGTGCTCTTTTAGATTCCTAAGAAGCCTTCTTGTATCAAAATCTGGTTTTTAATAACAATTTAAAAAAAATGCATTTTAAAGTTTTTTTTTGTCTTCTTTATGGAATATGTGTCATGTAGGCTAAGGCTGAACTGCTGTTTTTTCATTGCTTTTGGCTGCTCTTTTGGATATTATTCATTTATTCTTTTGGGGATTCTTTCCAAATTATAAATTGATAAATACCTAATATCAGTCAAATTATAAACTGCATCTAAAAGGAGTAAATTTATCAAATTGAAAAATATATGATGAACACTTCACATGAGAACACTTCAATTACAATGACACAAAATACACTTAATAGTTTATTCGCTATGAAGAAAAATGAAGTGCCAGCTATTTTCTTTGGTAAAAAATGAAAAGCTCGTCAGTTTTAAGTGTAATTAAATGAAATAGTATGCAGACTGAAGTAGCTCCAGGAAGATCTTGAAATTTTCATCCTAGTTTGTCACTTTTAATCCAAGCAATATGTTAGGACACTTATTATCAGTTATTGAGTTTAAGCTTTGATTTCCAAATGCTCACAAGAATTACCAAATTTAGGAAAGTCGCAAGAATAAGTCACCTGTGGTCAAAATACTCAAAGACTCCTCTTTGATCCCCACCCAGGCTCAAAGCTTCTGCTATGGTCATTTCCATGGAAATCTCCAAAGAGTTTCTGTTTAAAATAGCTTTCAAGCGTAGTTAGGTGTATTTAGACTTTTTTGCTTTTCTTCAAAGCTTTGAAAAAAGTGTTATAATGTTCCAAATGTTACATTTGTGCATATTTTTGGTAATCATTTGTAGGGTGATCGAATTTTCTAACCACTGTAGATACGTAAGAACGTTTCAACATCTAGTACCCTGAGGTCATAAGACTGTCAAAGACTCCTCCTTGAACCTCCCAAATTGAAAGCTTTTATTATGACCTGGCCTTTTAATGTAACTTGGGCACTTGACGAAGGGCGCCATTGTTACTCGAACGCAACGTTAGGTGGGGAAGTCAATATCGCTTTCGTCACACCAATTCGTTTTAGTGTGAATCTGCCTGGTACTTATGAATGAATTTTTTCAAAGTATACCCGTTTCATCAATAAGAAAAAAAAAACGGATTGCACGCACATTTCCCTTTCCCTTTGGACGATAAAACAATGCAAGTGCTGTATCAAGTATAACTCACGAAAATCTTGCAAATTTTGTCAACTTCTCAACATTTTGGCATCCCTGCTTTCAATATAAAAAAATCAAGGTACTATCACTCAAATATAATAACTCCCTGTATCCCCCCTTCTGGATACCATCTTGATGGGATACCGTCTCTGCTTTAAATAAAAAAAAGTTTGCTTATTGGCACCCCTGCTTAATAAAAATCGAGATATTATCATTTAAATATGATAGCTCAATACCCCCTCCCCCCTCTGGATACCACCTTGATAGGATGCCGGCTCTGCTTTAAATAAAAAAAAAAAATCAATTTTTGGGGATCCCTGCTTTCAATAAATAAAATTTCGAGCTATTATCATTTAAATGTAATACCTCCCTACCTCCCCCTCTGGATACCACCTTGATAGGATACCGTCTCAGCTTTCATTAGAAAAATAATTTACTTAATAATTAACTAGGTCACTATATGGTTCAAACAAACACGCAAAATAACGTTAAACAGCTTAGTGTCACTTGAAAAAAAATTGAGGGTATGAGTAAAGGGGTACAAAGACAACAACGGAAAAAATGTCGAAAATATTCAGATATACCTCAAATTATTGGAAAACTGAGTGATAGATTCGCCATGGCATTCCGTAAGATCCAAAGAATCTAATTAAAAGTGAGAACTCACAAAAGCCAAATTAGGCCAGTAGCCTAAGAGAAATCGCAAAATACCCAAGACAATTAACAAGTCCTAATGGGGGCCCTGGGTCTATCAAAATATTTCAATGGTTTCCCAGGGAATTTGATATCATTTTCTTCTGTCTCCACTTTAAATGAAAAAAATAATTATCTTTTTGGCATCCCTGCTTTCAATAAAAAAATGAGGTATTATCATTTAAAAATGATAGCCTCAGCCTCCTATCCCCCCCCCTATAGGCAATAATTTACAATTTATTTATGAATCATATTTTTGGGGTAGCTTCCGGTTCAATCTTTAATTCCCCAACCGTGTGCATAGCTTAGTCTATAGCTAAATTTTGTCTCAATCGAAGGTTTTTTTTTTTTTTGGGGGGGGGGGGGGGGTAAAAAATGTTCCAGAAAGAAGATTGTATTTTCTATCAGGCGTTCAAAAATTGAGTATTAAACATTAAGAAAATCTTATCTAAAACACACAAAAAAAAATCTGCAAACTTACAATTCAGCTGTAGAAACAATCTGTCGGCTGTCAATTTCAAAACCCAACAAAAGGCTGAAGCTGTATAGTGGTGAATGCGTTCTATAATTCTATTCAACTTGAAAATAAAATTCTTGACTACGAATGATGTAAGAAATAGCGATTGGGAAACTGCATTCGAAATGATTTAAACTCATTTCATAAAGACGATACTGTTTTTTTGTCAACATATGAAGAACTGTGTATATTGCAATATTTGCAATAGCATATTGCATCTGTCTGGTTTTTATGCAAAGTAACAAAAGAGACGAAAATTAATGAACAAGAGAGCAGTGAAGAATTATGGTATGCAAATAATGTTTGGCAGGGAAAGTCACTGGTGATAAATCGCTAGGGGTGGCACCGTGATTGCGTGATTTTCGGGGATTCGGAACCAAATTTTTTTTTCTGGGTGACGCATAGATTTTCGGGGAAATACCCGAAAATTCGGGGATAGTGCAAGCCCTGCTTGATTTCTAATCAGGAAAATCGAAATACTAAACCACACGAGAAGGAAAAGCTCCGACTTTGCGGTTGACGCAATAAAGAATTGCCGCAAAAATATTTTAAAGTCTACCGAACGCCGCCGCCTCTGCCGGCCGCGGCGTGCCTGCGGCGCGCCAGTGGCGTTACGACTCTTCGGCGGTGTTTGACCGGGCCTCTCGTCGGCGGCGTTTGGTGGATCCGCCGGGGTCTAAATTTCACTGTCTATTACAACATTATTTTTACACAGGTAACAGTTTCGGCACGTAGACAAGATATGGTTTATGATATTAGTAGAAGAGTATGCCTTTCTTTTCCTCTTTGCTTTCATTTAAATGCTAATACCCGAAAGCTGACGATGTGGTTTAACACTGGGTAATATGTTACCACAAGCACTATCAAGAAGATGCCCCTCTTCATCAACTATTACTTTTATGTTGGCATTTTTTTTGAGTGCAATCATCTCCGGAGATCTCAATCTCGCATATCCATCTTCATAAGAGTTGAATTTTTTGGTACTCCAAAGAAATTTAATTCCTTACTGTCATGACAACGCGCGCATACGTTTCCGATAGTGCTACCACTTGCACTTGTTTCATAGTTCAAATACTTCTCCTCGTCAGCATTCAATGCTACAGTAACACTATCATGTGCACACACTTTCTTAAAATGCTTCATTTTCACTTTTTTAAAGATATGAATTGTGTGTTTATCCTTCCGCTGCATAAAAAATACTGATTTAATACATGCAATAAACTAGGTAGTGTCGATGACCTGCCATATTGTACCAATGGGAAAGCTGCGTCGTGTCTATGATCTTGCACAGAGTACGATTGGTAGAGCATAAGTATATTCATGTCATTTTAAGATACGTAAAAAAAAGTTGAATAATTTCGAAGTCCAAAAAAATCAATCCAAAAAAGTGCTACTACAAACATTATTTTTCTAATAGTAAAAGTCATGACTAACATATCTATACCATTCTCATTTTGGGGTTTCGAAAATATTAAATGTGGTTTTATATGTTTTAAGTATGTTTTATGTCACTCAAAGCCATGTAAAAAAAAGTTGAAAAAATAGCATGTTAAAAAATAAGGGGGGCCCCAAAAAGTTGGGGGAGGGGATCCTTGGAGGTTGGGGATAGGGGGCCTTTGGAGGCTGAGGTCCTTGGTGGTTAGGGTCATTAGTGCTTACAATCCTTGATGGTTCATACTCATAATCATTTCACTACTTTATTTCTAAGGATTTCTATGGATTATTCTGAATTTCTCTGTTAAAATTCTTTTCTTGGCATCTTCATCTCTATTAGAATCAAATTTTTAATATACTATAATGTTAGAGCATATTTTATATTGACAACACTGTTCAAACGGTACTTGTGTATTATACAGTACACATCCGAGAAGTAAAGCTTGTTCAACTCATAAGGTCATCGTTAATCATTTAGATTGATGCCTAGGATGTTATTTCAAATTTATAATAAATTTCCTATGAGTTAGCAACCCCTTCGGGCTTACCTTAACTGGTAGGCAGTTTAACCCTTTTTTACCACCTTCATACAATCCAATTCAAAATGTTATCTACCTCTGTTTCGCCACAATTATTCAATCACTAATTCAGATCATTCATTGTAGAGTTATGCTAGTATAATATTTTTTTCGCAAATAGAGTTATTTTTACGCAAATGGTACAATTTTTTGATATCTAACACTGTATGCTATCAATTCTGGATAAGATGCAAGGTACCTTCAGGCTAGACGTTATTAGTGTTTGACAATTTTTGACTCAGAAACACGCTCCGCTTGGCTGTAGCTTTAGTAAAAACATTATTTATACGAAAAAACATGATCATCTTACCCTACGACTGAAACCAGTATTTTTTACAGAAAAGTGTATTAAACCTTTGAATACGTTATGTGATGAACTTTAGTTTTTGGCTATCGAACCTAGAAAAACATGTCTGACAAGGCTTGTACCGTTGAAACTGCACACATATTCTTGTGCTTGTCGGACCTTATAGACGGATATACGGAGTATCGTTAGTAGAAACATCTCTGATTGGCCCAGAAAATAGGCGTTGCCTCAGAAACCAGTCTGGTTGCATTACACAATCTCGTCCCTGGTTCCAAAAATAACATGTTTGTTCGCTTTATAGGTCTATAATATAGAAGGTTTGCTCGTTTTATGCAATATTCCCTGAAACTTTATATATACACACTACAGAAACAAGGGTTTGTGCTTAGTCCAGCTCTTTTCAATAAGGCCATCCGATCCGTTACTAAAAATATTCTTCCATTCCTAATTGAGCCCTATATTGATGCCAGCCACCTTTTTTACGCAGACGACATTCTTCTACTACCAGACGATCTCCAATTTCTCCAAAACACAGTTGACATAGTCAGCTCTGGTCTCAGTGAGTCAGGGCTCCAAGTCGGCTCCTCTAAAAGTGAGCTTTTTGTCTACGGCTCGTCCCAGCAACCTCCCATAACTATCAATGTTGGTACAGCAACTATTTCCGCATCGCTTTCTCTGAAATATTTAAGTGTGCCGTTCGGCTCAAATGCTAAAACTACTAAAACACTTTTTATCTCAGCGTTGAAAGAAAAAGCTTAGTAGCTTAGCTGCTTACTCGAGTTAAAGACCAGCTTCACAAAATGACCCCAGGTAGAATTTACACCGATTTTTTCACCCCACTTGTCTTCTTCTTGGACCCTTTATGGATTTTTTTTTTTTTTTCACTATCTGAGCGGAAGAAAATTAACTCTATTCATCTGTTTTTGCAAATATCATCTGCAGTTGCCGCTTTGGACCCGCAACTGGTGCATTTCAAGTAGATACGGTATTTTTGATATTTTTTTTAAAAAATGGACCAGCTTGTGGACAGGTTCCGTAAGCGTCGAGAAAACAGTGTCGACTTTCCACTTAACTGTATAGCTTAATTGTGTATTTGTATTGTCTAAGTAGCTGAGATTATTTTTCTCGTGAGTTTTTGCTTGATAGTGTTTCTATTTTGCTTTAATTTCCTGTACTTTGTTACCATCTAAGTGTATTTCATGTTTGTAAAGAGGGTTGAAATAAACGACCTGAAATACATTCTGCTGAAACTCACATCTCTTAGTTCATGACAATTATTTCCATTTTACTTTGTATTTTACAGTGTTTGGAGGTTTTCTGATAGTTTTACTCAGTAGTGTCAATCGGGGAGAGGTGGCATGGGGTCTGTGGCCCCAAAATCCCCCAGATTTTGAAAATTCCCTTTTTATGGGTATTTTCTTTGAAAAATGCTTTTTTTTATAATTTCACGGGAAAACTTGAAAAAAAACGATAAGTTTGTCTCCTGCTATATATTGAAAATATATTCTTGCCCTCAACCATTACTATCTAAATGTTCCTGAATTGACACCCCTGGTTTCAAGAGTGATTGATCTATGTTCAGTTAAACGGTCATAGTGACAAAGTAGGTTTTGTTCTGAATTTTGACGTAGAGACTAGACCCGAGGTTCGCCTGAAAAAAAAAAAAAAAAAAAAAAAAAAAAAAAAATCAAACTCGTTTCTCTTTTTTAGAAAAGAAGGTTTGGTGCTTTTGTCTTATAGCCACCACAGTCGAATATGAGACAATAACCTGTCTTCATGGTATTTATACCTGACAATATTAGCTTCGGTTATGTGGGGAACTACATTGTAGCTTTGTATTTAGTTGGTATTTTGGTCTGGTTAGGTTAGTTTTAGGTTACGTATTTAATATAATGCGGTCTCGGCCCTTCCGTAATTCGTTATTGTAGTTTTCATAATTTTTTGATAAATTATTATATTTTCATCATGTTTTGTTTTATTTCATTTGCATGAACCAAACTTCACTTCTCGACAGAACTTGAGTGTTGTGGCTATAGTGTGGCTATGTGGCTATAGTGTGGCTACAGTTGAATGTTGTCGCTATAGTTGTGGCTATATGTGGCTATAGCGTGGTTTGAGTGTCAGGCGACTATTAATTTCCTCTACATTATTAGTTTGTAATAACGTTAATGTTTTAATAATTTTGTAATAACGTTATTAGTTTGTAATATTTGTTTTTTTTTTGTACGATGAAACTTGCTGAGAAACCATATATTTTTAAAACACCTTACGAACTTACGAAAGATTAAAATTTTATATTCTTTGGCCGGTTTTTTAAACGAAGATAAAAGAGCATTTTTGCCATTTTTTAAATAACAGTAAATATAAACTGTTATTCCATCATCTAATATTTGGCCATGCGCGAGCCAAAAACTAAAAAAATTGTTGACATATTTAAAATGTATGATTTATTCTACCTTTTTGGACAAGACTGAAGGAATTGTTGAAAATGCCGCGTTTTATAATCTCGTGAAACTGTGTATCTTTTTTTAGCTAAAGCTCCTGATACCAAAACTATCTTAACTTAATATTTTTCAGGTTTTGAACCGACAGACAGGAGCAACAGTTCTAGAAGCCCACTTTCGGCTCCAGTCATCTGAATTCGTCGCTCAGCCTATCGAAATTATCACTGCTGGGTCCGAGGAGTTCATATTTTACCCTAAAAATCATGGTGACGTTCATGCATACGTTCGAGACCATCTAATTCATGACGAAGATCAGGCCCAGATGATTATACGACAAATTGTTGGTGCTGTTGCCGACTGTCATTCCGCTGGGATTGTACTGACTGATCTGAAAATGCGTCGCTTTGTTTTTGCTGATGCGAACAAGTAAGTATCTTTTTGTCCATTTCTTTATTTTTCTACCATCGTAACCACATTGTTAGATAAAATCGGATCGGAGCTGTTACATAACGTCCCAACAAGGAAGATTCTGTTCGCAGGTATAGACAAACGACGGGATTTGAAACTAGAAGAAATTGTGTTTTTGGAACTTCACCACCATCTACTAAAGCGTTGTGTTAAACCATTAAGTTTGTAAATTTTAGCTTTAAACTAACTTCGGTTAATGCTAGGTGCAAATACCATTTTTTGTTTCTTTTATGAAAATTTTACTTTCGATCTAATTTTGTTTTACTAAACATGCAGCACAGACCAAGACTGAAACAAGACTCCCTGTGATCTGGCCTATAGGTGGGGAAAGGATTTGCAGGTTTTCTACAATCTTTTCACCATCATATTTACCAGTTGGGGTTGTCGAATCTTAGCCAAAGCTGGTGGGGAACAAGAACTAGTATATTAGTTGACCCTTGGGGGATCAGGAATCCACCCTGTTCCCTCCCCCCGAAAATTTCTCCCCACCGAAGATACCCCTTTGACAAGTCCCCCTGAAAATTCCTCCAGATAAAAGGGAAATTAACACAATTAAAAACAATAAAGGAAAATGTATAATTGCTCAGTAGCTATTATGAAGAAGGGGCGACGGGTCGTTGTGTAGGCTGGGGAAGGTGCCAGATGCCTAAAAGAGCGCATTTCAATTGATATCTAGTGCCTCTTGATTCTCAGGAATATTTCTGGTCTCGCCTTTATTGATGGAAAATCTTCTGATATACGCCTAAGGGGACGATACCGAATACTTTTTTTTGTAAACAAGATTTGATGACTTTTGAAGGCTTTCTCTCTTAAACTATTGCTTTCTAATTGGAATGATCTTCATCATTTTTATTTGTCATGCTTTCTCTTTGGTTGATCAATTTACACATGAGGAGAATTTTCAGCGAGGGGGGATTTTTCACGGGGAAATTTTCCAGAGAGGGGGAATTCGCTGAGATTATAGTTGTCTTTTTCTAGTGCCTGTACCAGGTGATGAAATGGCAACTTCCTCTTAAGATACTGTTAAATGTATTGTTCCACAAGTATGACTCATGGGCTGTAGTTGCTGGCAAGTCTCTAACAAGGTAGGCTACGGGAGGTCTATTTCAAGTTATGTGTAGCATTGCTCCTGTAGCCAACTGGAAATATGTTTTATAATACCGATGAAACATTGTTATGTTTTCTCTCCTTCTTTTAGTCCTACAATTAATTACCCTTCACCATTAGTAAATGACATCTCTTTCTCTTTTTTCCATTTAGTTGGGCATCTAGTCCGTTGACTCTGCAGTATTCTTAACTCCTTGCTCGCTTGCTTCTCCCTTTCGTCCAGATCTTCTACGTATTATCTTTGTTTTACCCCCCCCCCCTTCTTTTTTGTTTACTGTGTAAATTTAGCGTCATCTGTTAATAAATAATTTAACTTTTTCTAAGAAAGGCGATGAGAGTGAGTGTGGTAAGTGGTAATTACAGAGGCATTAGTTTGCAGAGCTGGTAAAGGTAAAAAACAGCTAAGAAATGGTACAGGTAAAGTTATAAGAGAAGAAAAGTATGGTTTTAGGAAGGGGAACGTCAACTCTAAGCTTACAAATTGAGAAGTCTAAAAATTACCAGACCCCTTCAGTCGTTTAGTTTTATAGATTATGAACATACATTTGATTCAGCTGATAGAAAAGCTCTGGTGAAATTCATGTCATTGTATTACTTACTTGTACTTGGATCAGGACACAAGCTATGTAGCTCTCTCTGGCGACAGGATCTGGCAGAATGTTGAATCCACAGGTTCCAGTCTTGGGTTAATGGGACGATAATTTCAAGCCATGAAAGGTCGCATCTCCGACCATGTCGCCGGGACCCGCCAATTGGTTCGAGGTCATATTTGAGTGTGTTAAGCCAAGTTTTGGCTTGTCCTCCATGTCGTTTCCTGCAATAAGATGCTGGTTTGCAACGTAGGCTTTGATTTGTGAAAGTCTCGGCTGGTCTTCATCCAACATGGCCGAACCAGGACAGGCGGCTGCGTCGAATGATAGACATGATGTCATACTTCTGGTCGCATCGCTGGTGGATGATCGTATTTGGGATTCGGTCGCTGAGTCGTAGCCCCAATATGCTCTTCAGGCATCTGTGTTCAAAAGTGTTGAGGGCGTGTGCCTCGGTGACTTTTAAGGGCCACGTCTCACAGCCGTACAGTAAGACTGATCGGACTAGGGCATCATAAATAAGAATTTTTTGTTTTGCGGTGGATTTCCTTCCTTTTCCATAGCGGCTTCCACAGCTGTGCAAAGACAGCGGAAGCTGATGCAGTGCGGCATTGGATTTCTTCGCTTCATCCGCCGTTAATGTTAATGTATGATCCGATATACTTGAATTTATTGACTACTTCAATCTGCCTATGGTTAAGGGTTATAGGGGTAGAGTTTATATCCGGGGCATTAAACATAGCTTTAGTCTTGTCAATATTAATCTTGAGCCCCACTGGGGCAGAAACTTCGGAGACTTTCAGAAGCATTTTCTGGGCTGCACCAACGGATTTGCCAAGAAGAGCAACATCATCGGCATAATTCAGGTCGGTGGTACTGAAATTAGGGCTAACCTTGACTCCTTCGAAGCTTAGCATTGCTTTTTCATTTCCCAGTCGACGACAAAATTGAATAGTTCATGAGAGAATACATACCCTTTCCTCACACCGAAGTCGATATCGAATAACGGGGAAAGTTCTCCGTTCACCTTGATGCAGGCTCGTGTGTGTTGATAGTAAGTCTGAATGAGTCGTATGATCTTAGGTGGGACACTGTCCTCTTCCATTGCCATCCAAGTTCCTCCCCGGATGGACCGAATCAAAAGCCGTAATGAAGTCAATGAAGACAGGGACGGCGATTTGTCGATGCTTGGCTCTATGTTCAAAAATCTGTCTAAAGGTGAAGAGTTGGTCATTACAGCCCATGCCGGCTCGGAAACCAGATTCGTCGGGGCGGGTTCTTTCTTTGTGGACTTTGCGGGAATCGGTTAAGCAGAATCATTGTAAAGATATTTGCCGCAATGCTCATAAGTGAGATCCCTCTGTAATTTTTGCATTCAGTGCGGTCGCCTTTCTTGAAGACAGGCAGTATAACTGAGTCTTGCCATTCCTGGGGAAACCGTTCCTGAGACCAGATTGAGCAAAAGAGCTTCTGTAGTTTCTCAGCGAGAATAGGAGCAGCTTTGTAGATCTTCTCCCGCGACAGAATCTGTGTCTGGCGCCTTGTGATTACTCAGCTTCTTGATTGCCTCTTTGAACTCTTGTATTGAGGGAGGGTGAACATTGACGTTGCTGTATGGGGCTTGTTGACTCGGTGGTATTGAGTTAAGGTTAGGGTTGCTTGGCTGGAGGGCAGTGTCGTTATTATTGGGGGGCGTTTGAGTGGAAGGGATGTTCTGACTCGGGTTCAGCAGCTTCTGGAAGTGATATTGCCATATTGCGATTATGTCATATTTTCTTGACAGAAGCGTTCCATCTTCGCCCCTCACTCCAGTTGAGATCTTTTTACTTTTCCCAGTTGCTTCTTTTGGTAGTTGGTAAAGCTTTCTGAATGACTATCTGAGTATCTGAATGACTTGCTGCCTTCTGCATATCTGCTGCCACTTCGTCCCAGTAGCGTTGTCTGTCACGGCGGGCGGATTTATGACATTCTTTTCTCAGTGTTTTGAACACTGTGGACTTGGTATTTCGGTTTACAGTTTAATAGCTTGATGTTGTCTTCTGAGATCCACTTCTTCCGCTTCTGATTCAGCCTGGCAAGGATTTTTTTAGAGGCATCTATTTATGGTGTCTGATCTTCCTCCACTTGTCTTCTATGTTTATGGAGGTTGGTATCGTTATCGCCGTCCGCGGACAAGATGTCAAAACGGTTAGATAGTTCCAAGCGGAACTCTTCTGCGACTGCTTTATCGTGAAGGCGTGCTACATCGTATCTCGGAGGAGGTTGCGTTCGTTTCCTGGATGCGAGCTTTATGGTCAGGGAAGCTTTTAGCAGCATATGATCGGAGCCATGCTTCGCTCCTGTGTCGGCTCCACGGTAGGCTCTAAAGTGCTGTATAGAGCTTCGTCATCAGGAGGATATTAGCAAGTAATCCACCTGGGATTTGGCTCTTCAATCTCGAGAGCGCCAAATGATCCTCTGGGATGGTTTGTGCTGGAACGACGTATTTTCCAATATAAGTTTATGCTGCTGGGCAAATTCTACGAGCCTCCTTCTTTGCTCACACCTTTCGCCCCATCCAAATCTTCCAGCAGCTCTTTCGTGGTCTGTCTCACGGCTTCCAGCATGGGCGTTAAGATCACCTCCTAGGATGACTAGATCACGTTTTGGGACTGTTCTCAATGACTGGGTCAATTCATCGTTTAACTCGTCAACTGTACTTCGTCCGTGGCTCTGGTTGGTGCATAGGCTGAGATGACAGTGATGTTGAACAGGTGACCCTTAAGATGGGCCTTAGCCAAACGAGGTGAGATGGGCCTTCATTCAACTAGGTATTTTGCTGCTTTAGTACTGAGGAGGAGACCAACCCCTGTATTACCAGAGCCATCACTAGGTCTGGAGTTGAAAAGTAGAATTCGGATTTTCCACCAGGGGCGGAGACGGGCTCGTCTTCCAAATTTCCATTTAGCCGGGTTCCGGATACACACAGAATGTCTATGCAATATCTTTCACATTCGCCTGAAATGAAGGTCCGGGTCGCTGAGCATTTCAATGTACACACGTTCCAGCACCCCACACTGAGGGATTGGCGATGTTTCAGCAGGTAGTCGGCTAGTTCACTTTTCGTCAGGGTCGCCATAGCCTCCGACGCATCGCTTGCCAGGAATGCCGTAGCCAAGGTTGGCTTTTTAATTCTTTCTGCCATTTCCATCGTTTCGTGGGAATATATTTAACCGACGGGTCCCCAATCCGACGGCACCCCTTCTGCGTGTTAGCCGGCGTCCGCCAAGGTTAGGTTGGCAGGGCCGTTGCCACCCTACTGCCACGGTGAGGCCATGCAGCTGGATTTCTCCCTGAAGACTTAGGGACGGAGAAGGAACCTGTGGTGCACACCAGAGACCCACAACCCTCTCTAGGGGCAGAAAAGCAACCTTTATCTACCTAACCTAGTCTACAGGGGAGCTTAGAAGGGGTTCTCCTTGTATTGTATGCCAGATAAGTACATTAAGATAAGTGGAGCTATCTACGAGACTAGTATTGTTGAGGTAGGAAGTGAGGATAGTAGTAGGTTTTGTGTGGAATCAGAGGTTAAGTACCGTTATGTCCTATCCCCGTTTATATGGATTATTTATATTGAATTTGTCTTAAGCAACACGGTCAAGACTAAGGGAGATCGTAGAATTGAATAGGAAGATAAAACTCTTCTAGACTTTGATTATTTATTTATAATTACCACAATGCAGAAAGCTTTTGCTTATTGCGCATAAATACAAACATAATGAAGCACTTGGAGTATGTAATATAACGAAAAATACTGCGACAAAAAAGAGAAAAAAAGACAATTCTTCATATTTCGAAACTAAACCTTGAATCCTTGTTTTCAGACTGGTAAAAATCACTATCGGGTACTGAACTCTTGAATTGTCCAAAACTTCCTGAATATATAACATCCTCTGGAAGATGGTTTGCAGATGTCCTATGTAAAATATTTGCAAATTTTGGGAGGTTTCGGGTTCAGGGTGCAAGAATAGCTTTAAAAATTAACGTTAGGGTGACTAAGTCGCTTTGACTAGGAATTAATGAAGATGAAGAGATACCGTTAGGTAACGATGAAATGGGTCAAGTCGACAGCTTCACTTACCTGGGTAGTATTATTAGTAAATATGGTGAATACATTGAACATGTAAAAAGTCGAATGGCAAAGGCGAATGGTTTCTTCCACAGTTGGAAAAAAATTGGAAGAAATGTTTGACAGAGGTAAAGTATGGTTCTCAAACATTGGCACTTCGAAAGGTCGAGGAAGTTTTGTGAAATGTTTTCGAGAGGAATTGTGAGGATAGTCTGGTACTACCTTGACTGACCATATTTCAAATAACAAGCTGTACGGAAAGTGTCATTTGATCCCGCTTTCTAGGGTTGTTGGGGAAGAAAGGTTAAGATGACTAGGTCGCGTTTTACGGATGAAGATGACAGATTGCCAAAGATTGTGCTTTTTGGCCATCCTTCTAGGGTTCAATGAAAAGTAGGTTGTCCCCGAACGGATTGGGAAGAGGTCAAAAAGAAAACACCAAATTGTCTTTTTTTTCTCTATCTGTAGTGCTTTAATTAATTAAAAAAAACGAATTTTTTTTAACTGAAAGTAAGGAGTAACATTAAAACGAAGAGAAATTATTACATATATCAGGGGGAATTACATCCCCCCCCTCAATACCTCACTCTTTACGCTACATTTCTTTAGTACTTTTAAAAAGGCTTCTTATTGTTGTAATCGAACGACTCTTGTGTTTCAGGAGTCGTTAATGAAAAATTGGGACCAAACATCAAACTTTATCGTAAAGAGTGAGGTATTGAGGAGGGGACAGCCCCCTGAATCTGATGGTGTAATTTTCAGTAAGATTCCTTGACTTTTAGGGAGCGTTTCGCCCCTTTTTCGAAAATCGGACAAATTTTCTTAGACTCACTAAGTGTATCTTATATATTTGAAATCAGCATAAAAAAATCTATTCTTTTGCTATTCTTTTGCTCTATTCTTTTGCGTAGCTGTGCTAGCCTCAGGCGGCTTGGTGCTGCTGTGAGTTGTTGATAGTAGTAGTTAAGTATCGAGCCAGCTGACACTCCCAACTTCTTGTTTTCTTTGTTTTACGTCCCCCTCCCCCTCTCTTAATCTTTCTCGTGTATTATGTAATATATACCTTAATCTGTGTTATATACCATACAAGCCATGGCTTAGGGTTAGGAAAAAGCATTCCCCTTTCTGAAGTTTGTTAATGGTGGTGACCACTTTCCGTTAAAATCTGAATAACTTAGTAAGAAAAATAAATTAGCCTGTAGTTTATTCTAGTGACTCATGATCATTTGAAATTGCTCGATAGACACACACCGGAGCATTTTATTTAGAGTGAGAGGGGTGACGAAATTGTCAAGATAACGAAACAGGCGAATTAAAGGAAGTGTATATACAAAAATCCGGTACTTATGTATCATACCGCCAACACTCTAGAAGTGAAATTAGGTTAATCCGAATGAAAAATACCAAAACATGATGAAAGTATAATACTTTAGAAAAAAATTTGGGCTAAATATTTGTACATTAGGGGAGTGGGGTAACCTAACCCCTACCCCCCTAATGTGCAAATATATAGCCCAAATCATATAATCCTGATGCATTCTGTTACATGCCACTTGTTTTCCACTGAGTGTAAGCTAAGTGGGTACTAGTGCATTAGGTGGTCACTTTTATATAGGCTACTATGCAAAGAAACCAGTCATGCAATGACAGACGAAACCCGCCAGAGACCGGTTATTTTCAAAGAGACTCCTATTAAGAAATGGAATGCAGAGTAGTTTTCATTGTGTTTACGATATTTAAACTGTTGTTTTTTGGGGGTTAGGGGGGGGGTACCTAGGTTAGGTTATGTATTTGATATATGCTATGCTCTAACCCCCTCCCCCTAATGTGCAAATATATAGCCCAATTATATAATCCTGATGCATTCTGTTACATGCCACTTGTTTTCCACTGAGCGTAAGCTAAGTGGGTACTAGTGCATTAGGTGGTCACTTTTATATACTATGCAAAGAAACCAGTCATGCAATGACAGACAAACCCGCCAGAGACCGGTTATTTTCAAAGAGACTCCTATTAAGAAATGGAATGCAGAGTAGTTTTCATTGTGTTTACGATATTTAAACTGTTGTTTTTTTGGGGGTTAGGGGGGGGGGGGGAGGTACCTAGGTTAGGTTATGTATTTAATATATGCTATGCTCTAACCCCCCCCCCCCCCCCTAATGTGCAAATATAGCCCAAATTTGTTTATAAACTATTATACATTCATCCTATTTTATTTTATTTCATTAGCATTAACCAAACTTGACTTTTTAGATGTGACCATCTAATGCACCAGTACCGCTAACTGTTTTCTTTATGCAGACAGATAAAACAGGTTTGTTCTCGAGTTTTGATAGCGTAAACTTGAGTGTTGGTGGTATAATACATAAGTACCAAAAATCCTAATATTTTAGGTCCCTTCAAATGGTTGCTTTTTATTTTTAGCTTTGTAGATTTTCTACGGTTAGGCTACTTATGCATTAGCTGGTATTCACGAGATATACTGTATAGGGAAATGCTAAAGGAAACCTAGTCAAACGGGTATCTGTCAATAGAGAAATGGATCGCAAAGCGTGTTTTGATCGCGTTTACAATATTTAAACTGTTGTTTTTTGGCGTTTAGGGGGAAAAAGGTACCTTGGTTAGGTTACGTATTTAATATATTTATGCTTTACCCCACCCCCCTTATGTCCAAATATATAGCCCAAATTTGTTTTTAAACTGTTATATTTTCATCATATTTTGCTTTATTTTATTAGAATTAACCAAACTTGTCTTCTCGCGTGCGTACCAGCTAATGCATAAGTACCTTTTCTACTTCTGATGCAAGCCTGGAACATTATTAGAATATAAAAATGAAAAATATCATTTTTGAGCTCAATACCTTATGATGCTAGCTAGAGAACTAAGATTGGAAACAAATTCTTTCTCGTTTGAACGGTCGATAGTAGTTCTTGCGAAACTTGCTGTCTGCATTTGAACCGGTATTTGATGTCTAATAATGGAAAATAAGAATGTGAACCTCAATAGAGCTTTAGAGCAAAATTTTTAGTACTGTCTTATGGGTCTTTCACATTGCTGCGCAAAAACTTGCGCTAAGGAGCTTAAGTATTTATAAATGGTCTGGTCAGCTAAAACTAACTCATATTAGAATCAAGTTTACATGCTAAGGGACCTTATGTAATCCCATATGAAAGGTCCACTACTCAACCAATGTGAAACTACCATTAATACTTCATAGCTGAAGGTTTTTGTATTTTCAGTGTATGAAAAGCTTATTTACTTGCTTATTTGTCGTCGAACACCATAGGTTGCAAGTCATATGATTTATGTAATTGCAAAGATTTTAAATTGTATTAATGATATTATTCATGTCTAAATGAATCTATGTTTTGGTACTGTTTAACAAAGCGGTAAGCGCGCGACAATTGTATCCAAAATCAGATAGGATAAAATACGGTACTTATACGAAACGCTGTATAAAGATAGGCATTACAAAGGGTTTCTCACTCTGGGAACTATATTTAAACTTTTGTTTTTTGTGGTTTAGGGGGACTAAAAGTTACCTAAGTTGGGTTGATTAGGTTAGGGTAGGTTACGTATTTAATACATGCTATACTTTACCCCCGACCCCAATGTGCAAATATATAGCCCAATTTTGTTTCTGAACTATTATATTTTCATCCTATTTTGTTTTATTTCATTAGCTTTAATGGAAATTCACTTTTCGCGCGCTTACCGCTTTGTAAAACAGTACCTATATTTTTTTATTATCCTAAATGAATAGCCTGTTGAAATATTTAGATGAAGATAACATAACATGAGAGATGTTATGTAAGACGCAGTTCAAGTAACAACCCTTCTGGATTTGGAACCCTTAAATTGAACTCAGGACGGAAAGCAACGATGGTCCATGTAACTAAATTATTGGCACCAAAATGGCTAATATATGGGATTTAGTCTCCGATATTTGCCGTCAGAAAGTTCCCCGCGTGGGAATATCCTCCCCTGCTGACAATAACCCTCTTGGAAATTCTCCCCACATGTAAGTTTCAGCAGCTAAATGGAAAATAAGGCAATAAAAACAGTAAAGAAAAGAAGGGATTTCAGAATATTCGAAAATATAGGTAGAAATACATGATATAAAATATCATATAGTACTAAGTTTTATATATTATTTCTTTTAATTTTTTTATTCGTGTATTTGGGGGCTGGGGCTGGGATAAAGGTTAAAGAAAAGAAAATTTGCTTACTTATTTGAAATAAGGAGTTGCGGTCCATTTTAAATTTTCTTGGCTCTGACTTTAAGTTTGAGTCGATGCTTTTGAAATAAAAAAAAAAAAAAAGTTATAATGATAATAACGGCCTTTACAGGTACTTCAGACGGGAGCACTTTTTGACGTACGCCTAGTGGATTTATCTACTAGGATCGAATCGTTGTCGATTGCAATGTGTGAATAGGCAACTTGTACTATAGACGTTAGTGCCAGACAAAAGCCTCAGAATGGAATTAAAGATGTTTTTAGTCCCAGCCTTTACCTCTGTGTGCTTCCATCACAGGGCAGCCCTGCAGCTAGTTTCGTACTTCCGAATAAATTTCTTTGACCTTTAGCCTACCCTGCTATAATAGCTCCACCAACAAAAATACGAAAAAAAGAATTAAAAGAAATAAAATTATGAAAATAAACAATATAGGGTATTACAACATATTTTTTGGGAATATAAGTAGAATATTCCAAAATCCTTTCTTTTCTTCCTTTTTTAATTTGTCATACTATCCCTTTGGCCACTCAATTTTACCTGGGGGGGGGGAATTGTCAACAGGGTAATAGTCCACGGAGTGGGTAATTAGCCTAGAACCTTTTTTTGCATCTTTTCTTTTTTACAGCAAATTAAAAAGAGAAACAAGAAAGTATTGGGCTTCATTTTAGTCTCTTTGGCTCGGTACAAACATTTATGTAAACTTGCCAAGTCTCTGTGTCGATATTTATTTGGGAGTGGGGATTCGTCAAAAACAGCACAGAAAGGCAAACTATATGAAAATTGAGTTATTAAACAACCATAAAAAATTCCAAGATGTCAGGGCAAAGGAAATAGGGGTCCTTGCGTATGTATCTGATATCTGTGAATTTTAATAATGCTTTTCTGCTCGATATCTCTCTTTATGACGAGTATTTGCACTAATTATGTTCATAAAATCAAACAGTTCGTGGTAACGAACTGTAAGTAAGGAGCGAGCCGGCTCAATAGTAACCGAAACTCTAAAAAACGGAATTTTGAAACCAATAGATGTATCAAAAGAATCAGAGTTTTATGCTGATTTCAGATATATAAGTTTCATCAAGTTTAGTCTTACAGATCAAAAGTAACGCGCCTGAGAAAATTTGCCTTATTTTCGAAAAAAGAGGGAAACTCCCCCTAAAAGTCATAGAACTTGAATGAAAATCACACCGTCAGATCAGCGTATAAGAGAACCCTACTATAGTAGTTTCAAGCTCCTATCTACAAAAATGTGGAATTTTGTATTTTTTGCCAGGAGAAAGATCACGGATGCGTGTTTATTTGTTTATTTTTTTCCCCAGGGGTGATCGTATTTAACCATAGAAAATCGCGGGAGGGCTCATTCAAACGGAAATTAAAAGTTCTAGTGCCCTTTTTAAGTGACCAAAAAAATGGAGGGTAACTAGGCCCCCTCCCACGCTCATTTTTTCCCAAGGTCATCTGATCAAAATTTTTCAGATAACCATTCTGTTCAGCATGGTCCAAAAATACAATAACTATGCCTTTGAGGATGGCTTAATCCCCCAAGTCCCCGGGGAAAGGTTTGCAAGTTATCAACTTTCCCAATGTTTACATATAGTATTGGTTATTGGGAAGTATACAGAAGTTTTCAGGGGGGATTTTTTCTGGTAGTTGGGGGGGATGGGTCGGGGGTTACGTGGGAGGATCTTTCCATTGAGGAAGTTTTCATGGGGGAAGGGATATTGTTATGAAGGAGACGCCGGATTTCCCAGCATTAAAAAAAAAAAAAACACGATCAGAAATGAAATAATAAAAAAAAAACAATTTTTTCAACTGTAAGGAAGGAGCAACATTAAAACTTAAAACCAACTTAAGTTATTACGTATATGACTGGGTTCGCCCCCTAGTCATTACCTCGCTCTTTACGCTAAAGTTTGACTCTGCCTCACAACTTTATTTTTTAAAACAATAAAGAACCCTAAACAATAAAGAACAGCCCCTTTCATATACGAAATAATTTCTGTTCGTTTTAAGTTTTAATGTCGCTCCTTACTTTCAGTTTAAAAAAACTTGTTTTTTTATTTAATTATAAACAGAGCAACATAACTATGTCGTTATGTTTCCCCTGACCTACGCTGGTGGGACCCATGGCTTTTGTTGAGGGCATAACAATTTCAATGATTTAAATAATATGAAAATTTTGACCTGTAATTCACAGTGTTAAAAAACAACTATTTTATTAAGATTTTGACTGACAAATTTAGACGTTAATACGACTGATACTGACGTCAAGCTAATCAATGGTAGACTTTAGGATCGAAAAAGTATTGTTCACGATGATAGGGTCTGTAATTTCAGGCAACTGCTATACCCATACTACTACTAACAACAACTCATTGTAGCACCAATGCTGCCCGAGGCCAACGCAACTACGTACGCTCCTTCATCCCCATCTATCTTAAGTCTCCCTCTTTACACCGTCCCAAGAAAATCCAGTTTCCCTGAAATCCTTCATTACCACCTCCTCCTCCCACCGAGTTCGGGGACGACCTGCTTTTCGTGTTTCCCTAGATGGTTGGCTGAAAAGGAAGATCTTTGGCAATCTGCCATCCTTCTTCTGCAGAACGTGTCCTCCCCATCTCAGCCTTTCTCTCATTACAGCAGGATCGAACCATATTTTTTGTACAGCTTCCTGTTTGAAATACTATCAGTCAGACGGGTACCCAGACAATCCGTAGATAGTTCATCTAGGAAATATAATAAATTCTCCTCTATTATTCAGAGCATCCACGTTTCAGAAGTATACTTGACCGCTGTCATCATTGTAGCTTCAAATATTCTAGTCTTGGTTCACAGATTTATCTTCCTATTCTTCCAAACTTCTTTCGACTGTAAAGAAAACACCCTTTTTGGCAAATTATACTTTTATAATCTTCTCTGCATCCACCATCTTTACTAATAATGCTACCTATTTAAATGAAGCTACCCACTTGGTCGATCTTGTCGTTACCCGTCATCACCTCATCGCCTTCACGTACTCCCAGTCTAAACGACTTGTCTTCTTAACATCAATTTTTAAGCCTATTCGTGTGCCCCGCACTCTCAAAACTTCCAAAATTATGAATCATTATGCTAACACTTATTCTAGGACGCTCAAATTAGCATCAACTAAATATCAAATCTGCTCAAATCAGCATCATCAGCATAATCTAAGTCTAGGAGAGTTTTAATTTCCCCTTTGATTCCAGGCTCTCCCATAGCCTTTGCCATCTTCGTTAGACAAAGTCCATCAAATTGATTCATATAAATGGAGGTAGAACGCAACCCTGCTTAACTCCTGATTCAATACGAAACCAGCAACTAACCTCATTTCCTACCTTAACCGCAGCAATGGCATTCTCGTACATACAACTAATCACTTTATTGCATTTATCTAATATACCATGTAAGGATAGGACCCTCGCTAAAACTGGACTTCTTAGGAGTTTTAGAAATTCATCTCCCGCGGTTAGCAAACAAAACTAGGTGATGAGTTTATTTATTCAAGTAGGAAGGATGGGGTACATAGGCAGGGAGTAGGGCTCATGATTCATTAGGAAGCCTCTAAGTCTTGCGTAGGTTGGGAAGATATTAACAATAGAATTCTAGCTGCACATTTTATGACCAAAAAGTACAAGTTATCAGTCACAATGGCATGTATATTTTTTAGAGACAGATAAATTTAATAGCAAACACCACGCTTGCATCATCTTTCAACGATCATCAGGGAAATCCATTGGGTTGCCCTATGTAGAACCGACTGACGCAGTGGGTAGTGATTCAGATGAATTTCCCGTAATCATAGGCACAAATAGACAGGATCACAGGTGGAGATATTGTATTTCTGTATTGTAAACCAAGACTCGCAGGATCGATACAAGACACTAGGGTGTTTATAATGGTGTTTTTATAGATGTTAAAAGTAATGGTCACCATCTATATGCGTTAAGAGTTGATCTAAAACTGAAGTTTAGGAAAGGGAACTACCTTCCATGAAGCTATGACGTAGGTTAGCTCCAGAATTAGAATTCGAGAGGATCCCAGGAACAGCTGAATATGAGATTGGAGAGTCTGAAATTTGACAATATAGAAGACAGATTAGATAACTTTTGGAAAATCAGTTTGCCAACTAGCAGAAGGGGTCTTAGAGAGAAAAAGTTAGAAACGCAGCTAGGAATATTAGCGAAAACTCTTTAGGCTTTATAGAAAAGGGGGGGGGTGTACAAGAAGTTTTGAGTGATAGATCAGATGACAATAAGAGCAAAATACTGGAAGTAGAGACTATATCTGCATATGTGCGGGTCATTCCGAAAGTAAAGGCATCCCAGTCCTGCGACCAGCTGAGACCTATATCCATAACTCCCAAATTGGCTAAAGTGGCCGAAGGTTTGATCCACCTTGCCCTATTACAGCAGATTGCACCCTCAATAGACACTTACCAACATGGCTGTATACGAGGCAGTAGCACGGCAATATACCTAGTGCGGATGTACCATTTGATAGTTGAGTGGCT
The DNA here is from genome assembly GCA_027921565.1 of Artemia sinica. NCBI lineage: Eukaryota > Metazoa > Arthropoda > Branchiopoda > Anostraca > Artemiidae > Artemia > Artemia sinica. The sequence continues at coordinate 37,855,065 of CM051265.1, forward strand.
GGACAGCCCAAACAGTGTTGTCGATTTACTTTTGGCAGACTACAGGAAAGCATTCGACCTTATTGAGCACCTCATTGCACTGACAAATCTAAAAGAGATGGGAGCTGGAAAAAAACTTGCTGCTATTAGTGAGAGATTTTCTGCGAGGGCGAAAAGTTCTACCCTTCAACCCGCTCAAACGAGGTATTACAATACCAGATTTTCCCTTTCCAACCTTTTTGTCCGTGACAATACTAGACCGTGACTTTTAAAAGCGATTGCTCGTTTAAACTACACGTAGACAATATCGTGCGCAAAGGACACTACTCAATCCAAAGTCTAACGTGGATGCGAAGGCTGGGTTTCTCAGATCGTCAGCTTTTATTGGCTTACACGACATACATCAGGCCAGTCCTTGGATATTGCTGTCCTGTCTGGGGTCCCCAAGCACAAAACACTGCCTACATGTCAGAGGAACTAGAAGACGTTCAAAAACGTGCTACTAAAATAATTCTTGGACCCAGGTATGAGAGTTACGAGCATGCCCTTGTGGTTATGAGCTTGCCCACTTTGTTCGTCCGAAGACACGATTTGATAATGAGATTCGGGAAATCACTCATGTCAAACGAGAAACATCGCCAATTCTTCCTCCACCCGCACCGACCCCCAACTCCTCAGGCATCAGAACAGACTACAACCCGTCAAGTGCCGGACGAGCGGATTTGCAAATTCCTTCGTACCATATTTTGTTAGTGTATTAAATAAGTGATAAATGTTTTTCTTAAATGACTGTAAAAATAGCATAATTTAACGTTCAGTTTTGTTTACTACGACAGCTATTTGATTAAACGAACACGAATATTAAAGTATGAATTAAGGAGATGGGAAGTGGAGGTAATCGATAAAATTTCTAAGGATCTGGAGGGTGCAATCTGACTAAAGCTTCTGTGAACTAGGTTGGGTTTAAAAAGTCTGGATGGTCCTGATGGTTCGGGAGATGTGGTCCCCCCCCCCCCCCCATCAGGTTAGTCTAGTCTTCCGTCCCTAGTTAAACATAGGAGAAATCCTACTGCGTTTTCCTCATCTTGGTAGTCAGGTCGAAACGGCTGGAATTGCCTATCCCAATTCTGGCTAGGCCAAACCACAGAGGGTGCCATCAAGGAGTGGAGACCTGCATGGTTTAATATTTTTTCACGAAACGTCCAAATGCAAGTCAATGTAAAGAGTCCAAGTCATACTACGGCATTCCCAGCAAGCGATGCGTTGAAGGTTTCATCGGCGCCTTCTCCGAAAAATTGGCAAGCCTATACTACGGCATCCCTGGCAAGCAATGCGCTGAAGGCTTCATTAGCGCCTTCTCCGAAAAATTGGCAAGCTGAGATACTACTTCGGAAACATAGAGAACCCCTTATTTCAGGGTGCTGAAACGTCTGTTCGCTGAAATGCCTGACGGTCCAGTCGTTTATCGCTGGGGAATTATTGCGTTACAACATAGACATAATGTGCGCTTCAGAAACTCGAATCAACGGCATTGTGGAAGGTTCAAAGATTAGAACCCCTGAGGACGACGCTTCTTTTTCCTTTTTTGACTCCGGATCCCTTGATGGATCTGCGTATGGTGGAGTGGGCATCATTTTAAGCTCCATCGCATTGAAGTCACTTCTAGAGTGGGAACCTATCTCACATAGAGTAGAAAGAGTGCGATTCAAAGGCCACCTATTCTACATATCAGTTATTTCAGTTTATGCTCCTACCGGAGACGCACCGGAGAGCGAAGCAGATCTTTTTTAGCAACTTCTAAATTGTACGCTCAAGAAAGTCTCAAAACGAGATCCATCTTTATTGGAAGCGACTTTAACGCCAGAATCGGGGGAAAAGTATCCAATGCTGAGTCTGCCATTGGCCACTTCGGTCTTGGAGCTAAATGTATCAGGGGATCAAGACTTCTTCACTTTGCCATGACGAATGATTTGGTCATTCCCAATGCCTTATTCAAACACAAGCCCAGCCACAGAGCCACATGGCATTCAAGAGATGGTAGAGCAAAAAACCAGATTGATTACATCCTCATGTCCCGCCGTTGGAAATCATGCTGCTACGAATAGTAGATCGTACATTGGAGCAGATACTGGCTCGAAACATGGGTTGGATCATCTTCTAGTCAAGTTAGATCTAAAGTTGCGACTTGCAGCACGCCCCCAAGAGGAAACTTCCACGAAGATTTGATACCAATCGCTTCGATGATCCTAATATACGACAGGCATTCCGCTTAGAGTTGTCTAACCGCTTTGAAGCTCTCCAAGTGCAAGCGACCGACGAGCAAACCCAAAGTTTGGATGAAGAGTGGCTGACCACACGCAATCCAATACACGAGGCTGCAGAAGCTACGATAGGATACCGCAAAAGGCTATCCAAAAAATGGTTGTCAATACGCACAATTCAGCTGGCTGAGCACAAGCAACAGATATCAGACAGAAAATCGGAGTTGTTCAAGCGCCTGAGAAGAGAATCCCACCAGTCGGCTAAGAATGATAAGAACTAGTACTGGGAGAAAATCTCTGAAGACGTGAAAGCCGCTGCCTCTAGATCTGACATCAGGAAGATGTATCGGCTCCTAAAGTCAATCAGGCGTAAATCACATAAGTCACTAGTTCGTCCGTCGAAGATGAAAGCGGCAAGTTACTCTCGAATAATTCCGAAATATTAAATTGTTGGAAGGAGCACTTTGACAAACTACTTAACCAGCACCAACTCTCCTCGGCAATGGATCATAATCAGCGTTGCCATAATCTAAGTCGTAGCCCTGATGACCTGCGGGAATCAAACTCACCCATTAGTACTTACAATGACGTGAACGCGGCTCCCCTACGTTAAATGAAGTCCAACAAGCAATCAATTGCCTTAAAAGCAATAAAGCCCCTGGTCCTGATGCCATTCCGGCTAAACTTTACAAGTATGGACGGACAGCACTTGCCAGCAGGCTTCATAAACTAACCTTTCGTATATGAGAAGAAGAGATCCTTCCAAAGGATTGGGGAGACTGTCATCCTTCCAGTCTTCAAAAAAGGGCTAAAGACAAAATGCAGCAATTATCACGGGATTTCTCTCATCTGCATTGCTGCCAAAATGTTTGCCATAGTGCTACATAATCGTTTTCATATCCAGCGCAACGTGAAGACAAGGCCCAATCAAGCGGGATTCCGCCCAGGCATGGGGACAATTGACCAACTTTTCGTCTTAAGACTTCCCCGTGAACACAGGGCAAAATATCAGAAACCAACCGTGTCTCTATTCATAAACTTCATTACAGCTTTTGATTCTGTTCTAAGGGATGAAATCTTGAAGGCCGTGACAGAGGATGGAGTACCAGGCAAGATAGTCAGACTTATCCAAGCATACTACCAGCATACGCGAGCCCAAATTCAGATCGTTGGAGAACTCTCCTCGATGTTCCAAATTGATCTTGGTGTCGGACAGGGATGTATATTGTCTCCCGTCTTATTTAATTTCGTGATCGACTGGATTATGACCAGAGCAATGACGACCTTTTCAGGCGTTGAAGTCAGTTCCAATTTTGTGATCACCGATCTGGACTACGCCGACGATATTTGCTTGTTAGCTGAATCTCGTTCAGAAGCCCAATCTATGCTATCGAAGGTATTTGAAGAATCCTCTCTGGTCGGCCTGAAAATAACCTCCCCGAAGACAAAAGTTATGGTATGTGGTATATCATCTCAAGACCCCCCAATTTTACTAGAACAGTCTCCCATAGACGAGATTCATGAATTCAAGTACCTAGGCTCTCTGGTAGACCCAAAAGGAGGATGCACGTCAAAAATTTCGTCAAGAATTGCTTCAGCAACTGGAGTCTTCACCCAGCTAAATCACTCTATGGAACCCAAAAAATGTTTTGTGAAGACAAGAATAAGGACATATCAGGCCCTTGTTCGGCCTGTCTTACTATATGACTGTGAGGCATGGGCTATGAAAACATCCGACATTCAAGCTTTCAATGTATTTGACCATTCATGTCTAAGGAGAATCATTGGCATTAAACTCTGTGATCGAGCCAGCAATGACAAACTCCGCAAAATCTGCCATCAGTGTTCTAGATTTGGCCACTCTATTTATACAAAGAAACTAGGCCTTACCCAGAGGGCGGGTTAGGGGGTTTTGACCCCCCCCCCCGAAATGTTTTTGACACGTAAAAACGTAACAAAAATGGATATAAACACAATTTGTATGCGTTTTTTTTTAGTTTTTTTTTTGTGTACCCCCCCCCCCCCCCCCCCCGAAAAAAAATCTTTGAATAAAACCCCTCCGAAAAAAAAATACTGGGTACGGCCTTGTAAAGAACACTCCGATGGTTCGGCCACACACTTCGCCGCCCATATCACATCTTTGTCAATAAAGCCCTCAGATGTACACCTCATTTGGGATGGAAAAAGCGACATGGGGGAAAAAAGAAAACGTGGCTCGCTTGCTTCAAGGCTGACCTAGACCCAATCGGTGACTTCAAGAAGTATGGACGAAGATGGGAAAAGTCCTGGCTCGAATTGATTGAGCCACTCGCAAACGACCGAGACTCTTGGCTTACTACAATGACGAAGATACTGGACACCAGGGAGAGCGGAGATGCTTGAGTCCTGCTACAAGTACAAGTAAGTAAGAGGGTGGAGCTAGACGACATAATAGTAAAACATTGTTTTGGCATATAGAGAAGTTGAGAGGTGCTAGTCAGTCTAGACTTTCCAGTTAAATACAGAAAGGAGGCCTTAATTTTGTGATAGGATAAGTGTAAAAGAGAGATAGGCAGAACTTTTTGAACCGTGATAAAGTTGTAGGAAATGATATAAAAAAGGATTTTTTTTTCAATTTGGAAGTGAAGAAAGATTGTTTTTCGAAGAAAAGATAAAAACTGTGATTAAAGTAATAAAAATTAATAAGATCTCAGATGCTGATAGTGTGGTATACGAGTTTTTGAAATATGGTGGTTGCGAAGATAGAGATAAATTACTGAAGATTATGAAAATTATTTTTGAAAAAGCGGGAGTACCTAGTCATTTTAGGAAAATTTTAATTAAACCCTTTTATACGAAAAGGTGATAAGTGTGAATATGGTAATTATAAAGGCATTAGCTTGATTTCTTTAACAAACAAAATGCTTGGCGTAATGATACATGTTAGACAATGCTGTAGATGAAGTTTTAAGAGAAGAACATTGTGGTTTTTGGAAGGGCAGAGACTGCGTCGACCCACTTTTCACTCTTAGATTAACAATTGAGAAGTTTCAAAATGATCAGAGCCAGAGCCCTTTAGTCCTCAGTTTTATAGATTATGAACAGGCATTTGATAAAGCCAGTAGAAGAACATAGTGTTTTTTTTTTTTTTTTTTTTTTTTTTGTTTTTGTTTTTTTTTTTGTAGCCGGTAGAACAGTTTTTGGGAAGTTCCTATCCTTATTCTTGTATACTAGATAAATACAGTAAAGTAGTTAGTGCCATGCAGGGCCGTATCCAGTATTTTTTGGGGGGAGAGGGGGTTACAAAAGAATTTTTCGGGGGAGGGGGAGGATACAAAAAACTTTAAAAACACGTCAAAAATTTGTTTATATTCATTTTTGGGTACTTTCCCATTATGTGGACACCTATAAAAAGTCAATTTTGGTTAATGCTAATGAAATAAAACAAAATAGGATGAATATATAATAGTTTTTAAACAAATTTGGGCTATATATTTGCACATTAGGGGTGGGGGTAGGGGTGAAGCATTGCATATATTAAATATGTAAGCTAGCCTAACCTAGGTACCTTTTTCTCCCCCTAAACCCCCAAAAACAACAGATTGAATATTGTAAATTCAATGAAAAACCGCAATCTTCGATCGATTTAGATAACTATTACTGGTTTTACGAGTCTCCATCACTGCATTCATTCGACTGTCTATAGCCGAGGTGTCCATATAATGAGAAAGTACCCATTTTGTTACGTTTTTTACGAGTCGGACAAACATTTTGGTGTAAGGGTTAAAACCCCCTAATCCCTCCCCCCCCCCCATGGATACGGCCTTGGTACTATGTACGGAAGCAATATTGCTGCGGATAAGGCTATTCTTGCAATGCGTCTCTCTTGTTTCAACCTAGTCCAGGGGCCAAGACCTAAAAATGTGACACCTCCATGACACATCTGTTTCACGCAATCTGACAGCAGTTTCTAGTCATATCAAACCCGCTGATTACGATTATACCCGGGAATAGGTACCTCCGAGGGGTGATTGACCCTTAAAAAATGACCTGAGATATTAAATAGTACTATCTAGTGAATTTCACTTGCAGCCCAATACGTTTCGGTCCTTTTAGCTGCAACTTAACGTAAATGAGCAAAAATGTAAGCAAGTTAGTGATAAAAAAAAAAAAAAAAAAAAAAAAAAAAAAAAAAAAAAAAAAAAAAAAAAAAAAAAAAAAAAAAAAAATTGAATAAACTGTCTAAATTAGTTTATTGAGAAATCGTTTATAATCCTTATAGGATATAGATCATAAAATGAAAATATATTAATAGATAATAACATCAAAATTAGTTATCATCATCAGAATCCAACACACATGCACCTCCACAACTACATAGCAAGCTACAATTTTTTATTCCTTCACAGCCACAACGCGACCTGCAACCATTTGTACAACTGCAATATGGCGAGATTCTCCGGATCGAAAGTGGCCACTGAGGCAAGGAACTAGTTAATGGTATTACACCTTGGGCTTCGCTGAATACCCATCCGAAGTTGAAGGGACTGTGGATAATTGGAAGGGGTTTTAGAGCCTGAAGCATGATATGGAGTTGGAAAAGGACACACTTTATATGAAACCGAATAAGTGTTCTCGGTCGGCGGAATATTTTTTAGACCTTTCTTCTTATGGAATAGATGGACCCGAAGATCATTAAGTGACTTAAAGTCACCAGGCTTCTTACTGTACGCGACAACAACCAGCTTTCTGCATACCTGCGTCATTTCTTCTTCAAATGAAGCTAAGTTTGAAATGTCACTACCTGCTTCTGAATACCTGCTTCTGAATATTATTCTGCCTTTCTAGAGTTGTTATCTGCTTTACATTCATTTTCTTTTTTTTTTTGCTGCCTTTTAAGCTACAAAAAAGACAGCATGACTTGTATTCAAAGTTCTCTTTATGTGAGTTACTGTCTCTACGTAGTGTTTGCCTCCTTTTAGTTGACAAACACTGTGATTGAGTTTGGTTAGAAGACTCCTGATGACTTTTGCAGGAATAGAATTTCTGGCGGCTTACTCTGTGCCAGAACAAGTCTGTTTTAGAAAAGTTAGGCTTTGTAAAACTTTTTCTCAATGCCCTGTAGCCAAATGTACATGAACAGTTTGATGCCAAGAAGGAAATCACATGTTGAATGTCTGTAACTTTATGTAAAGGAGCACTTCGCGTTTCCTGACACTATAGGCATGATTCTGGTTTAAATACTGTATTCTTTGGACTGTGCATCAGCTTCAGGCTTTTTGAAGCAAGTTGATCCATTCTTCTGAAATAAATCTTATTTCAATACTACTGGAGTAGTTTAAATCTTATCCTGTTACATGAAATTGTAAGGTCACAATTTATGAAGAGAGAAGAATGTAACAGAAAAAGATATTTTGTAATGCTAGATTCAAACATTCTTGCCATTTTTCAGGATACTGCGCCCCTTTTTTTTACCATGTAGTGCCACTTGACAGAAATCAATTTTTGTTTAAAAAAGAAAAGATTTGAATAAGATTTTACAGATTTAGGAAGAAAGCTCAAAACAGATATGATTATTATAATTGGATAGAGTATTGATTTTTGAATTTAATGGTATGTTTATTTCTTAGGCTGAGTTCCAACCCACCTACCAGGGTAAGTTATCACAGTAAGCTCACAACCTGCAGAATAACATGGTAACAAGTGACCATAAGGTGACACCACTAGATTAATCTTAATACAAACATCACAATACAGAATTAAACAAGATTTCATCAGAATTTGCTGTTTTTGTGGAAGCAAATAAGTGAATTAAATACTCAATCTTGATATATTCAATCTTGTAACATATGCACTGTAACCCCAATACAATATTCTTGCTTTACAGTAAATCTCTGGTATTCCTAAGAAATTGCAAATATTAACCAGAGAAGTTAATATTATACTATGATTTTACTGCATTTACTTTGGTCAAAATATCAATTTCGTCTGAATGTCTTAACAACAACAATTTAGTAGCAAGTGACCTGTGTCCTAAAGTAATCAAACAGTGCATTAAGTGTATAACATCAACAGTAATTGTGTCCTAAAGACTTGTATTCAAAAATTTCTCCATGCATGTTGCTGTCTGCAAAGTATTTGCATTGTTTTAATCGACAAGCAATGTGATATAGTTTGGTCAGAAGACTCCTGGTAACTTTTGCAGGAATAGAATTTCTGGCAGCACACTCTGTGCTGGAACAGGCCTGTTTCAGAGAAATAGAGCTTTTTTAAAAAATTTTGCAATGTTCTGTAACAAAATATACAAGAGCAATTTGGTGATAAGAAGGAAATAACACATGAAATGTATATGAATTTATGTAAAGGACCACTTTCAGTTTGCTGACACAATAGGCATAATTTTGGTTGAAATACTTTATGCTTTGGACAATGCATTAGCTTCAGGCTTGTTGAAGCTAGTTAATCCATCCTTTTGAAAGAACTCCAAAGTTAAAATACTGTTTTAGCAGAATAAATCTTTTGTCCCTTACCTGATATTGCAAGGATTTACTTTATAAAGATAAAATAAAACAGGAAAATGAAACTTTCAGGGATGGGTCTACAATCTAAAGTATGTCTTGGGAAGACATTTTGAAGTACCTACCTCTACTTCTTCTCCCACTGGAGGGTCCTGGCCTTTAATGACCTTTAAAAATCTGTGTTTTACAAAAGTGAAACCTTGCTAAATAGATCTTCTGCTTAAAATGAATTACAACAAAATTGTTTTTCAGTTTCACAACTTTGTTCAGTCCCAATTTATAAGGTTTTAAAGATATGCAAATACATTTCCTAAATTGTGAAAAAAAAAAAAAAACAGTGATATGGCTTAAAATTCTACTCAAATAACAGGAATTGCATTTCCAGAACTAAAGCCAGAGAAAAAGAAACTGTTAACTGACAATTAAGGTAAAATGTTGTTTTGTCAAAATTTCAATAGTTATAGACCTGTCATGTAGACAAATTTCAGAACACTCTAGACAGAGAAGGAGTGGAAGTAGGTACTTCAAAATACCTTCCCGGGACATTCTTTAGCCTGTAGACCCATTCCTGAAAGGGTAAATATTTACCAAATCATATTATTGAGTTATGAATAAAGTGAATATACCACTTGATGCCTTTTTTTATGCTCTTTACAAGTATAATAATCATTTTGTTGGGAATGAATTTTAGCCCCTACCCTTGTATATACCAATTCAGGGTATATATTTGGGTCAATATCTACAAAATCATATTATTGAGTTAGGACAAAAGTGAATACGCCATTTGATGCCTTTTTTATGCTGATTACAAATATAATAAGCATTTCTATTGGAAATGAGTTTCAGCCCCCCCCCCCTATATAGGCCAATTCAGGGTTAGGTTAGGTATAGCCTATATAGTGGGTGGGGGGGGCTGAAATTCATTTCCGATAGAAATGCTTATTATATTCGTAATCAGCAAAAAAGGCATCAAATGGTGTATTCACTTTATTCCTAACTCAATAATATGATTTCGTAGATATTGACCTATATTTGCACATTAGGGGGTGGGGGGAAAGTTTATACTTACCTCTCATTTACATTAGAAATAAAATTTACCCCCACCCCCTAATCTGCAAATATATACCCTGAATTGTATAAACAGGGGGGGGAGGGTAAAATCGATTTTCTGACAAAAATGATTATTATATTTGCAAAAAGTCTAAAAAAAAGGCATGGAATGGTATATTCACTTAATTTGAAACTCAATAATATGATTTGGTAAATATTGACCAAAAAAAAGGCACTAAAAGAGCATTTTGAGCCTTTCTTGATTGTATTCATAGAGTATTGAATGATCCTTGATCCTTTCTTGATCCTTGATATAACTTCAAATTCTGTAGTCACAATAAAAATTGTGCTTTCAAAACTTAGACCCAAAGAAATCAATAAGCTAAACAGCCAAAACTGAGGTAGATAATTTCAGTCAAAATTTACATTGCCTGTCTCTTAAAAAAACCTCCCAAGGGTATAGTCTAGCCTATATTACACCCTAAATTCATTCCTGATAATCTCATTTTCCTACCTACCTGCTATTTTACAAGATAGAACAAAACTCATCTATAACTCTGCCTATTGTTGAAAAGAAACGAATTAAGAAAAGAAAAAGGACTGATAATTTCCTATTTAAGAAAAGAAATAGCCTAAGACTATTATAACCTAGAGGGTTCTGAACCTGTTAATAGTTCCTTTAAATTTCGATGGTTAAGGAGTAATCATACTTTTTTCTTCGGAATTCAATACTCTATCCAAATATAATGATTATTTCAAATACTAATTTTCTGTAATAACTTTAAATCTTCTTCTATTTAACAGCAGGCGGGCTTTTCAGTAAAACTATTTAGCCCTTTTCCTTTTGCTTCTCTCTGTGGGCTACAGAGCTACTGGCTTGATTGGCTCATATTTATTAGATATATTCAGATATCTTTCAGCAGATCTTTTGACTCTAGGAGTTCAAATATAAGATGATAGATGTCGATTTCTATGCTCTGTGTGCAGGTATAGTTGGCTAGGCTCTTGGCTGATAGTGGGATTTTGTGGTGTTAGAAGTATTTTAACAGTTTACAAAGCAAGGTATGTTGTGCAGACGTCAGCATATTACATTCAAATAGGCAATGGTCAATTGTTTCATTATTCATATTACAATGCCTGCAAAGAGGGGACAGGGGAATTGAGCCACTTGAATTAGAAAGCTTATATGAGAATGCAAGGAAATTTAGTCCATTTGTTCCAGAACGAATTCTATGATAAATTTTAGAAAGATACTTATTGGGAAAGGGGGGGGAAAGGATAGGATTAATCTTATTAAAATTAATATCTGATAGCCTCCATCGGTAAATATCTCTAATTGGGATTGGTCTCCCACTTGGCTGGTCAATATTTATAGCATTTTTTGCTATTTCATCAACCTGATGATTTACCACTTATGCCAGAGTGGCTAGGAATGTACTGAAAGTAAGTTTTTATGCCACTTGAAGCAAGATTATCAATAATACTGAGACAATGATAAGTGTCAATGTCCAACTTATATTGAGGAGCTGAGGCCAGCAACTCAAGGCTTGATAAAGAGTCGGAATAGATGATAATATTATTCGAATTTTCAATCAAAGGTTGGTTTTGCTTAAGGTGTTCTAATGCCATGATTATGGCTTTTAACTCAGCAGACATTATAGATAAATTATTAAATAATCTCTCGCCCATTGCAATTTTCAGGTGAGGAAGGAAAACACCACTTGCAACCTTCTCATCCATTTTTGACCCATCAACAAATATTTGGAAGTGATTTTTATAGGTAATTGTATTAAGTTCTGCAAATTTTTTCTGGACAAAAGCAATGGGGGTTAAATCTTTATTCCATTTTGAAAATTCAGTATTTATTATGGGAAATGACCAATTCCATGGAGGGGATTGGGGGAAAGTAGGTGCAATAGACTTTGCTGGTACAGGGAACTTCTTTTGAATATTGGCATACTCATCTGCAATACCTCTATACATGGCTGGATTTCTTAACCAATTATGTAATGTGTGTGAGCTATTTGATTCAATTTTTGTAAGATGTTTTATCAAGAGAAAGCTACGTCTCTCCCTTATTGTTGTTAATCCACTCTCCATAAGCAGAAACTTGGTGCTTGTGGGTTTCCTAAGACCAAATATGAGACGTATTATATCATTTTGTGTTGTTTCAATTTTTTGCATCTGGGTCTTTGCACATGCACCATAGACAATGAGCCCATAGTCAATTTGGGGTCTTATATGTGATTTATAAAACTGGAGTAAGGTTTTCTCCTTACAACCCCAGGGTGTGGAAAGAAGTCTTTTTAGTATATTTGCTTTTCTATAACATTTTTTTATTGTGTTTGAAATGTGGAGGTGGAAATTAAGTTTTTGGTCAAGCATGAGACCTAGGTAATTAATATTAATATCTTCTGGAATAGTTGTTTTTATTTAGAGTTAGTTTTGCATTAACATGGTTTCGCTTCCGGTGAAATTGGATTATTTTTGACTTGGTGGGTGCAATGGGTAAATCTGAATGTTGAGAGAATTTTTCAAACTGGAAAAGTGACTTCTGCAGATTTGACTGTGCTATCTGAAAGGTGTTGCCAGATGACCATAGCACCAGATCATCAGCATATTGTAGATTCGTGTGGGGCAGGTTCATGTCCCAGAGATATAGGGCAAAAAGGAGGCAACTGAGGACCGCTCCCTGAGGTAGGCCTTTGGATACTGTCTTTTGGGGTGAAGAGGCTGAACCAACACAAACAATGAAACTTCGCACTTCTATGAAGGATTTAATAAAGGATACTAGCTTAGGAGGTACTCCAAGGTTTGCAAGTTTATTTAAAAGGATTTGGTGGTTCACATTGTCATAAGCTCCTTCAAAATCTAGGAAAGCTGCCACTAGAATATTATTTTTTGAGAAAGATTCATTTATTGCATTTGTTAGCAAAATGAAAGTATCTGTTGAGGAGTGGTATTTCCTGAATCCAGTTTGAGTGTGTGGGATCATGTTATTTTTCTCAACAAACCAGAGGAGTCTGTGATAAATCATTTTCTCCATTATTTTCCCCATCACAGGTGTAATCATTATGGGCCTATAAGACTCAGGGTTATCTTTTGGTTTATTTTTCTTTAGGATTGGTAGGAGGGACGAACATTTCCATATATTGGGGAACCTAGAAGATGCCCAAGCGTGATTATAACAATTTAGCAGTTCTTGTTTGTATGAAGGTGTGAGATTCTTTATCCATGTAGGGTGTATATTGTCATAGCTACTGCTAGTTTTGGACCTAATATGATGTATTGCATTATTCAATTCCTGGATTGAAAATGGATTAGTTATGTACTCGGATCCTGGGCGTGGTTGGTAACTAGGGTTCATAGGAATTGTGGACAGCTTGCTTTGATTATTTGATCTTAGCTTATTAACAAAAAGAGTTGCAAATAGGTTAGCCTTTTCATTATCATTGCCATAATGGGTATTATTATGTATAAGCTCATACAGGAGTGGGTTGGGAGAAGTCTTTTTCCCACATATGTGGCTTATGACTTTATGTATAATTGGCTCATTTGTTTCTCTTGAGAGATTATTTGCAAAATTATTCCAGTATTTATATTTAGCATCTATTATAGTCCTTTTTAGATTAGATTCTGCTTGTAATTTTTTAAATATGTAGTAGGTGTTGGTTTTTTTATGAATTCTGTCCTAGCTGCCTTTTTTATCCTCCATTTATTTAGGCACTCATTTGTCCACCATGCTTTAGGAATTTGTTTAGGGAATGTTTTCTTAGGTGTTGTCCTGGGGATAGCATGATTAGCTGTATTTATTAGTAAAGATGTCAATGCTTCAGCATGTGTGTCAACTGTTGTCTTAGAAATGCATGAACTTTGGGTGAAACTTGTAATTTCATCATTTAGCTTATTTTGGAAAATAGACCAATTTGCTTTAGTGTTGATATATTTGGATGTATGAGATAAAGTTTCAGCAGGTTCATTTAGGGAGCAAACTATAGCAAAGTGGTCTGTACATAGACTATCAATTTTATTTATGTAAATTTTGTTCAAAAAATTTAAAGACACAATTTGTAGGTCAATTGTGGAGAAATTGCCACTTTTGGGGTTGAAATAAGTATTCAGGTTTGGAGGGGTAGCAACAACTAATTCATTATTATTTGAAGTCATATGCTCAATAAATTTACCAGCTTTATTTGCTGGTTTATTCCCCCACAAAAGGCTGTGGGCATTGAAATCTCCACAAATAATGATATTTTTTAACATATTAGAATTATTTATATAATTAAAGAAATCCTTGGCATCTTTAGTTTGGCCATTAGGGTTATAAAAGCTTATTATGTAGGTTTTTAAATTATTCAGCCAAACACTTATACCAATTACATCAACATCATTTTCAAAATCTGGAAAATTGATGCCACAAAATTTTATATTATTATTAACTAATAAAGCTACACCACCTCCTTTTCTCTCTGAAGATCTATCCTTTCTCAGGATAGTATATCCCAGAGACTTAATTTGTTGATTTTGGGTTAAATGAGTTTCTTGGAGGCAAGCAATATTAATTGAATTATTATTCATAAATGATGTTAGTTCATTTAGCTTATTTTCTGTGAGTGATCTTACATTCCATTGGAGTATTGATAAATGTTGTGTTGTTGATTTATTCTTCATATAAATGTGTATCAATGTTCAGCTTTGTTAAGATTAAAGCAAGATCTTTTTTTGCTTGAATGAGCATATCATCTGGGATGTAAATTTTTGCCAATTCTGCAATAATTTTTGTTTTCTGTAGTTGATGTATGTTCATGGCCTGAACTGCATTACAGTTTAGAATGAATAAGCATATATTTGGGGATTGCATTTTGGTAGTGCATCCTGTTTGTTGGTTAATGGATTGATTCCTGGTAGTGTTTCTGGTTTGTTTCTTCTTGGGAGGGAGGGCCAGGCTGGCCTCATCTCACCGGACAAGGAGGCTTGTTGGCTTGGTGATTGCTTCTGATAGGGATTTGAGCTAGGGGGCTTAGAAGATGGTGTTTTATGTGGGGTGCTTGATGCATTGGGGGCATTTGACTTGGGGGTTTTGGTTGGTTTCATTACAGGCTTTATTTGGTATTGTTGGGCAGCATTTGCTTCCATTGCTGCAAAGGGGTATGGGATTGCCTTCTCTGTTGATATTTGGAGTGTTAGAGCTCTTTTCTTGTATGCAGGCATAATGATTTATTTGTAGATTCATGTGGGCCTTTGCAATTGATGCATGTAGGCTGAGTGTTGTTTGCAAGTTGTCAGCTCTTTAGGATGGAAAGATTTACAATTACTACACTCTTGGAGAATTTCATTGCATTTGTTTGTTGTGTGTCCCAGTTTGAAACACTTCTGACACTGAATAGGCTTAGGTTTGTATTCCTTGTGTGGTTTGATTTGCCCAAATAGGAATAATTTTTCTGGGATATCAATTTTATCCTTCAGTGTGAATAAGAAGGATCTACTAGTTTTTAGGCCATTAGAGTTGGGTTTTCCAAGTTGGGTAACATCCTCAACTGGGATTGTGTTTCCAGCCCTATCTGAAAGGCCTTCTTTTAACTCCTGAGTAGATATCTCTGGGGAACATTATAAACTACTATTTTTGTTGGTGATTGTTTTGGGTTCCAATTAGATGCAATAATTGGGGTATTCAGAAGGGATTTAAGGTTAATTATTGTATCTGCTGATTTCTGATCTTCTACAGCTATTAGCAGAGATCCATCACGGTTAATGTTAAGAGAGAACATTGATTTTAGCAATTTAAAAATTTTAACTTTTATTGCAGTGATCATTTTTATTTCAAAGGGGGTAGTGGGAGTAATTTTAAGGTAAATTCCTAAGTTTTTGGAGGGAGGATCTTGGGCAGGGAGAGGGGAAATGCTTTTAATTGGGGAGATTTTTTTCCTTTTTTTAGAACTTCTAGAGAGGACCTCTTGAAACCCATTATCATCATTTATAGTTATATTAGCCCCTACACTTATCATTGTCCTATTCTCCGAAATTGAGCTATCATTTGAACTTTAAGAAAGTGTGCTTGACCAGCCAACATGGGTATCTTTCACTATGGCACATTCACTGGAATTTGATTTGGGATCTGGGGGGACATTTTTTTTTGGAGGACTTCTAAACATTGCCTATTGGAAAAAGCTTTAAACAGAGAAAAAACAAAACTAAAGCAAGAAGGGAAAATGGAATGATATCAAACCGTCTGCACTATACTATGGGGAGGAGAACACCACAGTATAGCCATGAGGATGAGTTGAGCAGGATTGGTTTGGTATAACTGCTGATTAGAAGCGATAATAATTCACAAGAAAATTTGTTTTAATTTTCTTATAGAGTTGCTGTTGTGTTGGAAAACTTTATTTGTTGACCATTATTTCTCTTTCTTCTTTAAATTGCACGCGTCGCATAAGCCTTAAACAGATAGATAGTTTTTTCCTAATCTTTCAGGTCATTTTTAAGGGTCAATCACCCCTCGGAGGTACCTATTCCCGGGTATAATCGTAATCAGCGTGTTCGATATGACTAGAAACTGCTTTCAAATTGCGTGAAACAGATGTGTCATGACGACCTGAAAATAAGCGTGTTTTTGTCTACTGGCCCCCGTACTAACCCGTGTATCTGTAAATTGAATCAACTGTGACGAAACAAAAACTGGAAATACAAGTTATGAGTGACAGAAATGCTTTGAAAATCTATAATTTGGGCTATATATTTGCACATTAGGGGGGGGGGTAAAATCTAAGGTACTCTTCTGAAATACAGGACACATGTGAGAAGTGAAGTTTGGTTAATGCTAATGAAATAAAACAAAATAGGATATAATACTCTATGAAATATAATACTTTATGAACAAGTTAGGGCTATATATTTGCACATTAGGGGGGGGGGGAAAGCATAGCATATATTAAATACGTAATTTAATCTAACCTAACCTAGCTACCTTTTAGTCCCCCTAAACCCCAAAAAACTAAAGCTGAAATCTTTGTCACGGACTGAGCAATATCTCACTATACAGCGAAACCTGTTTATCACTACCGGTTTTGAGATTTGAATGCGGTCTTTCTTTCATGTGTCCTGTATTTCGGAAGAGTACCAAATATAGCGAGTCTGCAGAATTGTTTCTTTAGGATTAACCTCACTTCTTGGGTGTGTTTGGTATAATACATTGGTACCAGGTCGGTACTTATGCATTATGCGGGCACCGCGAAGAAGTCAAGTTTGGTTAATGCTAATGAAATAAAATAGGACGAATATATAATGGTTCAGAAACAAATTTGGGCTATATACTTACACATTGGGGGGGGGGGGTAAAGCATAGCATACATTAAATACGTAACCTAACCTGACCTAACCTTACGTAGCCTCCCCCCCCCCAAACCTAAAGAAAACAATCGTTTGAATATTGTAAAATCCATGAGAAACAACGCTTTCCAATCACTTCAGGTCTCTGAAATAGCCGTTTGACGGGTTTTGTCGGGTGACTGTAGCATTTCCCGTTTAACATTCCACATACAGTATATAGTGGTGCCCGCATAATGCACCAGTACCACCAGGTCTTTTTATAGTATCGCCTCCTCCCGCCTCTAAGTAAAGGGACTTATGCATTTTGCGGGCATCGCTATATACTATGTGTGGAATGTCCAACGGGAAATGATACTGTCATCTGACAAAACCCGTCAAACGGCCATGTGCAAGACCTAAATTGATTGCAAAGCCTTGTTTTTCATGGATTTTACAATATTTTAAACGATTGTTTTTTTGGGGTTTAGGGGGGGAGGTACCTAGGTTAGATTACGCATTTAATATATGCTTTGCTTTACCCCCCCCCCCACCCCCCTCACCCCCTAATGTGCAAATATATAGCCCAAATTTGTTTCTAAACTATTATATATTCATCCTTTTTTTTTTATTTCATTAGCATTAACCAAACTTGACTTCTTCACGGTACCAGCATAATGCATAAGTACCGGATATACCTTTGAATGCTTAAAGTAGTAATTTCACAATACCCGCCATTTTCTTTTTCTTTCAGAATATGCTTTCGCAATGTAGCTTGTTTTTTCCTTCTAGCAGCCTACTGTTAAAAATCCGGATAGAACTAGAACTAGTCACATCACATCCTCTCTCGTTACGAAACATTTTCCTCATTCGAAGCATCACTTGGATACAAATAATGATGTGACAAAACCAAATTCAGTTTCAGGGTTTTGCTTTTGCAAACTACTTGGACGAATAGCAGCATTATCAATGTGCCTCGAGGCAAATGAACAATATCGTGGATGCTTAGTACGCATCATGTTGGTGCTAACGAAACTAATTTTCTACGTGGTTTTTTTTGTAGCTAACATTCCGCATCTTTGGGCTGCTACAGCCAAATGTCGTCGTTAATGCTTCCTCGATCAAGCGATAAAAATTCTCATTTTTTATAATAAAATTCAGAACTGCTACATCTGTATTATCTAAGTGCCTATACCTATGTATATATCGTAACCACCGTTTTGCACCTCACAGTGGGAAAACCAAATTGTTCGGGAGGCAAAAATTTCCCCTACCCTTTATCCCAAATAAATTCATGCACTTGCTCCTTTGCTACTTTTTGTAAAATCGGATTTGTTATCTAAGCTAACAAAATATTAAAATTGTGCAATGCAGTAACTCGAGTTATGCCTATTTTATTGTATTAAATATTATCATTGAAAATCAAAAGAGCTCCCATCTGTTTTGCAGGTTCTTTTTTTGAAGCTGTTGTATACACTGATTTGAGATAAGTGACGCTTGGCTAAAATGCTTGTGGTTTTGGCAAAGTTGTAGCGGGAAAACGATAAACTAGCACTCAAATTTTTAGATTCCAAATATTATAAACATGAAACTGAAAATTTATTTCCATTAGGCGTAAAATAGATCGAACGTATTTCGAAAGAAGTGTTCCAGGATGACTTTAAGAATAATTAAATAAATAAAAACTAGTTTTTTCAACTGAAAGTAAGGAGCAACTTACTTAAAACGAACAGAAATTATTACGTATGTGAAAGGGGTTTCCCCCTCCTCAACACCTCACTCTTTACGCTAAAGTTTTTTAGTACTTTTAAAAAAGCGTCTTATTGTTCTAATTAGATGGCAATTGTGTTTCAGGAGTCATTCTTAAAGAATCAGAACAAAATTCAAACTTTAGCGTAAAGAGCGAGGTGTTGCGGAGGGGGCAACCCACACTATATACGTAATCATTTATGTTCGTTTTGAGTTTTAATGTTGCTCCTTACTTTCAGTTAAAAAAAACTTGTTTTTTTAATTTAATTTCCGATCATTTTTTTAAATAATAGCCTACCAGAAAGTCTGGCCCCACCTCCACGGAAATATTCTCTAAACAATTCAATCCGGGTGAAAATTTACCCCGGACAATTCCTCTTAACTACTCCGCGCGTAAAATTGAGACGGAAAAGAAAAAGCAAGACATGTAAAAAGAATTTTGTATAAGAATTCTGGCAAATTCCCTCGTGTATAATTTCCCCTGACAAGTTCACTCCCCACGGAAACTTCCCTCCCCACGGAAAAAAACCCTAGCAGAAAATTTGTCCCCCCCACGCGAAAATGTATGCACACATCCCAATAACAAATACTATGCGCATACAATGGGCAAATTTTATAACTTACAAGACCTTTCCGCTGGTCCTGTGTGGCGGGGGAGGGTTATGTTATACTCCAAGATATAGTTATTGGGCCTTTCAACCATGATGAACAAAATGGATATCTCAAAACTATGATGGGACGATTTTGGAATAAAGGGCGGGGGAGGGGACCCAGTTGCCCTCCAATTTTTTTGGTCACTTAAAAAGGGCACTAGAACTTTTAATTTCCGTTCGAATGGGGAAATGAATTTCCCTCTCCCAATAATCTAGGACCACTGGGTTGATACGATCACCCCTAAAAAAAAAAATAATAATAAATAAAAAAGAAATAAATAAACACGCATCCGTAATCTTTCTTCTGGCAAAAAACACAAAATCCCACATTTTTCAGATAAGAGCTTGAAACGTACACAGTTGGGTTCTCTGATACGCTGAATCTGATGGTGTGATTTTCATTAAGATCACTTGACTTTTAGGGAGGCGTTTTCCCCTTTTTCGAAAACCAGGAAAATTTTCTCAGGCTCGTAACCTTTGAAGGTTAAGACTAAACTTCATGAAATTTATATATTTGAAATAAGCATAAAAAGGCAATTCTTTTGATATATCTATTAGTATCGAAATTCCTTCTTTTAGGGTTTCGGTTACTATTGAGCCGGGTCGCTCCTTACTTACAGTTCGTTACCATGAACTGTTTGATACCCGTTACTAGGAGTCAGACGCTGCTCTGTGAGGGAGGAGGTCTATTCCAGGCACGAAATCAGGAATGCGGGGAGGGCTTTGTATCCACTCTTTGATCTTGATATTTTTATGGTTATTCCTATATTTTCTTGTATTTTCCATATAATTTGTTTGCATTTTAGTTTTGTGTTTTTGAACTTTCTCTCCCCTTAAAAAATAAAAAAAATCGCGCCTGTCCCGTTCAATTAGATATGATATGACAAGATTGCGCGTGTTTTAAGCCATAATATGCCCATATGAACAAAGATTGATAAACAAAAAGAACAAATGTCATCACTGAGGTTCCATAGAAATATAATAATTTAACTCATTTTCAAAATGAACTAAAAAGAAGAAAATGATTTTTTTCGATGATCTATGACAATAAGTAAAAACCAGAGGCACAAGTTGCATTGGGCTTTATATAACAGATATCAAATTGACCAAGTTATAAACGCATTAATGAAAAAAGTCGGTGAGTTGAGGAAAACGAATTAAAATGATCAATTTATGTAAAGCCCGATCCATTTTCCGCTCCTCGTTTTCATAGGCTATTGATTTCGATATTTTCGTCTTCCGATTTTATTGTTTGTAAATTACATTCATTCTTGTGCAAACGTTTATGCGCTTAATATTTTTACCTACTATGCCCTCTCGGTTTCCAATTAAAACCAGTTTGATTTCGAATTCCATTTTGAGTTTCTTAAAAACTTATTTTATCTGATGCTTGAACCTAAGTTACAACGGCCACGTGTAAGTATACTTACCGCTTTGTTATCAAGTCTTAAAAAAAAATCATAATTATAAAAAGACGGTGTAAAAAGTCGGTAAGTTGGGAAAACGAGTTAAAATAAAAAAGAACAAGTAAACAGCGCATATAATAAAAAATGATGGTACTTGTCTATTAAAGCGTCTATGTATATAGAAGCTAAGTAGAACCGGTTTTCATTGAGTTTGCGATCTGTATTGAATGAGCTAATCATGGCTTCAGCGGCAGCTGCAACCTAGTAGAGAGCGAACCACGGCCCATAGTAACCAAAAGTTAAAAACATGCTTAGAAAAAAAACTGCCCAGTGAAAAAATTGCCATTTGACACTGATTCAGGAATGGTAACTGTCATTTCGGTTCCTATTAAAAATAGAGTTTATTGGGAAAACAAATTTATGGTCATTTCGAATAAAAGCCTGAAACCTCTCGGAAATGGAGATCAAAATGAAAAGTGTACCATTGGAATCAGCATAGTCGAAACCCTCATTCAGGTAAATTACAGTCCCCTTGAAAAACAAGAAAAATCACTTTTGTATGGGTAGCACTGATCTGTCTTTTTTTTCCAGGGCTAGTTGTTTACCAGAACATCATAGAGAGATGCTTAATCGCTCATTCAAAAGCTGTTTCTCACATCTACATGCTTTTCATAAATTCAACCTTCTGCAAGTGCCATATGACACAAAAATGGCACATTCTGTGCCATTTCTCAAGCGGTGGGGCTAGTGGGCTACAAAAACATCGTAGACAGATGTTTAATAGCTCACATAAAAGCTATTTCTCATATCTGCGTTTTATTTGTAAATTCTACCACCTGCGACTGCCAAATGGCACTATTAATGCCATGTCTCAAGTGGAAAAGCTAGGGGCTAGTGGGCTGCCAGAACTTCTTAGACAGATGTTTAATGGCTGATTTGAAAGCTATTGCTCATTTCTACGTGCTTTTAATCAATTTTGCCATCCGTAAGTTCCAGATAGCACAAAAAACGGCACCTTTTGTGCCACTTCTTAAGTTGAAAAGCTTCGAAGTATAAAACGGTACCAATGTAATAATTATAGTCCAAAACCCTTAACTAGAGATTTAAATGGGACCCTTCCCGTATACTCCCCCTCCCAGCCCCCTTAATAAGTCTCATTAGTCCGTTGGGAGAATTTACTATGAACTCTTTAAGACGGTCAGAACCAAAAGTCAAAAATCTTGTTTAGGAAAAAACTGCCTAGTGGAAACAAATTGCCATCTGACACTGATTGAGGAATGGTAACTATTATTTTGGTTCGTCTTAAAAGTAAAAGGTTATTGCGTGAAGGAACTTATGATGATTTCGAAAAAAGCTTGAAACCCCTCGAAAATGGCGTCAGACCAAATAAAAAGTGTACCATTGGAATCACCATGGTCGAAAACCTTGTACAGAGAAATTACAGTCCCCCTCCTTGAACAACAACGAAAATGACTTTTTCCTTGTTGTAGTACTGATGTGTCTCCCGTTTTTTTTTTTTTTTTTTTTTTTTTTTTTTTTTTTTTTTTTTTTTTTTTTTTTTTTTTTTTTTTATATCGGGGCTAGGGGGTGACCAGAAAATCATAGAGAGATGTATAATAGCTCATTCGAACGGAAATTAACTTTTCTTGTGTCCTTTTTAAGTGACCAAAAAGATTGGAGGGCAACTAGCCCCCCTCCCTGAAGGCCCCCCCCCTCCTCCAAAGTCATCCAATCACATTTTGATAAAGCCATTTTGTTCAACATAGTTCAAAGATCAAATATATTTGGTTTTGGTGATGATACGACCCTCCATTGTCCCTGGGAAAGATGTGCACACTGTATCGGTATTGGGCGTATTTATATCACGCGTATCGGTGTGAGCGTATTGTTATTGGGCGTATTGGTATCGCATGTATCTAGACAGATTTTAATGGTTTATATAAAATATATTGCTCATATCTACGTCCAGTGGCGTAATTTCGTCAAAATCCTGGGGGGGGGGGCAAAGTTGGAGCCAATTTTCCCAAATCAAGTGAAAATTATAGTGAAAACCGAAAAATTAGCCATATATTGCCATAGAGGCCAAGATATTCTAAATAAAACTGACCCGTTTCTCTGGATGCTTGAATTATGAATGCTTTATCTTAGTTTTGACGAGATTTTTTGCAGAAACTAAATTTCAGCTGGGGGGCAAACTTGAGTTTGGAGGAGGAAGTTGCCTCCCCGTACCCCATATCAAATTACGCTCCTTTCTACGTCCTTCCTATAAATCCCACCATCAGCGATTAACTTTAAAAAACAAAAAAAATTGGTAGCATAAGCCTATGCCCTGTTGAAAGAAATATTACTGGTACTTATGTATCATGGTTGCAGCGGTAGATACAAAAGCTACCAAGTGAAAAAAAAATGCCATCTGACACTGATTCAGGAATGGTGACTATTATTTCGGTTTGTCTTAAAAGTAAAAGTTTATTGCAAAAAGAAATTTATGGTGGTTTCGAAAAAAAACCTGAAACCCTTCGAAATTGGCGTCAGATCAAAATGAAAAGTCTGCCATTGGAATCAGCATGGTTGAAAACCTTTTGCTGGGCAATTACAGTCCCCCTCCTTGAACAACAAAGAAAAGCGCTTTTTTTGCATCAGTAGCACTGATCTGTCTCCCTTCTTTTATTCGTTTTTTTCTAGCAGGGCTAGGGGGTGGCCAGAGCATAATAGAGAGATGTGTAATAGCTCATTCGAAAGGGAATTAAATTTTTAAGTGCCCTTTTTAAGTGACCAAAAAGAATGGAGGGCAAGTAGGCCCCCTCCTTACCAGCCCCCTCCCCTAAAGTCATCCAATCAAAATTTTTGAGATATCCATTTTGTTCAACATAGTTCAAAGTTCCAGTACCTATGGTTTTAGTGATGATATGACCCTCCATAGTCCCTGGGGAAAGGGTT
Source organism: Artemia sinica (assembly GCA_027921565.1). NCBI lineage: Eukaryota > Metazoa > Arthropoda > Branchiopoda > Anostraca > Artemiidae > Artemia > Artemia sinica. The sequence continues at coordinate 37,878,905 of CM051265.1, forward strand.
GTACGCTGTATTGGTATCGGACGTATTGATATCACGCGTATCGGTATAAGCGTATTGTTTAGTGGGAGATTTGATATCGCATGTATCTTAGAAAAATTTTAAGTAGCTCATATAAAAGATATTGCTCATGTATACGTCCTTCCTTCCTATGAATTCCTCGATCATTAAGTTCCAAAAGGCACTGAAAAACAGCATTTTGGGTGCCTTGTCTCAAGTGTAAAAGCTGGGGCTATTGGGCTACCAGAACATTTTAAAATGACGTTTAGTGGCTTATTTGAAAGCTGTTGCTTATATCTTCGTGATTTTGATCAATTCTATCATCCGCTAAGTGTGATGTAGCACTAAAAACAGAGGGGTAATTTTGGCAAAACCCTGGGGGGGGGGGAGCAAAGGTGGACCTTATTTTCCCAGATCAAATGAAGATGTCAGTGAGAAATAAAAAAAAACCTTATAGTACAATAAATGCTAAACATACTAAAGAAAACTGGCCCCTTTCTCTGAATTATGCAGGCTTATCTTAGTTTTGACAAGACTTTTGAAGAAACTAAATTTCAGCTGGGGAGGGGACAATTGCCCCCTACCCCATAACAAATTACGTCCTGACAAAAAAACAACACTCTTGGTGTCACTTCTTAAGTAGATAATGCAAATATTGCAGACATATAAATAAAATCTACAAATTAATTCATCGAAATGATTTTACATCGATCTTTTATGTAATTATCTTAACTTTTAGTTACTATGTGCCGTGTTTTGTTCTTTACTAGGTTTTCAGCTATATCCGATGAAACTAGCATAGGCTCCATTTATAATGAAACTTAATCGCTTCTTTATGTAACTCTTTTTCGATATTGTCTCCCCTGTATATTCTTTCATAATATACAAGCGTTGGTGGCTCCGTCAGTAGAGCTTAGGCCTTGCATTCACAACGCGTCGAGTTCGAACTTCATCCTGAGCAAATTTTTTGTATAAATGAATGATGCTGGTTTCTAGGAAAGTAATAAGGTTTTATTAGAAAATTTTAGTCTTCTAGTAATATTCAGTTATTATGAGCTTTACTATTCGTTCTTTGCTTTAACTAGCTGCAAAAAAAAAAAAAGAAAAACCAAAATACAATAATAAGTTGGTACTTGTTTATTATTCGATACACCCTCGAGAAATGAAGTTGTCTTTTTTACCATGGCTACTGTAGAATGGTCAAAAGTCTCTGATGGTAGAATGGTGAGCAAAGGTTGTGCATGAAAATGTAGTTTTTTTGTAAAACGTGATACTAGTTGCCCTCGACTTTTTTGGTCACTCAAAAAGGGCAATATAACTTTTAATTTCCGTTCGAATGAGCCCTCTTGCGACATTCTAGGGCCGCTGGGTCGATACAATCACCCTTGGGAAAAAGAAAAAACAAATCAACATGCATCCGTGATCTTTCTTCTGGCAAAAAATACAAAATTCCACATTTTTACAGATAGGAGCTTGAAACCTCTACACATTCTGTGACTTTTAGGGGGTGTTTCGCCCTTTTTCGAGAATAAGGCAAATTTTCTCAAGCTAGCAGCCATTGATGGGTAAGACCAAACTTAATAAAACTTATCAAGGAGGCACACTTGTGCCTCTATAAAGAGGCGACCCACCACAATGTTAAGCGATTTCAGGTCCTAGAGGTCGCAGAGAGACGGCGGTAATCGCATTTTGTAGCCCAAGCTCAAACTAAGAAACTTGCAAAATTTCATCCTCCTCCGACTTTATCTTCATGGGGTAAACTGGGCCGGAAGTTTGGACCCTCCCACCACAGCCCCCCTTTAACGTTGTCCGATTGGGCTGAAATTTAGAGGTTAAGCTTTCCTAGGGCCCGGGAGCTTATCCTCGAAATTTCAGCTCAATCCGATCACTCCTTCCCTGTTTTCAAAAAACCAAATATAGCCACTTAAAATTCATTTCTTTTTTTTTCTTATCCACGCCTACAGGCCACAGTTGGCAACTGATCCGGTTGAATGAGGACTCATTCGAAGCAGAATTCGACCTGTTAGGACCTTTTGATATTTTCAGACCGAAAAAATTATCCCCCGAATTTACATTTACGAAAAACCTTAGTTTTTTTTCAAATAATACAGATAAACAGGTTAGACATGCTTTGTTATGAAAATATCTGCGCGTCAATTTTCATAACAAAGCATGTCTAACCTGTTTATGTGTATTATTTGAAAAAAACTACGTTTTCTAAAGAGTTAAAGAGGCTGAGTTACAAGATCAACCCTTAAAACGTATAGGGATTAGGAGGCACAGTTGGGGGGGGGGCTGTTAAAGAGGCTGAGTCACAAGTTCGAACCTTAAAACGTACAGGGATTAGGAGGCACCCTGTACGACGTGATTTGAGTATTCAGGAATTAAAAGCCTTAACACAAGAATGTTCAAGAGAGGGGGGTTTGGGGGGCGGCAGCCCCCCAACTTCAACTCAGCTAACAGTTAGTCAAGCAATAATAAGTAATAAACTGTACAAAAACGTGCAGAAATTATTTGAAAAAAACTACGTTTTCTAAAGAGTTAAAGAGGCTGAGTTACAAGGTCGAACCTTAAAACGCACAGGGATTAGGAGGCACAGTTGGGGGGCTGCCGCCCCCCAAACCCCCCGCTTTCGCAGCCTTTAAATAAAAAAAAAAGTTTTCTAAACTGAAAGTAAGGAGCGACATTAAATCTTAAAACGAACAGAAATTATTCCGTATATGAAAGAGGCTGTGCCCTCCTCAACGCCTCGCTCTTTACGCTAAAGTTTTTATTGTTTAAAAAAGAGTTGTGAGAAAGTCAAACTTTAGCGTAAAGAGCGAGGCGTTGAGGAGGGCACAGCCTCTTTCATATACGGAATAATTTCTGTTCGTTTTAAGATTTAATGTCGCTCCTTACTTTCAGTTTAAAAAACTTTTTTTTTTTATTTAAAGGCTGCGAAAGCGGGGATTTGGGGGGCGGCAGCCCCCCAACTGTGCCGCCTAATCCCTGTACGTTTTAAGGTTCGACCTTGTAACTCAGCCTCTTTAACTCTTTAGAAAACGTAGTTTTTTTCAAATAATATATTTAAAATCAGCATAAAAATTCAACTATTGTTGGTATCAATATTCTGTAACTCATAACTTTTGATAGGTAGGACTAAACTTGATGAAACTTATATATCTAAAATCAGTATAAAAATCCGATTCTTTTGATCTATCTATTGATCTCAAAATTCCGTCTTTTAGAGTTTCGGTTACTACTGATCCCGGTCGCCTCTTACAGTTCGTTACCACGAACTGTTTGAAAAGCTTGGAAGTATTAAACGAGATGATCATTGTAATAATTATGGTCCAAAGCCCTTCACTGGAGGTTTGCAAGAACACCTCCCGTAAGTAATTCCTCCAAGCCCCCTTAATAAGCTAGCCAATTAAGGTGCAAAAACTAATATATAAAATCAGATTATTAGAGGCGTGGTTCTATTAGTACAGCGTTGGACTTCAAATTAGAGTGTCTTTGGTTCGATTCTTAATTGTTTTTTTTTTCCAATCACGGTTTTGTCCCCTTCTATGGGACAAAACCGAAAATATGATCATTTTCAGATAATTTCACTGTTTTTTATAAATGTGATGCACTCATTTTTAAAGCATGACCCGGGAAGGTATTTTGTCAAGCATTTTGATTCAAAAGGGAATAGAGGTCATCCAGTTCATGGTTTGCAACGACATTCTTAGTAGATCACTAAATCCATACCCCAACGTACGGCGTAATTTTTTACGCCGCTCTGAAAGTCAGCTATTTTTTCCCGCGCGGAAAAACGCAAAACGGCACGATGAGCGCGTCGGAAAATGGTTCTCTCCTAGTCCGATTTTCCATATTTTCCTGCACATGTCTGCCAAATTTCATGCTTTTACCATAAAATGCATACATCTGACGCTTATGTACCTAACTACATTTTTTAAGTGCTGAAAAGGATTTTAACGCAACCAGCCTCCCTCCCGTAGCCTTTTCTGCAACCCATCCCCACCGTAACCCCTTGATATTGGGTAAAAATTTTGAGATAGTCATCATGTTGAAAAATGTCAAAAGATCGAATAAGTATACCTCCAGAGTCGACTTTGCCCCCAAAGGCCCTAAACGGGCCTTTCGGAACTCGCAAGATCGGAAAAGCGGAAAAGACCCGTGAATACAAGGACGAGCTAGAAAGAAAAAAGAAACTGGAGAAAAAAGGACAAGATACTGATAGCGAAGATGAAGAGTTCCAAGAGACTCACAGCAGGAGTAGCTCCCTGCCGGGAGTACTCACTAGGGGTATAAAAATTAACAAAAGATCGCAAAGAACAGAATCACAGACAGGGCAAGCTGAACTTTCCAGCCGACTTGAAAGCATCGAAGGTATGATCGATAGTGTGGAAGAAATCGTGCAGAGCAGCAACAGCCCTTCGGCAAGCTAAGCTTTGGAACTAATCGATTACGCTGAAACGTCTTTCTCGTCAGTAGAAGGATTAGAAACCAAGAAAGCAAGAACTAGAGAAAATGCAGATGACATGGTGATAAATCAGCAAGAGCTTCCTAGAAATTCGCAGCTTTGAATGTAAATGGAATAAAGCAAAAAAGTAGAAATAATGCTAATAGGATATCTACTAAAAGAAAGAACAGACTTAGCATTTATACAAGAGAACGACACAAGCGAATTAAAAAGTTTAGAACCTGAATATAAGTGTTTTACGAATTGCAATGCGGGTGGAGGAAGCGTGGCGATAATATATAAAGAAAAGCTCCATGTTAAAGACGTTCGAACCGATACAGACGGGAGAATTATCAGGTGTGAGATAGGTGGGTGCAAATTTGTGAACATGTATGCTCCATCTGGGTCGCAAAACAGAAAAGTACGAGAAGTATTCTTCGACGAAAAACTAGCCCCATATATACCGAAAGATATTGAAATCACAGTTTTCCTTGGAGATTTTAACTGCATAACATACAAGCAAGAGGCTATAGCACAAAGTGACAATATTTGCTCGTCACTGAAACAATTCGTGCGTGATACAGGCTTTCTAGACGTTTGGAAAGAAGAAGTGAATACAAGGAGTTTCACTAGGATAAGCTGGACGGCGTGCAGAGGAGTAGCTAGACTCGACTGCATATACACGTCAGGTGAGATCCTTCCACAAATAGACAAACTCGAGAACAAAATTGTATCGTTTTCTGACCATCAAACTGTGTTTGTCACACTGAGAAACGACGAGAAAAAAAAAATCTTTTTTCAGAAATCTGTCATGGAAGATGAATACTGAAGTAAAGAGAAACAAAGAATTCACAAACGCAACAGAAAAGATGTTAGAGGTACTGAAAACTGTCGAGAAAAGTAGCCTTCTGAAACATTGGGAAAGTGTAGCTAAACCAGCGATTACAAAAGTGGCCCAGCAAATCTCTCGTGATACAGCAAAGTTTTGAAGAGCTTTCTATCAGCTTTCTATATAAGGTAGTAACAAGGAATATTTTGAGGCTCTATCAGAGATAAGAGAGGCTGAGCATAAGTGGGTAGAAGCAATAAAAATAAGAACTAAAATAGATGAACATATTCAAAACGAACTGTTAACAACAACTCTCATATGCCGCGAGAAGAAAAAAACAAGCCAACAACAAATGAGAAGAATAAGAAATCAGAAAGCGGAAGTCGTTGAAAACGAAAAAGATATTTATTTTATTTATTTATTTATTTATTTATTACCCGTCAAAAAAGGTACAAAAGACGGAGTATCACTAAAAAAGAAAAAACACACACAAAAAACAAATTACAACACATTACACATAATCGAACAAATTACAAAGACGAGAAAAAAAAACTCAATTATGCACTGCACTGTAGGTACGTAAGAAATTTTACTTTTTAAACTCCTAAGTACTGAAGAAACATAAGCAATATGATTGAAAACTTCAATTCAAAATCAACGGACTCAATCAACTAGTCTAAATACGACAAGAGACGGTAAAAAGACTAAATATGACAAGAGATGTTCAAATAAAATTAAATGGACAGCGATTTACTGCCTTAACAAACGGTACCAAGGGTGGGAAGAGACTTTCTCGTTGTACCGTTTAATTTGTTCAATTATAGCTGCCGTTGGGTCCGCAATTTTAAAATTTTTAACAAGGTGCGAATTTCTTGTCCACGGCGGGAGCCGCAACAAGAACTTCGCATACTTAAAAAACGCGGATCTGAGCTTTCTTCTCTCTGGCTCGGGAAAAATTCTCCAAAACGGGCTTAGATATAGGAAATGGGGAAGGGATACTGCGTTATAAAGTCGAGCCAGAATTAAACGGTTGAAACGGATTTTAGATGAGACTACTCTACTGTAAGCAAAGCCAGGCGTTTACGGAGATGATCAATAAGAAGGGAGCGGGTAGTTTTTAGATCCTTTCCAATTGGTAAACCAAGGTAAATAATTTTCGAGACAGGGGCTACAGACAGTTATCCCAGCCTCAGAGACGAGACCTCTTCTTGGTGCCAGTTGAACAGAAGAATATCCGACTTCTGCGGGTTAAATTCAAGACCAATGCGACTGTAATTTGATTGTAGTGTGGAGAAGGTGGTCTCTGTACCTGCGACTGTGCGGCTGGGGTTCAGAATGTCATCGGCGTAGGCTATCATTGTAACGTCTATGCCACGAGCTATGCATGTTGTCTCGATAGTAGACTGTGGTTCAATAATACAATTGTTAAAGGCACAAGGAGATGTGACTGATCCTTGTCGAGCACCCTTTTTTACTGGGACTACAGGATTCCCTCGTTAGGACAGCATCACGTCTGGTGTATATTCAGTGAGGGCTCGACCATGGCCAGGAAGTAGGAGTTCAGCCTGTAGGTGGTCGTACATGTCTTTAATGGGTAGTAGGATGTCCTTCTGTACACCTCTCTTTCCCATATCCAGAATGAGTTGGTCATGGAGAAGTGAGTCGTAGGCACGGCAGACGTCATGTAGACCTATAACAATGAACTCCTTTGATTCATCAGCGTCAATCAAGACTGAAGCCAAAGCATAAATGGCGTGGCCGCAACCAAGACCCCTCTGGAACCCTAACTGGGAAGGGGGAGTCCAGTATTTTCCTGGATTTCATCAATGACCAAAAGTTCGAAGATTTTGCAAAGCGTTGGTGCTACTGTGATCGGTCTGAACGAAGCACATTCCGAAGTACTTTTTCCTTTCTTCGGGACTGGCCTAAGCGACCCAGTACTGAATGCCGATGGTACGAGTCCAGTAGTGAAGATCATCTAAAAGAGAAGAGTTAGGTGCCCCATGAAAGTTGGGATGCAATGGTTAAGGTGAAGGGCGGATACACGGTCAATGCCAGCCGACTTCTTCTTTTTCAACCGTCGGACCGCGGACGCAACCTGTGATTGGGTAACTATGAAATCTGTATCTGGAATTGATGAGAGGAAGGATGAAAGCTTTTCTTGAACAGAAATGTTAAGATCCTGTTTTGGGGCTGAAAACTCATCGAGGTAATAGTTTATCCATGTTAAAAATGGGATATCTGACTCGGGACCCGCTGACTCCTTCTTATCAAACATTTTCCTTAATAGATTATGATTTTTAATTAATTTTTCAGAAAGCTCAGATTTCAACTGCACACGGTGACGAGCAAGTTCCTTCCCAAACCTACGCTTAGATGCAACTCTAATCTCTTTAACTGCTCCTGAGTGTGGTCTACCACATTCTTTCCATATTCCGTACCAGAAGGTAGCTCGGTCGCATGCTAATTGTAACAAAGGGTTACAAGACCATCCCTTTTCTTGAGTTTTTTGTCTGGCACGAGACTTCGGTACTCCCTGAGATTCGGCAAACAGAAGAGCATGGGTCAGTTCGGCGTAATTAATATTAAGACGTAGCCGCGCATCTCTTTCATCACGATGGGAGAATTTCATAAGTAGGTCAAACGGTACGCGAATTTTTGACAGAACAAGATCACAAGAATCTTGAAACTTTTCTTTATCAATATATTAAACGAAGCAAGAGATTATTTCCAGAATGTGTTCAAGAAAGAAAAAGAAGAAACCGGAGACGAGCAAAAGAAGGTACGACAATTTGTTGAGGAAATCAATATAACAAAAGTAACCGATGAACAGAATGAAATGCTAATAAGCGAAATCACTGCAGAAGAAATACAAAAGCATTATCGGAAACGAAAAATAACAAATTACCGGGCAGAGACGGCATACCTTACGAATTTTATAAGCATCTTGCAAATGAAATAGCCTCGAAGAAAAAATTAGATGCATCGGAACAATGAAGCTCCTACCAAAGTCAGGAAATCTTGAAGAACTGGAGACCTGTAAATTTAACAAACTGTGACTATCGGATCCTCACCAAAGTTCTTGCAAACCGACTAAAAAAGGTACTTGCTAAGTTGCTAAGTAAGCGACAAAAATTAGGATTAGATGGACGGAAAACAGCTGATGTTCTAAGAGCCATACGAAACGTAATACACGTGACAGAAAAAAGAAGGAAAGAGGGAAATGCCGAATCACAAGCTTTGACATTCGAAAAGCATTTGACAAAATAAGAAGAACAATCCTACATATCATACTAGTGGCATACGGTTTCTGTAAAGAGTTTATCGAATGGATAAAGAAGACCTTGGAGAAAATAGAATAGGCAATTGTGATAGGTAGTATGGAAAGTGATAGCTTTGAAGCAGAGACAGGAGTGAGGCAGGGATGCCCATTAAGCTCTTTACTGTTCGAAATATATATTGACCCTTTGTTGCGATATTTGGAGCAAGAGATACAAGGAATCGAGATAGAAGGAACCAAAACAAAAGATAGAAGGATTTGTCGACGACCTCACGACTTTCACGGAAACAGACATGGATTATTTACGAGCTCTGCATTGTATAACTAAGTACTGCGATTTGTTCAAACTAGAATTAAACAAAGAAAAATGCGAAGTCCTGTGTTTAAGCGAAGAACCTCAGTTTATTGGCGGGATAGGAAGGAAAGATGAAATGAAGGTCTTAGGTATCCAATGGAGAAAAACATGGAAAGAGACGGAAAAAGTAAACTGGGCTAAAACATTGAAGAAGTTTCAGTCGGCACTTGCTTACGGCTATGGAAGAGCCTTCACAATGTTTCAAAAAGCTCAGTACGTTGTTGTCCAGTGATATGGTATTTCGCTTTAGTATCAAACCCCACAAAAGGCATCCAGAAGAAAATAAAATCAATGATATATCAGTTCGTCTAGTACGGAAAATCCCCTCCAAAGCTTAAATTTACAGATATGTTGCTAATGATACAAATAATTAACACAGAAGCCAAGATAAAAGAACTTCACATGAAAACAATTATCGAAGAAATTCATTTTGAAGAAACAACCCCTATGAAAAATTGGTATAACGCATGGGTGAGAAATGAAAGGAGTGATTGTCCAAAGTCGGTACAAAAGTATTTCAGAACTGTCAAAGAATTACTGGAAAAAAGGATCGCAGACCCTGATAGCAAAAAAAAAAAAAATCAACAAAATGGATTCATTTCGCAGGGAAACCTACCTCCAGCGAAAATTCTAGAGACGAGTGATCTTGACGATGAAAAACTGAAGAAAATGTTCGACCTGATACACTCTTAGTTTCTTACCGCCGAAGGTTAAAGAGCATGTGTTTTTCCAAGTTCACAAAATACTGCCAACTGAAGAGAGAAAACATAGGATAGACCCCACCAAGTCGACTGGAATGTGCGAAGGTGTGGAAATCAGATTGAAACACTTGAACATATAATTCTTCAGTGCACAAGTGTAAAAACAGAAATTATAAGAATTGAAACAACTGTTAGGTAGTGAAATACAAGAAAATGAGGAACTGATCACCACAGAAAAGGTTGTAGAATTAAAATAATGCACGGAAACCAATCAAACGAAAAAACACGAAGATTTGGCATACATTTTCACACATCTCAGCTACTAGGTTTGGAAAGCAAAAATGAGAGATATGAACCCGACAGAGGTAATGAAAAAGGTAAGAGTTCAGTGGGATAGGCTAGTAAATTTAAGGAAAGGGAAACAGAAGGGAGAAAAGTGAAGGTAAAGGTAAAAGTGAGTTTTTTTTATAGAAGAGAGTAAAAAAATGAAAAAGTTTTGTTAGAATTTATAATTAGAAATTGAAATGTTGTTTTTTAAAAAAGGATTTAAAAAATGATAAAGAAAGAAGTATTAAAAGTAGGATAAAAATAAAGTTTTAAAGAGAACTGAGAAGTATTGAAAGTAGGATAATGATAATATTTTAATCAGGATTGAGCAGCCAAAGGGGAAATGAAAGATGAGTAATAAGGGTAAAGGAAATGAAGTAGGAAGATAATGAAAGATTCTACCTATTGGTATTTATTTGTAAAGGTGGAGTATTTCATTTCTTCTTTTTTATTTATTCATTTTTTAATTTTTTTTTTTATATTCCTATTTTGGGGGACGGGGGTAAATGTGAATTATATATCGGGGGAAATAGAGGGGGATGAAAAAGGATATGAAAAGTGTAATTTAAGGTCACGATGGAAGGGGTGCCCTAAGGGGGAAGGGCAGCCTGAGATATCGGATGAACCTTAAAGGTATAAGAAAATTGAAATGTAGTATACCTCTATTTTTATACCCTGGTATATTTTGGAATGCTCGACCTTTATATAATTTTGATAAATTAAATTTTTTGAAGAAGTTTTTTTTTTCAAGAAAAGAGTAGATGACATTAGATAAATTACGAGATATTTTTAAAGGAAATTTCAAGGTCACCGAGAGGAGAGGAGGTGGGATTTAAAAAAAGTTGAAAGTGAGGGTGATTTATTGCTGAGTATTTTCGCTTTAATTTAGTGTACCTAAAAGTTTCATCTCTAATGTTCATTGCCGATGGTTTATTCATTACCTTGAATAAGGGATTGTGTGTTCTACTATCTTCGCCTAAAATCTACTGGAAAAAACTACTTTGGATCAATGTTGGGGTGCTCCTTCGCCGTTTGCAGGTTTTCTGAAAACTAATAATAATGTAAATGAAGTTAGTTTATTTGTATTTGAGCCAGCTTGCGGACATTTTTTGCTTTGTGAAATATCAATGTTGACAAAACTTTTATTATAACGTTTAATCATATTATACACTAAGGCCAAGACAGGAAACTAAAACGAAACAAGTTGTACTTTCGTAATAGCGAGCTTGCTTTTTTTTGTCTATTGAGTATACATAGGATACCCGCTTGCGAAACATTGTGCAACCGGCAAATGCTTTTGAAACATCTGCAACTAATTCAGGATTTGTTATTGCGCAATGAAAAATTTTAATTGCAAAAATTTCGGTTTTATTGTTCGAATATCTATTGTTATGTATTAGGGATGAAAGTTAAATGAGACCAAAATGGTTGCGCCAATTCACGAAAATGTGGGGGGGGGGGGCAGGATTTTTTTCAATATACTTTAGATGAAGATACCACAAAAACGTACATTTCAAAATGTAGGAGGTCAATTTGTCCCCTCCCCAATTTGAACGTCTAGTGCGCAGTGAAGATAAATACTTTTGAAGTAGTATAAGTAACCCACTTAAAGAAAACATATTATTTATGACTCTGAATCTATGCTTGAAAATTATTAGGGCCGTTTTTTCACTCATCAAGGTGCTAAGATCTTACATCTTTTGTCAGAAAACGCTTAAAAGGGAAATCTTTGAACAAAGATCTTACATTTTTGGTTGTTTTTATGCAAATGTCTTTCATCATTCTGCTCTGATCAGCGGTCTGAGAACAATGATGAGTAGATCATCAAAGTTCTCTCATCATTGTTCTATATGGCAGAAAGATGGCGCCTTTCACGTATTTTGCTAACATCAGTGAGCTGTAAGATCTTAGTAGTCAGTGATCCAAGGCTCGCTATCCTTCAAAAAAAGGGAAGGAGTGGCTCATATCAGCTGCAGTTGGTTTTAGGGTGGATCCTATGGTAATCGGGGGTGCTTACAACGAATATGGGGGTGCACAAGTTCGCATGCGTGTAGAACATGGTCATTTTAGCCTATAAAGTCGAATTTGGCCTATAACGACGTCATACCGCTCTTGATTTTTTTTTACATGGTAAAATAAACTGAAAACTTTATAAACTTGACATTCTGAATCCTAAGAAAAGTACTTTCACCTGGTATTTTTAGTTTTTCCCCACAACTTTTATTTTTTTAGTTATCCTTATTTAATTTTGAAAACAATGGTATTTTAATATACTTTTTCTTAGTTTTTCGGTTTTTTCTGAAATTTTTGCCTACACAAGTATATTTTTGTATGCTTTATTTGAATTCTGCTCGTCATTACGAGTCAAACTTTGTGCTTTTTTCCAAAAAAACTTTTAATTCTTGAGCAACTATTTATTTTTTCTAAATAGTGTCACAGCTTTCAGAAATTAGCCTACAATGACCAGTTTTTTTTTTTTTTAGCTGTTAAAAAAAATGAAAACGAATCAAACTGCACATCATTCGAACCGTCCGAATGTCTTTTACATGTTGTTAATAAAAACAAGGTCGAGACTTGAATCTGCAAGAATATATAAGCGTTTGAACAAGAAACCCCCCCCCCCTCCCCCAAAAAAAGAAAATTTTCTGAGTAGTGGCGTTTTACTCTAAATATTTTCAACACAACCTGTAATTTTTGTTTCACCAAACGATAGATCGCTCTTTTTTGAATCAAATAATTTATTTACATTCTATATAACTAATATTTTTAACCGAAAAAGACAACAGATACCTCGTTCTGCGATCGCATGCGCGAATTTGGTTTCCACAGCAATAAAAAAAGCCGAGCATCTTACATATCGGGTTTCAGTTGTATAAAGTACTTAGCCATAAAAGGCTAAGTTCTCCTTTATAGGCTAAAATCGTCAAGTTCTACATTAGTGCGAGCATGTGCACCCCGATATTCGTTTTAAGCACCTATATTACCCCGGCATCCATACTCAAACCTACTGCGGCTGATGTGAGCCACCCCCTCTCTTTTTTGAACGATAGCGAGCCTTGGACCACTGATTATTACATAAAGTACTGAAAACTACGACATAAAAGGAAAGGATTTGGGATATTTATCTGATCTAGTTAAAGGTAAGGATTCCGGCAACAACGATTTTAGGGGGTGTCAGTTGTCTTGCGTGAGGCACACCATGTTGTTACAACTAGTTCTGAAGCATGTAAACAGATTTAGGATGCGTTGGACAGCATTGCTCCGCTTTTCTCCAAGCGCAACAAGTCCAGATCTACCATAAGGAATCATAGCCTCTGGATGAACTATTTAGATCTTATCCGTACCGGAAACGACTATCTTTATGCTGAAAGAGCTGCGGACTAGGGATCATACTTAAACGCCATAAAAGAGATGATTCCGATTTTCTTCGCACCCGGAAACCATAAATACGCCGCAGTTGCGCTTAACTACCTAGAAGAAATGCTACGCCTGCCTGAAAAAGCGCTAGAAGTTCACAGAGAGTTTGTAAGTGGCAATTTTGTTGTTAGGAAAACAACCATGCCGTTTTGCAGCATTGCGTGCGATCTGGCTTTAGAATCGACCGTGAATCTGGACATCAAAGGTCATCGAAGAGTTTCTGGTGTCTTTAGTGCGACAACGAATGAAAATGCCAGGGATCGATATCTGGCTATTCTCCCCTTTCTCACAGCAGCCATCAGAACGCTGAAAGAAAACCTGAATATGGATGACGAGGCAATGAAGCATAATGAAGATACCACTGCGTTTAAGAATCTGACAATAAAAGGTAAAAATCGGGTTATGGACTTGGTAGAGTTGCTCGGAAACCCATTCAAGACGACGAGAACAGAGGTGTACAACTTTATGACAGGGGATAGAGCTCCAGAAGCCGTAGCAAATAGTCTGCTGAACTTCCGAGACATTGGCTTCGAAGCCATGAGCTCATATCTCGACGGGACATCCACGAAAGTAAAAGTTGGCATAGTACAAACTTTCGCCTCTGTTGCCAAAAAAGAAAAAAAGAAAGAGCCACAAAAAAAAAATATTTTGGGGTAACTGAGCTGCTTAAACGAGCTCTGCGTCTTGCAAATTCAACACAAACTTCGTCCTTCTGTGAGCTGGTGAAGTATGAGCTACAGCCATATCCGGCCTCACTTGCAGTATTATCATCGAGTCGTAGGGAGCCTCAGCTACGTACTGGTACAAAGTCAACAGCCTTGAACTACATTCTGCAACAGTCTGGCTTGCAGTCATGACCAAAAATTATTCCAAATACGCATTTTGAAGACTCTCCTCGATCTGACTATATAGTTGATGTCATGAGTGTCATAAGGTGTTATCAACCAGAACAAAATGAGACGGTAGCATTTTTTAGAATAAGAGGTTACGATGGGATTTTTAGGAACATACCCAAAGCTTGTCAGTCTATCCATTTGGGTTTTTGACAGGTATGGTGGTCTTAGTGACGATAGAACCCATGATGACTACTCGTTCAACCTCAAAGAAGCATCTGGCTGTCGAGAAAGAAGAGGAGATCCTAAAGGAAATATTTCCAGCCCGTTCACTTCCTCCAGCAAAGTTGCAACACTCTGGGACGGGATTCTCAGTAGTCGCTCAGCCAAAGATCGACTCTTGAAAGTTCTTTTCGAGGTCTGGAAGTACAAAATTTCGACCCGTCTGATGGTTCATCGAGCTGGAGGTTTCGAGAGTCGACATAGAGCTGTTACCGTTACGCCTCATAGAAGCTCTGTTGATGACGATATCGCGTCTTGCCATGAGGAGGCAGACACTCGGGTATTATACCACACAGCAGTTGCCGCAAGACGAAAGAGCACACTTGTGTTAATTGAAGCCAACGATACTGATATCGTCTTACTAGCTGCATACCACTTCCAGTATCTTGCTAGTCTCAGCCTCAAGCAGCTCTGGGTTAAGCTTCCGTGCTACTGCATGCCTATGCATACGGCAGCACAAAAACTAGGAGTAACATTTTGTAACGCCTCGCCGCTTGTCCAAAGCTTGAGCGGATGTGACACCACAGGCTTTCTGTATGGAATTGGAAAGGTCCGCTTTTTTCGAGCTGCGAAGTCTTCAGAACTTTGGTGGGGTCTTTAGGTGATGAAGTTTGAGCCCTTGCAGAGAAGCCATCATCTGCGCAAAGTGATGTTTTAGTCAACGTCTGTAAGCAGCTTGTGGTTACAGTGTATAGCAGAAGTGCGACTAACTTCAATAGTCTGAATGATCTTGGAGCACTTTTGCACTCAAGATTGGAGGATTAGCAGCGTTTACCACCAACTGATATCTCGCTTCTGCTTCATTTGAAAGGTGCATTTTCCAGTCACTGATTTGAATCCAAAGCAACAAGCCTTGTATTGATTTACCTCAGGCTACCGATATGGGCTGGAGAATTTAAGATCGTGAACTAAAGCCAGACCTAGTTTCTGCGATGCCGCATGGGCTAGCATCGCTTACTTTTTGCAACTGTGACAAGACGAAGTGCGGCTTGCACTGCAAATGCTCCAAAATAGGTTTCTGTGACAGCGCATGCAAGTGTGGAGCTGACCTCCAAAAATGCCTACTTTCCGATGTGAATCAGAACGAGTCCCAAGACGAAGATGAAGAAGAAAAGAGATTTGAGCCACCGTTTCATGTTCAGTTTTAAATATTTGATTTTTTATTTGTTATGATATTAAACTGCTAATGCAGTCGTCTAAACCTTACTTTCAGCTGATCATGACATTTACCGTCTACTACATCAGTGGCCGTACACCCAATCTAACCGATTGGATCATTGGCCCCTGCTATGCTGGGATTTAAAGAAAATAGTATCTTAAATCAGCCTTAGTCACCTCTGCACCACACGTTCACACGGCTTCGCCACCTTGAGGCTCGTATATGAGCCTAAGTAAGCCAGATTGTATCCAATACTACAGAAAAAATAAATAGCTGCTCAAGAATTAAGATTTTTTGGAAAAGAGGCACATGGTTTGACTCGTAATGACGAGCAGAATTCAAATAAAGCATAAAAATATATACCAAATTCGCGCATGCGATCGCAGAACTAGGCATCTTTTTTTTCCTGGTTAAAAATATTAGTTCTATAGAATGTAAATACATGATCTGATTCAAAAAAGAGCAATCTATTGTTTGGTGAGATAAAAATCATAGGTTGTCTTGAAAATATTTCGAGTAAAACGCCACTATTAGGAATTTTTTCTTTTTTTTGGGGGGGGGGGGTTCTCTTGTTAAACGCTTGTATATTCTTGCAGATTTAAGTCTCGACTTTGTTTTTATTAACAACGTTTACAGGACATTCTGATGGTTCGAATTATGTGCAGTTAGATTCGTTTTCCTTTTTTTTAACAGCTTATAAAAAAATAAAAAATAAAAAAAAACTTGGTCATTGTTGGCTAATTTCTGAAAGCTATGACGTTATTTAAAAAATAAATAGTTGCTCAAGGATTAAGATTTTTTTAAAAAGAGGCACATGGTTTGATTCGTAATAACGAACAGAAATCAAATAAAGCATAAAAAATGTACTTATGGAAGCAAAATTTCAAAAAAATCGAAAAAACTAAGATAAAGTATATTTAAAAACCTTGTTTTCAAAATTAAATAAGGGTGAACAAAAAAAATAAAGGTTGTGGGGAAAAACTAAAAATACCAGGTGAAAGTACTTGTTCTTAGGATTCAGAATATGTAAAGTTTATAAAATTTTCAGCTTATTTTACCGTGTAAATAAAATCAAGAGCCGTATGACGTCATTGTAGGCCAAATTTGACTTTATAGGCTACAATGACCATGTTCTACACGCGTGCGAACTTGTGCACCCCGACATTCGTTATCAGTGCCCCGATTACCCTAGAATCTACCCTCAAACCAACTGCAGCAAATGTGAGCCACCCCTTGAAAGATATTGGTCCCTGGATCACTGCTATAGAACAAAGATGAGTTAAAAAAACGATAATCTTGCAGAAAGATGAAAGATCTTAGATGTAAAATCTTAGTGCTAAAAATGGCCCTATTGTTAATGTAAATCAAAACAGTTCGTGGCAACGAACTGTAAGTAAGGAGCGACCCGACTCAATAGTAACCGAAATTCTAAAAAACGGATACCAATGATTCATCATATATTTTTATACCAATAGATACATCAAAAGAATCAGATTTTTATGCTAGTTTTAAATATATAAGTTTCATCAAGCTTAGTCTTACCCATCAAAAGTTACGCGCCTGAGAAAATATTGTCTTATTTTCGAAAAAAGGGGAAAACATCCCCTAAAAGTCATAGAACCTTAATGGAAATCACAGCATCAGATTCAGCGTATTAGAGAACTCTAGAGTAGAGGTTTAAAGCTCCTATCTGCAAAAACCTGGAATTTTGTATTTTTTTGCTAGAAGAAAGATCACGGTTGCGTGTTTCTTTGTTTTTTTGTTGTTGTTTTTTCTTTTCCCCAGTGGTGATGGTATCGACCCAGTGGCCCTAGAATATCGCGAGAGGGTTCATTTGAACTGAAATTAAAAGTTCTAGTGCCCTTTTAAGTGACCAAAAATGGAGGGCAACTAGGCCCCCTCACACGCTCATTTTTCCCAAAGTCACCCCATCAAAATTTTGATATAGCTATTTTGTTCAGAATGGTCAAAAACTATAATAACAATGTCTTTGAGGATGATTAATCCCCCACAGTCGCCAGGGGAAGGGCTGCAAGTTATGAACTCTGCCCAATGTTTACATATTGCATTGGTTATTGGGAAGTATACAGACATTTTCAAGGGGGATTTTCGCTGGTAGGGGGGGGGGGGTGTGTGGATTGGGGTTTACTTGGGAGGATCTTTCCATGGAGGAATTTTTCATGGGAGAAGGGACATTGCTATGAAGGGGGCACCGGATTCCCCAGCATTATTTAAAAAAAAAACAATAAGAAATTAAATAAAAAAGAACTAATTTTTCAACTGAAAGTAAGGAACACTTCAAAACTTAAAATGAACAGAAATGGTTACGTATATGATTGGGTTTTCTCCCTAATCAATATCACGCTCTTTACGCTAAAGTTTTTTTTTTAGTACTTTTATAAGAGCTATTTATTCTAATTATCAGCCTTTGTGATTAATGGGTCATTCTTAAGGAATTGGAACAAGATTTGAACTTTAGCGTAAAGGGCGAGGTATTGAATATGGGGCGAATCCCCTAATTTACGTAATAAAAATATATGAATATAGAAATTCGTTACGTAAGTTAATTCGTATTTTACGTATATTTCTTACTAATAAAAACGTTCGTAATTAAAATTAAACAACTTTCGAGGAAGCCATTTAACCAAAAATAGTAAAATTAATATTCAAATTTCGTTTCAATTATTCATGTACGGTGTGCCAAAACAAAACCTGCATTAATTCAAAAACGTTCAGAAATTAAATAAAAAAAACAAACAGTTTTTTTTAATTGGAAGTAAGGAGCGACATTAAAACTTAAAACGAACAGAAAATATTCTGTATATGAAAGGGGCTGTCCCTTCCTCAACGCCTCGCTCTTTACGCTAAAGATTGACTATCTCACAACCTTTTTTTTAAAACAATAAAAAACTTAAAAGTAAATAGTGAGGCGTTGAGGGGGGGACAGCCTCTTTCATATACAGAATAATTTCTGTTCGTTTTAAGTTGTAATGTCGCTCCTTACTTACAGTTAAAAAGAACTTGTTTTTTTATTTAATTAATGTTAAGAAGACTAAGTCGCTAAGGCTAGGAATAACTTGCTTAGAACTTACGTCCTCCTGAGCCATCTGTGGCGCATAGGGCATCGACAAAGCCTCGGTAAACGTCACGTATTGGCGCTGCGGCGAGTACATCCTCCCACTGGAGTTGTAGTGATGTGTCAGCACTGCGTAGATCACGATCGCACGTGCGTCTGAGCGTGTTTCTCGGTCTTCCCCTCTGTCGACGCCCACGCGGCTGCCATTGTTGAACCTGATTCGGGATTCTGGAGTCCTCCATCTGAAGGACGTGGCCGAGATAGCTCCATTTCTTCTTCTTAATCGCTTCAGTAATAAGCGGCTGGCCAGTTCTTCTCCGGACCTCGATGTTGCTGACTTTTTGACGCCAACCGATATTCAGAATGCGTCTCAAGCACATATTTTCGATAGCTGTGAGTCTTTTCTCAGTCCCAACATCTAGTTTCCAGCACTCACTGGCATACAATAGCACGGACAAAACCTTGCTATTAAGAAGTCGCAGCTTTAGTGCAAGCCAGTACTTCTTTGATTTCCATACTGGCTTAAGTTTGTTGAAAGCAGCGTTTGCCATGCCGATTCTTCTCTTGACCTCATTTTGCACCTCTCCTGTGTAATCAACCCAGCTTCCGGAGTACTATAGTTCATGGACTTGTTCAACTCTACGATTTTTCTACAGGAGCTCCACTGGCGAGCCTGATGCTGCCATTCATTTAGTCTTGTCTATGTTGATGTTTAGGCCAACTTTCTCCGCTTTTACGCTCAGTTTGTTAAGGAGCTCCTGGAGTCGCTGCTTTGTCCTTTGCAGAAGTGCCACATCATCCGCAAAGTCGAGGTCCGAGAGGATTTTATTTCCGACTGTTACTCCGAAGCCAGTCGCTTCACTCAAAATATAGTCCATTAAAATGACAAATAAAAAAGGTAATAAAACGCATCCCTGTCGCACTCCTGACATAATTTGGAAGTATTTAGTTGTTCCTTTCTCTGTCTTTACGCAATATTCCGTATTTTTGTAAAAGGTCATGATCAAACTTATTATTTTCTTGGGGACGCCATAACACTGTAGAATTTCCCAGAGTGTGTCACGGTCCACAGAATCAACGGGCTTTTTAAAGTCAGTGAAGAGCATGTATATCTTTTGGACCACTCATTTGCTTCTTCTATCAGAGTCCTGAGCGTGAATATAAGGTCTGAACAAGATCTACCTGTACGGAAGCCATGTTGCTCTTCTCTCAGATACGGATTGAGTGCTTTTTTCAGGCGCTCGAGTATTACAAGCGCTACAAGCTTACTTGGTACTGATATCAGGTTTACACCTCGCCAGTTATCGCAGATAAGTTAAATATCTTAACCTTTCTTAAATATCTTAGCAATTATCCCTTTGGTTCAGTCGCCAGGGACGTTTGCACTAAGTAAAACCAGGCAGGAATCAATGAAAAATAATTCACCAAGATGATTGAGCAAGAATCCTTTGCCTTGCAACAGCCCCTTTCATATACAGAATTTCGGTTCAGTGCCAGTTGGCCAAAAAGGACAGTCTTCGGCGTGTCCAAGCCATCTCAACCTTTCTCTCATCATAGCCCTAGAGCGGGATTGAACCAAACTTTTCATACAGCCTATTGTTTGAAATACGGTCGTCAGCTGGGAACCCAGAACAATCCGTAGGCAATTTCTCTGGAAAACATCTAGCAAATCTTCATCCGTTTTTCAGAGCCATATTTGACTACTGTCATCACTGTAGCTTCCAATATTCTAATCTTGGTAAAAACTAACCTATTCTTCCAAACTTTTTTCAACTGCATAAAAACACCCTGAGGTTTGGCTATTCCACTTTTAACATCTTCACTGACTGCTCCCACCATCTTTGCTAATAATACTACCAACGTAAGTGAAGCTGTCCACTTGATCAACATTTTCGTTACCAAACGTCATCTTTTCATCTTCACTTATTCCTAGCTCAACCTTCGTCTTCACTTACTAACTCAACCTTGCAAGGATCCTGGACTCACAGAGGTCGGAGGATCATGACAATCCCAAGTCCGTAAAATGAAGAAGGTTGAGCGATAGGCTTGCGACCTATCCCCGTAAAATCCCAAATTGCAAAAGAAACATCGATGATAGCCTCGGATACCCCACTACATCATTCGACGACGATCCCAGCACGCCCACGAACACGATTTATGATAGCAAAAGCTATGACGAAATTTATATTTTGGGATGTAAGGACACTAAACCAGCTGACAAAACCTGAAGAAGTATAAGCTAGATCTCCTTGTTCTGAGCGAAGTCAGGTGGATTGGATCTGGACATGGAAAAATCTGGACATTGGATCTGGACTGAAAAAATATAAATGTTTTTACTTTTATAACTTTAATAAATCAAATGATATTAACGTTTTGATTACTAAATATCAGTATATGTAAAACTGACAATGCACATTCATTTGTATTTTTTTTTCAGTAAAGTGCAAATTATGTTCTGGCTTGGGAAGGCATAGGGTTTTAGCCCTACTCATTTTAATTTCTGCTCGTTTTGAGTTTGACTCGGTTATTTATTGTAATTTCTGTTCTTTTTGAGTTTCATTTATTTATCGATGCTGATTTGTGGTAGTTTTACCCATGGTAGATTATTTGATTTTACTTTTGCTCATTTTTGGTTTAATGGAGTTCTTTACTGTTCTTTGGAAAACTTATCTTGTGGAAAAAGTTTTTTTAAATAATACAAGTAAAAGGTGCAACCGCATATCGGTCCTGGGAAAATAGCTATGTTCTAACAAGGGAAGTTGGAGAGGCTTAGTGACTCCCTTTCCATCCTATGTCTGGAAATCGTTGAAACTTGTTTCCCTTGGTGTTTATCTCTCGTTAATGCGCCTTGAAAGTTTGAGCTATGACCCAAACCCCGGACTTTACTTTAAAGGTGGTCCTATCTCACCTCTTTGATGGAGGAGCATTGAAAATTACTTCATATGCCGTGCTTAGAGTTCTATGATAAACCTCAAAACTTGAAAGCACACTGCAATATTGAAAGTTGATTGAGGGCTAAAATGAGCGTAATAAAAATTTCTGAGAAATTTAAGCAAAAACAAAGGGAAAGATAGGTCTACCGTGAATGCTCATAGTTTGCAATAAAAAAATAAATAAATAAAAAACAGAAAAAAAAACACTTTATCGGGCCATAGTTCTGGCAATAGAACCATTCCTGAAAGTTTCTTTCATTTCGGAAAAGTTCTGGGGTTAGTCAGATGGGTAATATAAGTTAGAAACTGCGAACGATGCGAAAAGCCAATTTTGACCATCTTATCAGTGTTAGTCTAACTTTATCTTAGATCTTTGGTTGAGTTGAACAAAAGAGGGGAGTTGAATTAAGATGAACGAGTAAGGTGAACGAGGGTTCAGAGAAATGGGGTTGAGTTGCACGGGGGTTGAGTTAGACGGGGTTCAGTTGCACGAGATTCAGTTGGGATCAGTTGCACAGGGCTCAGTTACACGCACACCATTGAAATTAACGATCCAGGCATCAGGCCACTTCTCTATCTCCCGGAGATCCGATTGTAGGGTGGGGCAGCATGTTTATGAAGTAAAATGGTGTAGAGAATTGATGAGATTGTCCCTATTGTCGTTAAACACACCGGGAAAAGTGGGGCCCAAATATACTATCCCAAGGAACCCCATCATTTACTAGGCACTCACTGGAAGCAAACCCATTGAGACGTACATGGAGAGTACGATTTCTTAGAAAACTCCTAAGAGCCTAATGTAGGTGACCATAAATTTTGTCTGCTTGGAGTTTTGGCATTAGGCCCGTATGTTAAATTCTATCGAAAGTTTTTGCATTGTCAGAAGACAGCACCCTAATTTCATACCCTGGGATCAAAAGTTTACTCTTCCTGATGCTTCGTATTCACGCAGTCAAGTATCGAATGTTTACGGCAGAGCCCATACAGCTTATCTCTAATAAGGTTATTTGATTCCAGTCATATGTAATGGATTTTATTGGATATGGTCTCAGAGATTTTACCGATGCAAGAGAGGAGGTTTATAGTCCTATATGGACCAGTATGGGCAGGGTTGCTTTCTGACTTAGGAACAAGAAAGACGTGGTGGACTTCCACACGATTGGAAAGGATCCGGAGTCAAAACAAAGCCTGGGGAGTGATGACAGGGATCGACTAGTTCAGCACTAATGTCCTTGAGGACAAAATTTGCTATGTTATCAGCCAGAAGATTTGGCTATATCATGGCGCTTTAGAGTCAGCTGGACTTTTGGAGCAGAGTAGTTGACGCGTTCGGTTTCTCTGCGACGAGGAAAGTCAGAGTTCTTTGTCGTGTTCAAGACTTGAAAACCCGGCAAAGGTCTTAGCAAGAACTTTAGTCTTTGTCTGAGAATGTTAAATCGTAAACTCGTTATTCTGAAGGTAGATGTTTTTTTAATGTTTACGAAACCAGTTAGGCTTGGTCCCAGCATAAGGGTCTAGGGTCATTATTTGGCGTAAAATTTGTAACCTTAATGGTAAAAACCACCCGGTATTCCGTCGCTGGTAATTATCAATGATGTAACACAAGTCGCCTCAGTCTTCAGTTTTAAGTAGTAGCAAAAATAAGATCATTAATCCCTTAGATTCGGAGTCATGAGCTTCCACTTTAAACACTAATAAATATGTAATTAATCCTCAAAAATGTTTAATATCTACAGAACTAAAGTTGTCTTGGAAACTCTGGAAGATGCAACACTATTGTCATCTGTCGAAGATGTCCGCTCCTATCGAAGGATTGGCTATCCGGCTTATATGGCACCGGAAGCAATATTTTGTGCACGTGGAGGATCTTTTGCTGGACGCCCTGCTGACGTCTGGGCCCTTGGCGTAATGATCTACACAGTTCTGGTCGGAAAGTAAGATTTTTTAAATTGCTTCTCACTCAGGCTAGCTTCAAATGTGCTTTCAATTGCTCTATATATCTTGTATTATGTTAATTCTGTCCAAATATTCTAAGTTTAATGAATTGGTAGACTTTTTTCATAAAAAAAAAAAAAAATATTCAGTGTTGTATGTTTATGTTTAAAATGCATGGCAAGACTGATAGTTTCTGTTGGAGATTTAAGACGGATTTATTAAAGTTCGAATTTTTGAAAGTTTAACGAAAGTAGAATGATTAACTTGACCTAGTAAGTTTTTTCTTTAATTCTTTTAAAACTTACGTTGAAATTTATTTTCTTTTATAGAAACGTAACTTATAAAACGAGGCACGTACGTATTAGCCCTAAACAAGCTAAGCTTCTGGGTTCAATCAACCGTAGTAGTGCTTGCTAGTAAATTTTGTAGTATATGAATAAAATGACCGATGAGTGATTGAATGGAAAATAAGGGCAAATTGGAAGAATCTGGAAATTTCGTCAGGGTCCTGGCTCTGAAGAACCCCCTTCCCGTGTGCCTTTATATAATCATATGAAAATAAGAAAGATGATGAAATCAATTAGTCTGCTTAGAATCTTCACTTAAGACTATATATCCTAGAATGGATCATTAACAGCTTCCTGTCATACTTTTCATGATATTCTTAGAGGGACCTATACCCTGTTTTCCATTTTGTCGTTTCATTGTGACTGCGGTTTTAAAACCTATGTGCAATGACTAAAAAGATCTTTTCACAGTATCCACAATCCAACTGTTTATCTGTAATCATATCATGATCCCAGTCAAGTTTGATTATTGAATGGGCACACCTCTGAGGCAATTCTTCCCGCTAAACCCTATTCTTCCTTCAAGATATTCTATCTTCTGCTTACATATCCCTATGGCTGCTTTTTCAAACCATTCCAAGTTCCAAATGACTAAATCTTTAGCCAAAATTGTATATCTATGAAAAGGCTATGCTATAATTCTATCTGGAAGCGAGGCATCGTTGAAAGAATTTAAAAAAATGGCATACAAAAGTAATAAAATTTATGTTTATTTTCTCCGAAAATTTAGCCCAAGGCAACATACAGAAACTAGCTAATTTTGTGCGGTTGCCATTATTTTTTGTGCTTGTTTCTCATCAACATTTAATTCATTATGCTAAATAAAGACAATTTGAAAAAAAATAATCAGCGAACTTCTGTATATGGCCTAGGATCATATCCTATCCCATTAAAATAGGAGTTCTGGGGAAGAGGAAAAACTCTGGAAAATATAGAAAGTAATTAATGTTTCATGTGTAGAATCTACGTTTTAGATATTTAATGTTTTTTGTAATTTTAATTTGATTTGTTTATAAAATAAAGGTAAAGTACTGACAAGTATGTGTTTTTCCTTTTGCGCGGGGATTTTCAGTTACTTACCCCAAATGTCCCAGTCTATACCTAGGCTGCTATGGCAACTCTATTTATGATGGACATAAGTTGGGCCATGCAATCGTTCAGTTTGCCGTTTTGTGTAAACAGTAAAAGTCTCCATTTGTCTCTCGTCGCAATTCAGTTTGGCAATAAATGAGAGAATTTACGCAATTAGGAAGATTTTAATAGTTGTATAGCAGCCAAAATAACAATCCTGGAAAATTCAGGTTTTGAGAAATGAACAGACCTAAGGGACAAAAAATGATTTCCTTTTTTATGTCCTTGGTGCTTTCAAAATGGCACTAGAACTTCCGATTTCCAATCGAATGCGTCCCCTCCGAAGTTATAAGACCACTCCTTCCATGTCAAGTGGCTCTGGAAAAGAAAATAAATAAATAGGAATACATTGAAGCCTTATGCCTCTTTGCTATAGGCAACGCTGTAGCGTTACCTCTGATGACAGTGGGAATGGTTAACCAAGTTCGCCACCTTATGTAAATTTAATGACACGGAACTTAATATTCCACTCTATTCCGCTCACTAATTTTAATTTACAAAGAAAAAAACAGAACAGCTAATGCTACTTAAGAAGAGTTCTTGTGGTGGTTCTTACCTGTTTTACACAAGCTTCGGGCATCTGAAAGTTGTTAAATGACGCCTGATCATGAACTGCTTTAAGCTACGTCGTAATTTTAATTTTTCTGGCACAGATGGTTGAATGACTATGAGCAATGTTGTCGCATAAACAGAAATTTGAAAATGATTTTTGGCCCAAGAAGATAATGGTTTTAGAGAGCATTGGGAGTTGTTCTTGTTAGCTGTACTCTTAAGAACAGTTTATTATTCCAGTTTGGTGAACAATTGAAAGAAAAGCAGCTAACCTTTCACCTATGAAGGGATATTTGCATAATATACTACACTAGAATGGAGAGCTGAGAATTAAAAATGGATTTGCTCTTAGAAAGTCCAATTTTAAACATTTCAGATACTGTCGAATCAACATCAGACGCGATGCGTTCGAAACTTAATTTCGAGTAACCTAACAGAGCCTTCTTCATTTCCAAAAAAGATTGTCTTTTTCATAAGGAAAACTGGTATAATACAAATTAACAGTACTCTGCAATTCAAAAATCCTAAACTTCCTTAGAAATGTCAAGTGAATTTAAAAAAAAAAACATCTTTTGTATACAAGAAAATGTTGGTTATTCGAAGAAAAAACTACAAACATCCGCGTGCAAAAACAGTAAGAGGGTCACGTTTGACGTGACCCTAAAAACTAAATACATAAAAAGCCCATAAAACTTTTACGCAAGATCTTCAAGGACAGGATTTTTTGTAAGAGAAAAATCAACCAAATACGTTGCTTTTCCCGCAGCACTACTGGAAATGGGACATTGGAAAGTGTAAAACTGAACGGTCGCATATATACAGGAGAGGCTAAACGGAGACTGGCTTTTATAATTCTTAAACTGGAAGGGAATGAGTATGATCTTTTGACCCTGCTGCTCTTATTAATGTTCATATTTTCAAGATCTCACCCTTATTTCTCGTATAATTAATCTGTTTTATGGATGGTTGGGATGAACCTGGGCTCTTTCGTCAAAATGCAAGCCACCCTCCAAAAGCTAGGATTGATGAAAAATTAAACAACGCTAGTTAATAGTTGAAGTTTAGGGTTAGGGAATAAATATGGGAACTTTGCAAGATGTTAACCTTTCAAACAGTTCGTGGTAACGAACTGTAAGTAAGGAGCGACCCGGCTCAATGGTAACCGAAACTCTAGAAAACGGGTTTTTGATACCAATAGATACATCAAAAGAATCAGATTTCAATGCTGATTTCAAATATATAACTTTCATCAAGTTCAGCGCTACCCATCAAAAGTTACGCGCCTGAGAAAGTTTGGCTGATTTTCAAAAAAAGGGGGAAAGACCCCCTAAAAGTTATAGAACCTTAATGAAAATCACACCATCATATTCAGCGTATCAGAGAACCCTACTGTAGAGGTTTCAAGCTCCTATCTACAAAAATGTGGAATTTTGTATTTTTTGCCAGAAGAAAGATCACGGATGCGTGTTTATTTGTTTTTTTTTTTTGTTTGTTTTTTTTCCCAGGGGTGATCGTATCGACCCAGTGGTTCTAGAATATCGTGGGAGGGCTCATTGGAACGGAAATTAAAAGTTCTAGTGCCCTTTTTAAGTGACCAAAAAAAATGGAGGGCAACTTGGCCCCCTCCCACGCTCATTTTTTCCCAAAGTCACCCGATCAAAATTTTGAGATAGCCATTTTGTTCAGCATGGTCGAAAATATGATAACTATGTCTTTTAGGATGACTTAATCCCCCGAAGTCCCCGGGGGGAGGGCTAAAAGTTATGAACTTTACCCAATGTTAACATATAGTATTGTTTATTGGGAAGTATACAGACGTTTTCAGGAGGGTTTTTTTCTGGTAGTGGGGGGGGGGGGTCGGGGGTTATGTTGGAGGATCTGTCCATGAAGGAAATTTTCATGGGGGAAGGGAAATTGCCATGAAGGGGGCGCCGGACTTGCCAGCATTATTTATTTGTTATTGGGAAGTATACAGACATTTTCAGGAAGGATTTTTTTCTGGAGGGTGGGGCTGGAAGAGGGGGTTACTCGGGAGAATCTTTCCGTGGAGGATGTTTCTTTGGCGTAGGGGACATTTCTATGAAGGGGGCGCCGGATTTCCAAGCATTATTTAAAAAACGATCAGAAATTAAATTAAAAAATTAAATAAAGTTTTTTTCAACTGAAAATAAGAAGCAACATTAGAACTTAAAACGAACAGAAATTATAGCGTATATGAGGGGGTTCTCCCCCAAGTCAATACCTCGCTCTTTACGCTACAGTTTTTTTTTTAGTGCTTTCAAAAGAGCTATCTATTCTAACTAAACGGCCTTTGTGATTCAGGGGTTTGTGAATTAATTTTTTTTTAACTTTTAACGTAAAGAGCGTGGTATTGACTAAGGGGAGAACCCCCTCATATACGTAATAACATATACGTAATTAAAAAAACAACAAAAAAACAAGCGATACGGCTCAATAGTGATCGAAACTTTTAAAAACGGAATTTTGATGTCAATAAATGTATCAAAAGAATGGGTTTAAAATGCTGATTCTAAATATATAAATTTTATTAAGTTTAGTATTACTCATCAAAGACTACGAGCCTGAGAAAATTTACCCGATTTTTTAAAGAGGGGGGAAACATCCCCTACAGGTGAAAGAATTTTAATGAAAATCACACCGTGAGATTCAGCGTATCAGAAAACCCTATAGGTTTCAAGCTCATATCTGCAAAAATCTGCAACTTTGTATTTTTTGCAAGAAGAAAAATATACGAATATAGAAGTTAGTTACGTAAGTTAATTTGTAAATTACTTCATAACCAAATTTAGAAACATCCATTTAGCAAAAGAAAAGTAAAATTTTTATGCAAATTTTGTTTACTTATTCAATGACGGTGAGCCAAAATAAAAGCTGCATTAACTAAAAAACGATCAGAAATTAAATAAAAAAAACTAGTTTTTTAAACTGAAAGTAAGGAGCGACATTAAAACTTAAAACGAACAGAAATTATTCCGTATATGAAAGGGGCTGTCCGCTCCTCAACGCCTCGCTCTTTACGCTAAAGTTTCACTCTGTTTCATAACTTTATTTTTTAAAACAATAAAAAACTTTAAGCGTAAAGAGCGAAGCGTTGAGGAGGGGACAGCCCCTTTCATATACGGAATAATTTCTGTTCGTTTTAAGTTTTAATGTCGCTCCTTACTTTCAGTTTAAAAAACTTGTTTTTTTTTATTTAATTAGTGAAGGAATGATGCCAGAATTTTTTCCAGATTCCGATTCTACCCCTGTGTCTCGATTCCAAGAATAGCTAATCTTTTTTTTTATGACATCGCAAACAATCATAAGTCTTTAAGTAGCCACGTACCTAATCAAGTTTGAATTAGAAATGTTTCTGATACAACAGTTGGCTATCGTTAATGATTTGCCGTTCCCAATTCTTAGGCTTAAAAACTAAACATGAAAAAGAAAAACAAAATACCCAAAATCTAATCAGGTGTCGGAAAGTTGAGGTCCTGCTTTTTAAGCGCTATAGCTAGAAAGACCACAACCAAATTACATTGACCCCTCTAAAGCACGCACGGACGAAGGGAGGCTGGTCTGTATCCACCCCTCCATAAAATCTACATTTTACAGATATTTTGGCACTTCTTGTTCAAATTGCCATTTGTTATTGCCCACCTCCCGAAAAAGTTTCTGCGAATATGGCTACTCTAAAGGACTAGATGTTTGGTACTTTTTTTTATTGTTTTTAGTAAACTTAATTGCTTCTTGCGCTGAAATGGACCGTGCCTCCTGGCTGTGCCGACGGTTTACGTTTGTTTTTTTTTTTGCATTCAATAGCTGTAATTGATTCGGAGCATATGTATCGAGTGTAGGTTAAAATACCAAAGGTGGCGTGATAGCTCCCCCATCAAAGATAAACTGTTTGTTGAGTAGTTCATAAAGTCAGGTTTTCTTGTCTTCGAGCTAGAAACTCAAAATAATCTTTTCTACCAGTTACGGCTGATCCTCAGCTACTAACCATTGGATGGATAGGATTGTGTAGATGTGACCAATGATAAATATCCGACGGTTGTACAAATCTTGACAGTTCAGAAAGGCCAGTCCCCTCTCCTCTTCTTGTGTACCCTGTGGTGTACATTAACGTTTTTTTTTTGACAATCTTGCAGGCTTCTTTTTCTGCCTTAGAGCTATATGATCTAGTGAAAGAGACCCATGATCTGATTTGTTCAATTAGGTGAATTGAAATTTGTATTCTAATAAGACCCTCTCGACCAAGGAACTAAGAAAATGGACTCTTCATTACAAGCACTGAGCTGCATATAATCCTCTTTCTTCCGTTAGTTTTCACACTTGCAGGCCTCTTTATATAAAAATTGTGTTCAAATCCAGTTCTTCATTAAGTAGAGCCGCGTTTTCAGGCTCAGCGGGTTCGAACACGGGTTGTTCTCGTCTAGTTTCAAGTTTCTAGTTTTTCGTCTAGTTTTGTCTAGTTTTAGCGGGTTCGAAGCTTCAACCCCGTGTTTGATACACTAGATGCACTGATGCACAACGCTTAATGCACTAGACGAGAACAACCCGTGTTCGAACCTGCTGATCCGTGAACAACCCGTCTTTAAACACGGGTTGTTCGCGTCTAGCGCATCAAGCGTTGTGCAGCAGTGCATCTAGTGCATCAAACACGGGGTTGAAGCTTCGAACCCGCTGAAACTAGACAAAACTAGACGAAAAACTAGAAACTTGAAACTAGACGAGGACAACCCGTGTTCGAACCCACTGAGCCTGAAAACGCGGCTTAGATCATTACTATAAAAGCAAATAATATAAAAGAAAATTAATTCTTCCGGATTTTGTTTGTTTCAGTGGGCTTTTTCTGGGCGGAAGAACTTATTTCTGGCTATGTTATTTATAATGGGCTGCCTCCCCATTGTAGTATAATATTTGCTGGCATAAATATATAGTAAGCTGGAGGTAATTGGTTTGAGGTTGCTTGTGCAGGGCCGGCGACTTGCTGATAGGAGAGCATCGCCAAGAGCAGAAAACCGTGTAGTGACCAAGATGGGCATAGGCTTGCTCAAAGCTTCCATTTTCCTAGAGGCTCCTTGGACTTCTATTTGGCTCCAAGCCGACTTAACCAATTTGTGTTAAGTTGTTAGTCCCTCACCTCAATGGTGGGAACCATTGCTTTTCTTGGGGTCATAAGAGTTTCAATGATTTAAGTAATGTGAGAATTGCGACATTAAACGTTAAGACGTTGAAAGACAAGTACCATACCGATATTTGGCTGACGAATTGAGACGTTTTAAATAGACTTGTTAGGAGTTACAGAAACTAATCCCCCCGGGTTAGGAAATAAAAAAATTAGGTTATTGCATTTATTCAGGTGGGAAGGGTGATGGTGTGTCTTGTAGTTGTGCAATGGGTTTGATTTCAGGTTGGTAATACGGAACCCAAAGTTCGAGCTCAGCTGTAGGAACACGCTTCATGGCTCGGAATTTGATTCCGGGGATGAGACTATGCCAAAGCGTCTCCATATTAATGCAAACAAGAAGAAGGATGATGGTGTATAAATGCAAGGGGTAGGACTCATGATGAATACAGGAAACCTCTAAGTCTTGATTAGGTTGGGAAGGTATTAATAATACAATTCTAGATGCTCACTTTATGACCAAAAAGTGCAAGGTATCAGCCATAGGGGTATATGCGTTTGTAGGATCGACTAACAGATATAGTCGTGACACAGATGAATTTTACATACAGTTATAGAAAAAAGATAGACATTGTCTCAGGTTGAAGTATGGTATTTTTATCAGTGGATTTTAATACCCAGGTTAGTACAAATAGGGACACATGGTGTCCTAGCATAGGTGGCTTGGTGTGAGTGTTAGTGGTGTGCCACGCTCAAGGCGAGTCCGCAAGCTCAGTCGCCTCGAGTGTGGAGACAATGGGCCTTCGAGGCCTGAGCCTCGATTCAGTTGGGTCCACCCCACCACAAATTACAAAAGTCATAGCTTTGGTAAATTTGGTTTAGGGAAAGAACATCTTAGTTAGAACTTAGGTCCTTCTGAGCCATCAGTGGCGCATAGGGCATCAACGAAGAGCCTCGGTAAGCGTCACGTATTGGCGCTGCGGCGAGTACATCCTCCCACTGGGGTTGTAGTGATGTGTGAGCACTGCGTAGATCACGATTGTACGTGCGTCTGAGCGTGTTTCTCAGTCTTCCCCTCTGTCGACGCCCACGCGGCTGCCATTGTTGAACCTGGTTCTGGATTCTGGAGTCCTCCATCCGAAAGACGTGGCCAAGATAGATCCATCTCTTCTTCTTAATCATTTCAGTAATAAGCGGCTGGCCAGTTCTTCTGCGGACCTCGATGTTGCTGACTTTTTGACGCCAACCGATATCCAGAATGCGTATCAAGCACATATTTTCGAAAGCTGAGAGTCTTTTCTCTGTCCCAACATCTAGTTTCCATCACTCGCTGGCATACAACAGCATGAACAAAACGTTGCTATTAAGAAGTTTCAGCTTTAGTGCAAGCGAGCACTTCCTTGATTTCCATACTGGCTTAAGTTTGTTGAAAGCAGCGTTTGCCATGCCAATTCTTCTCTTGACCTTATTTTGCACCTCGCCTGTGTAATCGACCCAGCTTCCGAGGTACTTAAATTCATGGACTTGTTCGACTCTATGATTTTTGTACAGGAGCTCAACTGGCGAGCCTGATGTTGCCATTGATGTAGTATTGTCTATGTTGATGTTTAGGCCAACTTTCTCCGGTTTAACGCTCACTTTGTTAAGGAGCTCCTGGATTCGCTGCTTTGTCCTTTCCAGAAGTGCCACATCATCCGCAAATTCGAGGTCCGAGAGGATGATATTTCCGACTGATACTCTGAAGCCAGTCGCTTCTCTCAAAACATAGTTCATTAAAATGACAAATAAAAAAGGTAATAAAACGCATCCCTGTCTTACTCCTGACTTAATTTTGAAGTATCTAGTAGTTCCGTTCTCTGTCTTTACGCAACATTCCGTATTTTCGTGAAAGGCCGTGATCAAACTTATTATTTTCTTGGGGACACCATAATAGTGTAGAATTTCCGAGAGTGTGTCACGGTCCTCAGAATTAAAGGCCTTTTCAAAATCAATGAAGAGCATGTATATCTTGTTGGACCACTCATTTGCTTCTTCTATCAGAGTCCTGAGCGTAAATATGAGGTTTGTATAAGGTCAAGATACGGAAGCCATGTTGCTCTTCTCTCAGATACTGATCGAGTGCTTTTTTCAGGCGCCCGAGTATTACAAGCGCTACAATGTAATATACTGCTATAATGCCATGGTAATAGACTGCTATAGCTTTGTAAGTACAGTAATCTAGGCTAGTTGTAACCAATGCGGTATTTGGTCATAAAAATTGCTCATAAGTTAAACATGGCACTCAGGTGATGATAGGACGGATAACCTATTTGATTAGATTATTGATAATCGAAGACTGGCAGAGTCAATACAGGACGCTAGTGTATATAGGAGTGCATCAATTGATGTTAAAAGTAAAGATCACCATCTTAGTAGTTTCTTGAGCTAAGTTAAAGCTGAAATTTAGGATTGTTGCTACCATCTGAGTAGTTATGGTGTTTATATGAAGAAGCAGAATAATGTCTCGGGGAGGAAAGTCAGAAACCGAGCTATGGCTATTGATGAAAAAACTTTAAGCTTGGTAGAAGAGAGAAGGGCTTGTGCAAGGAGTTTCAGAGTGATAGATCTTACGAAGAGAAGAGGAAAGTAGGAGATGTGATGGAAGACCATAGATAAAGTCGCTGAAAATCTAGATGATACAGTCAGATGGCATAATAGTAAGATGTTGTATTGGCATATGAAGAAAATGGATGAAGTGGTCAGTCCGGGTTTGATTCAATTAAAAACAGGAACGTGTAATTTGTGATAAGAAAAGTGTTACATAGATAGGCGCAGAATGTTTTAGAATGTATTAAACCATCATAAAGCAGTAAGAAATTTAATAGAGAAGAAAGAAAACAAGTGTGAACAAATTGGAGGTAAAGGAAAAAATATTTTGTGAGGAGTTGAAGACAGCACTGAAAACACTGAAAAAATAATAATTTCTCTAAAGCTATCAAGTGGTTTTCAATAACCACAATGAAATATGGTGACTGTAAAGTTAGAGCGCTGAAGATTCTGTGACTTTAGGAAAACTTTTAAAACTTTCTAATAAGAAAGGTGATAAAAGTGACTTTGTTAATCAAAGAGGCATTAGCTTGATTTCTGTAGAAAAAAAAAATGCTTAGTATGATGGTACTTATCAGACTAAGAGACGGTGTAGATGATGTTCTAAGAGAACAGCAAGATGGTTTTAGGAAGGGAGAGGATATATCGATCAAATCTTCACTATTAGATAATAATTAAAAAGTGTCTGAATTATCAGACCCCTCTAGTCCTCAGTCACATAGATTATGAACAGGCATTTGATTCAGCCTATGGAAAACCTTTGGTGAAGCGCCTATCCTTGTATGGTATAAGCGTGCTAGATAAGTACATTAAAGTTATTAGTTCTATGTACGAGAATAGCATTGCTGCGGTTTAGGTAGGCAGTGAGATTAGTAGTTTGGATGGTGTGGAATCAGGAGTAAGCAGGATTGTGTCCTCTGTCCTTTTTTATTTGGTTTTGTTCATGGAGTTTGTCCTAAGGAATACGGCAAAGGCTATGGGAGAGCATGGTATCCAATAGGAAGGTGAAACTCTCCTTGACTTGGTCTGATGTGCAGATGATTTGAGTATCCAAGATAAAAATGTTATCGGGGTCAATGAGTTTTAGGAGGTTTTGAGAGTTCAGGGTGCAAGAGTAGGTTTGGAAGTTAATGTTGAGAAGACTAAATCGGTTAGACTATGAATAAACGAGGTTGAAGAGATGATGTTAGGTAACAAGGAAATAGATCAAGGGGATATCTTCACTTACTTAGGTAGTATTAGAAAAGATGGTGGATGCAGTTAAGATATTAAAAGTAAAATAGCCAAGCTGCAATGTATTTTTGCGGAGTTGAAAATAGTTTGGAAGATAAATGGTTTCATGAGGAAGATAAATGGTGAAAATGGTTTCAGAGAAATAAAATTAAAATATTAGAATCCATGGTGATGACAATGGTCAACTATGGCTCTGAACCGTAGGCGCTGGGTAAGGCTGAGGCGTTAGGAGATTTGTTTGATGTTTTCCAGAAGAATTGTCGCAGTATAGTTTCTGGTACTCGTTGGACTGACAGTATATCAAATAGTAAATGTAGTTCTGTCCCACTTTCTTGGTCATAATAAAAGAAAGATTAAGATGGCTAAGCCACGTTATGAAGAATTATAAACCTTCTAAAGACAAGAGTATCATTTTCACTCTACGCAAAACGAATTGTATTTCGATTAGTTTGTTCTTTATTCGTCAACGACAACACAACAACAAAAATTCTCAAAAGTCTAACCAAGGTTTACAAATAAGAGTGGTGCTACTCCCCTCCCTCTCAAACCCTCTTAAAGGGTTTTAGTATCATCTGTGTCTTATTGAAAACGAAATGTATTTTTAACAATGCTGTTCTTAAGCCAAAACGTCAACAAATAAAATCACCATAATAATCAAGATGACTGGACAAAACTGAAGAAAGTATACTGATTGTTTAATATATAATGATTTTAATTCGTGGAAATATCAATAATTTTTGATTTTTAAATGTAATCATAAAAGAGGAAATGTTTGAAATATCTTTGGTTTTCAGTGAAGCGTAAATGACACAATGACCTTTAGAAGGTTTTTTTTAACTTAAAAACTGTTTTTTGACGTGTTTCTGGCCTCCCTCCCCCCCCCCCGCCTATACGACCAAATATTCGGTGGACCCAGAGGATGATCGCTGAAAATGTTTTAGCCAATCGCACGGCCGACATCAGAAAAGCCTACCATTTCCGTTGTAAAACCTATACTTAAACAATTGGTAATTTGTATTATTTACGCCCCTCGCCCCAGGGGATGTGAGTGTCATGTCATGCTGAGAGGCTAATTTATTGAATCTTTTGACTATTTTGAACAAAATGGCTATCTTAAAATTAAAATGAAACCTTAAGAGATTAAGGGTATTAAAATGAAATTTTCAGGGAATGATCGAGGGGAGTAAAGCATTTTGATTCACGGTTCGGGATTAATTTTAGGTTTCCGAGGACCCTCTAGGTGGGGCTAAGCTAGCCTCAAATTTTGACTTCGGGGAAGAATTGTACAAATGCAACATCATGAGAACGGGTAAAGGTTGACGTTAAAACTTAAAGGTACTGTCGAAGAAAGGAAGGGAGAGTTTGGGCCAAGGATCTCTTAAATTTTTGTGTTGGGGGAAGAGAAGGGGTGAATAACTGATTGGTCTGATCCGCTTAAACATTTTTGTACTAAAAGTTCTTCTGGGATTTATAATCTCTCCGCTGTTAAATACAAATGTATATCAAAAAACCCTATGCCTTTTTAGTTTAACAAACTTGATGGCAGGGCCGGATTTAGGGAGGGGGGCTAGTGGGGACGAGCTCCCCAGGTGGCAAAACAAGCTTAAATTGTAATATTTTTTGGGCAAAAATTGTAATATTACAGTATTGATGGTGTGGCTTATTTGCTTTAAATATTTAAATTTTTTGTTCAGTTCTTACGAAAGGCAATTGGTAAGAAAAAAAAAACACATGCAATTGACTGGCCATATTTATTGGACTCTAAAAGACTTTCAGTAAAGCACTCGTCAAAGTTCATCGTAAATTGCGGTAACTGAGGGGTAGCAGTTCCCCTCATGTTAGGACAATTCTGTGTCGTATAGTTTTGTTTTTGCTCTTTGCTTTCATTTGAAAAGAACTTTATCTTTTAAACTGTAAGATCAATTTTATTTAATGAGCAATCTTTCGTAATTACTTCCTTATTTATTTTGGCTATTAAATGCACTATGACGAAATATATTGTTTTTTTCTTATTAACTTTTTCGAAATATGTTATCGAAAAAGTTTACAATCTCATAACGCAAAGGCTTTGTCTCGCTTGAAATTCTCTTTCGAAATTTTGACGTCAAACGATTGCGAAATGCGTTGGAGCCAATTGGTTTCTTTTTCTAATGGATGCTCTAGAACAAATTCAAAGACTAGACGGTGAAAATTAATAAATAGATGATACAGGTTGATGTTGAAACCATATGAATCAATAGAATCGTTAATAGAATCTTCGACCGGGGTGTTGTAAACGGTAGAGGCAGTAATTTACACTTGAATGAATTCAGAATTGGTCGTAAGGAATCGTGTATCGAGAGTAAAGGGTGAGTACAAAGTACTAAGAAATGAAAGGGTGTCAACCTAAACCCATTGTATGGGTAGCGGAAATTTAGGATTACTCGGCAAGAGTGTCAAGACTCGGGTAATCTCTTGACACGGGCAGTGAACGGGAATAAAAACTATTCCGTTCTCTGTCTATGTGTTTACCAAACCCAGGCAGTAATTTTTGTCTTTTTTTTGCGACCTATGCTTTGAATTTTTTGTGACCGTTGATTTTGAATTGAAATTATCAAGTATTTTGCAGTAGGTTACATCAAGACATGACTAATTGTAGATAGAAAGAGACAAGCCAAGACAGATAGTCCAAGTAATTGAGAGGCAAATGTTTAAATGGCTGCGGCACGGGTAAATGGCGG
Organism: Artemia sinica; assembly: GCA_027921565.1. Classification (NCBI taxonomy): domain Eukaryota; kingdom Metazoa; phylum Arthropoda; class Branchiopoda; order Anostraca; family Artemiidae; genus Artemia; species Artemia sinica. The sequence continues at coordinate 37,916,176 of CM051265.1, forward strand.
GAGTAAGTATGACTCATTCGACACATACTTGTTTGTTAGTTTTTGGAAAGGCACTTTCCAGAAACTACTCGAAGACTATAAGCAAAAAGACTAAATGCATACCATAAAATTATCTTAAAAAAAAGTAAATGAACACAATAAGGCTATCTATCGAAACCATGAGAAGTCATCGAATTTCAGAAGGTCAGTATCCAGGAGATCTGTATGCTCAGTTTTCATTCTGTTTCGTCAGTTCTCCAAGCATCAGGAACTACAGTGATTGAAATTTTATAAGTACGGTTATAGAGCATTTTAAACATTTGCCGAAACTAAAGGTACATGTAGCTTCAAGGCAGATTACGCTGGTATAAGTTGAGTGGGTTGAATGTATATTTACAATTCATTGCGGTTTCCGCTATTTCCGTTCAACTGCTCTCAATATTTACTTGCAAATGTTATAAAAAATAATCAACTAAATTATTTAGTTACTGCATTGTATAGCTTTAAAAAAGAAGTAAAAGCTACCATGAAAGATGGCTAATTTCGTATGTCTTTCTTCTTCCGTGATTAAATAAAAAAAAAAATTCAACTGAAATAAGGAGCAACTTCAAAACTTAAAGGAGCAGAAGTTATTTCGTATATGAGGGGGACTGCCTCTTCCTCAATCCTCGCTCTCTACGTTAAAGTCTTAAACTGCTTTAAAAATACTTCTCACCTAAATTCAACGGCCCTTGTGTTTCAGCAGTCTTCCTTAAAGAGTTGTGATAGAAAGTCAAACTTTAGCGTAAAGAGAAAAGGCTGATGAAGGGGCAGTCCCCCTTGTATATGGAATAATTTCTGTTCGTTTTAAGTTTTATTGTTGCTCATTACTTTCGGTTGAAAAAAAGTTATTTTTTTTTTTACATAATTAATAAAAGATCTAAAGCCGAACTGGCCAGCCATGACAAAAACAAAGAAATGAATTTGAAGACGACAAAAGGGTCTATGGCCAGTAAATGAAAGCGAAGAGAAACAACAAAAATCCGACGAATATTTCGCCCGAATATTTCGCCAGCGTAAAACAGAAACAAAACAAAAACAACTAGAAACTAAAACTAAAAAATATATATAAAACTAAAATGGACTAATATAAAGTATATAATATACAATTACTTACATTTACAATTTGCAGCTACCTTCATCAAACCACGAAAGTAACTGGATTAAAAATTTTAAAATAGCAAATGAACTAGAAATATATTATTGTGACATAATTTTCTGCCAAAGCTGAAGTGAAACTTTCTGGAGGTTTTGTAAATTTTAGAGCATTATCTATTGAATTCTGGTGTTCAATAAAACGCTTCACAAATTGTTGGTGCGTTCGACCGACGTAAACTTTCCGCAAGAGCAAGGAATGCTGCACATTCCACTTGCCAAACTGTACGTGTTACATCCTTTCCAGAATTTAGAAAGCTACTCAATGGTCTGATTGATTTAAAACAAGTTGACATATCATGTTTCAATAAAGTCGGTTTAATTTTCTCCCCAAGAATTGGTATACTCCTCGCTTCCTCATTGATTTTAAATCGTCCTAAAAAAAATATCTTTCTACTGCAGTCTCGGCGCGTATAAAAGCTCCTCTCATTTTCTCTGTTTAAACGATCCAGCTTCCAGCGTATATTTCTCCGTAGCTCGATCCACTTTGAAAAATGGCGCAAACTTGTACTATTTATGATTGCAAAAGTATAAAGAAAGAGGGTGAGCCGGCGAAGTGGTTCGATACTGTCCCATCTCACAGGTATGACTTAACTGAGTGGCCTATCCAAGATTTTTAAAAAGGGGTTTGGATTAAATTTAATCAAATACGGAAATTTCTAGGGCTAACTTCTAATCAACACTGTAACAGGGAAATAGCCGGGATTTCATAAATAGTGGGAGAGGGATGCACGAAAGTGCCGGGACTATTTGAAAAATGTTTTACCACAAAGGGGTAACTTATAGAAAATACAGAAATTTCAGCAATATTACAGAAATTATTTTTGGAAACCAGGACTTATCCAGGACGTAGGCTGCGAGGATTTCCCCCTTGAACAATTTATTCAGTATTTTTTGCGCACACGTGCATATTACAAAGTGAAATTTAAGAATCTTGAAATCAATAAAAATCCCAACCAATGAAAATAAACTAGCAAGTAATTATTTATTTTTAGTAGTTTAAATATTTGATTATCTCCTTTTTTCAGCAAAGAGGCAATTATTTAAAAAAAAACTAGTATTTGATTATCTCCTTAATCCTTAATCTCCTTAATCTGAGCTCCTCAGTACTACAGACAATAAAAATCAATATCAATAAACATATGTGAAAAAAGGAAGTGACTAGATTTAATTTAGCTGCGAGTCTGCATTCATGCTGACCACATAGTTTCCCTTTGAGAAAAAAAAAATTGATAAAACTATGGAAGTGGAATATGAATGCGAAGCGCCAAATTTCCTAATCAAATGTCATCATGTTATGGCATTGTTCAAATAAAACTTATTTTACCTTAATTATCCTTATAAATTCATTCTTTGTTTTTGTTTCCATCCTCAAGCCAATGTTATATTTACTTTTTGCATTATTACAGCCATACCAATTATTTTCCTTTTCCTTTTTATTTCTTCAACGTAATGCATTCTTCCTTATACCTTAACTAAAAACGGCAAAAGTGCCGTTTTTAGTGCTAAATGGCACTTTTGGATGGTAAAATTAATAAAAAGCACGTAGAACAGGTTTAAAATGAGTCTTCCCAGGATATGCTTTAAAAAATGAGTGCATCACATTTGCAAAAATAGTAGATTATCTGAAAAGTAATCATACGAAGGGACAAAACATGATTGAAAAAAAAAAAAATCCAAGCGCGGAATTGAACGCATGATAATCTAATTCGAAGTCCAGCACAGTACTAGCAGAACCACCCCTCTAATAATGTAATTTAATATATTGGTGTTTTTTGGACTTTAATTGCGTAGCTTATTAAGGGGGCCTGGAGGAGGAATTTGCGGGAGGTGTTCTTGCAAACCTCCAGTTAAGGGTTTTTGACCATAATTATTACAATGATACCGTTTTATGCTTCCAACATTATCCACTTAAGAACTGGCACTATGCGCTTTTTATCAATTTTACCATCCAAACGTGCCATTTAGCACTAAAAACGGCGCTTTTGGTACCACTTCTTAAGTGGAAGAGTTTGGAAGCATAAAACGGTACCATTGCAATAATTATGGTCCAAAGCCCTTATCTGAAGGTTTGTAAAATCCCTCACATATACTCCCCCTCCAGACCCTCTTAGTAAGATTCATAAATCGCCTACTCATCTTAAAAGTAAAAAATTATTGAGAAGAAATTAACTAAAACTAAAAACTTTTCAACTGAAAATCTACCAAAAATTAAGCTTGAATGATCAACAGTTTTGAATTGTACCTTCAAACTTCACTCTGCGATGAAGCCTGTGCGCTAGTTCTAACGGTGGTAATTGAGGCGAATGGACGTCCTTGTCCCCTTCGTTTTTTGCTCCTGTCTAGGTTTTGAAAAATGAGTAATAGGTTTAAAACCTATATGAGTAATAGGTTTAAAATGAGCCTTCCCGGGATATGCTTTAAAAAATGAGTGCATAAGATTTGCAAAAATAGTGGATTATCTGAAAAGTAATCATAAGAATGGACAAACCGTGATTGAAAAAAAAAATCCACCTCTCTAATAATGTAATTTAATATATTGGTGTTTGTAGGACTTCAATTGCGTAGCTTATTAAGGGGGCCTGGAGGAGGAATTTTCGGGAGGTGTTTTTGGAAACCTTCAGTTAAGGGTTTTGGACCATAATTATTACAATGATACCGTTTTATGCTTCCAAGATTTTCCACTTAAGAAGTGGCACCAAAAGTGTTGTTTTCAATGTTATATCTTACTTACGAATGGTAGAATCAGAGGCAACGCTGTAGCGTTGCCTATAGTAAAGGCCATACGGCTCCAATGTTTTATTATTTGTTTATTATTATAATTTATTTTTTCCAAGAGGCACTTCATAGGGAAGGGGTCGTCGTAAAAACTTAAAGGGGGCTCATTCGATTGGAAATCGAGAGTTTGAGTGCACTTTTTAAGGGTCAAAAGTGATTAGAAGGCAACGAATACCCCTTCCATGCCCACCATTTCCCCAAACACATCCAATCAAAATTTTGAGATAGCCATTTTGTTCTACGTAGTTGATTTCCAGATAGAAATTATGTTTTTGAGGATACTCCCTCGCAGCCCTCTGGGCAAGGGTTGTAAGTTATGCCCTGGGAGCATATAAGCTTTTTATAGAAAGTTTTATCGTAGAAACTTCAAAAAGGGCTCATTCGATTGGAAACTCAAAGGGCTAGTGCCCTTTTTAATAGTCGAAAGAGATTGGAGGGCAACTAACCCCTCTCTCACGCCCACCTTTCCTCCAAACAAATCCAATCAAAATTTTTAGATAGCCATTTTGTTCAACGTGGTTGAAAATTCTGAAAATTAGGTCTTTAAGGATGGCAACCCCCCCCCACAGCCCTCAGGGCAAGGTTTGTAAGTTATGCCCTGGGGGCATATAAGGTTTTTATAGAAACCATTGTTGTAGAAACTTCAAAAAGGGCTCATTCGATTGTAAATTTAAATGGCTAGTGCCCTTTTTAATAGTCGGAAGTGATGGGAAGGAAGGCAAACAACAAACACCCCTTCCACGCCCACCATGTCCCCAAACACATCCAGACAAAATTTTGAGATAGCCATTTTGTTCAACATAGTTGAAAGTTCTGGAAATTATATCTTTGAGTATGACACCCCCCCCCCCCAAGGTCTTCAGGGCAAGGGTTATAAGTTATATGGGGCATATATGGTTCTTATGGAAGGAAGGAATGTTCGTATAAAATTCAGAGAGGGCTCATTTGATTGGAAATTGAAAGTTCTAGTTCACTTTTTAAGCGTCAAAAGATATTGGAGGGTAATCAGCCCCCCCCCCTCATGCCCTTTTATCCCAAATGCATCCGATGAAAATTTTGAGCTAGCTATTTTTTTTTTAATAGTTCAAAGATCATATAACAAAAACTCCGGTGTCGACACAACCCCCCAGGTCCTGGGGGCAGGCGTTGTAAATTATGCCCTGGGGGCATATATGGTTCTTATGGAAGGTATGCTCGTATAAACTCAAAAGAGGGATCATTTGATTGGAAATTGAAAGTTCTAGTTCACTTTTTAAGCGTCAAAAGATATTGGAGGGTAATTAGCCCCCCCCCCCTCTACGCCTTCTTTTTCTCAAACCCATCTGATAAGAACTTTGAGATAGCCATTTTTTAAAAAATAGTTCAAAGACCATATAACGAAAACTCCGGGGTCGACACAGCCCCCCAGGGCCCGAAGGCAGGCGTTGTAAGTTATATCCTGGGGGAATATATGGTTCTTATGGAAGGGATGCTCGTAAAAACTTCAGAGAGGGCTAATTTGATTGGAAATCGACGCTTCTTTCTTTCCGAATGTATCCGATAAAAATTTTTAGATAACCATTAAGTTAAAAATTGTTCAAAAGTTAGATAACAAAAACTCAGGTGTCGACACAACCTCCCAGGGCCCGGGGGCAGGTGTTGTAATTTATGCCCTGGGGCATATTTGGTTCTTATGAAAGGGATACTCGAATAAACTTCAGAGAGGGCTCATTGGATTAGAAATTGAAAGTTTGAGATCACTTTTCAATGGTCAAAAGAGATCCGAGGGCAACTAGCACCCCCCCCCCCCCACGCCTTCTTTTTCCAAACCCATCTGATGAAATTTGTTAATAGACATTTTGTTAAAAAAAAAAATAGTTCAAAGGTCGGATAAGAAAAACTCTGGAGTCAATACAACCCTCCAGGGCCTGGGAGAAGGCGTTCTAAGTTATGCCCTAAGGGCATGTATGGTTCTTATGAAAGGGATGCTCTTATAAACTTCATAGAGGGCTCATTTGATTGGAAGTTGAAAGTTTTAGTTCACTTTTTAAGAGTCAAGAGATTTAAGGGCAACTAGCACCTCCCATGCTCTTTTTTCCCTAAACCCATTCGCTAAAAATTTTGAGATAGCCAGTTTTTTTAAAAATTGTTATAAAGTTAGATAACAAAAACTCCGGTGTCAACACAACCCCCCAGGGCCCAGGGGGTCGCGTTGTAAGTGTTGTCCTGGGGGCGTGTATGGTTCTTATGAAAGGGATGCTCGTACAAACTTCAGAGAGGGCTCCTTTGATTGGAAATTGAAAGTTCTAGTTCACTTCTTAAGAGTCAAAATATATCCGAGGGCAACTAGCACCGCCCCCTACGCCCTTTTTCCCCAAGCCTATCCGATAAAATTTTTAAAATAGCCATTTCATTAAAAAAAAATTCAAAGTTCAGATAAGAAAAACTCCTTTGTCGACGCAACCCCCATGGCCCGGAGGCAGGCGTTGTAAGTAATGCTCTGGGGGCATCTATCGTTTTTTATCGAAGGGATGCTTATATAAACTTCGGAGAGGGTTCATATGATTGGAAATTGAAAGTTCTCGTTTACTTTTTAAGAGTCAAAAGAGATTGGAGGGCAACTAGCCCCCCCCCCTCCACGCCCTAAGTGCTTCAGATAAAAGTTTTGAGATAGACATTTTGTTAAAAATAGTTCAAAGTTCAGATAACAAAAACTCCAGTGTCAACACAACCCCCCAGGGCCCGAGGGTAGGCGTTGTAAGTTATGCCCTGGGGGCATATATGGTTGTTATGGGAAGGGATGCTCGTATAAACTTCATAGAGGGCTCATTTGATTGGAAATTGAAAGTTGTAATTCACTTTTTAAGAGTAAAAAGTGATTGGAGGGCAGCTAGCCACCCCTCACATTCCATTTATTTTTTTTCCCCAGACGCACTTCATATAGAAGGGGTCGTCGGATAAACTTCAAAGGGTGCTCATTTCAAAGGGGGCAAACTTTTTTCACTTTGATATTTTTACGTTGATACCAGTTTTGATACTTTGATGAAGATTTGATCTTTTTTTTTTTTATCTTTCCGAAAAATAAGTTTTTCAAAAAAAGTAAAGGCCATTTTAAACTTAAGCTCAGCAGATACAAATACCTGTTAAAATTCAAACTTAAAACGACCAGAAATTACGATTAAAGAATAAATACCCAAACTCTTGTTTGTAGTGATTTTTGTTCTTTTCAAGCTTGATTTGCATATTCAATGTAAGTTTGACTCGTTTTAAGATTTATTTATTTATTTACATTAGTAGTACAGGAATAATAAGGTTTGACCAGGAACAAATTGATAAAGTAATGTTTTCTTCACTATCCAGACCAGAAAAAATCACTGAACAACATATCCAAAGTCCTCATCTCTAACTCGTTGCGGAATTTGTTTTTTCGCCGTTTTTGTTTATTAAATTTTTATTTTTTTGGGAAAAAAATGAAATGTCACGAAACTGGTTTTTGACATGTCTTTCTGTATCAGATTTAAAAGCTGAAATGATATCTGATGTTAGTTTCTCCGAAATTTCAAAAAAATAAATCAGAAATACTCTGTTTTTGAACAAGAATGAACAAATTTTAACGTTTTAGGTAAACAAAAAAAAACAAGCGTTCGATAGAAGTTTCTAGATCAGTTTTGAGTTGATAAACTAGGTTGTCTGAGATACTTCAAGATCTTTTTAATACTCATCCTCCCCACCCTTCCCCAAAAACCTTGCTCTTCACAGGCAATTGAGATCAAAATCTATTCACCTTCATCACCATAAAAACGACGTGGTAAAAATTATTTGTAATAAAACGTAAGAAAATGGCACATCTGATTGATCAAAGGAACAAAAATCACAGGAAAAATTAAATAACAGGCTTAAAGCTCATCCTTAGAAAATGCATCTTCTTGACACTTCGCGTTGTTGCACTAAACTCCTCTACATACTCGACAAGCTATGGTGCATTCCAGGCCATTTTTCTTGCAGGAGCATCTCTCACTGTCGCAACCATCAGCTCGGCAAGAACACTTCACTGTCTTTAGAAGATGAGGAGGAGCAGCGGAGAGATCCGTCATTTTTGGCTCTAAAACTTCGTTGCCTTGAAGATTCCATCCCCAGCTTAGGGGGTCAACCGTATTCCCTAGCCAAATCTGAACCTGGCTGTAGACTCGGAACGAATGATACTTCGCTGCCATCATTGTCGGAGGCAGCTCTTGTGGGTGTACGAATGAGGTGGCAGTATTGATTTTCCTCTGGAAAACTTGGTTCCTGGCAGTGTCAAGACTTGGCAGATCCTGGCAGATCCTGTAGAGTATCAGCAAAGCTTTCTCTCCAGCCGCAGCTATCTCATCATGAGATGCAGATTTTTTTGGTAAACAGGGTACCGGCGTCTCTGAAACTCGAGCTGGATAACAATAGCTGAAGAGCTTTTCCTTTTCCGGTGCCATAAAGGTGCGATGTTTTGTCGCAACCCAGTATAGCGTGATAGAACGCCATCAGCTGGCAGACTTCTGATCCTAACTTGTCTTTTATCTGACAAACGTCCCAAGCTTAGCATTCACTTCCGAATTTCGCTTCCGGCGAGAAGTAAACTCGATTTGAACTCGTGTCTACATGACAGATGAGGAGGACGAGAACATCCGTGTCATCAGCAACAACAATGGTGTCGCTATGGAGTGCAGTTTCCGTAGCCTTCTTCACTATGTCTAGATCTGCATCTCCTTCAGAGTGGTATACAATCGCAACCGCTGGCTACCAGAGCGTTTCCAAGAATCTTCAGAAAATGCGATTTGTTCTCCTTGCATGAAAGAAACTCCTCTATCTTCCTGCAAAGATTCAGGTTTTCGGTAAATAACAATTCGCGGCCGACAGATCCAGCTCGACGCAAATGGGTTGCATCTTTGATTGACGGACCGCCGTCGTATCTTTGAAGACGACAACTGCACGAGGATACTTTTTTTCGACGTACCATGCATGTGGAAGCGACCTTCCACGGGATCCGATGGAGAAGGGCGCCCCCGTCTAAGACGAAGCTGGTAATTCCCACCGGTCTTGGGGACTGAGCATCAAACCCACATGACTGATAGACTGCTTTTGCTAGCTCGGGCTTGTTGGCCTTTCGCATGAATCCGTTTCTTTCGAAAAGAGCAGGAGGAATGGTACAGAGCTCAAACTTGAAATAATATTCCTTTGAGACTAAACCTCTGGGCAACGATAATGAACCTCTGAAAAAGTAGCGCCGGGTCAATGTGCGCCATCTCAGAAGAGCCCGACTTTTTTGTGATCATCAGAGTCACTTGGTCTTTCTTTTTAAAGACGTGCTCCTCCAAGGTCTTTTCTGGCATCTTGTCTAAGATTTTCTTCCCAGCAGATTCGGCTTCGTCAACATTCACGCCTGGAGATGAAGTTACTCCATTTGCAACATTTCTCAGTTGCACATTGCCTTTGAATGGGGATGAGGTTTCGAAGAAATCTGAATTCAGAAATCGAAGAAAATTGAATTGAAGTTATCAAGTATTTTGTAGTAGGTTGCATCAAGACATGGCTAATTGTAGAAAGAGAAAATCCAAGACAGATAGTCCAAGTAATTGAGAGGCAAATGTTTAAATGGCTGTGGCACGGGTAAATGGCGGGAGTAAGTATGACTCTCTTATTGGACACATACTTGTTTGTTAGTTTTTGGAAAGGCACGCCTACCTAGTCTCAGGCATGTTGACTAAGAATTTAAAATTGACATAGGACCGTTAGATTGCCTGGAATGAGAGGCAAACAAGGCACGCCCACCTATGGTCTTAAGAAGGTTGACCAAGAATTTAGAATTGACATAGGACCATTAATTTGCTTGAAATAACAGGCAAACAAACAATCGTTTAAAGCCATCTTTATCTTCCAAATAGTACCTATTCGTTGCCTAAGCTCAGCCCCACACTCTGAAAAAATTTCAATATTTCACAATTTTTTTAATTTTTGGGTTACTTAAATCTGCTTATTTACAAGTTCGGTAAGAAAGAACCTACCCTAGCATTTATATCAATAAACTTCAAACTTGAATGAGATTCTTTGTACGATCCGGAGCGGAGATAACTTTCTATTTGCATAAGACTGCAGCTCGGTTGCCACAAGCTGACACTGAGAACGTGTGTAAATCATGCTAGTTTGAAAAGATCTGGATGTATACTGAAAAAAGACAAACGAACGGACAAAAAAAAACACAAAAAAAGATATCGTGGTTATCACTTAGTTTTTTTTTGCCAAAAATAGCGAAATTTTACTAATTTTTTTAATAAAATGGATTTTTTCATTTTATTTGACGTTTATAAGAAAAACTAACGTCAGAAACGGTTTCAGCTCTCAATTCTGATATAGATAGACTATCAACCACTCATTTCGTGACACTTCATTTTTTCATGAAAAATAAAAATTAATGTAACAAAAATAGCGAAAAAAAAACAAATTTCACAATGGGTTAGAGATGGGGAATTTGGAAATGTTGTTCAGCGCTTTTTTCTGGTCCGGATGGTGAAGAAAGCATTACTTCATCAATTTGTTCCTGGTTCGGGCATTTTTTTTTTTTCCGTATTATTACTGTACTATAATATCTATTGTATGTTTGTTTGCATTGATTGTTTATTTAATTTCTGTTCGTTTTAAGCTTGCTTTTCATATTCAATCTAAGCATTACTCGCTTTAAGATCTATTTATTAATTTATATTATTACCTATTGTATGTTTTTTCCTATGATTGTTTATTTAATTTCTGGTCGTTTTGAGTTTGAATTTTAACAGGTATTTGTATCTGCTGAGCTTAAGTTTAAAATGGCCTTTACTTTGTTTTGAAAAAACTTATTTCTCGGAAAGTTTTTTTTTAAGTTAATTGATAAAAAGCACGTAGATATGAGCAAAAGTCTCAAATGAGCCACTAAACATCACTCTAAAAAGTTCTAGTAGCCCACTAGCTACAGCTTTTCCACTTGAGACAAGGCACTAAATGTGCCGTTTTAAGTGTCATCTGAAACTTGCAAATGGTGGAATTTATAGGAAGAACGTAGACATGAGCAATATTTTGTATCTTAGATGTTCTGGTAGCCCGCTAGCCCCAATCCTTGAGAAACGGCACAAAAAGTTCCTTTTTTCGTGCCATATGGTACTTCCAGACGGCGGAATCTATATAAACCACGTACATATGAGAAATAGCTTTTGAATTAGCTCTTAAGCATCTCTCTATGATGTTCTAGTAACCTGCTAGACCTGGAAAAAAGAAGAAGAAAAAAAGACCGTTTTAACATTTTTAACTTTCAGTTACTATGGGCTGTGGTTCGCTCTTTACTAGGTTGCAGCTAATGCTTCAACCATGGCAAAGAGTTCATTTCAAATTCTCCCCAGAAACTAGTTAACATTGAAATCTATTAATTCTAATAGATGGTAGAATTTTTAAAAACCTAGTAAATATAACCAATAGCTTTTAATTGAGCCACTAAATGTGCCGTTTTAAGTGTCATCTGAAACTTGCAAATGGTGGAATTTATAGGAAGAACGTAGATATGAGCAATATTTTTATCTATCTTAGATGTTCTGGTAGCCCGCTAGCCCCAATCCTTGAGAAACGGCACAAAAAGTTCCTTTTTTCGTGCCATATGGTACTTCCAGACGGCGGAATCTATATAAACCACGTACATATGAGAAATAGCTTCGATGTATTACGATGGTGTCTACGATGACACCATGTATCTACGATGGTGTGGTAGCCTGCTAATGTTTCAGTAGCTTACTGATGAGCAGATGATTTATGAAACTTACTAGGGGGCTGGGAGGGGGAGTGTACGGGAGGGGCTCTTATAAACCTCCAGTTAAGGGTTCTGGAACATAACTATTACAATAGTGCCTGTTTTGTGCTTCAGAGCTTTTCCACTAAATAAATGGCACCAAAAGTGTAGTTTTCAGTGCTATATCGCAGTTACGAATGGTAAAATTGATTAAAAAAAAGCACGTATATATGAGCAATAGCTTTCAAATGAGCCATTAAACATCACTCTTATACTTTCTGCTTGCCCAATAGCCCCAGCTTTTTTACTTGAGACACGGCACCAAAAGTGTCTTTTTAGCGCCATTTGGAACTTTCTGATGGTGGAATTTATATGAAGGACGCATATATGAGCAATATCTCTATATGAGCTATAAAAGATCTGTCTACGATGTTCTGGTAGCCTGCTAGTGCCACACCTTGAGAAATGGCATTTTAATGCCATATGACACTTGCAGGTGGCGGAATTTATAAAAAGCACATAGATATGAGAAATAGCTTTAGAATGAGCCATTAAGCATCTCTCTATGATATTCTGGTAGTTCGCTAGGCCTGTTTAAAAAAACACACACGAAAAAAAAAACGGGAGACAGATCAGTGATACCGCTGCAAAAAAGTGATTTTCTGGTCATTCAAGGAGAGGGACTGTAATTTCCCTGATTTTCGACCTTGCTGATTCCAATGGTAAACTTTCCATTTTGATCTGACGTCATTTTCGAAGGGTTTGAGGCTTTTTCGAAATCACCGTACATTTCTTTTCGCAATTAACTTTTACTTTTAAGACGAACCGAAATAATAGTTACCATTCCTGAGCCAATGTCAGATTGCAATTGTTTTTCACTAGGCAGTTTTTTTTCAAAACGCGTTTTTTACTTTTGGTTACTATGGGCTGTGTTTTGCACATTACTAGGTTGCAGCTGCCGCTGCAACCATGATTCATACAAAGAAGGTAACTTGAAAAAAAGAAAGAAATAACGATTAAGATCCAAAATGGAAGTGCATTGAAAAATGGATCTTTTATTGAATTCAATATTTTGGCTTTACAGTATTCGCCGAAGCATTTGCGAAAAAATTCAGTTTTTCAGTCGGCTGTTATTTGTTCTATCTGTTCATCAGCCCGTTAAACTTTTTTATGTTTTGTGCTTGTGGCCACCCAGTAAGGAAATTGTTGACGAACTGTTAACTCTCTGGTAACCGTGACGAGTACCAAATGCCAAAATTGCAATCTTGACAATTACATTGTAAAAAAAATTGTTCAATAATCATTATTTATCATTCACATGAAAAAGCCTTCGGTCTTTTCTTACTTGGATCTAAAGAACGAACTTTAGTAAAGAACGAATTATGGTAAAGAACGAGCTCCAGCAAATCAGTGCTGCAGAATAACTCAAATATGACACTATATCCAGAGAAACAACTTTTCAAAAGACATGCTTGTTACAGTACCTTTTCATAGTACATACCTTACATTATCTTGTCAAAAGATTATTTAAAAAAAAATTTCCACAAAATCAGTTTTTCAAAGAAAAGTAAAGAACTCCATTAAACAAAAAATGAGCAAAAATAAAATCAAATAATCTACCAAGCGTGTAGAAACTACCACCAATCAGCATCGATAAATAAGTGAAACCCAAAACGAACAGAAATTACAATAAATAACCGAGTCAAACTCAAAACGAGCAGAAATTAACATAAGTTGGGCGCAAAACCCCTATGCCTTCCCAAGGCCAGAACAAAATTTGCACTTTGCTGAAAAAAATATAAATGTTTTTACTTTTATAACTTTAATAAATCAAATAATATTAACATTTTGATTACTAAATATCAGTATATGTATATTAAACTGACAATGCACATTCATTCTTATTTTTTCAGTAAAGTGCAAATTTTGTTCTGGCCAACATACAACCTTTTAAAAATCTGGACACAAATAGTACTGTTAAATTTAGTTTCATACCTCCTCTAGTTGACCTGAAATGGAAAACTTGATACCATTCACAAAAAAATCTGTTTACTTTCTTTAATAGCTTGGATACACTTACACTATTTTGATTTGGTTAAATTTTAAGAGCAGAAGTAGCCCCGAAAGTTTGAACATAATACCCTCAGTCGTTCTTGGGATACTGCTGAGATGCCTTATTGGGAATTAGCATTAACACAGTGCATTTTGATTTAATCTTAAGGCAACATTTAGCTTTTAAACATAATGAGCAAATGGGAGGGTGGGTGTGGGAGGGTAGGAGTGGAAAGGGGATTAGTTGCCCTCCAATCACTTTCGACTATTAAAAAGGGCATCATCCCTTTCTATTTTCAATCGAATGAGCCCTTTTCGAAGTTCCCACGACAACTCCTTCGATACGAAGTGCCCTGGTCTAAACAACAACAACAACAAATATCACTAATCACTTTCGACTATTAAAAAGGGTACTAGCCCTTTGAATTTCAAATCGAATGAGCCCATTTTCAATCTTCTACTACAAAGATTAAATAAAAACCTTATATGCCCCCAGGGCATACTTATAACCCTTGCCCTGAGGGTTGTGGGGGAGTGTCCTCCTCAAAAACATATTTTCTATCTGGAAATCAACTACGATGAACAAATGGCTATTTCAAAATTTTGATTGGCTGTATTTGGGGGAATGAAGGGCGTGGGGGGGGGGGAGTTGCCCTCCAATCACTTTCGACTATAAAAAAGGGCACTAGCCCTTTGAATTTCCAATCGAATGAGCCTTTTTTGAAGTTTCTACGATAACGCCTTCTATAAAAACGTTATATGTGCCCGGGGCATAACTTAAAACCCTTGCCCCGAGGGTTGTAGGGGAGTGTCTTCCTCGAAAAAATATTTTCTATCTGGAAATCAACTACGCTGAACAAAATGGCTATCTCAAAAATTTTTATTAGATGTGTTTGGAGGAAGGATGGGCGTGGGGGGTGGGGGCTAATTACCCTCCAATCACTTTCGACTATTAAAAAGGGCACTAGCCCTTTGAATTTTCAATCGAATGAGCCTTTTTTGAAGTTTCTACGACAACTCCTTCGATACGAAGTGCCCGGGTATGGAGAAGAAAAAAAAAAAAAAATACATTGTGCCCACATCGTTCTTTACTTAGGCAGCGCTATCGCGCTGCCTATGATATATATGTTACATCATCTAGTAAATGAAGATACAGTTTTTGTCAAAAAAATTGCATTTTATTTAATGATTTTCAGCCATTAGTGGCATCATTTATGATGGTAATCTACCATATATGGCATTATTTGTTATCTATCCCTTGCCAAAAGATACATGTGTTATATCATCTTGTATGTGGAGATGCAGTTTTTTTTGTCAAAAATTGCGTTGTCTACAGAATTATCTTTTATTAATTACAAAAAGAACTAGATATTGCAACTTCCTTTCTAATGAGCCCTTAAACAGCTCTATATGATTTTCCATTTCGTTCAAGTTGGGGGGGGCTGCTAGTGCGCTGCACAGGGTTTTCGGCAATGGCTACTTCATTGGTGTGCTTTTCATTTCGATCCTTCCCCATTTTTTAGGTGTTTCTAGTGTTTTTTCAAAATTCCCCTGAATCCCTTTCCAAATCAAATTTTATTATGGAGATTTATAGAAATAATAGTTACCATTTCTGAATCAGTTGTATTGGCAATTTTTTCTCACTAGACAGGTTTTTTTAACGTGTTAAATTTTTTTTTTTTACTTTGGGCCGTGGTTTGCTCTTCCCTAGGTTGCAGCTGTTGCTGCAACCATGATTAATCTTCAATCTCTGTTCTTCTTCTAAAACATTCGTTCGCCGCATGATTGTCGTATCTTCTACCCTAGGCCGAACTGTGACTGTTACTACAATCTCACTTAATTGTTCGTGTAGACTCATAATTAGCTATTAGTTTTGCCCTTTCATTTTTCTTTAAGATCTGAAAGGAGAGTAAAGATGGGTCTTCATGTTTGGAACTTTCTTCAACTTTTGGTTTATACCCTGGTCGGAAATAAGTCGGAAATTTCTTTGGGGCAAAAAAAAATTCACTACAACGGCTTGTTCGATATAACCGAGACTAATTAGTACAGAAGTTCTCCTCTTTTTTTCTCTTCTTCTAATTTTGCCTGTGAGGTCACTAATTATGTTGTAGATATATTTTGGAACTTGTAGTCCCCAAGGGAAAAACCATACCTCTAGCCTAGAGCGTTCGAACTCCATATTTTGAGACACCATATTTTGCATATAACCCTGTCGAAAAGTTTATATATCGTCCTATAATGAAATTTTTTCTGTCTTAGATGACGCCGTCGCTTTTTGATCTGGCGTTACGAATATCAAGCATACTTACTTCTTGTGGCAGGAGTTAAAATAAATTCCTGGTGATGCCTTGGTGCTCAATGCTTTGTGCGTAAAGATATCTTTAGATTTAATCTGATACAGTAGTTTAGTCATTGTGATCTCTATGAGCATTACTCCTGGATCAATGATTAAATCTTTATCTTCGGCAATAGCATCTTCAAAAAGAAATAGATGATCGCCCATCGATGCAACTCTCGAGGAGAATGTGACGTATCTGAGACCTTAATAACTAGATTTATGGTTGGAATGTGCACTGATTCTAAGAGATGCTGTAAAACAACCATCATCGATTGATTTGTTACTTGCTCAACCGAAAGGTAGTTGTTTCTAGTGGAATGATTCAGTACGGTATCACCCTAGAGCGTAGCCAGAATTTGCATTTCATGGTAGGAATTGGGACTTCGGATTTAACTAATTGGTTAGACTGCAATTGATGCTACATTAGCAAATATTACTATCAAAATATATAGTTATGGAAAGAAGATCAGTAAAGTTATCAACCAGGCATGTACTTAGGGTGGGGTCTTCGAGACTATGTTCCCCTTCCCCAATAAATTTGAAGATTTTAATGATTCTTCTTATAAATTCGTACATTTGTGGTATATATTGCTTTATTTTTAAAATTCTATTGAATATATGCCCACAAGGAAACATCGGTCTCCTTCAGAAATAAATTCCTGTGTAAGTCCCTACTCCAAACCCAGTGAACAGTGCTTGGCTACGCCCTTTATTGTTTTTTTTCTTTGTTTTTTTTTTTTTAGAATTTTGATAGTTCATGTTAGGTTCAAGTATCATAAGCTTGGTTAAAATCCTGCCCGGTTGCTATAGATCTATCAGGTGTAGTAATTTACATTGATAGTTGTTCCATCTTGATTTTGTATTTTTTAAATATTCTTGTGAATATTTTTTTATACGAAAGAGTAGTTACGTGCTAAAGGAATGGAGATGGATGTAACCTGGCTCCAGGCTGCATAGTCTTTTTAAGTGAGTAGCAGAATTTATTTGAACGGATGAAAAAAAAATGCAAAATGCAATTTTGAAAAATATATGCATGTTCTTATTGCTATTTTTTCCTTTTTTGCTCTTTAACGTCTTGGTGTTGTTGGCATGAAAATAGAAACGTTTGACAGCTTGCTCCGTATTCTTGGAAATTTACTGATATTCAGTGAACATTCCTGGGATGTCCCAAAAAGTATATAATATCATGAAAGGATAGTAAAAAGATCGAGTGAATATGAAGTCAGGGAAGACTCCGGAATTTTCAGAACCACATTTTTTCTCTTTACCCAAAATTCTTATGAATCAGGTTTCTGAATCGAGAACCGTTAAAAACTTTCGGTTGTATCCTCCCCTTCTTGGATCGAAATCTGGGGCGCAATCCCGGCATTAAAGGAAAGTGCTTCGTGATAATATTCTATGACATAGATTCAACCAATGGAGGCGGTATATAGGACATTTGATCACCATTATAATTTGAAAATAGGTCTATTTTCAGTTTTGTAAGGTTCATTAGGTCATCAGGTCATTACAATATTTATTTTATTAAAAAGTGCAAATTTGATATTTTGCTGTGTCTCTAGCAAAGAGTATTTCTTTTTCTTCCATGCATTTTCGGAAAGAATAAAATGTAGGCAACAAAGGGACTATGGCCCGAGACACATTTGGGTTTTTTTACCGGGTGTTTCTTAGAGGTATATAGGATAGTATTGCGCGGTACACATTGGGCGGTAAAAAAAAAAAAAAAAAATAGTGAAAAAACTCGAACGGCAGCAATGCAGGCGTTCGTTGTTACTACATTAAACGAACGGCAAAATGTACGATCGTTTATGTTAACTCCTAAGCCGAGCCAAGATGGTGGCCTATGGAACTAGATGGAAGCGTACACACCCGGCGTTTCTAACTGACAACACTGCTGATGAGAGAGTGTGTTTGCAGAGGGTATATCATAAAAATAATAATAATAAAAAAAATGGAAGTCATAAATGAATTTCTTTTCCTGGGAAGGGAGAGGGCAAATGTAAAACAAACAAAGAATTTCTAGATAATTTGACTATACGTGCCCAGGAAGTCAAGGAATTTTGAAGTGTTAGAGGGTCAGGCCCAAATTAACCCCTGCCCTCGACCCTAAACAAATCAAAGCCTATTTATCATGAATGAAAAAAATGAGTATTAATCCAGTTTATATGCCCTAAACTAAATGCTATTTTAACAAAATCTTAATTCATTTACATTCAGAAAATTTCTACCTATTGGTTTTCAGAATAGCTTCTAGTTTAACTTCCCTCTCCCCCACGAATGCATGAAAGTGTTATAAGTTCATATGAATAT
The DNA here is from genome assembly GCA_027921565.1 of Artemia sinica. Taxonomy (NCBI): domain Eukaryota; kingdom Metazoa; phylum Arthropoda; class Branchiopoda; order Anostraca; family Artemiidae; genus Artemia; species Artemia sinica. Next base: position 37,934,586 of record CM051265.1, read on the forward strand.
AGGGGGTGAAGATACAATGTATCTTCAGTGTGTAGGGGGGGGGGGCGATTTTTCGTTTTTTTCAATTATTTTTAATGAAAACACAAAAAGGCTTTGTTCAATGAGCAAATACGGAATAATTAGTCCTAAACTTGCGCCTGCTTAACAGGCAACTTCTTCGAAAAAAACTTATAAGAAGAATTGCATTAATTGAAGAAGATGTGACGGTAGAATGTTTACGTCCAGTGTGAACGCGCTAGAGTAGTAAAGGCAAAAAAGGTCAGGCATGTCTCTGTTCCATGAGCAATTCTACAACAGATACTGCAGATATCTACAACAGATTTCAGTGCTGAAACAGATACTGGTGGATTTTTAAACCCCCCCCCCCACCCCACGAAAGACTGAAAATACTTAAAGTGCAAAATCATACTATATTAAAAAATGATTGGAACTTTCGTGTTTTTTCTCTTTTTCAAAGCGTTGCTCAGGAAATTCTCCAGAAGATTCCTCTTCGCAGGAAAAATAATTTTCCGTCTGATATACTTATCCGCTGTCTGTGTGTTGCTACTTAGACCTGATAAATGTTATAAATGGTTTCTCACGCAGTTTTATTAATTCTTATTTACGGCAGCTGATTCTTTTGTTATTGATTACTTTTTATTCACTATTCTGGACTGTTTGTAAATTATTTACCATAACTTGGAATTTATTTATAATGTATTACGGTAATTACTTGGCTAAAAAAAAAAAAAAAAAAAAAAACAGTCTTCCTACTTTAGTAACTGAAATAAATGAGCACTTGAACAAGGTCTAGACCCTACTCATCCATCCAGTTCCCTAGGACAAAACAGTACATCCAATCCGATAATCCGAAAATCAAGTCCAAATTAGAGCAAAATCAACATCAATAAGTATACGTCAGTGTTCCGAAACCAAGCTATAACACCTTAAATCTACAAAAACTTTATATTCCCCAGGTGATCACCACATATCGGGGCTCATCAGAAGAAAACTCATTGCCTAAATGGGTTTCGGCGCTTAAATTTCATTACCCAGGCAAAATGAGCGCGCCATGTCATAATCTGGCATACCCCTATGTAGTGACACCTATGGAATAATCAAAAACAAATCAAAAATATCCCAAAAATATAAAAATATATATACCCCAGAAAAATTTTTCCAAGCATCCTTAACCAACCTTCAATTAACACTGAGAGCCAAACCTTCAGCCAATTTAAATCCAAATAATTACATAGCACTAGCCATCCCCCGGAACAATTTCACTTTCACTCAAATTCTAAGAAATAAATTCCAAGTTAAATTTGGAAATAGATTGATCTCAGTAAATTAAGCCAGAAAAACTACAGATACTCGACGTTGAAATACCGATTCTAGGTGCAGTTATGTTTTTTTTTTTTTTTTTTTGATTTTAGGGAAATTAGTTCTGTCATCTTCTCCATTTTCCATGGGTAGGCCTAGTCAGTTTACCCTGGACATTAAATCTATAAATTTTTGACGTTTTTTCAAAATGTGTGAAGGTGTCTTGAAACTAACGTATACGTCAAGAAACAAAATTGTGTGTTTGAAGTACTTCCCAATTTTCATTGCACGGGGTTTTCCAAAAGTTGCCTTACTGTGACAAGGGTAACACTCTGCCTGCATATGTATGTACACCACGAGCACCTTTCTTGTCGGCCATTTAAATTAGAACTCTCTATGCACAGCCCTGACGAAGATAGGCTGGGTATAAAAGGTTGAAGTTGTTCCGGTGGTGTGAGATGGTTTGAGGTCTCCGCTCCGTCATAGGTTCCTTTCTCCGTCCATATCCCCTATAGGAAATTCCTGCTTGCGTGGCCTCATAGTGGTATTAGGCTGGACCTTTCAAAGTTTTCCTAGCCAAAACTGTGACTGCTAACAGCGCTGCAGGGTGACCTTGAGGAGTGGCGTCCCTCGAGGAAATTATAGCCTAGTAAGCTACACAGCATTTGCACTGGCTTCTGATTTTTTCATAATACCTGTGGGTTTGGTCTGTTTTCGTGTTTTTTTTTGGGCTGAAAAACCTCTTTCTAGCTAAGTTATCTATTATGGTTGCCTCCTCGTAGTAGCATAATATTTGTAGGCATGAATATATAATGAGTTGGAGGTAGTATGCTATAAATTGTATGTGCAGGATTTCGATTCTTGTTTATAGAAGAGCATCGCCAAGCGTGGAAAACCATATTATTACCAAGATGGGCCGAGAATTGCACAAAGCCTCCATTCAACTGGAGGCCCAGGGACTTCTTGCTTTCTCAATCGGCTTAAGCGATTTGACTAGACTTGGGAAGATGTATTAGTCCCCATCCTGCACCCGTTCTGGGGTCATTACAGTGATTTAATTTCAGTGATTTAAAGAATAATAACAAGACTAACAAACTGTAATTTGTTAATCTTGTATGTTATTTGTGTACATGGCCACATTTTGGCTTGAAATACACGTTATCTTATCTTACCTAACAATTGCCAATTTGGAATGTTGCAACGTTAAAAAAAACTAACGTATCGACATCTTGACTGACGAATTCAAACGCTTTGATCTAGACTTTTTAAGAGTTTCAGAAACGCACATCCCAGGGGTAGGAAGCTTGAAATTAGGTGGTACAGAATTTATTTATTCGGGCAGGAAGGAAGGGGTACATAGACAGAGAGTAGGGCTCATGATGAATAAGGAAGCTACTAAGTCTTGTTTATGCTGGGAAGGTATTGATAATAGAACACTAATCGCTCATCTTATGGCTAAAAAGTTCAGGGTGTCAGTCATAGTTGTGACTCAAATGAATTTTACTTACAGCTACTACTACTACTACTAACAACTCACCGCAACACCAAGCCGCCTGAGGTCAACACAGCTACGCACCCTCCTCCTCCACCCCATTCTATTCAAAGAATCCCTTTTTACACCCGCCAACGAAGTTCCCATTTCCTTTAAATCTTTCTTTATGGTGTCCTCCCACCCCAGACGGGGACGACCTGCTTTCCGTATAGCCCTAGATGGTTGGCCGAAAAGAACAATCTTCGGCAATCTGTCATCCTTCATCTGCACAACGTGCCCTAGCCACCTCAACCTTTCTTTCATTATAGCCCTAGAGAGCGGTATTGAACCACATTTTTCGTATATCCTATTGTTTGAAATATGGTTAGTCAGTCGGGTACCCAGAACAATCCTTAAGCAATTTCTCTGGAAAACATCTAGCAAATCTTCATCCGCTTTTCGGAGCGTCCATGCTTCAGAGCCATATTTGACCACTGTCATCACTGTAGCTTCTAATATTCTAATATTGGTTTGCAGACTTATCTTCCTATTCTTCCAGACTTTTTTTAACTGTGAAAAAACACCCTGAGCCTTGGCTATTCTATATTTAACATCTTCACTGCTCCCACCATCTTTACTAATAATACCACCAAGGTAAGTGAAGCTGCCCACCTGATCAATCTTTTCATTACTCAACGTCACCTTTTCATCTTCACTTATTCCTAGCCTTAGTGACTTACTATTCCTAACGTTAATTTTCAAACCAATTCTAGCACCCTGAACTCGCAAAACCTCTAAAACTTCATTCATTTTGCTCACACTTTCATCTAGGATGCTTAAATCATCAGCATAATCCAAGTCCAGGAGACTTTTTCCTCCCCATTTGATTCCGTGGTCTCCCATTGCCTTTCCTGTGTTCCTTTAAACAAAGTCCATCAAAATAATCCATACAAAGGGGGATAGAACACAACCCTGCTTAACTCCTGATTTAATACCAAACCAGCTGCTAACCTCATTTCCTACCTTAACCGCAGCAGTGTTATTCTAAGACATAGCACTAATCACTTTAATGTATTTGTCTGGTATACCATACAAGGATAAAACCTTTATTAAAGCTCTTCTATGAACAAAATCGAACGCTTGCTCCTAATCTATAAAAGTGAGGACCAAAGGTGTTTTTGTAAACTCAGGCACTTCTCAATTATTAGCCTAAGAGTGAAAATTTGGTCGACACATCCTCTGCCTTTTCTAAAACCGCTCTGCTCTTCTCTTAAAACTTTGTCTACGGCATCTCTCAGTCTAAAAAGTATCATATTACTAAGTAATTTACTACCTACAGAGACCAGACTAATGCCTCGATAATTACCACACTCACTTTTACAGGAGCTACAGGAACAAATAGACATGGTCCCAGGTATAAATATGGTATTTTTATTAGAAGATTTAATGCCCAGGTCGGTAGAAATGAGGGTAAACGGTATCCTAGCCATTGTAAATTTGGTGCAGGAAAAGAAAACAGTAATAGTTACAGACTCCTGCAATTCTGTAGTTATAACAATCTAGTTATAACCAGCACAGTATTTGGTCATAAAATGGCCCATAAGTTGATGTGGTATTCACATGATGGTAAGACAGCTAACCTTATTAATTATACAATTTTAAATGAAGACTGGCATGATCGATAAAAGATACAAGGGTTTATAGGAGTGCTGTTTTTGATGTTAAAAGTTAAGATCAGTAGTGTCTAGGGTTAATCTAAAGCTGAAATTTAGGAAGGGTAAGTACCTGCTGGGAAGCTATAACATCAATAGATACCAGGGTAGGCCTAAGTCTTAAGAGAGGTTTTCCATGAACAGTTGAATACTAAGCTAGATATTTTAAAATTTGACAATGTAGAAGATGAATGGAATAATTTTAGGAAAATAGTTTGTGAAGTCGCTGATGTTGTCATAGGGAAGAAAGTTAGAAACGCTGCTAGGAATATTGTTAAAAATTTTCTATGTTTGATAGAGAGGAGGAGGGGCGTGTCCAAGAATTATTTGAGTGATATATCATATCACAGTGATATATCATAAGAGGAGTGTAAAGGAAGTGGATTAAAATATTGTGGTTAAAGTGGAGACATTAAAATATGGATCAAGGAGGTGAGAAGTAGCAAACGTAGATACAACTGCTGAAGACCTGGAAGATGCAGCCAGACGGCATAATAGTAAATGAGAGGGGATAGTCAATCTGGACTTGTCCCATTTAAAGATAGGAACGGCGCTACAATTATTGATAATGAAAGAGTTAAAGAAAGACGGGCAGAACATTCTGAGAAAGTGCTTAGCCTTGATAGAGTTACAGGAAAATATATAGAAAAGAATGAAAAAGTTTGTGACAATTTGGACGTAAAGGAATATTTTTTTTTTGTGAGGAAGAGTTAGTAACGGTACTAAAAGAATTAAAAAATCATAAGGCCCCAGGTGCTGATAGTTTGGTAAATAAGTTTTTTAAATATTGTGGCTATGAAGTTAAAGATAAGTTACTTGAGATTATGAATAGGATTTTTGAAAAAGGGAAAGCACATAGCGATTTTAGCGATTTAGAAAACTCTAATTAAACCTCTCTATAAGAAAGGTGATAAGAGTGAGTGTAGTAATTATAGAGGTATTAGTTTGATTTCTGTAGGTAGCAAATTACTTAGTATGATGATACTGTTTAGACATAGAGATGTTGTAGATAAAGTTTTAAGAGAAGAACAGTATGGTTTTATGGAAGGAAGAGGTTGCATCGACCAAATTTTCACTCTTAGATTCATAATTTAGAAGTGCCAGAGTCATCAAACCCTTTAGTCCTCAGTTTTATAGATTCTGAACAGGCGTTCGATTCAGCTGACAAAGAGCTTTAGCGAAGGTCCTATCCTTGTATGATATACCAGATAAATGCATAAAGTGATTTGTTTTATGTACGAGAATAACATTGCTCTGGTTATGGTAAGAAATAAGATTAGTAGCTGGTTTCGTGTTAAATCTGGAATTAAGCAAGGTTGCGTCCCATCCCCATTTTTATGAATCATTTTGATGGACTTCGTCCTAAGGAGCACAGCAAAGGTAATGAAAAATACGGAATCAATTGGGGAAATAAAACTCTCGTAGACTTAGATCATGCTGATGATTTAAGCATCCTTGATGAAAATGTTATCAAAATTCGTGAATTTTTTAGAGGTTTTGTGAGTTCAGGGTGCAAGAATAGGTTCGAAAATTAATGTTAAGAAGACTAAGTCGCTAAGAGTAAGAAAAAACAAAGAGGTGATGTTGGGTATTAACGAGAAGATCGATCAAGTGGACAGCTTCACTCACCTAGGTAGTAGGCCCTATTATTAGTAAAAATGGTGGGTGAAGTGAAGATTTAAAAAGTAGAATAGCTAAGGTCCAGGGTGTTTTTTTACAGTCGTAAAAATTTTGGAAGAATAGGAAGATAAGTCTGCGCACCAAGATTAGAACATTGGATGCTACAGTGATGACAGTGGTCAGATATGGTTCTAAAATGTGGGCGCTCCGAAACACGGAGTCGGGTTTATTAGACGTTTTACTGGGGAATTGTCTACGGAATGTCTGGGTACGCGTCTGACTGGTCGTTTTTCAAACAGTAAGATATACGAAAAATGTGGTTCTATCCAGCTTTCTAGGGCTGTAATGGGAAATAGGTTGAGATGGATAGGACACGTTCTGCGGATGAAGGATGATAGATTGTCCTTCTCGGGCAACTGTCTAGGGTCAAACGAAAAGCCGGTCACCCCTGTATGGGGCGGGAGGATGTCGTAAGGAAAGATTTATGGGAAATGGAAACTTCTTGGGAGGTTGTAAAAAGGTAGGCTTTGAATAAATCAGGATAGAGGAGTAGCGTACGTAGCTGTGTTGGTCTCAGGTGATTTGGTGCTGTAGTGAATTGTTAATAGCAGCAGTAGTATGCACAAACATGTTCTGAGCAATTGCAGTTTGAACTTGCAAGATGTATGGAAAGCAATGGTTAATATTGTGTTTAAAACAACAATAGAAAAAATATACATGTGCGAACTTTAAGGCGTTTTTAATCGGTTTATTCGACCCAATAATCTTATATGGAAATGTTATTTAATTTATTTTTTTTTTCGCAAGGAATCCGCTCTGATTTTTCATTTTGGACGGCCGTCGTGTATTATCAGACAATGAGATACATTTTTCTTTCCAGCGCAATTGCTCCTTAATGCGTTTTAGAAGCTATGTCTTTTGTACTCAAAATACAAAAGTACTCAAGTCAGTAAAAGAAAACATAATAGAGCAAAAAAAAAATAAATCCGTTATGTTCGAATCATTTTTTAGAGGAAAACTTTAACTTGACTGAAATGACAATGAAATGAAACAAGTCTTGGTAAAAGAATTGAGTTGTAATTATTAATTTCCTTCTGTGAGCAAACCAAACCAGCAAATTTAGCCACGAATATTAACTAATTTACGATCAAACAAAAGAAGCCAGCACTCTGTGGAAAATGAAGAAAAATCTCAGCAATATTGCAATATTGTCATCTTTTAAAAAAATGAATATTTAAAACTGTGCTTATGGCGTTTATTCCTACAATAGAAATATATATATATGAAGAAAATTACTAGTGAAATTCTTGGAAAGGTCATATCAACGACAATTAACTGAATCAGGGGTTTTCAGCCGTTTTCAGGGTATGTAGTCCCTTGAATCCTTTAAAAGGATTCTATCCCTTCCAATTCAAACCCATAAATCAGTTTTTCCATCCTTAAGTGTATTTGTATCCCTGGTTAAGACCCCCCCCCCTGAACTAGCCCAAGGATATTGTCACGAGTCAATGGTTGTGTGCTAGAAATCTATTATCATCAACAGTTTTACGCTATTTTCTCCTCAAAACCGTATATAATAATATTATATTTAGTCTTTACTATCCAGAAATGCAGAGATGCTGCAGATTTAACTTCCAATCATCTTGAGAATACAAGTGTTATTCGATGAAAAAAAAATTATAATTGGTACATTCTCATTGCGGATCTTAAGTCTTATTATTTCTATAACTTAAACATCCCTCATTTTGTACCTTTTATTGTTTGGAATTTGGTTTATCAAATAACAACTGTCGAATAATTGTAGATGAAGAAAAGTTAGATGGAACTAATTACTAACCCATAAGCCTTGTTTAAAGTGTCTGAAACTAATTGCGTAACCGTCCATTGTGTAGTAACTCTACGGCTACTTTGTAATCACAAATTTGGTGTGTTCTTAGTGCAGAAAAAAATACAGTCTGTGACCTCTTGTTCATTGGCGTTTTCTGCGTATACCCATATTTTTTGCGCGCACCTTGAACATTAATCTGAAAGGAGAACAAATACACCGCCATTTGATTCGGATTCGTAACAACGCTTAAGCTGAGAACAAGAAATGCTAGAAACATTAGCAGATAAACCAACTGCGAGTTTAAAAAATGGCTGCACGTTTCTTGACAGAATGTAATAAAAATCAAGCCAAATCTGTTTCAACTGGTCATAACTTTTTTTTTCCTTGTTTAAACTGTCAATTCTAGCACCCAGCTTTCCATAACGACTAGTACAAAGAGCATGGGAGACCGATAAGAGAGAAAATGTTGGCCCTTTAGCATGGGTTTCATGCAATTAAAACCTGACAATGCAACTCAAAGTTCAGTCCTACCCAGCAGAATAAAAAAAAAAATAAGATACAATAAGCTTAATTTTGAGTTGTTAAAATTCGGATGCCAATTAAAGGTCCAAGTTAATTAGGATGCAGTCTGAAATCTTCTGAAAGTTGACTCTTCTGCTTTTGAACTTCTTCTTTCATTATGAAATAGTTAGGGTTAATTATGCCTAAATATATCTAGTATTTGATTTGGTTATCGTAAGCAACTTTATGATTTTCCTGCGTAATGCGAGATGCGTCGGCTGCCTCATAGTTTTTTTCCAATAAGCCCTTCTGATGAATATTGATGTTAAGACTGTAGCCTCATAAGGATTCTATTGACCACAGTCACCCGAAACTCTGACTGCGTTTTGGTTACATCAATACCTCCAGCCCTTTTAGTAAGTAGGCTTGACAAGACATTTTAAACCCATACCTCCGAAAATTTCGGACAAGACCATAAAAAGACACAATGATAAACCTAGCTCTTGCTCCCACCAAGTTCTGTATACAGCCGACGCCCTCTTCCTTTAGATGTGCTCTTGACAAGTGATTAGGTACTACTGCTCCCCTGTCCCCTCCCCCATAGAGGTAAATAGTCCGAGCTCTGGAAAGATATGACAATGATATTACACACTACTGTTTATTTTTAGGATCTTATGATATTAAAAAAAAACCTTAGTTTTTTTGCATATGATTCAAACACTGAATAGTCTTCGCCCAATAGGTTGCTTACAATGTAACTTGTTCAATTTCTGCAATTTTGATTGTCCTCAAACCGTAATTTGTCCTTCTTTTCAAGTTTGTATTTATGGATATATTCCATTTTCGGCAAGTGACTCTTCTACTGACAATTTTAAGCATTTCGAATGAGTGTGTGTTGACAATAAAGGATTTCGATTGACAATCAAAGGGACGGAAATTGAGTATTATTCTTTGGAGTTCTATATTGTAAAATATAATTTTTGTCTTTTCAGATATCCGTTCAATGATCCTAATCCACTCGCACTATTTTCAAAAATAGTCCAAGGCTACTATCAATTGCCTGATGATATGTCACACCATGCCAAATGCTTGATTCGTAACCTTCTGCTTCGTGACCCTACCCAACGTTTGACAGCGGAAGATATTTTAGCTCATCCTTGGTTTGCTGATAAGGATGATTTGATTGGGAGAGTAAAAAGGGATAATGCAGAGGGAGAGGAAGAAACAGGCGAAGACCAACAAGTGCCTCTTTTTGGCCTCGGTAGTGATTGATTCATTTGATACCAGTTCGTAAAAGCTGATTTTTGAACTTGTCAACTTTTAATATCTTGGCTAAAATAGTCTGAGACCGTGGACTATGGAATGAAGTTAATTTTATATCTTCATTTGTCTTTAGATTATAGGAGTAAAGGAATAATTTTGACTTTTGTTGTTTCTCTCAATAGGAAATTTTGTTAAATTGATGATATTTCAATTGGTATTATGAAATATAAACGCAATCTCATAAAAAAGAAACTGCATATTTTGAGTGCTTCCAAATCATATTCATAAATAAATAATAAAGGAAGATAAATATAAGTATACATTAAAGCCCGCCGATGATAAAATAACATTTATGAGTAAAAATAGTCAGTAAACTTTTGCTTTTATGCTCAGTAGAATAATCAAAATTTTTATTCTATTTTGCTCTTGAAGCTACAGAACATTCGTGAATTGAGTGACTGAAGATTGACCAAAAATTTGGTTAACAGTTTAAGCTTAGGAGATCATTTCATAGACGAATTTTATTTTTGGTTTGGCAAACCTACAAAAAAGGGAAATTATGCTTTTTAGTTTCCAATTTTAGGGTTTTTAAACCTTAAATGTATCGACATCCATCTGTTTTATAGCTATGGTATAGATATCATTTCTAAATAATTTCAAGAATGCATGTGTTGTCTGATTTTTTCCATAATTTCTAAAAAAAAAAAGCTAGTAAAAAATAAGTATTGATTTAATCTGGTGTTACGAGTTTCTTCCTAATTATAAATTCTTGGTACTAAAAAAAGAGATAAAAAAATTAACATTGTCCATCTGCCTAAAATTATCGTAGATCACATCTTAAAAGTTCGGACTAGCTATTTTAACACACTTATGCCCAAGCCACACTACAGTCGTGACTTTCTATAAAAAAAAAAGCCACATTTTGTAAATGAACCGTGCTCTTCGTTGGTTTCAGTGTTGTATTTGTGCTGGTGAAGCGGGCAATTTGAATAAATATATATATATATATATATTCCATGCTTCTGTATTGTCTAATTTGAAGCATTCTACCCTCAATCTTTACTTTTTTGGGCAAATCACAACCGAACTTACCAGAATTACGCACACATATTGTTGGTGATGTTGTTATGCGAAATTCTGTTTCCATCAAAACTGACACTATGGTCTGACTCGCGCATTAGGCTATGTTCAAGATATGAACTGAAACTTCGAGTTCAATTAAATGGAAAAATGACAAGGCAAAGTGTACAATCTTGGCCCTTCCCTGCATCTGACATTTAGAGAGTAGACGTTATATATTCAATCGGAATGCTAATAAAATATTAAATGAGCATTTCTGAAGCTTTCAACAACCTTTGCAAACACCGCTTTATGCTCCAATTTTAATCTGAAATCCGTAACGTGCAGGTGTTTAATAGAAATGCGGTGCAAAAAATTCTGCTGGGCTGCTGGAATACGATCTTTCTATCAGCAGTAACTTTTGCGCAAGTTTTTTGTTTAGCACACTGCGGAGTTATGTTTCTTAGTAGTTTATATAGGTTGATGACAATAGCAATGATTGCAGCCTTCTCTTGGATACACGCCTAGTCAAAACATGGGCTAAGCGCAACCGTTTTATGACCTTGGTCCCAACTGCCATCTTAGACGGTATACTTTTTATTAAGAGTCTGATTTTCGTTCTTCTATGTAGTAGAATACTTCAGAGAAGTGTTTTGGCTAGTGTTAAAAATTATGTGCTCTATAAATTTTGGTTATTGTTCTTGTTATGTGTGGTTCCTGTTTTCACATTGCTTCTATTTTAACTGCTTAGGATTTTTTTTTATTTCGGTGTATGATTTTAAAAAATGTACTTAAATTTTGATGTTGTTTGTGTTGTATTTTATTCAGGCAAGGACATTTATGACGTTAATTTTTTTTTAGAATTATGTTTAGGTATGCACTGGCATCTTAGTAGTAAAATATTGCAAGAGTGACTATTTTCAACGAAGTAGAAAAATAAACTGCGGCCCTTTTCCTCGAAGAACCAGCTTCACCCGGAATTGGTTTTAAAGTTCTGAATACTTTCAACAACTTTGATGGCTTGTTTTAAAGCAAGTTCAATGTTGTTTACTAACAGTAAAAATTTAGTGATGTTTTCTCGGGGGAAAAAAAGCTTAGAAAGAACTCCTGTTTTTAACATGGATATATTCAAGAAAACCGTAACTGACAATATTATAACCAATCCAAAACCGTCACTCGAGCATTATGCCAGGGAAAATCACCCAGCTCTTACGCGTAAATTGTGTACCTGAATTAATTTATCGCATACCGTGATTTTAATTTGGATACAGTTTTTTGAAAGCTCCTACTTTGTTGTTTTTTTTTGTGATGGACGACTCTGTGATTTTTCAATTTAATCACATGAATATATTTGATTATGTTATGCTGCAACAGAAACTACAAAAGCATACAGTTTCAATATTAATATTCTAGAGCACTTTTTTATACTATTGAATTTACTCGGTCAATCCTTGCAACCGAGTGAAAGGGTGCGAGTGAAACTGAAAGGATGTATTGAATTTCTGATAACAAACTTGACTTTCTTCTACTAACATGTCGTTAATATATTTTGTTATTTTCCTAAAAAGATGTCCCTGAACTGACCTCTTTTGAACTTTTAATTTCAAAGAAAAACTGAAAATAGGTACGATCGATACTTCCATATTAGTTTTTGGAAACTAACACGAGGCATCTCGACTGATACTTTTTGTCTCTTAAATATATTCTGACGCACTCGCTAGTTGTTTTCTATTCGTGGTTTCAGGTAGGGTAAACATGATTGTTTTATTAGTTGATGAAAGAAAATATTTCTCAAGCACCATTGTTCGAAATATAATACCAGACTTAAGGTGTACCAAAAAGAGTGTAATGTAAAATAATCCAAAATTTTGAAGTTAAAATATATAATATTTTGACTCATGAAATGTTTTTGATTCCATCAAAAATATATACATTTTACTCTGCAAAAGTTATGGAACATTATGGTCATGGTCAGAAATATATTGAAATCTTCAAACATTAAAAAGTTGATGCTATGTAACCAGAATTTACAAAACATTTGACAAAATCCATGAGCGATATCACAAACATTGTTGTGTGTAAACCATTCCTTTATGTTTAAAGCCGTTTTAAGCATAGATAACCTTGTCGCATTGTTTTTTTTCCAATAAATAAGTAGTATGGAGATAGGAAGCCTAGCACGATGTCTACACAATAATAAGTTAGATATTGAACAAAATAAAAAGTATAGCACCCCATAAAAGAGAATGCTTCAATTTGTCAAAACATAACTAAAGTATAAATAAAAAAAATGGCAACATACTATCAAATAGGGCTTAATTTCTAGAATATATGTCTTTAATGTATATAATTAAAGAGTCAATGTAAATTTAAATCTTTAAAAAATAATATATTGCACGCTAGTTAGTCTTGAAAATAGCAGTTCCATATTCTGCACAGCAAACTATAAAGATTTTTCTCTACAGAATATATAATTCATAACATGTCTCTTCTTGGCTTGTAAGTTTTACTTATTAGGCAGACCTTAAAAACGTTAAAAATATTCATGTTCCCTGGCAATCAGTCCCAAAGAGGGTCAGGCCGGTTAATCCTTCTGCCAATGTTCGTTTTGTGAGAGGACTTCGGGGTAAAATCTAAGGACCAACCTGCTAGTTCTCTATAAGCTTTTTTGTCATCAAAGAAGTAAGGTGTTGGTAATACTTAGTCTATTTTGAATTAGTGAGGTCCGAATGTAGTTTGATAGTAGCATAAGATTGATAAGTTAACGTGTCGGAGCTTTCTATGTCATAAGTGTGACTTACTACCCTGGTTCCAAATAGCCTGTACCACAAATTCTAATTTTAGTCTGCGTGCTAGAGAAGAAACCGACAATCCTAAATCTAAAATAAAAGAGTCTAATGAAACTGATTAAAAATGAATGTAATTATTTCTTATTTGTATAACTGCTCTGAAGAAAATTACTTAAAATTATATTTCTCTTTAATATAACATCTGGTCTTTCCACTTTTTATTCTGATGTAATCAGTAACTTTTTTCTTTTTTTAAGACCGGTGATTTAAACTACAAATTAGAATTTGTGAAAATGTGTTATTACATATCAGACTGAGACTGCCTATCTTAATGATAGATCAACCTTGAGAGATAGGAGTGACCAGTGACGTCAAAAATCAGAAAATGAAGCTGCAAAGCTGATGATAGCACATATATTTTGGCTCTGGATTTTTGGTCCAAAAGGTCCCTGTCTCAATTCTGCTACTCCATAATATGACTTGGGTGCCAGAAAACTTTGAATTCAGTTAAGAATAATTTGTTTCTTTCCTTTGTCTCTGGACTAAATATTTTTGGCAAAAATCATGTCTCTTACTACTTTTGGTCTTGTGTTTATTGCTTGTACGTACCTGAGACAAATTAAATTAGTTCTGACAAACTCAAATTTGATTTTCTATTTTTTTAGGAAAGCTTAGGCACCAAGTTTTGTCATGAAGTAGCGGTTCTGATGTCAAGTCTAATACTGAAATATTATACTTTTCCCTCCTTTGGCTTGTGTGTACTTTTTCTCGAAGTTTGTTATTTTTTTTGTTTCTTTTTGTGGTGGTTTAGCAGAGAATAGACGATATTTGTGCAATTCTCGTCCTTCTTTTTAACTCAACATGGATTTTCAGACAGTTATTTGAAGTTAGTATATCTTTCGTTGGTGTCTCAATAAAACTATACTGAATTCAGCAACCTGATGGTTTTAAAAGTCTTCTGCTTTTTGTTTTATTTGTTTTTTATTCTGACTGAAAAAGAGAAACTTGAAAGAATGCAAATGTTATTCATTGTGCTCTGCAGGGCTATACCCACTGGCAATTAGGTGCTTTGAATCTTTCTATCATGTAAAATAACGCAAAAAGGATTATGCAAAGGCTAAAAAAGTAGCCTTTTTCAATGGTTAAACATTGATCGGTTGTAGAATAAAACCCTAAAGTTTTACTCATTCGTTGAATCGCCAGACAATAATCAAAATTACTGTAGCATCGCACCCGAATGACTGTTTAACATCTGTCTAGATACCTCTATTTATATACAGACAAGAATATTAACACATAACCCAATGGAATGGGATCTCACCCGATAATTTACTTTACCAGACCGAATATTGGTTAGGGACGGAATAACTAAAAAAAATCTAGCGAGGGAGGACTGGTGAAAACACAGGAGTAGGAAGTATATTCGTGGGGTATCCATAGATGGCTATGTGCTTTAAATATTTGGCTATGGCTTTCTGTTTCGTTTTTAAGGAAAAACTAGCCTTGAAGAAAGGGAGAAATTCCTGGAATATAGTATAAAAACAACGAAGCTCTGAACAAGGTGGGCAGAGGAGAAAGGTACATAGCTGTGTTGGGTCTGGTAGTAGATTATTGGTATATTTTGATTGTTCAAAATACATTTTTTAACAAATTAGCCTTTCCCCCATCGTTAGTTCTCCCACTTTCCATTTTTTTAAATTCTAGGAAGATGGTTCGATTTTGAGAGGATGAAATAGAATTCCGGTGAAAAAATAAGGGATGAAATAATATTTCTTAACAATGGGTGTATCGCTTTTCGGTTAGAGGAGACATATGCGGACATAACAGTTCAAGTGGTTTCTGACCAGGTTGACAAGGTTTACTAAATATATAGATAATCTTCAAGATATTATTAGGAAACCCTGCTAAATAAAAATTGAGCATGAATCTTAAACAGTCAAAACTTTTTGTTTTATTCAGTAAACATTTCGGGATTTTGGTAAACGAGACTGGATTTTTTTTTTATTAACATTGGGGTTGTAAAATTTATTTACCAGCCAACTTTTTCACAAGCGATACAAGTTTTAAAGAGTTTTCATCAGCTTTTTACTAGTATACGAGTTACAAAGAAAAATGAAATGGCTACTGCATGTGAAAACTACCACCCATTGGCGGTTGTTGCTGGTCAGTTTTGCCGCGAAATTGTTACACCCTACTACTGAACTTATGTTATCTGAACATTTCTTCTACTCAGCGTCTACTCTTCCGGCGAAACTTCAAAAAAAAGAACTGTGAACTACTCATTACGTTTACAAATACAGACCTCTCCCTTGTTTCATACCCTTTACGATCCATATTTGAAAACATAATCAAAAGTATCATAATACTTTTGTGCAAATTTCGGCAAAAATTCCAGCGTGTCTGTTTTGTCAAATCTTACTTGTGTTTATCACAGGCAACAAAAGGAAGATTTTCCCAAGATTAACGTCAGACATGAGTGATTTACTGAATATCAAGCTACCAGCAAAGAAAGAAAGAAGACTATTCCGTGAGATTGTCGAATTATTGATGTGTAATAGTATAGTTTTAAACAGTCAGCCTAAGAATCGCTCCCCTTTACTTGATCGTGCTGGGCAAGATGAAGATGAAAAGCAAAGAATTTATTCCAAAAATTGTTTGAACCTGATAATGTCTGACCTGGACCCCAGGTGCTGGTTCGGAGAAGTTTTTTCCATAAACCTAGAGAAACAGAATTCAAATCTTCTTCTGTATTTTGGTTAGCGAGATGTAGTGAGACTCTATCGAACCTTTACATGGTACGACCTCATCCAAGTGCTGGTTTGTGAATGGTTTTTCAATTTAATTTCGAAAATTAGAAGATTTACACCAGACAAATATGAGTAAGCCATTATTTTCAAATTTTTATTACAGAGTTTGATGAAATTGCGCCAACGGGTGCCATTTTCTGCAATCAACCCAACAAGTTTGGATGAAATTTCGTGCTATTCTCTGATTTTCGGAGCTTGGATTTTCGGGGAGACAAGTTTTCTTTCGAAGGAATCGCGGACAATTCTAGGACTGGAAGCACTGCCCATTCTCTCGGACGTCCAAAACCAACGTGTCTTTTTGCTTTTTATGATTTCGGGTTCCGTGCACCAAATATGGTTAGGGGTATTGCGTTATCGACTGATAACGTGTGGAAGTTGTAGAAATCTCCTGTATGATAGAAAATTATCTTGGTCAGTGCCCAATAAGAAAAAGTATATACATGATGATGCTACATTTCCTATAGTACCCTTTAACTGCAATTGCTCTAAACTGGTATTTTGCATCTAATGTGTTTTAATTTGGACGCCAGCTATTTTGTAATATACATTTCTATTTCAGTTGTTGGGAAAAGAGGATATTTCCATCCTATTTCCTTAGTTCAAATTACAAGTTTCTTCACGTCTTATCTGTAGTTTCTGTGTGCGATACCTAGATTGCACAATCTTACAAAGTTGTAATTCTGGCAATAATCCATGCTGTTCTTTTGATTATGCAACGTGCAATTTCGAAATGATTTCATTTACAAGTGATAGCTAACAGGGGATAAAAAAAATAAAAATGCAGTCTAATATGCATCTTTTGCTGAAATGTAACATGTTCGTTTGACAATTGCATTTCATAGCTTTCCAGAAAAAGAGAGGATTCAATTCAAGTAGATAGTAACAAACGCCAAAAATAGAAGAAGGAAGAACTAGTGACGACCGCTAATTTTCTGGGTATGCATAAAAGCATGAACAAAGAATGAATCCCCACACTGCAGCACCAGTAGTGCAAAGGCATAATTTAAATATAATAAGGCATAATTTAATAGGTCATTTTGAAAATAAAGTGAGGAAATTTTATCATAATTTTTGCTTGTCCTTTTTACGCCATTAACTTAAATCCCAACCCTGTACCTATAGTAGAGAGATTGTAGAAGTAAAGTTTTTCCTTATTTCTATGACTTTTTTAAGCAAGCTTGATGGATTAAAAATAAACTACAATAATTATTTTGCATTTTTTGACTCAAAAAGTCTCAGAACAACCCATAAGGTGTTAGTGCTGTATTTGGCTTTGTTTTTTCGTACAATTGGTAATAAATCCTGAAATAAAACACTTGCAAATTTATTTCATCTAGTCTTTTCAACGTCAAAAATACATCTTAGAAACTTTCCGAAGACTCATTTTCAATAGAGTACTGTGAGGTCACATGAAGAGTAGAGTTATCAGTGACGTCACGCTTCCCATTGTATTTCTTCAAGTCTCATAAGCGTCAAAAATACATTTAGGAGCTTTCCGAAGACTCGCTTTCGACAGAGTATTGCGAGTTCATGTTGTTAATATTCACTTGAAGGCTCTGTTATTGCAGAAAGCTACTGGAATAGTATTGTCAAATGAATATGACCCATTTCAGCAACAGATGTGTGAAATATTATATATTACATTTTCGTTTTTTTCTGTTAGCCATCACGTCTAAATGAAATCATTTCGAAATTGCATATTCTAAGATCAAGACAACAGCATGGATTATTGCCAGAATTACAACTTTGTAAGATTGTGCAATCTACGAATTGCACACAAAAAGTTTCAGATAAGATGTGAAGAGACTCATAATTTAAACCACAGTTTATAGAATTAACTATAAACTGTATAATTCTATAAACTGTATAACTGTATAATTATAAATGTATAATTCTATAAGCTGTATAATTCTATAAACTGATAATTCTATAAACTGTGATTTAAACTGAGGAAATATGATGAAAGTATCCTCTTTTCCAGAAAGACTAAATAGAAATGTATATTATAAAATAGCGGGATCCAAACTAAAATGACTAGGTGTAAAATACCAGTTTGCACTAATTGCAGTTAGAGTCTGGCAATTCTGAATTTCGGGACTTCCTCGATAGAAAATTGGTCCCCAGTAGAAAATCGTAGCTCCCAAAATCAGAGATGTTCATGAAGTTCCATCCAGACTTGTATAGTTGGTTGTGAATAAAGCGTTTGGTGCCTCACTTCTGACAAACTCCGTGTTCAACATTTGAAAACAATGGCTTACCCATGTTCGTCTGGTGTTCATTTTTTCATTTGTTGGAATTAAATTGAAAAACCACTCGTAAACATGCACTTGGACAAAGTCCTATCATGAAAAGTTCGATAGGGTCGGTTCATCCAGTTAACCAAAACATAGAAGAAGATCCCCCTCTCTCTCTCTCTTTCTCTCTCTCGATAATTAATCGAGTTAATTATCGGGGAGTCGAACATCACTGTCCATAACTTCGGTAGTTGTCAGTGCCTTTCAGAAAAAATAGTATACGTCATTTACTCAGTGGAAAATACTTCCACAGAAATATTTTAGAAAAAAGTTAATTAAGACAATTATCTAGGAAAATGATGCTATATGTATGCTTCATATTTTCAAAGTAAATGTAAAAAAAAAAGAAGATCGTATACCCACTGTTTCAACAGGTGCCGTCATTAAATATCGGCTGTTTCCAGTCAAAGCTATAGTCTTGTCTTTTCAATTGTACTGATCAAAAATGCGTATAAACATCAGTATTTGTAGCCTTAAGGCAGTGGCGTAGCTGGCTTGGATAGACTCCAGAAACTGCCGCCTTCTTTTCGAATTTAATCAATACCCCTCTTTTCTTTTCCGATTATAAAATTATTTTTTTTTTTTTAATAATAATTAAACCCACGCGGAAACAAACTGAGCATTATGTAAATTAACGACAACAATAACAACAGCAATGCTACTTTATTTTGATTATGGATAGCTCTTTCGTTCAAAAATAAATAAAACGACATAAATTGTTTCTAAGTATCTCATTCTTTATTTAGGCAAGAAACAACATTTAAAAATTACAATATTATGGAATTTTTTAACGCAACAAGAATCTATGAAGTATCCTGAAAAACGGTTCCATTGCAACTGGACCACCGTGTAACTGAATCCCAAGCAACTGAACCACTGTAACTGAACCCTCGTGCAACTAAACCCTATTCAACTGAGCCCTCGTGCAACTCAATCCCATTTACTCAACCCCCCTGTAAGTGAACCCCCCTGCAACTGGACCACCGTGCAGCTCAACCACCATGCAACTGAACCCTCAGCTCTCATGCAACTCAACCACTGTACTTACATTGGGTAAAACACAAGTTAGAATCTTTACAAGTTCAATCTTGTTGGAACTTTTTGCTTTTTAAAGTCATGATGTAAATGACTGTCAAGATGATTAATAAAAAAGCTATATTTTGTTGTCACAAAAACAAAGAAAATCGGACGTCACAAACTCTTAAAGCCAGATTTATTTCTCCTGTTTTATATATCTGAATGGGGTTCCCTTCTTCCTGTCGCTGTCTACGGGTCTAGGCGTTTAGCCCGCCTCTCCATGGAAAAACCCTCCCCTGGAAAATACCCCGTCGCGGAAAATATAGTTTTCCAAATTTGATTATTTTATTTGAGTTCTGTTACTTTTAATTTAGTTGAGAAGTGCCAAGGAAAGTGGAAAAGAGAAATTAATGTGTGAGTTTTGCCCCCCCCCCTCCGTGCGAAAAAATTCTTCTCGTGGAAAATCCTCCAGAAACTCCCCTCCCCCTTCAGAAAACTCCTACGCTAAAAATGTTTTATGTTTCCCAATAACAAAGGAATGGACAAATTACAAAACTTAAGAAGGTACTTAAATATCTGCAATGAGGTTCTCCGGTTGTTTTGTAGCTAGGGAGAGAAGGAGATATCTCAAAGGGTGCATTTTGATGCCTAAACATCTCAGCTCTCATTGAGCCTTCGGATAAATACAGAATTAGCTCTAAGGGAGAGACGAGAGGAGGATGGAGGTAGGAATTGTTTTATAATCACCAGGCAGTTCCAGTCTTTTTTTATAAGTCGAAAGTGAATGGATACCAATCAACAGCAAAGGGTATTTTTTTTTGGGGGGGAGGGGGAATTTTCACGGTGAGGTATTTTCGAGGGGGGGGGGGGGTATTTGCCGCGAGGTGGTATTTCCGGGATATATTTTCACATGAGATGTTTTTTACCGGGGGGGACTGGTTTCCCTCCAATAAGCCTCTCCCTCTTAATCGCCATTTTCCCCTCAAATGCATCTGATCAAAATTAAAAAAAAACTGTTTGTTCAAAATAGTCTAAAGGTCAAATAACCATATCTCTGGGGGTTAAAAATCCCAAAAGAAACTACTGGAGCAAAGGCTGTAAGTTAAGCTAGTTACTCAATGTTTACATATAAGGTTTTTATGGAAAAGATGTTTGTACGAGCATGGGGAGGGGGTGCTCATTCGATTGGAAATCAAAAGTTTCAGTGCACTTTTTAAGAGTTAGAAGTGATCGAAGGGCTTCCACCCCACCCCTTTTTTCCGAATACATCCGATTGATAAGTTTGCAATGACCATTTTATTTAAAACAGTTCAACGGTTAAATAACTATGTCTCCAGAAATCATAATCCCTAGCCCCTGGTGCAAGGGCTGTAAGTTATGCAAGTTGCCTATTGTTAACACACAAGGTGTTTTTTTTTTATCCAGAAAAGAGGGTATGTTTGATCCTATAAATAAGAAAAATGCATAGAGCATTGAGGTTAAACCTTATGGAAATGACAAGAAGAACGCAAAACACCATCAAAAAATATTTTTTTTTTTTTTCTTCATTGTCTGTGAAAAGGAAATACCAGCAATATTTACAATGGCTGATGGTATCAGCCGTCACATCGTTCAGAAAATGTTTGGGAGCATCTTCAACTAAATCAAGAGGTACTATGTGCATCCACTTTTACCAGATGACTTAAAGCTGATGTATTTTAAACTGGGATGTTCATATTCCTGAAAACTAAAACCCAACATTATTTAAAAAAAAATATGCAAAAATGTACCCATTTATTAAAAGAAATCGAATATTATTAATAAAATCAGATGTATTTTAAACATGGATGTTCTTATTTCTGAAAATTAGATCCCAACTTTATTAGAAAATCAAATGTTATTAATAAAACCAGATATACACCTACGAAAGGTTAAAAAACCTAGCTAAGAAAATGTTATTAATAAAATCAGACAAACACCTACGAAAGGTTAAGAAACCTAGCTAAGAAAATGTTATTAATGAAATCAAATGTATTTTAAACTGGGATGTTCATATTTCGGAAAACTAAAACCCAACTTTATTTGAAAAATATGCAAAAATGTACCCAATTATTAAAAGAAATCGAATATTATTAATAAAATCAGATGTATTTTAATCATGGATGTTCTTATTTCTGAAAATTAAAACCCAACTTTATTAGAAAAGCAAATATTATTAATAAAACCAGACATACACCTACGAAATGTTAGAAAATCTAGCTCAGAAGAGTCCAAAATAGCAAACTAGACATCCCAAGTCATGAGTTTCATGCAACACACATCTACGAGAGGTTAAGAAACCTAGCTAAGAAAATGTTAAGAACAAAATCAGATGTATTTTAAACTGGGCTGTTTATATTTCTGAAAACTAAAACCCAACTTTATTAAGAAAATATGCGAAAATGTACCCAATTATTAAAGGTAATCAAATACTACTAATAAAATCAGATAAATTTTAAACATGGATGTTCTTATTTCTGAAAATTATATCCCAACTTTATTAGAAAATCAAATATTATTAATAAAACCAAATATACACCTACGAAAGGTTAGGAAATCTAGCTCAGAAAAGTCCAAAATAGCTAACTATACATCCTAAGTCATGAGTTTCATGCAACACACATCTACGAAAGGTTAAGAAACCTAGCTAAGAAAATGTTAATAATAAAATCAGACGTATTTTAAATTGGGATGTTCATATTTCTGAAAACTAAACCCCAACTTTATTAAAAAAAAAAATATGCAAAAATGGACCCAATTATTAAAAGGAAATCAATTATTATTAATAAAATCAGATGTATTTTAAACATGGATGTTCTTATTTCTGAAAATTAAAACCCAACTTTTTTTAAAAAAAAATGTACCCATTTATTAAAGGTGTATTAATAAAACCAGACATACACCTACGAAAGGTTAGGGAATCTAGCTCAGAAAAGTCCAAAATAGCAAACTAGACATCCTAAGTCATGAATTTCATGCAACACACATCTACGAAAGGTCAAGAAACCTAGATAAGAAAATGTTATGAACAGAATCAGATGTATTTTAAACTGGGATGTTCATATTTCTGAAACTAAAACCCAACTTTATTTAGAAAATATGCAAAAATGTACCCAAATATTAAAGGTAATCAAATATTATTAATAAAATCAGATAAAGTTTAAACATGGATTTTCTTATTTCTGAAAATTAAATCCCAACTTGAACAACGATGTTCATATTTCTGAAAACTAAAACCCAACTTTATTAAGAAAATATGCAAAAATGTACCCAAATATTAAAGGTAATCAAATATTATTAATAAAATCAGATAAAGTTTAAACATGGATGTTCTTATTTCTGAAAATTAAATCCCAACTTGAACAACGATGTTCATATTTCTGAAAACTATAACCCAACTTTATTTAAAAAATATGCAAAATTGTACCCAATTATTAAAAGAAATCAAATATTATTAATGAAATCAGATGTATTTTAAAAATTGATGTTCTTATTTCTGGAAATTAAAACCCAACTTGATTTGAAAATTAAATATTATTAATAAAACCAGACATACACCTACGAAAGGTTAGAAAATCTAGCTCAGAAAAGTCCAAAATAGCAAACTAGATATCCCAAATCATGAGTTTCATGCAACACACATTTACGAAAGGTAAAGGTTAAGAAACCTAGCTAAGAAAATTTTATTAATAAAATCAGATGTATTTTAAACTGGGATGTTCATATTTCTGAAAACTAAAACCCAACTTTATTAAAAAATATGCAAAAATGTACCTAATTATTAAAGGTTTATTAATAAAACCATACATACTCCTACGAAAGGTTATGAAATCTAGCTCAGAAAAGTCCAATATAGTAAACTATACATCCCAAATCATGAGTTTCATGCAACACACATCTACGAAAGGTTAAGAAACCTAGCTAAGAAAATGTTATTAATAAAATCAGATGTATTTTAAACTGGGATGTTCACATTTCTGAAAACTAAAACCCAACTTAAAAAAAAAAATCTCAAAAATGTACCTAATTATTAAAAGGAAATCAAATATTATTAATAAAATCCGATGTATTTTAAACATGGATGTTCTTATTTCTGAAAGTTATAACCCCGCTTTATTCGAAAATCAAATATTATTAATAAAACCAGACATACACCTATGAAAGGTTAAGAAACCTAGCTAAGAAAATTTTATTAATAAAATCAAACATACACCTACGAAAGGGTAGGAAACCTAGCTCAGAAAAGTCCAAAATAGCAAACTAGACATCCCAAGTCATGAGTTTCATTCAACACACATCTACGAAAGGTTAAGAAACCTAGCTAAGAAAATGTTATTAACAAAATCAGATGTATTATAAATTGGGATGTTCATATTTCTGAAAACTAAAACCCAACTTTATTCAAAAATAGGCAAAACTGTGCCCAATTATTTAAAGAAATCAAATATTATTAATAAAATCAGATGTATTTTAAACATGGATGTTCTTATTTCTGAAAATTAAAACCCAACTTGATTAGAAAATCAAATATTATTAATAAAACCAGACATACACCCACGAAAGGTTAGGAAATCTAGCTCAGAAAAGTCCAAAATAGCAAAGTAGACATCCCTAATCATGATTTTCATGCAACACACATCTACGAAAGGTTAAGAAACCTAGCTAAGAATATGTTATTAATAAATTCAGATGTAGTTTAAACTGGGATGTTCATATCTCTGAAAACTAAAACCCAACTCTATTAAAAAAAACTGCAAAAATGTACCCAATTATTAAAGGAAATCAAATATTATTAATAAAATCAGATAAATTTTAAACATGGATGTTCTTATTTCTGAAAATGAAAACCCAACTTGATTAGAAAATCAAATATTATTAATTATACCAGACATACACCTACGAAAGGTTAGGAAATCTAGCTCAGAAAAGTCCAAAACAGCAAACTATAAATCCCAAATCATGAGTTTCATGCAACACACATCTACGAAAGGTTGAGAAACCTAGCTAAGAAAATGTTATTAATAAAATCATATGTATTTTAAACTGGGATGTTCATATTTCTGAAAACTAGACCCAACTTTATTTAAAAAATATGCAAAAATGTACCCAATTATTAACAGGAAATCAAATATTATTAATAAAATCAGATGTATTTTAAACATGGATGTTCTTATTTCTGAAAATTATAACCCCGCTTTATTCGAAAATCAAATATTATTAATAAAACCAGACATACACCTATGAAAGGTTAAGAAACCTAGCTAAGAAAATTTTATTAATAAAATCAAACATACACCTACGAAAGGGTAGGCAACCTAGCTCAGAAAAGTCCAAAATAGCAAACTAGACATCCCAAGTCATGAGTTTCATTCAACACACATCTACGAAAGGTTAAGAAACCTAGCTAAGAAAATGTTATTAACAAAATCAGATGTATTATAAATTGGGATGTTCATATTTCTGAAAACTAAAACCCAACTTTATTCAAAAATAGGCAAAACTGTGCCCAATTATTTAAAGAAATCAAATATTATTAATAAAATCAGATGTATTTTAAACATGGATGTTCTTATTTCTGAAAATTAAAACCCAACTTGATTAGAAAATCAAATATTATTAATAAAACCAGACATACACCCACGAAAGGTTAGGAAATCTAGCTCAGAAAAGTCCAAAATAGCAAAGTAGACATCCCTAATCATGATTTTCATGCAACACACATCTACGAAAGGTTAAGAAACCTAGCTAAGAATATGTTATTAATAAATTCAGATGTAGTTGAAACTGGGATGTTCATATCTCTGAAAACTAAAACCCAACTCTATTAAAAAAAACTGCAAAAATGTACCCAATTATTAAAGGAAATCAAATATTATTAATAAAATCAGATAAATTTTAAACATGGATGTTCTTATTTCTGAAAATGAAAACCCAACTTGATTAGAAAATCAAATATTATTAATTATACCAGACATACACCTACGAAAGGTTAGGAAATCTAGCTCAGAAAAGTCCAAAACAGCAAACTATAAATCCCAAATCATGAGTTTCATGCAACACACATCTACGAAAGGTTGAGAAACCTAGCTAAGAAAATGTTATTAATAAAATCATATGTATTTTAAACTGGGATGTTCATATTTCTGAAAACTAGACCCAACTCTATTAAAAAAAACTGCAAAAATGTACCCAATTATTAAAGGAAATCAAATATTATTAATAAAATCAGATGTATTTTAAACATGGATGTTCTTATTTCTGAAAATTAAAACTCAACTTTATTAGAAAATCAAATATTATTAATAAAACCAGACATACAACTACGAAAGGTTAAGAAACCTAGCTAAGAAAATGTTATTAATAGAATCAGACATACACCTACGAAAGGTTAAGAAACCTAGCTAAGAAAATGTCATTAATAAATCAGATGTATTTTAAACTGGCATGTTCATGATTTGGGAAGGATGGGGAGGAGGGTGAGTTTACCTGTCTGTCGGGGACAAACCCTGGTGTAATTGATTATGTTTTGGTTGGTATTGAACTCGTGGCCCTGACAGTTGATGTTGAGGTTCTTAGGGTCGTAGGCTCTGACCACTTACCAGTTGAGATTAAGCTTTGCCTTGGAAGAGGAGTTCCAAGGAATAAAAAAGGTGATAGTCCTACTAGGAGGGTTACAAAGGATCTTTGTTTTTCAGGGAAGTTTTTTAAAGAGTGAATGGAGTAAAGAGGAGCTGGAGTTGATGAAAGAGGAGTTTTTGAGGCCTGAAATAATTGAGAAAGTTGAGAGTCTGTATGATGAAACAAGAGACATACATGAAATTTAGGAAGATTTGGGTTTTGTGATTTATGAGTGTGCTCGTGTGTCAAAGAAACCAAATATAAAAAGGAAAAATAGTTTTTTTGATGATGAATGTAGTTCCTTTAAAAAGGAGTTGGAGGAGTTGTTAGATTTGGCAAATGCTTGCTCTGTAGAGGAAGAAAGGCAGAGCTTGTTTTTACGGTTTAAGGAAAGGAGAAGGGAATATAATAGGCTAAAACGGAGGAAAAAACGAGAGAAAACTAGAGAGGAACAGAAAGAGATAGAGAAGGCTTATATGGTAGGGGATACAAAGTAATTTTGGTCAGGAATAAGGCAGGAGAATGGACAAGGAAAAGGCCAATTACAAATCCCTGAAGCTGATACTTGGCCTAGTTTTCTTGAGAGTATAGATGAAGATTCTAGTTGCCTTGATAGTGAAGAATCAAGGGTTGCTCCGCAGTTGCCGATGAACGAAAAAGATTTTGAGATAGTGAAGGAGGTAACCTCAGATGAAGTTAGGAAAGTAGTTAAGAAGATGAAGGGAGGATCAGGGCCAGGAATAGATGGTATACCAGCAGTTTTGTTAAAGAGGTTTCTTGATGTTTTTTGCCAGTTTTAGTGAATATTTTGAATAGAATTATAAGTAGTGGTGTATGGCCTTCCCTATGGAAAGTATCGATTATGGTACCTCTGTTTAAGAAAGGTAGTCCTAGTGATCATGATAGCTATAGGTTGATAGCATTAGCGCCTGCACTTAGTAAAATTTTAGAATAGATTTTGGACAATCGGTTGAATGAATGGTTGGAGGGTTATGGGGTAATTAAAGAGGAGCAGGGGGGTTTCAGGAAAGGGTATAGTACGTCGGATAGAGCATTCGTGTTAAGTGCACTGATAGAGAAGTATGGAACAGGTAGAAAAAAGCTGTATGTTGCGTTTCTAGACTTAAGAAAGGCATTCGACAATGTAGATAGAGCTCTCCTTGAAAAGTGTTTAAGAGATGTAGGTCTAACTTTAAGTTTTATTCGTTTATTTGTTGGTATGTATTCTGGGACTAAGTCTATGGTCAGGGTTGCAGGTTCGGGATTTTCCAGGTTATTTGACCTTAAGAAAGGAGTGAAGCAGGGCAGCGCCAAGTCCCCGAGACTGTTCGGTTTGTTTTTTAATGATACGGTGGAGTTTCTGGAAAAAAAATGGGCTCCAAAGCTGTGTCTTGGAAAAATTAATTTTTCGGTGTTATTATTTGCAGATGACACAGCATTGGTGGCGAAGTTGGCAAGGGAGCTTCAGATGTTACTGGGTTAATTGAGGAATACTTACAAATGAAAAAGTTACAGCTGAACGTTATGAAAACTAAAGTGGTTGTTTTCAGTAAAAGGAATGAAAAAATAGATAATATATTTGTATTTGGAGGACAACAATTAGAAGTAGTTGAAAAAATAAAGTAGCTTGGTTATATCTTCCAAAGTAATGGTGGATGGAGTTCTCATATTAAAGAAGTGTTAAATAGGGGAAGAGCTGCAACATTTTCACTTTTCAGGAATAAAATTAGTGGAATAAAGAATTTGTCTTTGCATAAGAGGGTTTTTTTTTTCTAAGATTATGCCAATTCTCCATTGCGGGGCAGAGATCTGGGGACATGAGAACGCTGCCCAGTTAGAAAGCAGTCAGCTAGGTTATTTTAAGAGATTGTACGGGTTGCATAGAATGACCCATACCCAGTTTCTTAAAGGAGACTTTGGACTGTGGTCTCTTAAAAGTTATAGGACAGTCCAAATGATAAAATTTTGGCTAAGGGTTGTACAGTTACCCAGTGATAGGTTACTGAAGGCTGCATATGATGAGTTACTTCAGCTAAATAGGAAAAGATCTTGGCCTTTTAAAGTTAAAGAGGTATTGGATAAGACAGGTTTTTCTTTCGCATGGAATGATGGCCTTGGACCAACTAATCAACAATTACAGATGGACAAGGAAATTAAGCGGGTGCTGGAGGACCAGACGATACAGAAATGGGGTGAGGAGATTAAGAATTCGGAAACTTTAAGGTATTATAATGAGGTTAAGATAATTTATGGTCAGGAATTTTACTTTAAGTTAAATTTACCGTCTAGATACCTTGCATATTGGATGCAGCTACGATCTAAATGCCTTCCGATTCGTTCAAGATTGAAAGTTTTTGAGAGGAGGAATAGTGTCCCCGACGGCAGGTTTACTTGCCCTCTTTGCCAAGAGGAGGAGGAGAATTTGGAGCATTGTCTGAGTCGTTGTCGAGGTCTTTTGGGGGTAAGGGAAAATTTATTTGGGAATGATGGAGTGCTGCTTCCTGATGCCTTGAAAAGTACGTCGTCACAATTTATTTGTCTAGTGGGAAGATATCTTGATGAGTATTTTGCAAAAAGAAAAGAGTAGTTTTTTTTTCTTTATTATTGTGACGAGTGCTGTAATTTGTTAATCTTGTATGTTATTTGTGTACATGGCCACATTTTGGCTTGAAATAAATGTTATCTTATCTCTTATCTTATCTCGTTATTTCTGAAAACTAAAACCCAACTCTACTAAAAAAAATAACGAGATTGAATGTCCTTGGTAAAAGCCTGGACGAGATTTAATGTCCTTGGTAAAAGTCTGGACGAGATTTAATGTCCTTGATAAAAGACTGGCCGACATTTAATGTCCTTGGTGAAAGCCTGGTTGAGATTTAATGTTCTTGGTAAAAGCCTGGACGAGATTTAATGCCCTCTGTAAAGACTGGACGCGATTTAATATCCTTGGTAAAAGCCTGGACGAGATTTAATGTTCTTGGTAAAAGTCTGGACGAGATTTAATGTCCATGGTAAAAGCCTGGACGATATTTAATGTCCTTGGTAAAAGCCTGGACGAGATTTAATGTCCTTGGTAAAGGCCTGGACAAGATTTAATGTCCTTGGTAAAAGCCTGGACGAGATTTAATGTCCTTGGTAAAAGCATGGGAAGGAGATTTTATGCCCTTAGTGAAAGCCTGGACGAGCTTTAATGTCCTTGGTAAAAGCCTGGACGAGATTTAATATCCTTGGTAAAAGCCTGGACGAGATTTAATGTCCTTGGTAAAAGTCTGGACGACATTTAATGTCCTTGGTAAAACCCTGGACGAGATTTAATGTCCTCGGTAAGAGCCGGACGAGATTTAATGTCCCTGGTAAAAGTCTGGACGAGATTTAATGTCCTTGGTAAAAGCCTGGACGAGAATTAATGTCCTTGATAAAAGCCTGGACGAGATTTAATGTCCTTGGTAAAAGTCTGGACGAGATTTAATGTCCTTGGTAAAAGCCGGGACGACATTTAATGTCCTTGGTGAAAGCCTGGGCGAGATTTAATGTCCTTGGTAAAAGCCTGGACGAGATTTAATGTCCTCGGTAAAAGACCTGACGCGATTTAATGTCCTTGGTAAAAGTTTGGACGAGATTTAATGTCCCTGGTAAAAGTCTGGACGAGATTTAATGTCCTTGGTAAAAGCCTGGACGAGATTTAATGTCCTTGGTACAAGCCTGGACGAGATTTAATGTCCTTGGTAAAAGCATGGGAAGGAGATTTTATGTCCTTGGTGAATGCCTGGACGAGCTTTAATGTCCTTGGTAAAAGCCTGGACGAGATTTTCTGTCCTTGGTAAAAGTCTGGACGAGATTTAATGTCCTTGGTAAAAGTCTGGACGACATTTAATGTCCTTGGTAAAATCCTGGACGAGATTTAATGTCCTTGGTAAAAGCCTGGACGAGATTTAATGTACTTGGTAAAATCCTGGACGAGATTTAATGTCCTTGGTAAAAGCCTGGACGAGATTTAATGTCCTTGCTAACCGCCTGGACGAGATTTAATGTCCTTGGTAAAAGTCTGGACGAGATGTAATGTCCTTGGTAAAAGCCAGGACGAGGTTTAATGTCCTTGGTAAAAGGCTGGACGAGATTTAATGTCCTTGGTAAAAGCTTGGACGAGATTTAATGTCCTTGGTAAAAGCCTGGACGAGATTCAATGTCCTTAGTAAAAGCCTGGACGAGATTTAATGTCCTTGGTAAAAGCCTGGACGAGATTTAATGTCCTTGGTAAAAATCTGGACGAGATTTAATGTCCTTGGTAAAAGTCTAGACGAGATTTAATGTCTTTGGTAAAAGCCTCAAATTATATCTTGGATAGGTCCGGGTATGATTTGGAAAACAGCCAGTTTTTAAAAATAGAGAGTAATTATATTTATTTTAAGTTTTAAACTTGTTCCCTGCTTTAGCTGAAAAACCTTTTCGGTTTGTTTATTTCTGTGTCTCAAGCGCGAAAAAGAATTACTAAAAAAATGGGGGAGGGGGCCTTGGAGGTTGGGGTAGGGGACTTCTGGAGGTTAAGGTCCTTGGTGGTTTCAATCCTCGATGGTTCATACTTATAATCATCTCACTAGATGATTTCTAAGGATTTCTATGGATTGTTCTGAATTTCTTTATAAAATTCCTTTCTTGGCATCAGAATCTCTATTAGTTTCAACTTTTTAGTATACTATAATGTTAGAGCATATTTTATATTGACAACACTGTTCAAGTGGTACTTGTGTATTATACAGAACACAGTCGAGAACCACCCAAATAAAAAATAATATGTATCTCTTAATAGAGTTAGCATTCCCTCAGATGCCTTACCTTTTTCGTTTCTACTTTCAAAGCCCTAAAATATCAATTAATCCCTGACGTTTCCTATGTTCTGGCAACTGTGCACAGATACATTTTGAATTCCTATGAAGCCATCCATATTTATAAACATGTCTCATGGAGAAATTGTGTCAAGAGATATCTTGTCCCGTCAGTATTTCTAAGTCCCTGATAAGAATGTTCCAATGTTGAAATTTCCTTATCTGATTGGCTGTCATCTAGTACCGGTTGTATTCACTGAGCGTGTTGCACCACTCCCGTTAGAATTTCTGACTCCCTGATTGGTCTAGAAAGAGGCACGTGGTCTTGTATAGTTAGTATTGTGGCTCTCTGATTGGCTGTCATCTTGTACTAGTCGTATTCTAGCTCATTGGAGGGCGATGATCTTGTACCAGTTGTGTAGCAAGGCCCCCTCCTACTAAAATCATAAGACTATGTGCATCAAGGTCGTTAAAAAGTTGCATTTATAATAGGTAGAGAATGGCTAAGGTTATTTGGCTGATACTTCGAGGAAATGTGGAGGAAAATACTGAACTAAATCAAAAGACACCAAGTGCATTAAGGTGGTTAAAATAGAATATCGGCGATACGTCATGCGCATTCAAGGGTATAACTTTTAGAATTACAGGGAAAGTTGGGGGGCATGTCAAACTAAATCAAAGACATTATATGCATCAGAGTTGCCAAAAGGGCGTATCTGCAATATCTCAAGAGTGATTTGCGTTATTTAGTTGAAACTTTTGCGGAATGTCGACGGAGATATTGAACTAAATCAAAAGACATGAACTGCATCAAGGATGTCAGAAATTTCATACATGCAATAACTTAGAAGCAGCTAAGAGTATTAAATTGAGACTTTCAGGGAAAGTTGAGGGGGAGGTTGGACTGAATTAAAAAACACTAGCCGGTTTGTCAAAAGAACATATCTGGACTATCACAAGAAAGAGTAAGTGTATTATGTTAAAACTTTCATAGAATGTTGAGAGGAACGTGTAACTAAGTCCAAAGAAATTATATGCATTCCAGGTTGTCAAAATGACGTATCTGCAATATCTTAGGTCTGGCTAAGGGTTTTTTTATGTGGTTGTATTGAATCTTAGTCTGTCATGTTATTTTTTAATTTTGATCAGAGTAAATCTTCAGGCCGTTGCGAAACCTCCACTAATGTTTCAGAATCAAGTGAACCACAACTGGAAACAAATCTGGTACATTGATTCTTGACAACCCATTTTATTATTATTATTTTCTACAACAAATCAGAACTCTTTTTAGTAAGTGAGCTCAAAATGTATTTATTTAAACAAACAAGAAGTTAAAACAAAATATAACACTAAAATATTCTTATAATGACAGGATCGATCAATATTTGTCTATATTCAAGGTTGCAACATACTGGAGGTCGATATGCAGGGACGTAGTGCCAGCATTTTTATTGGGGTGGGCAAGAATTTTATTCCAGCACTACTGAAGAAAAGTTACCATTTACCGATGACGCTACTAGGTTAAATTCAAAATATTACACAATACATAACAAACAATAAACACATTAAATAACCATAAAATTCAGTACTATGGTGATCAAGCTTTTACTAAAATTATGATCAATGAGTTGCTACAGGCGATAGTAGGATAGTTTAAAAAAGCTTTTGCGTGGACTAAGGTGAATTTCATATGCATTGGGCTTTTTCAGCAGGCTTCATCACTAATGTTGCAAAGCCTATCCCCCTCCACTTCCCCAACCTAGCTTCCCAGCACAGGATGCTCAATCTTATAGTTGAACCAAGCACCATTCTAACAGGTGTATCGTGCTATTCAGTTGCAGGCAATTTTGAACAGATTTTGACTCTGTAAGATTAAATTTGTTGTGCTAAACTTTTACTATGCGTGATTCATTGAAATTTTATTTGTGAATTTTTATTAAATTGATTTGATTGACATTAAATCTCGTCGAGACTTTTACCAAGGACATTAAATCTCGTCCAGGCTGTTAGCAAGGACATTAAATCTCGTCCAGGCTTTTACCAAGGACATTAAATCTCCTTCCCAGGCTTTTACCAAGGACATTAAATCTCGTCCAGGCTTTTACCAAGTACATTAAGTCTCGTCCAGGCTTTTACCAGGGACATTAAATCTCGTCCAGGCTTTTACCAAGAAAATTAAATCTCGTCCAGGCTTTTACCAAGGACATTAAATCTCGTCCAGGCTTTTACCAAGGACATTAAATCTCGTCCAGGCTTTAACCAAGGACATTAAATCTCCTTCCCAGGCTTTTACCAAGGACATTAAATCTCGTCCAGGCTCTTACCAAGTACATTAAGTCTCGTCCAGGATTTTACCAAGGACATTAAATCTCGTCCAGACTTTTACCAAGGACATTAAATCTCGTCCAGGCTTTTACCAAGGACATTAAATCTCGTCCAGACTTTTACCAAGGACATTAACTCTCGTCCAGGCTTTTACCAAGGACATCCAATCTCGTCCAGACTTTTACCAAGGACATTAAATCTCGTCCAGGCTTTTACCAAGGACATTAAATCTCGTCAAGGCTTTCACCAAGGACATAAAATCTCCTTCCCATGCTTTTACCAAGGACATTAAATCTCGTCCAGGCTTTTACCAAGGACATTTAATCTCGTCCAGGCTTTTACCAAGGACATTAAATCTCGTCAAGGCTTTTACCAAGGACATTAAATCTCGTCCAGGCTTTTACCAAGGATATTAAATCTCGTCCAGACTTTTACCAAGGACGTTAAATCTCGTCCAGCCTTTTACCAAGGACATTAAATCGCGTCCAGGCTTTTACCAAGGACATTAAATCTCGTCCAGGCTTTTACCAAGGACATTAAATCTCGTCCCGGTTTTTACCAAGGACATTAAATCTCGTCCAAACTTTTACCAAGGACATTAAATCTCGTCCAGGCTTTTACCAAGGACATTAAATCTCGTTTTTTTTTAATAAGGTTGGGTTTTAGTTTTCAGAAATATGAGTATCCCAGTTTAAAATACATCTGATTTTATTAATAACATTTTCTTAGCTAGGTTTCTTAACCTTTCGTAGGTGTATGTCTGATTTTATTAATAATATTTTCTTAGCTAGGCTTCTTAACCTTTCGTAGGTGTATGTCTGGTTTTATTAATAATACTTGATTCTCTAATAAAGTTGGGTTTTAATTTTCAAAACTAAGAACATCCATGTTTAAAATACATCTGATTTTATTAATAATATTTGATTTCCTTTTAATAATTGGGTACATTTTTGCATATTTTTTAAATAAAGTTGGGTTTTAGTTTTCAGAAATATGAACATCCCAGTTTAAAATACATCTGATTTTATTAATAACATTTTCTTAGCTAGGTTTCTTAACCTTTCGTAGATGTGTGTTGCATGAAACTCATGATTAGGGATGTCTACTTTGCTATTTTGGACTTTTCTGAGCTAGATTTCCTAACCTTTCGTAGGTGTATGTCTGGTTTTATTAATGATATTTGATTTTCTAATCAAGTTGGGTTTTAATTTTCAGAAATAATGAACATCCATGTCTAAAATTCATCTGATTTTATTATTAATATTTGATTTCCTTTAATAATTGGGTACATTTTTGCAGATATTTTTAATAGAGTTGGGTTTTAGTTTTCAGAAATATGAACATCCCAGTTTAAACTACATCTGATTTTATTAATGACATTTTCTTATCTAGGTTTCTTAACCTTTCGTAGATGTGTGTTGCATGAAACTCATGATTTG
Organism: Artemia sinica; assembly: GCA_027921565.1. NCBI lineage: Eukaryota > Metazoa > Arthropoda > Branchiopoda > Anostraca > Artemiidae > Artemia > Artemia sinica. The sequence goes on from CM051265.1 coordinate 37,969,469, forward strand.
GGATGTCTAGTTTGCTGTTTTGGACTTTTCTGAGCTAGATTTCCTAACCTTTCGTAGGTGTATGTCTGGTTTTATTAATGATATTTGATTTTCTAATCAAGTTGGGTTTTAATTTTCAGAAATAAGAACATCCATGTTTAAAATTCATCTGATTTTATTAATAATATTTGATTTCCTGTTAATAATTGGGTATATTTTGCCTATTTTTTAAATAAAGTTGGGTTTAGTTTTCAGAAATATGAACATCCAAATTTAAGATACATCTGACTTTATTAATACTTAGCTAGGTTTCTTAACCTTTCGTAGATGTGTGTTGCATGAAACTCATGACTTGGGATGTCTAGTTTGCTATTTTGGACTATTCTGAGCTAGGTTTCCTAACCTTTCGCAGGTGAATGTCTGATTTTATTAATAACATTTTCTTAGCTAGGTTTCTTAACTTTCATAGGTGTATGTCTGGTTTTATTAATAATATTTGATTTTCGAATAAAGCGGGGTACACCCATGTTTAAAATACATCTGATTTTATTAATAATATTTGATTTCCTTTTAATAATTGGGTACATTTTTGCATATTTTTTTTTAATAAAGTTGGGTTTTAGTTTTCAGAAATATGACATCCCAGTTTAAAATACATCTGATTTTATTAATAACATTTTCTTAGCTAGGTTTCTTAATCTTTCGTAGATGTGTGTTGCATGAAACTCATCTTAATCTTTCAGGTTTCTTAATCTTTCGTAGATGTCTATTAAAGAATAGGGGCATAGGGAAGGCATAGGGGTTTTGCGCCCAACTTATGTTAATTTCTGCTCGTTTTGAGTTTGAAACGGTTATTTATTGTAATTTATGTTCGTTTTGGGTTTCATTTATTTATCGATGCTGGTTTGTGGTAGTTTCACGCTTGGTAGATTATTTGATTTTATTTTTGCTCATTTTGTGTTTAATGGAGTTCTTTACTTTTCTTTGAAAAACTTATTTTGTGGAAAAACTTTTTTTTAATTAATTATCAGTAAAAAACTGAAGGGTCCAGGGGTTAACAGCTTGGCAGAATAATTCATACCATTTTATATATAGGTTTTTTGCGCGAGGTTTTCCGAATTTCATTTAAATTATTAGAAGTAGAAAGGGAATTACCGAATATAAAATTTACTTGCGAGTCCGTATAATGTGAATGATTATTTAAATTATAGTTATTTAAGTTAATCAGGAGTTATTTAAGTTATTCACGTTGTCGAAGGCTTTCTTCAAATCTAAGAATAAAGCAGCTGCAATCAAACCCACTTCGAACGGCTCATTTACCCGGTCAGCAAGCTTAATTATAACTATTTCGGCTGATAGTTTTTTTCTAACCGAATTGAGTCTATAAGAATTTTATTGTTTTCGACGCAATCATTCAGCCTAGCTCCAAATACCTTTTCATATATTTTAGAAGAAAAAGGAAGAATAGGAATGAGACTTTTGTTTGAAGGGTCATCCCTCTCACCTCCTTTATGTAATGGTATTATCTTAGCGACCTTCAAAGATTCCTGGAAAATCCCGTTTTTCATTGATATATTAATCAAATGACAGGGAATTGGTGTTATAACTGACTGAACTGATTTAGTAATTTTAAGAGAAATATCGTCTACACCACTTGAATTTGAATGCATTCCCCTGATTTTTTCCCACTTCATTTACATCACAAGGATTAAAAATCAATTGACTATCTACTAGAGCTTTAGACAGAACTATTTTGGGAGCCTGTATACTTCTTTTCTGAGCATCTTCATATAGCATTGCACGCTTACTAGAAAAATATTCAAATAAATAGTTCGCAATGTCATTTGGGGTGGTAAATTTCCCTTTTTTAGTTTGTAGTTTCTTAATTACCTTTGTTTTACCCTTTAGATCAATGAGTGAATTTACGGTTTTCCATGTTTTTTTTTTAAAATCACATTTATTCTTAATAAATCCTTTTGCAAATATATTTTATCAGCTTTTTGTTTCAATCCGTTTAAGATTTTCCTATGAGTTTTAAATTGTTGAAAATTATCAATATACGGTTCACCTAACTATACTTTATCAGGTTCATTTTTCTGGTTTATAGAATTTAAAATAGCCTGAGTTCGCCTCTGCAAAGGGCTGCCTCGACCCTTTCGGGGTACATGCAAGACTGGGGACCTTGCGGTCACCTTTATTACCACTTGAGGAGTGGCGCCCCTCGAGGAAATTATAGCCTAGTAAACGACACAGCATTCGCACGGGATTCTGATTAATGGACAATTCTTCTGGGCTTGGTATGTTTTGACGGGCGTCTTTGGGCTTAAAAACCTCTTCCTAGCTAATTTATCTACTGTGGGCTGCCTCCCGTAGTAGCATAATATTTGTAGGCATGAATATATAATTAATCAGAGGTAGTAGGCTTGAGATTGTCTGTACAGGATTTCGACTCTTGTTGATAGAAGAGCATCGCCAAATGCCGAAAACCCTGCTTTGACCAAGATGGGACCAGGATTGCACAAAGCCTCCATTCATGGAGGTCCCAGGGACTTCTTGCTGTCCGGTTCTAAGCTGGCTTAAGCACTTCGGTGTAGACTTGAGAAGATGTGTAATCCCCGTTCTGCACTGGTAGCCGGGATCATTGCTTTTCCTGAGGCCAAAATAATTTCAATGATTGAAAGAACATAATAATTGGAACTTGGGATGTTACGACGTTAAAAATGACCATCGTATCGACATTTTGACTGAAGAATTCAGATGGTTCGAAATGGGCTTATTAGGAGTTTCAGAAACTCATATCCCAGGTGTAGGAAGCATGAAATTAGGTGATATAGACTTTGTTTACTCAGGCAGGAAGGATGGGGTATATAGACAGTGAGTAGGGCTCATGATGAATAAGGAAGCTGCTAAAGTCTTATTTAGGCTGGGAAGGTATTAATAATAGAATACTAATTGCTCATTTTATGACTAAAAAGTTCAGCGTATCAGTTATAGTAGTATATGCCCCTGTAGAACCGACTGGCGGAGATACTAATGACTCAGATGAATTTTACTTACAGTTACAGGAGTTAATAGACAGGGTCCCAGGTAGAAATATGATGTTTTAACTTGGAGATTTTAACGCCCAGGTCAGTAGAAATAGGGATAGATGGTATCCTAGACTAGGTAAATTTGGTGTAGGAAAAGAAAACAGTAATGGATACAGACTTTTGCAATTTTGTAGATATAACAATCTAGTTATAACCAATGCGGTGTTTGGTCATAAAATGACTCATAAGTTAACATGGTATTCACGTGCTGGTAAGACAGCAAACCTTATTGATTATCTTATAGTAAACCGAAGACTGGCCTGATCAATATAAGATACTAGAGTATATAGGAGTGCTGTTATTGATGCTTAAAGTAAAGATCACCATCTAGTAGTGTCAAGGGTTAATTTAAAGCTGAAATTTCAGAACGGTAGCTACATCCCGGGAAATTATGATTCTGGTAGACTCCAGGGCGAGAATTTGAAAGAAACTTTCCGGGAACAGTTGAATACTAAACTTGAGAGTTTAAAATTGGATAATGTGGAATATGGTTGGAATAATTTTAGAAAAATAGTTTGTGAAGTTGCTGAAGGTGTCTCAGGGAAGAGAGCTAGAACTGCAGCTAAGAATATTAGTGAAAAAGCTTTATGTTTAATAGAAAGGAGAAAGGACTTGTACAAGAATTATCTGAGTGATAGATCATATGAAAACAAAAGGATGTAAACACAGTGGAGAAAGCATTAAAATATGAACTAAGGAGATGTGAAGTTCAGGCCATGGATAAATTGCAGAGGATCTGGAAGATGCAGCTAGACGGCATAGTAGTAAAATATTGTACTCGCATGTTAATAAATTGAGAGGGAGTATTCAATCCAGACTTGACCCAGTTAAAGATAGGAACGGTGCCACAATTAGCGATAAGGAAAGAATTAAAGAGAGATGGGCAGAACATTTTGAGGATTTGCTAAACCCAGATAGAGTTGGAGGAAAAATTATAGATGAAAATGAAAAAGTTTGTGATACCTTAGATATGAATAAAGATTTGTTTTGTGAGGAAGAATTAGCGACAGTACTAAAAGGATTAAAAAGTAATAAGGCTCCAGGTGCTGATAGTGTGGTAAATGAGTTTCTTAAATATGGTGGCTCTGAGGTTAGAAATAAGTTACTGAAGATTATGAATATGATTTTTGAAAAAGGGGAAGTACCTAACGATTCTAGGAAAACCTTAATTAAGCCACTTTATAAGAAAGGTGATAAAAGTGATTTTGGTAGTTATCGAGGCATTAGTCTGGTCTCTGTAGGTAGCAAATTACTTAATAATATGATAATTTTTAGACTGAGATATGTCGTAGACAAAGTTTTAAAAGAAGAACAGTGCGGTTTTAGAAAAGGTAGAGGATGTGTCGACCAAATTTTCACTCTTAGCTTAATAATTGAGAAGTGCCAGAGTTCTCAAACACCTTTGGTCCTCAGGTTTATAGATTATGAGCAAGCGTTCGATTCTGTTGATAGAAGAGCTTTAGTAAAGGTTTTATCCTTGTATGGTATAACAGACAAATACACTAAAGTGATTAGTGCTATGTACGAGAATAACACTGCTGCGGTTAAAGTAGGAAATGAGGTTAGCAGCTGGTTTTGTATTAAATCAGGAGTTAAGCAGGGTTGTGTTCTATCCCCCCTTTATATGGATTATTTTGATGGACTTTGTCTTAAGGAGCACAGGAAAGGCAATGGGAGAAATGGGAGACCACGGAATCAAATGGGGAGGAAAAATTCTCCTGGATTTAGATTATGCTGATGATTTAAGCATCCTATATGAAAGTGTAAGCAAAATGAATGAACTTTTAGAGGTTTTGCGAGTTCAGGGTGCTAGAACAGGTGTAAAAATTAATGTTAAGAAGACTAAGTAACTAAAGCTAGGAATAAGTGAAGATGAAAAGGTGACGTTGGGTAATGAAAAGATTGATCAGGTGGGCAGCTTCACTTACCTTGGTAGTATTATTAGTAAAGATGGTGGGAGCAGTGAAGATGTCAAAAGTAGAATAGCCAAGGCTCAGGGTGTTTTTTCACAGTTAAAAAAAAGTTTGGAAGAATAGGAAGATAAGTCTACAAACCAAGATTAGAATATTAGAAGCTACAGTGATGACAGTGGTCAAATAAGGCTCTGAAGCATGGGCGCTCCGAAAAGCGGATGAAGATTTGCTAGATGTTTTCCAGGGAAATTGCTGAAGGATTGATCTGGGTACCCGGCTGACTAACCATATTTCAAACAATAGGCTGTACGAAAAATGTGATTCAATACCGCTCTCTAGGGCTATAATGAAAGAAAGGTCGAGGTGGCTAGGGCATTTTGTGCAGATGAAGGATGACAGATTGCCGAAGATTGTTCTTTTCGGCCAACCGTCTAGGGCTAAACGGAAAGTATGTCGTCCTCGACTGGGGTAGGAGAACGTCATAAAGAAAGATTTAAAGGAAATGGAAAATTGGTGGGAAGGTTGAAAAAGGGAGGCTTTGAATAGATTGGGATGGAGGAGGAGCGTGCGTAGCTGTGTTGACCTCAGGCGTCTTGGTGCTGCGCTGAGTTTTTAGTAGTAGTAGGAATAGTCGCAGACTTATCAGTCGCTCGTCAAGGAATAGAGCTACAAGTGGGTATAGGAAAGAAAAAGTAATTAAATTAAGTAAATATAGATGACTTAATCTTTTAAAACTACTTTAACCTTAGTCATCTATACATTTTTGGCCAATCGTCAGGCATATTAAAACTAACTTATACCTAGGGAATTGACAACGCTGTCAATCGCGTGAAACTCGTTAAAAAAATGGCAGCAGCAACTATTCCTAAGGTATCAAAGCTTTCACCAAGAGTAATCAGATTGCTAGGATGTAATCCAGGGATCATGACTCTTCAAGGAACAAATACATACCTTGTTGGAACTGGAAGATCGTAGGTATTTCCCAGCAGTTTTCGCTTTAGTTTTTAATAGATGTCGTTTGGAAAGTAAAATATTTAAAATAAACCATGAGTGAATCTGATTTTGTTTATAGACTAGGGCTAGATTGTAATCAGGAAGAAACTCACATCTAAAAATTTATAGTTTGTTGTATGGTAAAATTTCCAGGAAAGATCCAGTGTAGTGACTAAAATACTGCTCAAAGCCAGTTGAGGTATGGAATATTATTGTAGGCCTATATGATAAGACCCACTAATCCTACTCTATGACAGTCCCTAGGTTTGATATTTCAATTCAAATGTAGGTAAGTTTTTCTTTATTCATGCTATTGAATTATGAATAAAGTATGCATACCACTCAATGCCTTTTTTATGCTCTTTCCAAATATAACAATCATTTTTGTCAGAAATGAATTTTTCCTCAACCCCTATATATACCAATTCATGGTGTATATTTGTACATAAGGGGGGGGGAGAGTTTAAAATTACCTCACATTTACATAAGAAATAAAATTTACCCTGCCACCCTAATGTGCAAATATATACCCTGAATTTGTTTATACTAGGGTGGGGTAAAATTCATCTCCAACATAAATGATTATTAGCCTATATTTGGAAAGAGCATAAAAAAAGGCATTGAGTGGTATGTTTACTTTATTCATAAGTCAATTATATGAATAAGAAAAGATTTACCAAAATATATTTTCTATAAACATGGACAATAGGATCCTAATCTTGGACATGACTTGTGTCTTTCTATATAGTTAGGATTGGCTCACAGTTGTGATTAGCTGACTATAGTCTTGGAAAACTTTTTTTTGGGAAGGCATTGCCAAGCTACTATGTTAACCCTCTCCTGATTTCTCTATCTTAGAAATTTGCCTACTTGACAAGTCTATATACTTATTAGAATTTAAAAAAAACAACATTATACCTTAATTTTCAGCTTTTTTTCTCTGGTTTTAGTTTTAAAAATGCAATTCCTGTTATCTGTGTAGATTTTTTAGCTATATCAAGGGGGTTTTCCTAAATTTAGGAAATTTCTTAGTTTCCAATAAGAGAGAATTGAAATTATCAAGTATTTTGCAGTAGGTTACATCAAGACATGACTAATTGTAGATAGAAAGAGAAAAGCAAAGACAGATAGTCCAAGTAATTGAGAGGCAAATGTTTAAATGGCTGCAGCATGGGTAAATGGCAGGAGTAAGTATGACTCTCTTATTGGACACATACTTGTTTGTTAGTTTTTGGAAAGGCATGCCCTGCCTAGAGTCTCAGGCATTTTGATCAAGAAGTTAAAATTGACATAGGATATGTGAATGAAGCAAAAATACTAGGCATAGTGGTGGACAATAAGCTCACCTAGAAGCCCCATGTGATGTATCTTAAATCAGCATGTCTGAAACAAATAAATATAATGAAGAGTTTAGCTTACATGTCTGGAGGTTTATCAGCAGAACTCCTTATTCAATATTATACAAAATATATTATGCCTAAAGTGGAATACTGCTCAACAGTATATGGAACAGCTTGCCATTCCACAATTGTGAGATTGGATGTAATCCAAAATTCAGCCATAAGGATGGCATTTGGAGCCAGGAGAACTACACCTGTTAGCTTTCTGTTATCAAAAAGTGGTCTATTAGACTTAGAAACAAGAAGAAACATGAGAATAATCAAGTATATGCAGAAGATTTGGACTAAAGAAAATAACCACCCAGTTAAGTAAAAAATTATTAAGCCTGGACAACAAGTTACTGCCAATGCATGCAAAGCCAGAGATCAGTTTAATTGTATGGAAGAAGTTTTAGAAATATGTAAAAGACATGGAGTAGAAATCAAATTATTAGAAATGCTGAGAGTGAGTAAAATAGAAGTTCCTCCACCAAGGGAAGAAAACAGGATTTTATCAAATTTGGAATTCAAAATGGAACCAAATATACCTGAAGAAATGGCATTTTGAATGCTGATGAGTAATGAATATGAAGGACATATCACACTATTTACTGATATATCTAAAGTTGATGAAACTAAGCATATTGGAATAGCATTTTGGTGCCCTCAGAAAAGCATATCAAGAAAATTCAAATTGCCCCCTGAATGCAGTGTATTTCAGGCAGAAGTATTTGCTATTACAAAGGCCTTAGAATTTACCAAAGAATGTGAAGAAGAAAATTGTAATATGCCCTGATTCAAAGAGTGTTATTCAAGCTATTACAAATACTAACATCATGCCAAAACTAAGTAGAGAAGTCATAAAGTGCTACATTAAGCTACATGCAGCAACAGAGAAGAAGAAGATTTTCATTCAGTAGATTCCCACTCACACTGGAATCACAGGGAATGAAATTGCAGAAATGTATGCTAAGTCTGCAGTTGAAGTTGGAATAAGCTTGAATGATTTGGACACCCCTCAAGAATATATGATGCTGGGGAAAGTAATTCAAGAATTGAACCAAGAAGGCTTTCTATCCAACAGGGATTTGACTGGAAATGTGTTTGTTGCTAAGAAAAATAAAAGGAAAATGGAAACTAAATTGTATAAAGAATTAAATAGATTTGAAGCAAAGAAAATATTCCATCTTCAATCAATCCATGCAGGAGTTGGATATTACAAAGCAAGATTTTGGGGAGAAAGTGACAACTGTCCCAAATGTGGGAGCTTATAGACAATTGAACACTTGTTAATAGAGTGCCATGAGAGTGAAGAAGAAAGACAAGAAACAGTGGATTTTTTTTTGACTTAAGAGAAGGTAGCCAAGCCTAAATTTATTGTGGATTAGAAAGTGAAGTAGAAAATTGTGTGATTACACATCTTGTAATAGAGTTTTTGAAGAAAAGTGGGAGAATTATGGACATTTGAAAGCAGTTCATAAAGAAGAGACTATACATGCTTGAAGAATTAGTAGTGAAGATTAGAAAGCCACTGAAGTCCCCTGGGCTGTACAGCAAGAGGGGAATCATCCCATTCCTGAACCCTTTCCCTAAATTTAAGAAATGTATTTGCAGATCTTTGAAACCTCCTAAATTGGGATTGAGTAAAGTTATGAAGCTGAAAATACTTTTCTTGTACTTTATTTAAGCAGAAGATCTATTTTGCAAGGTTTCATCTTTATAAAACAAAGATTTTTAAAGGTCAGTGCCTCCAGAGAGAGAAGGAACAGAGGTAGGTATTTTAAAATATTGACAAAACAACTTTAGTCTAGACATACTGTAGTTTGTAGATTCATCCCTGAAAATCTCATTGTCCTAACCTAACAACTTTCCAAGATAGCAAAAAGTAGCTTGTCTAGAAAATTATCAGCCTAGCTTATTTAAATACTATTATTTATTCTTCCTTGCAGCACATATTGCACATTAAATCTGTCCATGGTTTAGATGCTTTGTTTGAATTATAAGATCCTATATCCAAGACCAGGCAGCATTTTCCAAGATCAGGATCAAGCTTAAAATGTGTGCCTATGATTAGGCTCTACTACTGAATCTCATTACATTTAAATATTCAGTATTATGTATGGCTTGAAGGAAATTAGAGCAAATTCAACAGTAAAACAATTTGATTTTTAGGTAATACAATGAAGATTTAACAGCATTTTGACTGATGAATTGCTGACTAGCTGTCCAACTACTGGTTATCTTACCCTAGGTTTAAAAGGTTGAATATTGCCTTCTGATATGAGGTCTGGTATATGTACATATTATGGGCAATGCAAAAGTATTATCCATTACTGATATTTTTTCAACTGTTTTATAAATGAAGAGGCAGTTTTTTCTCAGAAATTATATAAATAGTTGGCAGGCAGAGGCAGGAATTTTAAAATAAATTCTAGACATGTATTCTTTGTTCTTGATCATATCCTTAAAGTTTCATTTGTTCTTTTCTATTAAAAGGTCATTCCTCAATTTGTCAGCAATAGTTGGTGATGTGTAAATACATTTCTGGACCTTGGATATGTTTTTAGATCTCCTTATGAAAGTTTTATTGATATGATTTTACTTTCTATAAGTAAAACATCTTTATCTCTTTCTGATTTTTTGGCAGATGATATTCTTTAGATTTGTAAGCAATTAAAGTAAGACAAGGGTACTAAGACTAATGGCTGAATAAATTTATTAATTCAATGAATTCTGATGCTTTTGAAATTGAGCTGAATTAAAAGTACACCTACTATTGACTAAAAGAGATCATCTTATCAAGCCTTCTTCTCTTTGATTACATTACCATTTTTCTTCAGTAGTGGCCTTTTTGACACTGCATGTAAGACTTTATTACTTTTCTGATTTCTCCTCTTTTATTTCAGTGTCTAGTGATTATAAAGAGTCAGAGCATCTGGGCTGCACAAATCTCAAAATAGGCCTGCATAAAAACCAGATCCTTGTTCTCTGTATAATCCTGGAACAGTATAGGGGCATTTTTTTCACTCATCAATGTGCTAAGATCTAACATCTTTTGTCAGAAAACGCTTAAAAGTGAAATCTTTCAACAAAGATCTTACATCTTTGGTTGTTTTGTGCAAACGTCTTTCATCATTCAGCACTGATCAGCAGTCTGAGAACAATGATTAGCGGATCATCAAAGTTCTCTCATCATTGTTCTATATGGCAAAACAGTGGCGGTCTTCACACTTTTTGCTAACATCAGTGAGCTGTAAGATCTTAGAACAAAGATGAGTTAAAAAACGATAATCTTTGCAGAAGGATGTAAGATCTTAGTGCTAAAAAACGGGCCTTATATATCCTTGTAGTAGGGCCGTTTTTTAGCACTAAGATCTTTCATCTTTCTGCAAAGATTATTGTTTTTTTAACTCATCTTTGTTCTAAGATCTTTCAGCTCACTGATGTTAGCAAAAAGCATAAAAGACGCCATCTTTCTGCCATATAGAACAATGATGAGAGAACTTTAGACCCGTTTTTTCACTCATCAATGTACTAAGATCTTACTTCTTTTGTCAGAAAACACTTAAAAGTGAAATCTTTGAACTAAGATCTTACATCTTTTGTCGTTTTTATGCAAACGTCTTTCATCATTCTGCTCTGATCAGTGGTCTGAGAACAATAGTCCCATTTTTTAGCACTAAGATCTCATGTCTTTCTGCAAAAATTATCGTTTTTTAACTCATCTTTGTTCTAAGATCTTACATCTCACTGATGTTAGCAAAAAGTGTGAAGACCATCACTGTTTTGCTATATAGAACAATGATGAGAGAACTTTGAGGATCTACTCATCATTCTTCTCAGACCGCTGATCAGAGCAGAATGATGAAAGGCATTTGCATAAAAATTACAAAAGATATAAGATCTTAGTTCAAAGATTTCACTTTTAAGCATTTTCTGACAGAAGAATTTAAGATCTTAGCACATTGATGAGTGAAGAAACAGCCCTAAAGTTATCTCATCAATGTTCTATATGGCAAAAAGATGGCGTCTTTCATGCTTTTTGCTAACATCAGTAGGCTGTAAGATCTCAGAACAAAGATGAGTTAAAAAAATGATAATCTTTGCAGAAAGATGAAAGATCTTAGTGCTAAAAAACGGCCCTTTTGATGATATACTCATCATTGTTCTCAGACTGCTGATCAGAGCAAAATGATGAAAGGCATTTGCATAAAAATTACAAAAGATATAAGATCTTAGTTCAAAGATTTCACTTTTAAGCGTTTTCTGGCAAAAGATGTAAGATCTTAGCACATTGTTCAGTGTAAAAACGGCCCTAGTGTTTTGCTGTTCTCAAGGAGCCCTACATAATACATACTATGTCTCTTTCACATTTTGGGGGTGGGTAAACCTCTTTGTTCTGTTGGTGAGTTGGTTTCTGGATCTATTTCTTTTTGATCTATTGTTCATAATATTGCAAATTTACCATATTTCTTTTCACTAGGTATTTTCAATGTGTTTCCAATCAAACAGTTTGTGGTAACAAACTGTAAGTAAGGAGTGAACTGGCTCAATTTTAACCAAAACTCTAAAAAATGGAATTTTAATACCAATAGATACATCAAAAGAATTGTATTTTTATGCTGATTATAAATATATAAGTTTCATCAAGTTTAGTCTTCCCCATCAAAAGTTACAAGCCTGAGAAAATTTGCCTTTAATTCGAAAAAGAAGGAAACACCCCCTAAAAGTCAAAGAATCTTAATGAAAATCCCACCATCAGATTTGGCATATCAGATAACCCTGCAGTAGAGTTTTCAAGCTCCTATCTGCAAAACTACAACCACCCCAATGAGGACGAATTTGCAATCAATTTAAAATTCTGAGAAGCTAATTGATTCAAAAGTATCAATAAACTACAGTTTAGGCTTCCTAATTGCAAAAGAAGTAATGCTATATGGTGGCAGTACTGGATTCAACCAAGTTGATTCACTTAATTTGTAATGAAATAACGTTTGGGTGATCTGTAATTGCGTATCAGCTATAATAAGGTGGGAAGGGGGGGTGAGTCATTGTTTAGGTGGGGTAGATGCCTAAAAGAATACATTTTAATGGCCAAACTGCTTACTCTTTGTGAGCCTTCAGATAAATGTTGAAAGAGGTAGGGGGGGGGGAGTAGGAATTAATTAAAATGTTTCTCTATGCAGCTAAAATGTTAAATTCCTATATCTACCAGTACAGAGGTGGAAAAGACATGGCAGGCCATCATCAGCCCCGCCTGGGATTTTTTTGAGGTGGCACATACTACTAGGAACTTGGTTTTCAGCAATTTTAAATGGCAATATTTTTTCCTTTTCTGTTTATATGAAGCACTTCAATATATTCAAACAAATACATGTAATGTATTTATCAATAAGAGAATCATATTGTAGAGGTTATGATGGCTTCAGCAATGTAGAAGATCAAAAGTCTCACAGAATATCTATCCATACAAACAATAATACTCCTCTTCATCCAACCAAAATTCTTTAGTAGTATTATTAACAAGGACTTTTCACCAAAAACACTATTCATTGCCAATTTTTAAGTATATTGAAATTTTGTCCAAAATTGAAATTGCAGATTTAAACGTAGGACGGATCTAATCAACATACAATTATTGATATACACATTTTAATAGCAATTAACTAGATTTTTAAAGAACCAGTACCTCAAATTATATCTTGGTTAGGCCTGGGTATGGTTTGGAAAACAATCAAAATTAAATTAAAAAAAAGAGCTTTTCAACTGAAAGCAAGGAACAGATTTGAACCTATTTGAACATATTATTCGTACTGGTGCGTTATATGGTTGATTTTATATACTAATGAGAGACGAAACCCGCCAGACTGGCTATTTCTCAATAGTGGTCTCTTGAAATGGAATGCAAAGAGTAGTTTTCATTGCGTTTACGATATTTAAACTGTTGTTTTTTGGGGGTTTAGGGTGGGGGGAGGTACCTAGGTTAGGTTAGGTTACATATTTAATATATGCTATGCTTTACCTCCCACCCCCCTAATGTGCAAATATATAGCCCAAATTTATTTCTAAACTATTATATATTCATCCTATTTTATTTCATTAGCATTAACCAAACTTGACTTTTTAGAAGTGAACATATAATGCACCAGTAACGATTATTCTTTATATGTCTCCTCCTTAGCTCCTTACTCTTTACTGTGAAGTTTGGCTTTTGTCCAAATTTTTAAAGAAAATTTGCAATTGGAAAAAAAAAAGATTTTTCAGAGTACTAAATACTTTTGTATAATGAGCAAGGGGTTGAGAAGGGGGCAGTCCCCCTTATATACAGAGTAATTTCAATTTGTTTTAAGTTTTAAACTTGCTCCTTAATTTAGTTGGAAAACCTTTTCTATTTGTTTAATTACATTTCATGAAACTGTAAAGTTTAATGAATACAATACTTTTGGTAACGCAGGAAAAACGATCAATATTTCAATGATCTCTGTTTGGTTTTTGATGGGTAATGATTGTTAGAGACGAACATTTGTCTAAAGGCAATGAAAAAAGCACGCCAATTAAAGTAAAAGTATATAAAAATGAAAAAAGTAAGTAATTACAAAAAATAAACAAAACGATAGCCTACTTACGAGAACTAAGATATAAACTCCCAGCAGTCAGTTCTGTTGAGCAATGCTGAAGCGCTGGACGGATGTTTTGTAACAATATCGGTAGTTATGAATTTGGTTATCAAACACCAAAATATTTAATGCCTTTAGACTCAGTGTTTATTAAAAAATAACATAATACCAAAACCAATATATTTGACACCTTTATACTTCATAAATATAAAAAATCAAATCTTTATCAAAGTGACAACTAGATCAATACAATCACTCTTGGTAAAAAAAAATTAAGTAAATGATAATAAAACACAAAAAAACGTATCCATTCAGGGGGAAAATACAGAAATTCCCAGCATTCCGTTTAGTGGAAACATTTCTGATTATAGTGGGTTCAGACATCAGCTCATGGGTACTCTTGCAATGCAAGCAAAAGTTGACGGGATATTTTTACCGAAATTGCCCCTTATTAAGTTGCCTTCCTTGTGTTTTCTATGATTATACGAACTTTCTTGGGTACTAATAACTACACTAATTACTAATAAGCAAATGCATATTTAGGATCAACATAAAAAGCTGATTCTTTGATTTAATATTATCAATAGTTAGGCTCATATACTTTCGTTATTGACAAGGATCGTTATTTACTTACCATTCATTACCATGAAGAATTTGATTTTTTTTTTCTTTTTTTACTCCAACCAAATCATACAGAAAAAAGGCTTGTTGAAAACTGGAAAGGGGTCACTCAGTCACAAATTATAAATTATATTTTCCTTATTAAGGGTCAAAACCTATTGGCAGGTAGCCAACAATGGAGTAACACATATTTTTTCCATGTTTTTTCCCTATTCTGCTCTCTTTCCTTTTGTTTCCTCACAATTACTTTCTAGTCCCAAATTGTTTCTAGTCCCAAATTTCCTGGGCGGGCCATGCCCCCCCCCCTGTCGGTGCCCATGATACATGTACAAAGAGCATAAACAACAAGTTTCATATGTTGTATCTTGTTGTAAATGTTGGGATGATCTCTACACATACAACAAGATTGACATCGTGTGGTAAGTGGGGAATGGAGGTAGTAGATGGTTGGCTGAATTATTGACAGCTACAGTTGATTAACATCGTGTTTTATATAAGGCATGGGGGTAGTTGATGGTTGGCTGAATGTTTAACAGCTGCAGTTGATTAAAATCTTGCTGTATTTGGGGAATGGGGGTAGTTGATAAATAGCTGAATGATTGACAACCACATTTAATTGGCATTGTATATGGGGAATGGGGTAGTTGATGGTTGGCTGAATGATCAACAGCTACAGTTGACTAACATCTTGTTGTATATAAGGAATGGGGGTAATTGATGGTTGGCTGAATGATGTTGCTTAATTCTGTATAAACGGCTTCTAAAAATTCAGAACTGCAAGAAATTGGGGACTAATGGATGAGGTGATTTCCTCCCTAGATTTCTTGGTGTGCAGCAATTCTCCAGTTTCTGTAGTAGTGGGATATACTCCTCGGTGGTTGATATGGCTGGAGGCTTAATGAGATTGCTATTTTAACATCCATCATGCATAGGTCAACACAAATTAACGTTGCCATGACCTGACAGGATTTCTAGGCAGAATTATGTGCTCACTATGATATTTTACTTAGGAGAGAGTGTTATATATTGAGACGCAGTAAAGAGTGGGTCAAGCCACCTTTCTGCCATCTAGGATTCTCTGAAAAATCAGTAAAGCCCATCTAGCATAGTTAGTTTGATGTTCAACCATCCAGTTCAAATATTTTGTTATGTCAAAATTTTGTTTTTGAGTCAACCCACTTAAAAGTTTAGGAAATACCCACCAAAAAATATTTTGCGTTTAGGTTTTCATTGTTTCTTCTTTTTTAGTTAAGTGAAATTTAGTGTTTGTGGTACCAAACGAAAGCCAAATTATCTGGTCATGTTCTGTGGCCATCTTGTGGCAAAATATTCAGAAGAAAAAAATAGCCCTCAATTTTGTAGATGAGTGTCATCTGGTATACAGTGGGATAGGAAAAATTGTATATGCTGGGACATCTCAAAACACATTCTGCATGCAAGTTTTCAAAAGGGCATATCTATAGTATCTTAGGAACACTTGAAAGCATTCAATTAAACCTTTCAGGGCTACTAAAACTATTACTTAAACTATTAGTACTGCTGCTATTGTGACTCTTCTGAACTGTGACTGCTTTTGACTGTTTGCATTTGTGACTACAGCTGTGAATACTTGTGACTGTGAATGATTGAAACTCCAACAATTTGCGACTGCAGCCCCAATTACTTGCAACCGCAATTACCAGCAGGGGCGCCCCAAGGGGGGGGGCGCCGCCCCCCTCCCCCAACTTTTTTGGAATTTGGTAAAATTTTCGCCGAAGGCAAAAATTTTGGCATATATTTTGCGAAATCGGCCGAAATTTAGCAAAATTCTTGATCTCTGCAGAAAATTCGGCATAAATCAGGTAGCAATTCGGTAAAATTTACGAAGATCGCCCTCCAATAAAATGAGCCTCAGGACGCCCCTGATTGCCAGTACATGCAACTTTGACTACGTCAACTACTTATGTCTTGAGCTACTTACAACTACGACTGCAACTACTTGCAAATATAACTGCCACCACAACTACTTGGAACTGTGACTATGGCTACATGCAACTGCGACTCATTTAACTGCATAAATCTAAAAAAAAAAAATTCAAATCTCCTATTCTGTTGTAACTGAAAAAATCTCCATTTTGTGTCACTTCGTTAACGATATTGTAGTCCGTTTTGTTCTCGTTTTCACGAAATTATGTTTTTTTCAAAAATAAATGTGAAGATCAAATAAAAAAGAAAGAAAAACAGGGTCTAAATATATGTTTGTTACCTCAAGACAGGCAACAGATACGCATGCATACAGTGCTTGGGGCCTTGGGGCTGCTGTACTCCCCAAAATTCCGAGACCTTCACGACTTGTCCTATAATTTCTTATATTTTCCACATAGTTTTCCCTTTTTTGCTTTTTTTTTATCTTTGACTCCCCTGGGAATGTTGTGCCCTCTCTGAAATAAATCACTGTGTATTTGCGTTTTCTTAAAAATCCTACATGCTACTTTTATGAAAATATCATAGAATTGCTTTAGTTTTAAATATGCAAATATTTCCAATCTTCACACAAACACCAAAACCGCTCACCAGTCCCTTAGATGACCATAATGTCTAAGTCCATGTCATGAGATCTCCTGTGGACTCTATTTTGCGAACCGCTGCTCTAGATCCATGCACATAGATATGTAAAGCAGATTATCTTTTTTTTTTCTAGCACATATTTTAGTATATCGTACCTGGCCCTCCCTCCAAAAATATGCATCTTTTTACGCGTGACGGACTGGACTAGGGTGGGCAGGTCACCTCCTCTTCTCCCTTACTTTTGTTGTTGTCTCTATCCGCTATTCCACTGGGAAATAGCTCCTCGTTGTTTCTGTAAAATTTCCGACATTTTATTTCAGACGTATTCTTATTGACACCGGAGATTCAAATGTTCCTGAATATATTGATTCTCTAGCTCGAGTTTTTAGCAGTGAAAGAGTTCAACTCGAGAAAATAATCATCACACATTGGCACCATGACCACATAGGAGGAGTGAAAGATATTTTTGAGAAGTTTGCACCAGGTACTTTGAATGTTGAGCTTAAAATAAACGGAAATATAAATTGAGACAATCTGTTTTGTAATGAACTAGCTCAAGTTAACTATAACTAAGTTTCTGGTGGCGGGGCTCTAGCTTAAGTTGAAGAAATTTTAACATTGCACTACTAATTACCAATTTTTATATATGTATTGGAATAAATTAATTTAAAATTAGATTGTTTAAAATTTAGTGTTAAACAGGTGAAGCCAAGTTTTGCGTTCAAGAGAAATCTGACTTGTCAGATTTGAAATCTGATTGAAATCTGATTTGAAATATGTTGTAAATTGTTATTTCCCGATCATTGTGCTTTATTCTGTGGAATTTTGTTATCCTTTCTTTAAAGCATAAGTAAAAATAAAATAAATTCTATTCCGGTTTATGAGGCTTAATCTATTCTGTTTTATGAGGCTTAAGTAGGTTTTTTCATTTTACAGATTGAAAACAATATTTTTAAGTTATCCGACGCTTTGCTATGAAAAAATAAATGTTCTAGATAATTTTTTGACTTTTATGACCAGTTTTGTTCATATTGATAATTTCTTTTCTGCATTGGAGGATGTGAAGTTTTAAAGCACCCAAGACTCCAAGGTGAAACTGAAGACCTTCCAGACGAATTTCCTAGCCCCCTGACTAGCCTCCAAGATGGACAGAAAATTTTTACGGAAGGCGCAACGCTAAGGTGATTTTTTTTTTTTTTTACACTTAGTGGCCATTCACACGGGGCTTAGTAGTAGTCGCGACTACGACTACGACTTGGCAAAAACTTTCTGTTCACAAGGGTCTCTGAGTCTCAGTTCCAGGCGTAATAATAGTTCAATTTGGATCAACTCAAAAGTGACTAAGACTAGATTTTAACCAATTACATCGAAGATTAGTGGCAAGAATGTTGACAGAAATTAATCAACAAGTGAAACGACATCATTTTTATGCAATTCTGAAAAAAAGGTTTATGTCAGCGTTGCCCTTCACTGAGACTATCTGTCTTGGCTTTACTAAGCAAGCATCCCAAGTGGTATACGAAAATACAGCTAATAGAGGTCTGGATGTTACTTCCCAGTCACCTCCCATGCATTTTACCTCACTGAAGCATTCTTGTAATTTTTCTCTGTCTTATGATGCAGAAACTTTCTATTCTCCGCATGCACAATAAGTTCTTCAACAAGATCAAACTCTTACGTCATTCCACATCTATACCATTTGCTCAAAATCCATTCCTGTCAAATTTCTTGCCACTAATCTTCAATGTAATTGGTTATAACCTGGACTTAGTTGCTGGTGAGTTGATCTGAATTGAACTATTATTACGCCTAGGAGTGAGACTCTGAGACCCTTGTGAACGGAAAGTGTTTGCCAAGTCGTATGCCAAGTCGTAGTCGCGACTACGACTAAGCCCCGTATGAATGGCCACTAAGCGACATACTTTCGAGCGTTATATGTATACACTGTCGCTGTGACTCGTTCAGA
Organism: Artemia sinica; assembly: GCA_027921565.1. Lineage (NCBI taxonomy): Eukaryota > Metazoa > Arthropoda > Branchiopoda > Anostraca > Artemiidae > Artemia > Artemia sinica. The sequence continues at coordinate 37,988,573 of CM051265.1, forward strand.
AAACAGTTCGATCAGTTTTTGAGAATTTATAGCCGAGACGTTTGATTGTGTTGTAATGAAGTATGTTCAGGTCGTGAAATCCCACAGGAGAAGAATTGTCAGCTTTGAAATTATATGAGAACCTCGAAGGATTCATGCAATGTGAAATTGAATGAAGACCTCGAAGGATTGCGTTAGTTTTGAATTGAATCTCAGTGAAGGTAGTTGTTTGGTGACCGGGACTGGATCAGGGCGGTAAGTTGTATCGTTCCATATCAGTTTATTTTATTATTATTTTCATTATATACTGTCAATATTATAAATCAAAACTTTAACAATAAATTAGTGGTTTGTCCGTTAACTTTGTTAAGCAAATAATGAGTATGGAGGGCTAGATAGGCGTTTGACCGTCCCTGCTCTGTGAAAAGCCAGGAGCCACTTTAACATGGTAGCCTTCAGAATTAGGGTAAGTGAGTAAGAATTACGGAGTTGTGATGCAGCAATCTCGAACTGCATGCTCGAAATCATGGTTAGAGAAACGAAACCATTACAGTGTCTTAACTTTTTAAAGGAGATCCAATCAAAATTAGGATTAGTACACCAGATGACAAAAAGCAACTTTGCCTTTTAATGCTAAATAATTTATTAAAAGCCAATTTAATTTTCTCCGATACGTTTGCAGGTAGGTAACCCATGGTTCTTGGTTCCATCCCCTTACGTCACCCCGAAATTTTGAGATTTTACAATTTATCCTATAATCTTCTTCTGTTTTGCGTAAAACTCGTGTATTTTTTTTTTTTTTTTCTAAAATTCACTTCCCCCAACTTGGAATAAGTTTCTGTATACATGGCCTGGAGGATTTTCATGCTAAATACTCTCAAACTAAATACATCCTTAGTGCTCAAATAGAAATGGTGTAGCATTTTCCGCTATTTAATGTGTGGTACATTATAATTTAGGTTAGGATTGTATCGTTTTAGCAACCTTTCTGAGTTGTTTGTCATATGGTTTAAATCGATTTTGATTTTAAATGGGTTCCCTATCAAATGGGAATGTAGGAATTCGTCTCCCAGAAGATTTAGCGCTTACGATAGTGATAGTGCTGCTCAGTGTTGCTGTTACCTTTTTTCTCATGGGTCTTGCCCTATGTGCCAATACAATTCGACGTAAACTCAATAAATTGCGTTTCCAGATTTTAGGTATCTGAAAGTATACCCTTCTGTACTTCCTAGGGGGAGTATCTCATCCCGACTAAGTATCACAGACTGATAATTCGAAAACTAGTCGCTTCACAGATGATTTTTATATTTTCTGAAATTGTATGCTAAGGCTCGGTAATTTGCAAACGTATTGATTTTCAGGCACTGTGTTTATGACCATACAAAACTATAATTATTTTAAGTCATGCCTTACAAATGATTTAACAATTTAAGGTTGACAATAGACAGTTCAGCTGACAGTCAATGTTATTCCTAACTTTTTGGGCCGATTTTGTTTCGAAATTAGTCACGTTACGTAAATTCCTCAAACTCACCACCCCTATAGATTTCCCATTGTTTTGACGCATGGTCAAACTCAGGTATCGCCAGGATGACAATCAGTGGGCTGCAAGCCAGAATTAATTATATTTTTTTTGATTTTTTTTTTTATGTCGTCCAAAAAGCAGTTTTTGACGCTGCGGTGATGTAAAAAAAAAGGTCAATGGGGTTTTTGTTAAAAAGGGCACAAAATATGCGCTTTATTTTCAAACTTTCCCGCGAGATATTTGCAACTTTGTCATATAGATAAGAATACCGAGGGATGTAATATCACTGGTGTCTTTGAGAAGCCTTGGGCAGAAAATTCAAACTATCTATAAAATATGCCACTTTAATTATATTTCTTATGCAACATAAAGATCACTCGCTTAGGGTATAGCACCGGGAAAACTTGCGCAGAAAGTACCACTTATATATAAGTTTATGTTCCAAAATTACTATGCAGGCTTTTATCGAAATCACGAGCTCCAGTTCATCCAAAAAGCTCTAATTTTACTCCTCAAGGCTACGAGATAAGTTTTTTTTATCAGGCACATACAGAGGGGGGAGTGGGGAATTGTTCAACGCAATGAAAAACAGGCATACTACTACTACTACTACTAACAACTCACCGCAGCACCAAGCCACCTGAGGCCAACACAGCTACACACGCTCCTCCTCCATCCCAATCTATTCAAAGCCTCCCTCCTTACACCCTCCCAGGAAGTTCTGTTCATAGAAACTGTGAAAGAGAAAACAAGTCTCTCAGTCCTGTATGTTTACAAAGACGGTCCCTTATTCAAATTAAATAAAAAAAACAAGTTTTTTTAACTGAAAGTAAGGAACGACGTTAAAACTTAAAACGAACAGAAATTATTCCGTATATGAAGGGGGCTGTCCCCTCCTCAACGCCTCGCTCTTTACGCTAAAGTTTTTTTATTGTTCAAAAAAATAGAGTTGTGAGAAAGTCAAACTTTAGCGTAAAGAGCGAGGCGTTGAGGAGGGGACAGCCCCCTTCATATACGGAATAATTTCTGTTCGTTTTAAGTTTTAACGTCGTTCCTTACTTTCAGTTAAAAAAAACTTGTTTTTTTTATTTAATTTTTGAACGTTTTTGAATTAATGCAGGTTTTGATTTTGGCTCACCGTACATGAATAATTAAAACAAAATTTGCATATTATATTTGGTTAAATGGCTTTCTCGAAACTTGTTTAATTTTATTTACGAACGTTTTTATTAGTAATAAATATACGTAACTTAGAATTAACTTACGTAACGAACTTCTATATTCATAAATTTTTAACACGTATATTAGGGGTTTCGCCCCCTAGTCAATACCCTGCTCTTTAAACTATAGTTCGAATTTTTTTTCCAGTTCTTTAAAAATGACCTCTTAATCACAATCAGTTGATCAGTTGAAAAACTTGTTTTTTTTTATTTAATTCCTGATCTTTTTCTTTAATAATGCTGGGAAATCCGGCGCCCCCTTCATAGCAATGTCCCTTCCCCCATGAAAACTTCCTTTATGGAAAGATCCTTCCATATAGCCCCCGACCCTCTCCTTCCCCCAACTACCAGAAAAAATCTCCTCTGAAAAAGTCTGTATACTTCCCAATAACCAATACTATATGTTAACATTGAGTAAAGTTCATAACTTTCAGCCCTCCCCTGGGGACTTTGGGGGATCAAGTCATCCTAAAAGACATTTTTATCATATTTTCGACCATGCTGAACAAAATGGCTATCTCAAAATTTTGATCAGGTGACTTTGGGAAAAAAATGAGCGTGGGAGGGGGCCTAGTTGCCCTCCATTTTTTTGGTCACTTAAAAAGGGCACTAGAACTTTTAATTTCCGTTCCAATGAGCCCTCCCACGATATTCTAGGACCACTGGGTCGATACGATCACCCCTGGGAAAAAAAAAACAAAAAAACAAACAAACAAACAAACAAATGAACACGCATCCGTGATCTTTCTTCTGGCAAAAAATGGAAAATTCCACATTTTTGTAGATAGGAGCTTGAAACCTCTACAGTAGGGTTCTCTGATACGCTGAATATGATGGTGTGATTTTCATTAAGGTTCTATAACTTTTAGGGGGTCTTTCCCCCTTTTTTCGAAAATCAGCCAAATTTTCTCAGGCACGTAACTATTGATGGGTAAGATTAAACTTAATGAAACTTATATATTTGAAATCAGAATTAAAATCTGATTCTTTTGATGTATCTATTGGTATCAAAATCCCGTTTTTTAGAGTTTCGGTTACCATTGAGCCGGGTCGCTCCTTACTTACAGTTCGTTACCACGAACTGTTTGACAATGGCTTTTCGGACAAAGTCTTCCATATTTTAAAGAAATTAGTAGAGCCAAGAGAATGAAACTCCCTTGAATCACATGAAAAATGATATTTCTGGAAATCTCTTGGAAGTTTGACTTTATTTCAGTTTAATTTCTTTAAAATATCAAAGAAAGATTGTTTGGCAAGTGATTTGTTTACCACAGGCACCTACAAAAGGATTTATTGTGACCTTTACTTTCTTGTGTTCCCCCAAGACTTGCATCTTTGTGCACTTATGTTAATGCATGTTCGTCTGTTTTGTGGCGCCATTCAGCAATATTGGCCAAAAGAGGCAAAAAAAAGTCTCAAGAACGGCATTTTATGCCCGAATTTCTAACGTTCAGTGAGCCTTCACATAAATGTAGAAGGAGGGGGCAAGGCGGAGAATTTGACTTCTAATCTCTTTATTGTGAGAAATATTTTTGGACAAGTTTGTAATATGGGGGCTATGCAGTGATAGCTCCCCTCTTATTGCTGAGATATTTTGTGTTCATGTTGATTTCGTTCATATGCTTACTTGCACAAAAGGGGGAGAAGTTAGGCATCATGAGACCATACCAAGATATGACATTAAAAACGAACGGAAATTAAATAATTTTTCTCAAATGAAAATAAAGAGCAACACTAGAACTTAAATCGAGCGGATTATTTTGGGTATGAGGGGAAGCTGCCCCCTCCTGAACATCCAGCTCTTTACACTAAAGTTTGACTTTTTGCCCTCAATGCCTCCAACACATGGCCAATTAAGTGGGATAAAGATTATTTTGCACAGTGTCTCAAAAATAGGAAATCGTATTGATGCGCTTTAGTTCGCTTTAAAAATAACATTTTCAGTTTAAAGGTCTTGGAAACATCTGCTAAATAAAACACTTGCAATTATTCATTATCTACATTTGTTGCACTCATAAATGCTTCCATTAGAGCACTTTGAAACTTTAGCTTAAGGAGCAGATGGTTGAGGTGGCTGCATCCCTCCTCAAATACGGAATAATTTTTGCTCGTTTGAATTTTCACATTGCTCTTTAAGCTTATTTTTAAAAATTGTTTTGTATTTAACATAAAAAGCTGAAAAAACGCTTTACAAAAAAAGTAAAAACGAAAGATCCTCGGGAAAAGAAGATTATTCCGTGAAAAGGGGGGGGGGGGAGGTGCGGAAAGGTGAATTTTGTATATTTCTTTTATTACTTTCTGGCTGAAAAGGACACTTTGATGTGGTGCAATCATTTTCGTGACTTTAAAAGGGCGCTAGAACTCAAATTTCTGTTCAAGTGAGGCCACTCATGGTAATCTGTGACCTCTGGTTCAATATGATCAACCTTTGGGTGAAAAAAATGAGAAAAAAAGGAGCCATGAAAGTCGTGCTCCCCATGCTAAAATGCGATTTTTCTCGGTTTTCAAAAAAGACGGCTGTAAACCTATAGTTAAGAGCTATATTACATGACCTTCGATTCGTAGTCTCAAAATTTGCATGTTCAGGCCTTTTTGTGCTGTTTGAGCCAAAATTGTCTTTTGTGGCAAAAATGGGTGGAAACGGCACTTTGCTGTGGTGTGGTCTATATTGTTACTAAAAAAGGGTAATTTTTTCTTTTTTATGTTCAAATAAGCCTTATCCCGATACTCTTATCCCGATACAGTAAACCCGGAAAAAAAGGTGTTTCCTGAATTTAAGTTGCTTTGTCCTCTCCCTTCCCCTAGAATAAGTGTTTGTCCTGGGGCTTGTTTAGTCATTTTTACTTATAAGTGGAATTTTATCAAACAGTTCGTGGTAACGAACTGTAAGTAAGGAGCGACCCGGCTCAATGGTAACCGAAACTCTAGAAAACGGTATTTTGATACAAATAGATAAATCAAAAGAATCAGATTTTAATGCTGATTTCAAATATATAAGTTTCATCAAGTTTAATTCTACCCATCAAAAGTTAGGCGCCTGAGAAAATTTGGCTGATTTTCGAAAAAAGGAGGAAAGACCCCCTAAAAGTTATAGAACCTGAGAACCCTACTGTAGAGGTTTCAAGCTCCCATCTACAAAAATGTGGAATTTTGCATTTTTTGCCAGAAGAAAGATCACGGGTGCGTGTTTATTTGTTTTTTTGTTTTTTTTTTCCAGGGGTGATCGTATCGACCCAGTTGTCCTAGAATATCGTGGGAGGGCTCATTGGAATGGAAATTAAAAGTTCTAGTGCCCTTTTTAAGTGACCAAAAAAATGGAGGGCAACTAGGTCCCCTCCCACGCTCATTTTTTTCCCAAAGTCACCTGATCAAAATTTTGAGATAGCCATTTTGTTCAGCATGTTCGAAAATATAATAAGTATGTCTTTTAGGATGACTTAATCCCCGAAATTCCCGGGGGGAGGGTACTAACTACTACTACTAACAACTCATCGCAGCACCAAGCCGCCTGAGGCCAACACAGCTACGCACGCTCCTCCTCCACCCCAATCTATTCAAAGCCTCCCTTTTTACACCCGCCCACGAAGTTCCCATTTCCTTTAAATCTTTCTTTATGACGTCCTCCCAACCCAGACGGGGACGACCTGCTTTCCGTTTTGCCCTAGATGGTTGGCCGAAAAGAACAATCTTCGGCAATCTGTCATCCTTCATCCGAACAACATGCCCTAACCACCTCAACCTTTCTTTCATTATAGACCTAGAAAGTGGTATTGAACCACATTTTTCGTATAGCCTATTGTTTGAAATACGGTCTGTCAGCCGGGTACCCAGAACAATCCTTAAGCAATTTCTCTGGAAAACATCTAGCAAATCTTCATCCGCTTTTCGGAGCGTCCATGCTTCAGAGCCATATTTGACCACTGTCATCACTGTAGCTTCTAAGATTCTAATCTTGGTTTGCAGACTTATCTTCCTATTCTTCCAGACTTTTTTTAACTGTGAAAAAAACACCCTGAGCCTTGGCTATTCTATTTTTAACATCTTCACTGCTCCCACCATCTTTACTAATAATACTACCAAGGTAAGTGAAACTGCCCACCTGATCAATCTTTTCATTACCCAACGTCACCTTTTCATCTTCACTTATTCCTAGCCTTAGTGACTTGGTCTTCCTAACATTAATTTTCAAACCAATACTAGCACCCTGAACTCGCAAAACCTCTAAAACTTCATTCATTTTGCTCACACTTTCATCTAGGATGCTTAAATCATCAGCATAATCCAAGTCCAGGAGACTTTTTCCTCCCCATTTGATTCCGTGGTCTCCCATTGCCTTTCCTGTGCTCCTTAAAACAAAGTCCATCAAAATAATCCATATAAAGGGGGATAGAACACAACCCTGCTTAACTCCTGATTTAATACAAAACCAGCTGCTAACCTCATTTCCTACCTTAACCGCAGCAGTGTTATTCTCGTACATAGCACTAATCACTTTAATGTATTTGTCTGGTATACCATACAAGGATAAAACCTTTACTAAAGCTCCTCTATCAACAGAATCGAACGCTTGCTCATAATCTATAAAACTAAGGACCAAAGGTGTTTGAAAACTTAGGCACTTCTCAATTATTAACCTAAGAGTGAAAATTTGGTCAACACATCCTCTACCTTTTCTAAAACCGCACTGCTCTTCTCTTAAAACTTTGTCTACGGCATCTCTCAGTCTAAAAAGTATCATATTACTAAGCAATTTGCTACCTACAGAGACCAGACTAATGCCTCGATAATTACCACACTCACTTTTATCACCTTTCTTATAAAGTGGCTTAATTAAGGTTTTCCTAAAATCATTAGGTACTTCCCCTTTTTCAAAAATCATATTCATAATCTCCAATAACTTATTTCTAACCTCAGAGCCACCATATTTAAGAAACTCATTTACTACCCTATCAGCACCTGGAGCCTTATTATTCTTTAATCCTTTTAGTACTGTTTCTAATTCCTCCTCACAAAACAAATCTTCCTTCACATCCAAGGTATCACAAACTTTTTCATTTTCCTCTATATTTTTTCCTGCAACTCTATCTCGGTTAAGCAAATTCTCAAAATGTTCGGCCCATCTCGCTTTAGCTTTTGTCTTATCGCTAATTGCCACCCCATTCCTATCTTTAACTGGGACAAGTCCGGATTGACTACTACCTCTCAATTTGTTAACGTGCCAGTACAATATTTTACTATTATGCCGTCTAGCTGCATCTTCTAAATCCTCGGCAATTTTATCCATGGCCTCCACTTCACACCTCCTTAGTTCATATTTCAATGCTTTCTCCACTTTCTTTACATTTCTTTTGTTTTCATGTGATCTATCACTCAGATAATTCTTGTACAAGTCCTTTCTCCTTTCTATTAAACTTAAAGCTTTTTCACTAATATTCTTAGCTGCAGTTCTAGCTTTCTTCCCTAATACACCTTCAGCAACTTCACAAATTATTTTTCTAAAATTATTCCAACCATCTTCCACATTATCAAATTTTAAGCTCTCAAGTTTAGTATTCAACTGTTCCTGGAAAGTTTCTCTCAAATTCTCATCCTGGAGTCTACTAACATCATAACTTCCCGGAGGTAATTACCCTTCCGATATTTCAGCTTTAAATTAACCCTTGACACTACTAGATGGTGATCTTTACTTTTAACATCAATAACAGCACTCCTATATACCCTAGTATCTTGTATTGATCCTGCCAGTCTTCGATTTACTATAACATAATCAATAAGGTTTGCTGTCTTACCATCACGTGAATACCATGTTAGCTTATGAGCCATTTTATGACCAAACACCGTATTGGTTATAACTAGATTGTTATACCTACAAAATTGCAAAAGTCTGTATCCATTACTGTTTTCTTTTCCTACACCAAATTTACCTAAGCTGGGATACCATCTATCCATATTTCTACCAACCTGGGCGTTAAAATCTCCCAGCAATAACATCATATTTCTACCTGGGACCTTGTCTATTTGCTCCTGTAACTGTAAGTAAAATTCATCTGAGTCACTAGTATCTCCATCAGTCGGTTCTACAGGGGCGTATACTACTATAACTGATACCTTGAACTTTCTAGTCATAAAATGAGCAATTAGTATTCTATTATTAATACCTTCCCAGCCTAAAACAAGACTTAGCAGCTTCCTTATTCATCATGAGCCCTACTCCCTGTCTATGTAACCCATCCTTCCTGCCTGAGTAAACAAATTCTATATCACCTAATTTCATGCTTCCTACCCCTGGGATATGAGTTTCTGAAACTCCTAATAGATCCAGTTCGAATCGTCTGAATTCGTCAGTCAAAATGTCGATACGATAGTCATTTTTTAATGTCGTAACATTCCAAGTTCCAATTTTCATGTTCTTTAAATCATTGAAATTTTTTTCGCCTCAGGAAAAGCAATGATCCCGGATACCAGTGCAGGACGGGGATCACATATCTTCTCAAGTCTACACCGAAGTGCTTAAGCCGGCTTAGAACCGGACAGCAAGAAGTCCCTGGGACCTCCATGAATGGAGGCTTTGTGCAATCCTGGGCCCATCTTGGTCACAACATGGTTTTCAGCGCTTGGCGATGCTCTTCTATCAACAAGAGTCGAAATCCTGCACAGACAATCTCAAGCCTATTACCTCCGACTCATTATATATTCATGCCTACAAATATTATGCTACTACGGGGAGGCAACCCGTAATAGATAAATCAGCTAGGAAGAGGTTTTTCAGCCCAAAGACGCCCATCAAAACATAACAATCCCAGAAGAATTGTCCATTAGTCAGAATCCCGTGCGAATGCTGTGTCGTTTACTAGGCTATAATTTCCTCGAGGGGCGCCACTCCTCAAGTGGGAATAGAGTTGACCGCAAGGTCCCCAGTCTTGCAGGTACCCCGAAAAGGTCGAGGCAGCCCTTTGCAGAGGCCGTTGTCCATAGATCTGGATCTTACGCCCTGCCACAGTTGTCCTCCTATAGAGGATCCTCCCGCGATGGTGTTCTGCATCACCATGCAATTTAACCCATTGCTGGGAGAAGGTTTGCAACTCATGGAACTTGTGGATAAACAAGTGGGCCCTTTTGAGTGTACATTTGAGGGGCCTTCTTCCTCCTCCGCCTGTATTTATGACCCCGGGCAAGGGTGCCCCAGATTCTATTATGGACCCCCAGGGACAAGGTCCCCCCTTGGTCCATGCCTCCTATGGAGGTACCCTACATATCTGTAGAGTGTTCCCCTATCGCCACCTGGGGACATGCTGAATGGCCTGGGGGAGGCCAGATAAACGGATCACTTTTGTTTTGCAAAGGCAATAACTCAGTGACATATTTAACCTACTACTTATAAATATACATAACTCACTGACTAGGCCTATATTAGTTATATACAGAAATATATAACTCAGTGACACATTAAACCTACTACTTATAAATATGTGTAACTCACAGACTAGGCCTATATATGTTATATACAGAAATATATAACTGAGTGACATATTTAGCCTACTACTTATAAATATGTGTAACTGACTGACTAGGCATATAAGTTATATACAGAAATATATAACTCAGTGACATATTTAACCTACTACTTATAAATATGTGTAACTAACTGACTAGGCCTATCTAAGTTATATCAGGATTCTTACTATCTTGAGAAGTAAAAGAGTTATGCAAATATAACTTGCAAAAGTAAATCTATGACCAAAAATATAACCTTTAAAGGCATTGCCAAGCTACTATTTCTACCTTTTTCTTTATTTTAGGACCTAAAAAGATTCTATGGTTTCTAGGTTTCTAAAAAAAACCTTATATGAAAGTTATGAACTTTACCCAATGTTAACATATAGTATTGGTTATTTGGAAGTATACAGACGTTTTCAGGGGAGATTTTTCCTGGTAGTGGGGGAGGGGGGGGTGGGCCGGGGGTTATGTGGGAGGATCTTTCCATGAAGGAAGTTTTCATGGGGGAAGGGACATTGCTATGAAGGGGACGCCGGACTTCCCGGCATTATTTAAAAAAAGATCAGAAATTTAATATAAAAAAACAAGTATTTCAACTGCAATAGCAGCAACATCAAAACTTCAAACGAACAGAAAATATTACATATATGATTGGGATCACCCCGTAGTCAATACCTCGCTCTTTAAGCCAAAGATTTTTTAGTACTTTCATAAGAGGTATTTATTCTAATTAACGGCCTTTGTGATTAAGCGGTCATTTTTAAAGAATTGGAACAAAATTCGAACTTTCGCTTAAAGAGCAAGGTATTGACTAGGGGGTGAATCCCCTAATAAAAAAATTAAAAATATATGAATATAGAAGTTCGTTACGTAAGTTAATTCGTAAGTTACGTATATTTATTACTAATAAAAACGTTCGTAAATAAAATTAAACAAGTTTCGAGAAAGCCATTTAGCTAAATAAAAGTGAAAATTAATATGAAAATTTTGTTTTAATTAGTCATGTACGGTGAGCCAAGATCAAAACCTGCATTTATTCAAAAACGTTCAAAAATTAAATAAAAAAAAAAGTTTTTTAAACTGAAAGTAAGGAGCGACATTAAAACTTAAAACGAACAGAAATTATTCCGTATATGAAAGGGACTGTCCCCTCCTCAACGCCTCGCTCTTTACGCTAAAGTTTGACTCTGTCTCACAACTTTATTTTTTAAAATAATAAAAAAATTTAGCGTAAAGAGCGAGGCGTTGAGGAGGGGACAGTCCCTTTCATATACGGAATAATTTCTGTTCGTTTTAAGTTTTAATGTCGCTCCTTACTTTCAGTTTAAAAAACTTGTTTTTTTTATTTATCATAACTAGATGCGATGCACATAAAATTGACTTCGGCTCTCAAACCCACAGCATCGATCTGCAATATGTCATTCCGATTCACATTCGACCCTAAAGTAAAACACAATCATAAGAAAACCTTAAACTACTACAAAATGAAAAGGAAAATATACAATGCTGAAAAAGCAGAATTGTACCACAACTGGACATAAACTCAAAGAAACGGAGATCATTATGCGTAAAGAAGAAAGCAATAACTGTTACAGTACAGTTATAATTTTGCTTTAGAGTAATTCAAACACCGGGCCATACAACCGATCATGTAGTACTACACCTTGAAGAAGAAGAAGCTGTATTTTGTGGTGATTGCATTCTTGGAGAAGGAACAGCTGTCTTTGAAGATCTGCATGATTATCTCCTTTCCCTGAAGAAAATCTTTGACGTAAACGCTAAAATTCTGTACCCAGGCCATGGTAATATTATAGAGGTAGTTTTTAAGTTATAAATTTAATTTTATTCTCTTCTATATTCTCAAGTGAAAAAATCTGTTTTGCAAATTTATTGTGATAAAAAGGTTTTCAGAAAAATATTCGTCAGAAATAAAATTCGTTAGAAATAAAAATGTTTGTTAGAAATAAAATTAGGATTTCAGCAGACCTATAATCTCTCTATTGTTAAAAGCACTTGTTTTCTTCAACAAGCCTGGAATTCAATTCATAGTTTGGTGGGAAATCGTTCTTCATACAGGTTGATTCATAGAGCTTCTAAAACCATGTAATTTTGTTTGTAATAAAGATTTTTTCAAACTAAAGCTAAATCTTCAGTCAGTTAATATATATCTATATTCTGTTCAAAATAAAATTGATTAAAATTGAGTGTTTTTTTTTTCAGTATCAAAACGCTAGGCAACGTCTATTTTGGGTCATTTTTATTCAGTCTAGTTAATTTTGCATTTTCTTTTGTTCCTACGGTTTGTCTTCTTTGGTTCTTTCTGTTTATCTTCTCTGGTTTTCTTTTTTTTTCGATAAACGTTTGAATTTTTATTTATTTATTTCGTACTGAAACACAGATGTTTACCAGAGGTTTTGTCCGAAATATCTGCTCATTTCCCATTTTGTTCACGATTTAAAAAATATCCAAATTTTTTTCCCTTTTTGTATGTTAGATAAAAATTACAATTGAAAAAGTTGGATCCGAGACATTTATTTTATTATAAATAGACCAAAATCAACAGACAATTCCTCTATAAAGCCGAAAGTAATCTTTTATTTGTATGGTTTTCTGTTGGATTGCATAGTTCATACCAGGAATGCATCTTCTTTATCACTTGTCACTCTTTTTTACTCTTCATTGTATAGAGTTAATCGATTGTGGAATGAATGGCTTATCAAAAGAATTTAAGAACAAAAAAGTGACAGAATAAAGTTTTTGTTTAAAAATATAGAAGAAGCATCAAAACGTGTTGTTTTTCTCGAAATTGATTTCAATAATATTTGATTTTTCACGAAAGGCACACTAAAAATAGAAAAAAGAAGAGGAAATTTCTACTGCTCATCTTCTTACCACCTCACTTAGAAAATAACCATACAGTTAAAAGAAATAAAAAAAAGGAAAAAAACGGAAGAAACTGGATTAACTTGAGAATTCAGGATTTAGATTTTTGGTTTTCAAGAAGAAATAAATGAAGAGCCCTCCCCCGCCTCATAAAATATATTCTTGACTGTGTTCTCACCATCGTGTAATTTTTGTATTTAAACAGTAAAAATCGATTGTCCAGAAAATATACGGGGCAAAAATTGAATTGTCATCGTAGTATGGATAATTAGGGTTTCTGTTTCGCTACTGTTTTTAGTGAACTACAGTCGTTGAGATGAAATGGCATCTTGGTGATCCTTATATTGAAAAAGTAATCATTTTCTCCATGCGTTTCAGCTCCACAGAATTGTCTATCCAGCCCAATGAAAGTGTCTCGTTGCACTCTGGTTCCTAAGCATAGCAAGGATTCAACAAGCTTTGGAGAATTCAACTGGCTTTTTTATAATGTTTCTTAAGAAATGAAGAAATTATCATGAAAAAAAAATCATCAAAATATTGAGGTCTGAAGTTATCATCCCATCAATACTTGAGCTTTTTTTTACAAGTACAACTATAAGATTTCTCTGACTAAATAGTGATGCATGGACAAAGTTAAAAAAAAGAAGAATTACTCAGGCGTACGAGACCAAACATAAATTTAATTAATGGAGCTCCGACACTAATAATATTAGACGATTATCTTGAGCTCAATAAAAAAAGCCGTCCGACCTTTGTCAGAAAATGTCCGTTAACGGAATTCTTCGAACAAATACATTCTTAAAAGGGAATCAATCAAGGACATGATTTTAATTTTTGAGAGGCTGAGAACATAGGAGTACATCGCCATTAAGGCGTTAGAAGAGGAAACACAGCTAAACTCTGAACTTTTGTTAGGGTGAGAATCATTCAGTAAGAATTTAAAACCTTAAAATCAAACCTTTTTGCTGATCTTAAGCTGCGGTCTATTTTGCGATGCAGAGCGTAAAAGAAGTATGTTAGTTTGCGAGCTGTAATTTGTGGTAGGCCTTTATAATGTAAGACATTTCTTCCATTGCATTGGTGGTTCCTAACAAGTCAGCCATCTAACGGTCAAAAATGCACATCCTGGTCTCCAAAGTTAAAGGTCATATCATATAAATTTATTAAATAATTTAAGTTTCACAACAGAGCAAAAAAAGAATATTTTAAGCTTTTAGCAGGAATAGATTTTGGTTCATGGATTCAAATGAAAAAGAAAACCTGTAAGATTCCAGTGTAACGCATAATTTTTACCACCTAAAGTCATGTTAGTTACTTTCTAAGCTGGAGGTACTGAAATATTTTTGTACCAACGATGGCGATGTAAACTTTTACGTAGTAAATATGAGTTTTAGAAACATGACCAGTGGATACGAATGGCGAAAATTGAGTAGAGGATTTACCAAAGATTAAAATAAAACTCTTCAAACAAAATTCCTTACTTTTTAAAGGAATCTTGAAAGAAGTGCAAGTTGTGTTCTTTCATTTGGGCATGACACTATGTAGTATTTTTGATCCAGTTATGGAAATATTGGCTTTACTACATAAAACATAACAAGCTGAATAAGAGACCCTAGCCCAATAATTAAAGAAAACAACACAAACCTAAAACAGTCACATGCACATGAGTTTTTTTTTTTTTGAGTGGAATCGTAAAAAAAAACAGTAAAACCCCGGAAATCTTTCAAGAGAAAGAAGCAATCATCCAGCCTCCTTCAGCAAGTATGCCTGGGCTAAAGCAAGAATCTGATAAATTTGTGTAATCTACAAATGAAATGGTGCGTGTAAGGTCAACTAGATAAAGAAACAAAAAAAAAGATGAAAAGCCTGGGAACAGCAATTAGACTACTTAAAACTTCTGACAGATGTTTTCAAACCCACGTTTGTCTATAAATAAGTTTCTAGAATGAGCATACAATTAAGTTGGGACGAAAATACGCGTTCAGGTTCAGGTTCAGGTTCATTTATTATTCAATCATACATAATGACATTAAATATATACAGATATCTGGCAGTGAGACAAGCTCGTTTTGCACAGATAAAAAAGAAAAACAATAAAGAAATATACGGATTTTCATTCAAAATGGTAGACTTCACAAACAAATATAAATAAATCAATAAATGTAAGGTTAATTACTCACCACACCACGGCAGACACCCACCCGACGATACAAAAACAACTCTCAACCAGCAATGGGACAAGAAGAAGGATATCAAGATCCGAGAGAGATCGAAAAATAAGAAGAGAATAATAATATAAGGAGAATATATTAAAAATAAAATAATATTTGACTAATAAATGTCCAAAAGGAATGATTTTATTTTATTTTTTAAAATTCCAATCGACACATCAAAATCAAAAATAGATTCATATTGGTTTCACACGCGGCAACCACACTATTTCGTAGAGAAAACCGGGACCTCTCTGAAATTATCAACGGCTGGCGTAGTTTGCGTATGCTGCGAGCTAGATGAGAAGATGGCGGAGCAACTGGGAACAAATCAAAAGAAAAGAAATAACTGGGCAGTGACAGGAGATTATGATTAACCTTGAATAAAATCGAGTTAAAAGTAACTGCAAGTTCAACAGGAAGAATATTCAATAAACAATATAAACTCTTTGTAGAAGACTTACTGGGGAAAGACGCTGGGGAAGGAAGATAACTTTTTAAAATACGAAGCGCCTTATTTTGTTGCCTCTGAAGCGGAATTAAATGGGATCTGAAAGTATTCAAGTAAATAAGTGGGCAGTAATTTAGATAAGAATGAACAAGAGCGAAATAAATAGAACGCATAGCTTCGAGCGGCAAAATGAATTTCATACGTTGCATAATACCCACGTTCCTTCCAAGCTTCAATCTTATACCATTTATATGCGGCTTCCAACTCAAATTTGAGTCAACCAGCACACCAAGGTAACGAATAATTTCAACACGTGATATATCCATACCTGAAACAGATGACTTAATCAACTTCAGACATGGAAGTGCCCGTGACGTACGCGAAAATACCATAAACTTTGTTTTTGAAGTGTTCAGAGCTAGCCTATTTGCCGTAAACCATGCTACTAGTCTATCGAATACTAGACTTAAATTATGTTTGACACGATCTTCATCGATTCCAGAGACACTACAGGCTGTGTCATCTGCGAAGAGAACGGTCAGCCCTAGGTCCTCAACTGAATGGTATGAATGGATCAAATATCTCAGCTTATTCGATAACTTTTTTGACGAAATGGTAGTTGTAAAATTTTAACAACAGTATGACATCTCTTAATTTCTTCCTTATTTCTTCTCCTCTTGATTCATTAGAAAGGGGTCAGAGCGTCCGTGTCGTGAGAATCGCAACCGTGACTTCCATACAGGTTTCTTTTATTTAGGCGTTTACATGTATGTTTGGCATATATTATTGCGTTTAGTGAATCTCAGACGGTCATACTCTTATCTCAATACTATAATTAATTCTACGAAGAAATCACTTTGGAACTCTTTAAAAACTTTTTTTTTAATTCGAAAGAGTTTCAGACTGTTTACTGAAATACTTATTGTTTACTGCAAAAATCTTTTCTAAATTGAAATCTTTTATCCATTGAAAAGGATACTTTCGTGCATTCTCAAATATTCACTGCGTTAAAAATCAACCAATTTTTCTTTAACCTTTTCTTAACATATTCCAGAGCCCAGCAGAAAGGATCCAATATTATTTAGCCCATCGTCAACACAGAGAGGAACAAATCCTTGAAGTTTTGGCATCGTACAATTGGCAACTTGTTACAGCAATGGATATAGTAAGGCAAGCTACAAGGTAACTCTAGCTTCTACGTCTCTGTACATGTTAAACTAACAAGAATTCTCCCTCGGAGAAGACTAAAGAATAAGAAGTAAAAAACAAGCTTTCTCATACTTTAAATTCCGTGATAATTCGAGTTATTGCGGTAGCTCCATATAATTTATAACCCTTGATGTTTGCGTTGTCAAGGTTCCACTACATTTTTCAAAACGGACTGTGTAATACCCTCAGACACGTACGACGGCAGGAAGCCTCGACCCCCCCCCTAAATTTGGAGATTTTTTTCTATATCCCCCATAATATTGTATATCTTCCAAAATCGTCCATCTTGGTCAATTATTTCGTAGTTGTGCCCCCCCCCCCCAAAAAAAAAAAAAAAATCCTACGTACATGCCGAAATCCCACAGCATTGTGAACTAATACTAAAAATTATTGAGGGTGTTTTAATACTGCAGTTAAAGTTAGTTTATATGTAACTCGTGCATTTAATAATGTAAATATAAAGATTTGTTCTTCAATATTTGAAATTCAGGATTTGACACGACAGGTGATATCTATCTCAAAATCCGATGCATACCGTTGTTGTCTAACTTTCAAACTCGCAAGTTTCTTTTTTGTTCTCAAAACATTGCATATGACATTGTTTGCCTTCTACAAGGATTTCAATCCACATCCAATCTCGCTCCCAAAATATGAAGAATTACGAGAAATTATGCCAAAACACATACTTTTCGTTTGTATATTATTACCATCATTATTTATTGAAAACCCGAACAAAAAGAAAATGACGGAGCACTACAAAGAAATATGAAAAGAGCAATACAACTATAACTATACAACTATGACAATGTAGGTTATGTTTTCCTGTAAGTTTAACAACAGCTATAGTAGGATCTTCTAGATGAAGACTATTGATGAGCTTTAAACTGCGTGTCCGCTTTAAAGCTTATTAGATATCTCAGTAGGTATTTTGCAAAACGGAAGAAAGTGGAGCGGATTTTCAATTTATCAGCATTTGTAAGAATCTTCCGGAACGGTGCAATGTAGAGGATTTGGGGAGAGCAACAGTGTTGCACAGCGTTGCCAGATATCAGCGATTGGAACGAAGATAGAGACTATGGAAACATAAGGAGCTAATATGCGGCGTTTGATATGTCCTGTTAGGAGATGAAGAGTGTTGAGAAATTGTATTTCCAATGGGAGTACTAAGATAAACGTTGGTCAGACAGGCGGACCTTTGAATTTCCTAGTGCAATTTCATCAGGAAGTGGGCCTTTCCAGTTAAAAAGCCCTTCGTCGGATTTTTCATAATTGAATTCAAGACTAAATTTGAAGTATTCTGTTTGCAGTTTTTGGAAAGTCAGAAAGTGTGTCCAAAATTCGGCTGAGGTATAAAAATCATCTGCAGTAGTAACGTAAGATGGTCTAAAAGCGCAGGACAGCCATTGATATGTAGAGCATGAATTCCATCCATGCCTCGTGTTAGCTTTGGCTGAAAGCGCATAATAGCATCAGCCGTAAACCTCACAGATACTGTATAATCAGATTCAGGGAATGCATGAAAAAATGGTCAAGCTCTTCAACATATTTGTGTTCAATTTGGGGTCTGGTGGAGAGAATTCGGCGTCATAGAAAGAATACCAATCAGATAAAGGAACATCTGCAGCGAAAAGGGAAGTTTTGGGGATTCTTGGATGGAGTGACGACCAAAAGAAATGAGGGCTATCATTGATTTTTTGTGCTGTCTCTTCTGTGATTTGCTTGCGGGGATTCTGAAGTTCCGTGACAAATTTCTTCTTTGTTGCGACGCGGCTGGAATTAATGAAAACTTGGTTGGTCGCATCCAAACCATAGATATAGCCAAAAGAAACCATAGATATGGCCAAAACCTTACTAATCACGTGATTTGGAAGGACTTTGATTTTTCTGCCACTTATAGGAACAGTTCGTAGATGGTGACACATTAATGGAACAGCACGAGATTCTGCATATTGTAAATCGTGGCATATAATAATATCGTAAATACCAAGGATCTATATAATAAATATCAAGGAGAATACGTTTTTCTTCAGTGGGCAGCAAAATGTTTGATTAGCTTGACAAAGGGTATCTTAATCCTGAAAAGGATTGTAGAAACACTATCCCAATACAGTCCAGGGCTGATTGACACCCAATCACGTATATACGGTTTTTTTTGGATGATTAGTAGGTATCTGAGAAGTGTTATTTGGTGAGAAAGAAAACGATATGGGCAGGTGATTAAATATTAAATAATCACAAGGACCTTTAGTTGAGAGCCATTTAGGGATGGATAAATGACAACATGGTTTATGTTGGATGTGGACGAGGAATGGTGAATATTTCATCAACCAGAGAAGAGCCGGCAGATGGAGCAGTTAGGTTAGAGTTAAAATCTTCAACTATTAGACATGAAGAATTACTAAAAATAATGCTCGAAATGCTTCGACATAACTTTTCAGAGGCAAGAGCAAACAGGCACTTAGACTTAATTGGCGCTCCCATAGTTGAACTATAAAAAGAGATCAAGTCCTCCTGAAACGGCTTCTATGCTACTTCCCTGCTCTCAATAGTTTGCCATAGTTACAAGTAGACCCCGGCGCCGCGCCGGCGGATCGACCGAACGCCGCCGACGAGAGGCCCGGTCGAACCCCGCCGAAGTGTCGTAACACCGCCGGCGCGCCGCAGGCACGCCGCCGCCGGCAAAGGCGGCGGCGTTTGGTCGACTTTAAATTATTTTTGCGGCAATTCTTTATTGTGTCAACCACAAAGTCGGAGCTTTTCCTTCTCGTGTGGTTTAGTATTACGATTTTCCTGATTAGAAATCAAGCAGAGCTTGCACTGTCCCCGAATTTTCGGGTATTTCCCCGAAAATCTATGTGTCACCCCGAAAAAAAATTTGGTTCCCCGAATCCCCGAAAATCACGCAATCATGGTGCCACCCCTAGCGATTTATCACCAGTGATTTTCCCTGCCAAATATTACTTTGCATACCATAATTCTTCACTACTCTATTGATCATTAATATTCGTCTCTTTTGTTACTTTGCGTAAAAACCAGACAGATGCAATATGCTATTGCAAATATTGCAATATACACAGTTCTTCATATGTTGACAAAAAAAAAGTATCGTCTTTATGAAATGAGTTTAAATCATTTCGAATGCAGTTTCCCAATCGCTATTTCTTACACCATTCTTAGTCAAGAATTTTATTTTCAAGTTGAATAGAATTATAGAACGCATTCACTACTATACAGCTTCAGCCTTTTGTTGGATTTTGAAATTGACAGCCGACAGATTTTTTCTACAGCTGAATTGTAAGTTTGCAGATTTTTTTTTTTTTTGCTGTTTTTAGATAAGATTTTCTTAATGTTTAATACTCAATTATTGAACGCCTGATACAAAATACAATCTTCTTTCTGGAACATTTTTACCCCCCCCCCCCAAAAAAAAAATCAACCTTTGGTTGAGACAAAATTTAGCTATAGACTAAGCTATTTACAAGGTTTGGGAACCTTGTAAATAGCTTAGTCTATAGCTAAATCAACCAAAGGTTGATTTTTTTTTGGGGGGGGGGGGTAAAATGTTCCAGAAAGAAGATTGTATTTGTATCAGGCGTTCAATAATTGAGTATAAACATTAAGAAAATCTATCTAAAAACAGCAAAAAAAAAAAAAAATCTGCAAACTTACAATTCAGCTGTAGAAAAAATCTGTCGGCTGTCAATTTCAAAATCCAACAAAGGCTGAAGCTGTATAGTAGTGAATGAATTAAAGATTGAACCGGAAGTTACCCCAAAAATATGATTCATAAATAAATTGTAAATTATTGCCTATAGGGGGGGGGGATAGGGGGCTATCATTTTTAAATGATAATACCTCATTTTTTTTATTGAAAGCAGGGATGCCAAAAAGATAATTATTTTTTTCATTTAAAGTGGAGACAGAAGAAAATGATATCAAATTCCCTGGGAAACCATTGAAATATTTTGATAGACCCAGGGCCCCCCATTAGGACTTGTTCATTGTCTTGGGTATTTTGCGATTTCTCATAGGCTACTGGCCTTATTTGGCTTTTGCGTGTGCTCCCTTTTAATTAGATTCTTTGGATCTTATGGAATGCCATGGCGAATCTATCACTCAGTTTTCCAATAATTTGAGGTATATCTGAATAATTTCGACATTTTTGTTGTTGTCTTTGTACCCCTTTACTCATACCCTCAATTTTTTTTTCCAAGGAACACTAAGCTGTTTAACGTTATTTTGCGTGTTTGTTTGAACCATATAGTGACCTAGTTAATTATTAAGTAAATTATTTTTCTAATGAAAGCTGAGACGGTATCCTATCAAGGTGGTATCCAGAAGGGGGGGGGGGGGGTAGGGAGGTATTATATTTAAATGATATAGCTCGAAATTTTATTTATTGAAAGCAGGGATCCCAAAAAGTTGATTTTTTTTAATTTAAAGCAGAGACGGCATCCTATCAAGGTGGTATCCAGAGGGGGGAGGGGGGTATTGAGCTATCATATTTAAATGATAATACCTCGATTTTTTTTTAAAGCAGGGGTGCCAATAAGTTAATTATTTTGTTTTATTTAAAGCAGAGACGGTATCCTATCAAGATGTTATCCAGAATGGGGGGCATAGGGAGTTATTATATTTAAGTGATAGTAACTTGATTTTTTTTTATTGAAAGCAGGGATGCCAAAAAATTGAAAAGTTGACAAAATTAACAAGATTTTCGTGAGTTATACTTGATACAGAACTTGCATGGTTTTATCGTCCAAAGGGAAAGGGACATATGCGTCCAACCCGTTTTTTTTTCCTATTGATGAAACGGGTTTACTTTGAAAACATTCATTCATATGTACCAGGCATATTCACACTAAAACGAATTGGTGTGACGAAAGCGATATCGAAATCCCCACCTAACGTTGCGCTCGAGTAACAATGGCCCCCTTGGTCCAGTGCCCAAGTTACATTAAAAGGCCAGGTCATAATAAAAGCTTTCAATTTGGGAGGTTCAAGGAGGAGTCTTTGACAGTCTTATGACCTCAGGGTACTAGATGTTGCAACGTTCTTACGCATCTACAGTGGTTTAGAAAATTCGATCACCCCACAAATGATTACCAAAAATATGCACAAATGTAACATTTGGAATATTATAACACTTTTTTCAAAGCTTTGAAGAAAGCAAAAAAGTCTAAATACCCCTAACTGCGCTTGAAAGCTATTTTAAAAAGAAACTCTTTGGAGATTTCCATGGAAATGACCATAGCAGAAGCTTTGAACCTGGGTGGGGATCAAAGAGGAGTCTTTGAGTATTTTGACCACAGGTGACTTATTGTTGCGACTTTCTTAAATTTGGTAATTCTTGTGAGCATTTGGAAATCAAAGCTTAAACTCAAT
This sequence comes from Artemia sinica, assembly GCA_027921565.1. Lineage (NCBI taxonomy): Eukaryota > Metazoa > Arthropoda > Branchiopoda > Anostraca > Artemiidae > Artemia > Artemia sinica. The sequence continues at coordinate 38,010,932 of CM051265.1, forward strand.
AACTGATACTAAGTGTCCTAACATTTTGCTTGGATTAAAAGTGACGAACTAGGATGAAAATTTCAACATCTTCCGGGAGCTACTTCAGTCTGCATATTATTTCATTTAATTACACTTAAAACAGATGAGCTTTTCATTTTTTACTTAAGAAAATAGCTGGCACTTCATTTTTCTTCATAGCGAATAAACTATTAAGTGTTTTTTGTGTCGCTGTAATTGAAGTCTTCTCATGTGAAGTGTTCATCATGTATTTTTCAATTTGATAAATTTACTCCTTTTAGATGAAGTTTATAATTTGACTGATATTAGGTATTTATCAGTTTATAATTTGGAATGAATCCCCAATAGAAAAAAATGAATAATATCCAAAAGAGCAGCCAAAAGCAATAAAAAAGCAGCAGTTCAGCCTTAGCCTACATGACATATATTCTATAAAGAAGCCAAAAAAAACTTTAAAATGCATTTTTTTTAATTGTTATTAAAAACCAGTTTTTAATACAAGAACTTCTTAGGAATCCAAAAGAGCAAAAACGAAAAACAATCAATATCAAAGTCGCCCATTTCAACTGTTTTAAAGGTGACAAAACAGATATAGGCAGAGGGCATTATGAAAAAATTTAGCTTCTAAGTTCAAAGTTATATTCAAAGTTTTTACCCAGATAACTGACGAATTTTGTGATACGGTGTTTGAAGTTTTATATGCAGTAACGCTCGATGAAAAAAACTACTAATTTTGATAATTATTTATGTTAAGAATACATAGCTAATAGATACTTCAACTACTCGTATTATGCAAGGGTTCTGAAACGCCACAGCCATTTCGTTTCTACCAGATTTCTACTTCTCTTGATGAATAACGAAGAAGACCAGTTTCCAGCCAGCGACTTGTGAATTTTTGAACTCATGAATATGCTCGAATCTGTTGTAAATTTAAGCTGTGATTTGAGAGAGACTGATGAAAACATTAATGTTTGCGGTCAACATTGATCGCGCCACCAAAATCTTACCGGTGGCGCGCCGCCGGCGTCTTACCGGTGACGCGGCGTGCTGTTTTTGGCCCCGCTGCCGCCGGTATTCCCTCATCGGCGCGGCGCCGGGGTCTAGTTACAAGACTGAAAGAATAAATTTTTTATAGATTATTTTGCAATAAAAGAGATTATTTTGCAAGGTGGTTGAAATGCGAAAACTGATGTCCGGATTCCACTGTTACCAAATAAACAGTGATATATTAGCCTTAGTTTAGCCCAATTGCAGTTGCACATGAATTTTTTTCAACCCTAACCCCATTGAATTGAAACCTTCATCCTCACTTTGACTTCGACGCCTCACTCAGGTATCTTGAAATTTGGACATTTTTTTTTTTACATAGGTTTGTATACTTTGCTTAGGAATTCTCGATATTTTGCTGTTTCATCTACGAGTGATTTTTCTTTTTCTTTACAAATAGACAGTTAAATTGATTACACTCGGAAAAAGCTTCTTTTTTCGAGGAAGCCTATATGTTTCTGAAGTAACTTTTTAAGCCGATTCCGAGTATACGTCGCTCAAATTGTTCGCCTAATAATGTTCGAAGTTTTTTTTTTATGGCAAAGTGTGGTTTTTTAGATCAACTTCTTTTTTCTTTTGATTCTTTAGATAGATATACCTCCTTATACTAAGTCCAGAAACGGAGCCAAAATTTTTCTAGCACCCACAAGGAGAAAAGAAATGGGTACTGGAAAAAGTATGATATCGTTTTTTACGCATTGCGTACAAAATTCCGATACAAACCTTGTAAGCATTAAAGTTTATATAGTGGACTTCATATTAGAATTATATCGATATTTGAATCGTTCAACGTAGAAAGCTCTATAAGAACAACGCATTTCAGTTCGTGAAACGGCAACAAGTCCAAAATGTCTACCTTGCGTTATTTCTTTTCATTGAATTGCGGTATAAGTGATAAATATACTCTATGGGGAACATTTTTAGCCTTATCGTGAGGGTTTGTCTGTACTTTGCAGCACTGCTCATTAATGATAAAATACTTAAGAGCTTTTTCTTTTTGGGCTTTTGCTAAATAATGCGACACCTTATGAAATAAAGACAATGAATAATTAGTTGTATTTAATGAGGTCGTTTTATGGGACCAGAAACCTTTATTATTATTTTCTTTATTAGCATGTACTTAGCTACAAGCTTTATTTATGAAGTGTATTAGTGAATATTACTGCAATCTAGCTGGAATGTTGCCTTAAAATACCATGCAATTGCTATCAAAATACAAAATTTCTGTTTTCCGTTTAGAAAAGTGAAAATAAAGCAAGTATGCTGATCTGTAGCGGTAGCGGTCCGAAGCCAAAATATGTTACCTGTTTTGGTTTCTTTGCATAAGATGTGTTACATATTAATATCTGATGATGCGTTATATTTCGTACTAAATTCTGAGAAGGATCAAGAGGTCTTCTTTTCTATTTATACTGGTTCATGCTTATTCAATAACTCAGTGTCTCCCGTATCATCTTCAATATAATCTAGTAACTTGAAAATACAGTGATTCAAAGCTCTGCCAGGAATGTATTTTGATTTTGGACGGCTGATACAGTCGTATTTGAAGCCCCCCCCCCTACCTCGGGAAATATTGCATAGAATTTTGCCACGCAAATTGTTTGCAATAGTAGGTTATTGCCCACAAAGATTATTTTTTAATATCTTCAAGAATTAATATTCCTTAATAAACAAACATTGACACGAAATACAACACTAATTGTTCTTGATTTCAATTTTTAGCGACCTTTCGGCGACCTCTAATCTTTGGGGGGCGTTTCTGGGAAACCCTGGAAATTCGGGAATAACGGAAGCACTATAGTAGGTTCCTCAACAACGTTTTGTACGTAAAAAGTTAAATTAAAATTTTTTAAAATTCAAATTCAAAAACGACAGACAGTAGTGAAGGGTCAAGTTAAAAGAATTTTGGCGCTATACTTGAATAGTGCCTTTAATAAACAGAAAAGTCATATAGCTTTATTCGTGAATCGACAGTTTGTTTAGGCCTATTGGATTTTTCGAAGAATATCCCAAGTCAGTGAACCTTAAGCAGTACATTTCGTAAAGTATTGTTGCTAGTAAAATAACTGAACAGTCAAATACGTTTACAGAATTCCAGGGGTGCTTGCAAAAAGGAAAAATCACTTTTCTTAAGTACATATATGATAAATTTATAAAAACAAATGAAATGCTTTAAGAAATCCGTTAAAATCGTTAACATTGCTAACAAATGAATAGTGACTGAATCATGATTATGGAAAAAACCAATTGAGATTATATGAATGTGTTTGAACCGATTTTGGTTTAAGCAAGTTTCTGCTTTAGGAGACACCAGAACATCTTTATCCCGCTGCTGAGGTCAATGTCAACCATCACTTGGAGAAGTTACTTAAGGAAAAACGAGTTGTGCATAATGAAGGGAGGTGGAAGCTGGTGAAGCAGTCGTCACTTTGATAGTCTCCAAGTTGGAAAGAAAAGAGTTGCCTCTACCAAGAGATCTGCTTTTGATTTTAGCCTTCTAAACATGGACGTTTCAATCGTTATTTTGTCCCTATTAGTTATGAATGTGGTGGATAGCAGCTTCTTCTTCTTTTTTTACCATTTATTTAGGATATTTCAGAATCAAAACTGACAATATTTTTCATAAGAAAGACCGCTAACCTTTCTTATTTTTGATAAGAAAGGCTCCTCTGACTAATGAATTATAGAGACAAAAAAGTTCCGCAATTAAATTGCCAATTGGAAATCCGATTTGTGATCCAATATTACACTACTCAACACTCAATTTGCATCTTCCATGTGTTTTGACATCAATTCTGACCAACAATTTTTCGCCTTCAAATCTGAATCTGACTTTAAAGTTCTCAACCACCCTTAAGTTTTCATATAATATATATTTCGGTGTTTTTGTCAACGTTCTGTTCCTCCCATTACATGGTGAACTACATGTATAAAATCAAATTAATGATTTCGTCAAAAAATTTTTAGACAAAGTACTTAATCGAGATACTCTTAGTTGCGATAATATTGACAACAGGGCATATTTTTAGGGTGGCTCCTTTTGACACCTGCATGGTGTGACAACTACAAGTGGATTCTGATTGTATTTTCGGATTCATAAAAAAATTGCACCCAGAGAGTAACGACATGCTACAATATACAAAAACTGTTCTTATGAAACAAAATCCTTAGAAAAAACAACAAAACTTTGCCTACCCCTCTTGAAACACAAAATGTTACTTTTGATGTAAAATGAGCATGAAAAAAGCGTAAAGGAAACATCAAATAATACAGTCAAAATAATAGCTAAATAAAACAATAATCGCCCAAATTCACCAAAAATAACTAAACTTATGTGTTTTACGTGAATGCTGTACTTATAATAGAACAAATCTGATTACAATTTTGAAAGCATCAAAAACTTTCGATTAGAGACACAATATTATCCCAATGAAAAAAACTCATTATCCCCAATGACTTGGTAATCTGTATTCATTAATTTATCATTTTGGACCTGTTGAAAAGCTTCAACTACTGAATTCTAAAACTCATCTTGTTCAGCAATTCTGCTGTTTTCTTCACTAAAAGTCCAGTTGCTTAAGGGGAAACGGTACAGAAAACTTCCCGGCTACCTCTTAAATGTGAAATATTTTTAGCTTGTCTGGTCACAAGAGACGCATAAAGGCATCGATTTTGGTTACTATCTGTTCCCCTGATCTAGCAATATAATCTGAGTTTGCTATTTTTTAATGTTTTTTGGTGGCCTTTCTAAATTAGATTTTGTTCGTGCAAATTCCATTTCAACTTGTCTAAGAAAACGGTACATGCAAGTTTAATAATTTTAACACTGACACGTAGAGGATTTTGAAAGGAACAATTTGACTAAGTTTTTTTCCTAATTAATTTAAAAAAAACATTTTCATCAGTGTTTCTACTAAAAGTTTTTACCATCAATTTTATATTAGAAACTCCTGGAATGTTGCATATTTAGTTTCAATAGGCGGGCATAAATACCGGTCTTCAGATGATAAACAGTCAGAGTTTCAACTTGCATCGGCTGACATCACAAGTGAATGTTTCAACATATTATGCAAACAGGAATGCTCCGTCAAATTAGGTTGCGGTCAAAGATTTTGAGAGACGGAAAAGGCAATTAAAGAAGAACTTGGCCTAGTTAGTTCACAAAATTGCTTTGTGAAAGATGCTAAAAAAGCGTAATAAAAGAGGCATTGGCTTGGTTACTGTGCAGAAGCACAGGGAAAAACTAAAGCAAAAATACAAAAGCTGGGAAAAGCACGACTTCCAAAACATTTACTCGATTTGAACGAAACATCTCTTCAAGAAGAGCCTGCAGTAGAACTTCCGAGACTGAAAATTATAACTGCTGATCGCAATTTAGAATCGGATATTTAAAAAAAATCTCGCTGGAGGGTTAATGTGTCATGTTTTCTAAAGAGCTACGAAGAATTAGTAATCAAACATATGTAAGTACCTCTTGATTCATTTTGTAGTATGAACCTTTCAAAGACCTTAGACTCATTATAGGTTTGTGTGCTTTTAGGCAGTGGTGCCATTTGGGGGGGGGGGACTATGCCCCCCCCCTGATTTTTTGAGGGGCCCAATTTTCAACTCTGAAGCTCTTCGTTCAGTCTTCCTTTTCCAAATTTTTTTGTTGCTTTCAACTTATTCCTGAAAAATCAAAAACCGGGTCATTAGAAAGCAGCAAATTGAAGACACTTAAAGATTTGCAGCAAAGTCACCCATTTGAATAATATCTCCTTTGGCATGGTTTTGTCGGATTCGGTCTGTCACATTGTACTGTCTCCAATGATTTATGTACCCGGTCAGCCTGTAAAGTCATTTGCAACATCCGGGAAAAGGGGGTATTCGGACTAGGGTCTTGGAGTGTCGTTTCGCATTTTGTATTTAGTGCACGGTCTACTGTAGCGTCTTTTTTTTAGAGACATAGGGGAGACATATCTGTTCCAACCACAAACGGAGGGAACGGCTTCCAGCATAAACAGTGAACCCATGTGGTAACCCCTGTCAACCAGTTCTGACTGAATATCCTGTCACTACCATCGGGAATCGCATAAGAAAATTCAACAGCTCCTATTTCTTGGCATATCCATGGCTCGAATATTCAAAAGAATAGGACTCGGTATTCTGCTTCTGTTGCCGACACCAGTGGATCATCGCTAAGATCAGGCGAACGATATGGCGTCAGAGCATTCATCGACGTAGGATTGAGAAAGTGGAAAGACATTTCAGAGCTGGTAAGGCAGCACGAAATCAGTGACCGGCACAAAGCATGTACCATTTCCTGAACCAAATTTGAAGCTATTCAGACAGAGACGGCCCATGCCTCTTCCAAGAACGGGAAAAGGAAATATTAGAGAACAGACGGTATGGCCTTAACTGGTCAAAATGTGTCGGACAGTGCTATGACGGGGCGAGTGTAATGAGCGGACGTTTTTCAGGAGTACAGGCCCGTCTCCGGGAAAAAGCACTGCAAGTAGTGTACACTCACTGTCATTCCCATAGACTTAACTGTGTTATTGGCGATTGTATGCAGAAAATACAAAGAATTTCGTCAGTATTTCAGTTTTGCAAACAGTTTATGGTTTTGTCTCCAACAGCAACACTCGATACCAGTTGTTTGTCGAGGCCCAGAAAACTGCCGACGTGTCCGTGCTAACGCTTGAAAGGACAGTTGTGACACATTGGTCTTACTAGTATAGATCAGTGGCTAAAATTCTGGTAAGATATGACTGCATACTCGCAGTTCTGTCAGTTGTTCAAGAATCTTCTGACAGGGAGGAAGCAGCAGAAACTACAGGTCTTAAGAATCAACTAGAGTCGTTTCCCTTCATATTCAGTTTACATGTCATTCACGAAGTTCTTGCAGTGATCAACCCTCTTTTTGAACAACTGCAGGCCCCAGATCTGATCATTTCAGACGCCTGCACTTTAATCACCACAACAAAAAACCAACTGAAGATAATGCATGATGTCGAGTATTTTCGAGTCCTATACGGAAAGTCTTAGGGGATGGCTATTAATGTCGGAGCTGATCTATCGGAAACAAGCGCTCTTGCTTAAACTATACCAGCAATTCAAAACGAGTTCAGAAGATACCCGGAAGACTCAGGGACTATTTTACGACGTCAACACTTGGAAAGGACAGCACTGAGTCTGAGGGCACAAGAACAGAAGAGAAAATGCGAAGAAAGTTCTACGAGGTTTTGGACAGGTTGGTAAATGAGTTTGAAGAGCGTTTTTCTGTCCAGATGCCGGTACTAGAAGCCACACGATGCTTTAACCCCAAATCCAAAGACTTCGTGAACACAAAGTTACTTCTCGAGATCGCGACATACTTTGTTAAGGCGCATCGATGTTATAGAGCTGAAGAGTCAAGCTTTGATAGCTCGTGTATGTGTTGCAGCTTCCACAGAAACTGGCAAACGCTTTAAATCTTTTCGAAAGCCTAGGAGGATTGAAAGAAGCTTATTCTGAGGTTCTTGAGGTCGTAAGGGTAGTCCTCACAACATGCTCATATGAACGATTTTTCTCTATGTTGACATTTGTGAAGGATTACATTCGGACAACAATGGACAACGATCGACTTTCGTATTCGCTCCTTATGTTCTCTGAAAAGGCTGCACTGAAGGAGCTCGATTTTGAAAAGCTTGTGGACGACTTCGCAAAAATGAAGCCAAGGATATATCCATTGCTTAAATAATTGCAGGTAACTTTCAGTTTTTAATATGTGTGGTAAGTGTTCCATCTTGTAACGATTTTTTGGTCCCTAACCAGGTTGCAAAAGGCAAAATCTAAATAAATTACATTGCTTTAATGTGTATTCGAAGACTAATTTGAAGTGTAGTCTTCCAAACAGAGTAATTACATTTTGAGTCTGGACGGGGGCCCAATATTGATCTTTGCCCCCCCCCCCCTGAGGTTTCCGAAATGGCGCCACTGCTTTTAATGGCTTAGATCCGAATTCTCATACTTCTTTTAGGAAGTTGTTCAGATGAATTAAATAGATTTCGACTGATAAACAAAGCAACACGGGGAACGGGGAACACATTTTGTGTTTAAGTTTGTTTAGTGATTTTCTTTCTTTTTTAATTCTATTCTTCACCTAGAGACTTTCAAATTAAAACACACTGAATTTGCCTTGTCAAGAAGCATGTGACTTATGACCCTTCAATTTTTATCTTACTTGGTCCCTAGTAAAAAAAATGGTTAGAAATGTAGGATAAATCAAGGAAGTTACAATTTTGTTGTCGTAAGGAGACGGGTAGGGGATTGTAGGCCCCTACCAAATAGCGCAGTTTCTAGGCGTACAACTATAAATCCTTCTATTCTGTGCCAATTTGGTCAATATTGGCACTCTTGCTACATCCCCCCACTAAGATTTTGCTCTAGATTCGCCCCTGTACTTAGTGATGTTTCTGCAAACAGAAACCCCACTATTGCGCAGGCAAATTAAATACTTAAACACAATTTATGCAATTTAGTTTTTTTTTTCACTTTTGGTTTACATATTCTATTGCATAATTTACATAATATTTTAACGGGAGATGCATAGGTCTCTATAATCTTTTGACAAGAAAGTTAAAAAATGAGGGGGGGGAGGTTGTCGAAGCTTCAAAACTTATAACTATTTAATGTCTATTCCACTTAGTCCTAGTAGAAAATATGTTTGATAACACGGGATAAATATAGGAAGTAAAATATTATTTGTCGCAAGAAGAGGGGGCCATGTAGTTTTTTTACTTTTGCCTTATATATTTTAATGTATTGTTTTACATAATATTTTACTGGAATATGTATAGCTCCACATAATATTTTGACGGGGAAGTAAAATTAAAGTGTGTATTGGGGGGAGGGGGGGGGTATTTGAAGTTTCAAAAACTAGGTTTCTAAGCCCTAATTTTCGTTCTTTTTATGAGAAGCAGTTACAGTCGTCGACTTTTTGTCGTAAAGTTCAGCAGATAGTTCTAAAATAAAAGCAGCGAATTTAGTTTCTTCAATTCTTATCCCTTGTAAAAAAAAAAGTGTTTCCAATTACAATAAAATGAAACGAAAAAAATTAAAAAGGGTCTTATTTCTATTTTACTTATTTGTAAATGGAAATGTAGAGGTGTCGAAGAAAATGTTTATGTGTAGGCCTATTTAGTCTGGTAAATAAAAAGTAAATGTCTTAACAAGAAGTGAAGAAAGCGATGGTAGTATTTCGTAGGTGTCGCTTAAATATTTTTGTAGCGTCGTTTTGACACAATTTTTTTTATTGAAGCCCTTACACTTCTTGCAGTCGTAAAAGCAGAAGTTAGAGTCTTGTATAAGCAAGGCTGTATCCAGGGAAGGGGTATACTGGGTTTGAATATTCCACCCCCTCCAAAAAAATGTAGCAAAAATGCGCACCAACAAATTTTTGGTATGTTTTTGTTACCTCCAAACACAAATACTGGGTACGTTCTTGCTTATAGGTAGCCGACAAATAAAATCTTAAGGAAAATCCTTGCTCACAATTTCCGTCGTGTAGTTAGAACATATATGTTCTAATGCATAGCTTTTTTTTCTTTTTTTATACAGGGAGTTGAAAAGAAAAACTGTATGACTGGTCGAAAATTCGTAGAGCAGTGATCGGAAACCATCCAGCCGAGGGAGGGGAGCTATTTTCCGCATTTTTTTTCGGGGGGATTTTCCTCACCTTTAGTATAAAAGTGGGTGAACAAAATACCTAGGTACCCCTCAAATATGGGTACAGAAATTTACCACAGGAAAGGGTAATGTATAGTGGGAGGCACAGACTCCGATAACAACAGAAATAGGGAAATGATTGGTGCTCTTGGAGGGAAACGATGCTTCTAAATCATAATCATTCGTAAAACGTGTTTTTAGTTGAATGCAAATATTTACACAAACTTTTCCCATAGCTTACTTGGTTAGGATGATTTTCAGCTTCAATCTCGACTTCAATATTATTTAAAACATGATGTTCGACAGAGGGTACGTTGTTGGTTTACGCTCCCGCTTTATCTTCAAATGTGAATTTTGTCAAAAAGAAGCTATACTTCACACTGACATCCCAGTGAAATAAAAAAAAAGATGCGAAATCTAGGAGCAGTAACCTAACACAAGAAGTAAAAACAGAACTGTCAAATAAACGACCGCTCAGCCTGAAACGGAAAAAAATTGACTGGTCAATTAGAGGTTTGGATAAAGAGGCAACAAAAAGAAACTGGGTCTAGAAATATCAACAAGGAAGTCGTAGTTGGTGCTATAAACGCCAGCATGACCCATGCCCAGATTCAAGAACTTTTCTCTACAATTAGAATTAACTGCCTATCGCAAAAAAACATTTACCAAGTACGAAAGCATTATCGGGGAATCCATAGAGAAAACGCTTCACGATTATTTGCTAGAAAACGGTAGAACAGGGCGCCGAATGGTATTGAAGGCTGATGGAAAGATTGACTCCAATGGAATAGTCGACACCTGTGTTATAGTTGATGAAAGTTGGCGCACACGAAGTTATAGTAAAAGATACACTGCATTATCTGGTCGTGGTGTTGTATTGGATTCTATTCAAAAAGACTCCTTCATGTAGGAATTATAAACAAGTATTACTTGTACAAATCGACAGCAAGAATCTACTTCAGTTCCTGAACATAGATGTTTTATGAATTGGAGGGGTTCTAGCACTGCGATGGAATCAGACATATTGGTAGAGGCCTTTCGTGTTGCACCAGCTATGCCTAAACTAAGATATACAAAGTTTATAGCCGATGGTGATTCAAGCACCCATTCATAAATTATTACAAAGGTATCATATGGTAGGATAGTGGAAAAAAATTGAATGCGCCAATTATGCTTGTAAGTATTTGAAAAAGAGGCTTTATAACAAATACAAGAAAGCGCAGAATGTAGGAAATTTCTCTGCGGTCCAGTAATAAAGAAGTTGTGCCATTTTGCAAGTAAAGCAATTGTGCGAACCACTACGCATGCCATGTCGTCAAAAGACCTGATTAGAGAGTTAAACGCAATTCCTTTACATTTTCTTCGTGAGGAACACAGACAGTGTCCATCTTGTTGTCATCAGGAAAGATCGTGGAACTGGAGACCGAAAAATCCCAAGTAGTGGGTTCATTAGCCATATATATGAAGCATTTGACACCCTCATTAGACGAGCTCGCTTACTGATCGGAAACGGCACAAGTAATTTGCCAGAGTATTTTATGGGCATTGTTGCTAGGTTTATAGGCGGAAAAAATATAATGGTTAGCAAAAAGGGGCGTTATAATAACCGTGTTACAGCTGCAGGAATACTGTATTCAAAGGGGCATTTAGGTCGCCAAGAAATTTTTAGGAAAGGGATAGTAAGTCGTCAATTGAAAAGAACTTACACCTGAAAGAATTATGACTAGCTTAATGAAAAAAAAAGTGTAAAGCCAACAAGCGCCTATTTGGCAGTATTTCAGGAAAGATTGCTAGCCGAGAAGATAAAAACTATGGTGCCAATGCAATTGCTCCAGATCTTGACGCAGAAACTTTTGAAAATGCAAAAGTAGCTGTTTTGCAGCGCTTACAGTGTTCAGAGTAAGAGATTTTCCAGATTGATTAAACCACACGCCTTCAGGGACTCTGTATCGACAATAGTTGGCAGCTGCAGAGAAAAAATAGAACAACTTCTTCAGTAGCAGGGCTTATTTGCAAGCGGCGTGTTAAGACAGTAGCTCCAGTAGTGAAACAACTTCTGTATCCTAAACAATACAGAATTAAAGCAATGGAATACGGTCATATCCATGAACCGAAGGCAAAGTCGTCCTTTGAAATAACGTTTGACTGCAAAATTAGTCCTACTGGCTTACATATCCACCAAAGTTTTACATTTTTGGCTGCTAGTCCTGACGGTATAGTTCTGTTACCATCTGGTGAAAAAGGCATAATAGAGGTTAAATGTCCCATAACAGCCCAAGATCGATGTATCACTGAGTGGTTGGAATCACGAAAGTCCAGTTTCAGATGCAGATTATTACCAGATTCAGATGCAACTTGAGTGTTCAGACATCAAAATTGCAAATATTTTGTGTTATATTTTGGTAAAGGTTCAATATATACGGAGCGAATAGTTCGTGACAAGGAGTTTTGGTCACAGAAAATGCTACCAAACCTAGAAAGATTTTTCTTTGAAGCATTTCTGCCAGAAACAGGTGATGGTAGGGTTCCAAAAAGCATGGACATTCGGGAACCATTCCATTGAAGCAATTGACTTAGTTTTGTATAAATAAATTAATGTTTACTTAACGAACTCAGCTTGAATGAATTTTTGAACCGCGTACTATCATATAAAAAAAAAATTTAAAAGGCGTACCTCTACAATTCTTACTGTTTTATCATTATAGTTCGTTTAACTGAGGTTTCAACATAAGTGAGGAAGCAGCCGTTTTGCCTATTTTTTTTTATTGTTTTATTAAGATTGTTGTTTCAAGATTTTGTCGTTTACAAAGATGAGTTCCTTATCTTTTCGTTTTTTTTTAGTATTTGTCATGTTCATTTTTATTTTGCAGAATTTGGAACCTTTTAAAAATCGATAGATCGATTCTATAGTTGGACTTTTACGTTATCATTGGGATAATAGGGAGACAGTAGTTGACTTGGACATCATATTTTGCTCTTTTGGAGGGAGAAGGGATGCGGCTGAAGAAATATACTCTGTTTGGCCTTTCCAGTTATTTATTTCGCCTCTTTGTATGACTTCCTTTTTGGAACAATGCTTTAGTACCCTTTTCTAATGATAAATATAACTATTAAAAGGGAACATCATATGCATATATATTTAAGGGATCTGTCTTTCACACATACACAGGGCTCCTGAAAGGGGGAGAGGGTACAAGGAGGTCATGTACCAGATCAGGAGACGTTGACAGTAGTAGTAGAAGAGTTGGTATTAGTAATAGTAATAACAGTAGTAGCAATAGCAGCAGTAGAAGCAGTTGCAGCATGTACATAGTGCTCTTGAGTAAGTCAAACCTCCCCCTCAATATATCCCATAAGTTTTCAAATTAATACACTACACCGGCCCTACGGTATTACTGATAGGCTCCTTTGACAGCTTGCATGTAAATAGTGTGTTTTGATCTAGTCAATATTCCCTGAAACTTTAACCGTAATACCTTTATACCCCCGTAATACCGTAAGTAGTAAGAGTATTAGTAGTAGTAGCGACAGTAGGAATGGCAGTACACTCCAAAAAATAAATTGGATTTTCAACTAATTTTTTGCTGGAATTTAAAGCGATCAAAAAAGACCAAATTTTTTCGTTGAAATTTTGATTCATGTTTGAAGTTCGTCAAATTTTTGAAATTACTAAGATTTATGTAGTTTTCAGCAGAAAAAATGTAATTCCCAACGAAAATAAGCTTTATTAATCAATATTGTTTGGATTTGTATGGTAGATCGAATTTTCTTGAATATCATACTGAATTTGACTAAGGTGAAATTTAAAGTAGTATGTTAAATAGTAATTCAAATCAAAGGTTGGAATTGTGACAGAAAAAAAGAAGCTAATTGTCTTTTTGAGTAAAAAAGGGTATAAAATTTGGGTATTCAAAAGAACTACTACTACTACTACTAACAACTCATCGCAGCACCAAGCCGCCTGAGGCCAACACAGCTACGCACGCTTCTCCTCCACCCCAATCTATTCAAAGCCTCCCTTTTTACACCCGCCCACGAAGTTCCCATTTCCTTTAAATCTTTCTTTATGACGTCCTCCCACCCCAGACGGGGACGACCTGCTTTCCGTTTAGCCCTAGATGGTTGGCCGAAAAGAACAATCTTTGGCAATCTGTCATCCTTCATCCGCACAACATTCCCTAACCACCTCAACCTTTCTTTCATTATAGACCTAGAAAGCGGTATTGAACCACATTTTTCGTATAGCCTATTGTTTGAAATACGGTCAGTCAGCCGGGTACCCAGAACAATCCTTAAGCAATTTCTCTGGAAAACATCTGGCAAATCTTCATCCGCTTTTCGGAGCGTCCATGCTTCAGAGCCATATTTGACCACTGTCATCACTGTAGCTTCTAAGATTCTAATCTTGGTTTGCAGACTTATCTTCCTATTCTTCCAGACTTTTTTTAACTGTGAAAAAACACCCTGAGCCTTGGCTATTCTATTTTTAACATCTTCACTGCTCCCACCATCTTTACTAATAATACTACCAAGGTAAGTGAAGCTGCCCACCTGATCAATCTTTTCATTACCCAACGTCACCTTTTCATCTTCACTTATTCCTAGCCTTAGTGACTTAGTCTTCCTAACATTAATTTTCAAACCAATACTAGCACCCTGAACTCGCAAAACCTCTAAAACTTCATTCATTTTGCTCACACTTTCATCTAGGATGCTTAAATCACCAGCATAATCCAAGTCTAGGAGACTTTTTCCTCCCCATTTGATTCCGTGGTCTCCCATTGCCTTTCCTGTGCTCCTTAAAACAAAGTCCATCAAAATAATCCATATAAAGGGGGATAGAACACAACCCTGCTTAACTCCTGATTTAATACAAAACCAGCTGCTAACCTCATTTCCTACCTTAACCGCAGCAGTGTTATTCTCGTACATAGCACTAATCACTTTAATGTATTTGTCTGGTATACCATACAAGGATAAAACCTTTACTAAAGCTCCTCTATCAACAGAATCGAACGCTTGCTCATAATCTATAAAACTGAGGACCAAAGGTGTTTGAAAACTTAGGCACTTCTCAATTATTAACCTAAGAGTGAAAATTTGGTCAACACATCCTCTACCTTTTCTAAAACCACACTGCTCTTCTCTTAAAACTTTGTCTACAGCATCTCTCAGTCTAAAAAGTATCATATTACTAAGCAATTTGCTACCTACAGAGACCAGACTAATGCCTCGATAATTACCACAGTCAGTTTTATCACCTTTCTTATAAAGTGGCTTAATTAAGGTTTTCCTAAAATCGTTAGGTACTTCCCCTTTTTCAAAAATCATATTCATAATCTTCAATAACTTATTTCTAACCTCAGAGCCACCATATTTAAGAAACTCATTTACTACCCTATCAGCACCTGGAGCCTTATTATTCTTTAATCCTTTTAGTACTGTTGCTAATTCCTCCTCACAAAACAAATCTTCCTTCACATCCAAGGTATCACAAACTTTTTCATTTTCCTCTATATTTTTCCTGCAACTCTATCTCGGTTAAGCAAGTTCTCAAAATGTTCGGCCCATCTCGCTTTAGCTTTTTCCTTATCGCTAATTGCCACCCCATTCCTATCTTTAACTGGGACAAGTCCGGATTGACTACTACCTCTCAATTTGTTAACGTGCCAGTACAATATTTTACTATTATGCCGTCTAGCTGCATCTTCTAAATCCTCGGCAATTTTATCCATGGCCTCCACTTCACACCTCCTTAGTTCATATTTCAATGCTTTCTCCACTTTCTTTACATTTCTTTTGTTTTCATGCGATCTATCACTCAGATAATTCTTGTACAAGTCCTTTCTCCTTTCTATTAAACATAAAGCTTTTTCACTAATATTTACGTTTTTTTCTCTAAATAATTATTTTTCAAATTTTATTCCTCCTTCCATATAACCAGGATGCACACAGTGGTCTTTTATTTAGTTCGAAATACCCCTCAGCATCCACTGAAGTTTCACATTTAGACCCTTACTCTTTTGTGACATAACCAGGATAGAACATTTTTCCCTTTCCTAATGACAAATCCTGTGTAAACAATCAAAAAATTGCATAATCTATAAATTTTTACACAATTATTGTTACCTTTTTTACAGTAAGATCTCTTCTGCCATGGACGTACGCAGGGGGGGGGGGAGGGCCTCCGGCCCCCCCCCCCCCGAAATCTGACAACTTTTTCATTTTCCCGTAATTTTCTGATTTTTCTCACAGAATAATGGGTTTGAAGGATTTGCCCCCCCCCCCCCGAAACAAATTCCTGCGTACGTGCCTGTCTTCTGCTCAGCTAATTTTCAGGAATCATACCGTCCGGCCTTAAAACAAAAATGGGGTCAACTTTTGAATGAGAGGTAATATGCTGGAAATTTGTATACGCCTTCATTTTACCGTTATAAAATTTATCTCGAAAGTCTCCTGAAAGCCAGTGTCTGTATCGGGAGTTATTGAAGATAAAACGTCACAAGATGGGTTTTTCACGATTATCTCGATTTCTATTGCTCCAAACATTTTTTCATGCGCTCAAGGTAGAGAGCAGGACTCAGCCATACATACTGTAGTGCCAGATAACCAGTCTTTCTCGGTGAATAACACCATGTATAAAGTTATCAAATCATTAACAGTGAAAAATTTGCTTTATTTACTAGTTAATACATTGTACTAAATAACACATGTTTATTTAACGCATTCATTAATAGTGCTTACCTAATTCATGTAATTAAAAACTCAAATTAAATGAACAAACTCAATAAATATCAGTTCTATAATGATTTATTGAAAGGAAATGTAATTAGAAAAATGGTTAGGTATTTCATCTTTAAAACATTCAAACTCTTCAACGCTTGTTTTCTATTAAACGAAAAGTTGGACCCCTATAATGTGACATTCTACTATGAAGTCTGTACCTGAGAAATAGCGAACCCTCTATAACAATACTTTCTTCAAATAAATGAGATGTATAAGCTTTATAAACCTGTCCAGATCGCTAAAGGCTGGAAAAAAACCTCAAGTATTCAATGCTCAAGTATACAATGTAGAAATTTTTACGAAAATTCTTAATACCATCAGAATGGAGATAGGTTATTCAAATATCCAAATGTTGACTGAAAAAAAAACTACGAGAAAAATCAGCTTACGACACGTTGACAGCACTGTGGGATGGAGCACTATCGTGGTGCAACTTCCAGCTGCCTGCGATGCTGGCCGGATGCCTTATGTTTGAGTCTTTTAAGGACTTTTACATACACTCCGGTTCCAGGTTCTACAAACTTGTGATGAATCAGCTTGTTAATGCTAAAATTACGATGATCTTGATTTGCTCACCCTGTCTTTCTTTGGGAAAGGAAACGAGGGCCAGTGTGACTGTGATGAGTGCCTTTTTGTCTTCAGATCAAATTCAAATACCTAAGTCTCGTTAACTCTAATGACGTCGTCGAAAATGTTTGGGTCACGTTTGCACCTGACGAGGAATTCTTGGCACGTTTCCCTGCAGGTTGCAACCATTTTTGCTCATAACTTCCGCATGCCGACATGGTTTTCAAGGGTTTCATGAACTTAAGCTTTTGGAATTTTTAATGTGACGGGTCGAGTCGCATCTTCAGCCATGTGAATAGTGGACTATCGGCCTGCGCGTACCACACCCTTACCACCGAAACACTTTCCGATCTAACAGGACGTGTTTTTTGTGAGCAGTCTTGTTCATAGAAACAATTTCCGCAGAGGTCTTGCTAGGTTTCATGCACAGCTTGATGGCAAATTTCCAACGAGCGCTACATTTTTATTTGTACACGAATAAAAAACCTCTCACAAACAGGCCTGACCTCACTCTCCGATGCTCAGAGCACACTGTGCGACGCAGCGCTGCTTAACTGGGTGTCTCCAACTACCAGTTTCAATCGGGCTCCAACGCACCGTCGCTTCAGACTAATTACTGACATTACTTCCAGGACATGCATTATCAGTATGCAACTTGCAATATTAAAAAGTAATTAGCAAATAAAAAGAGGACCTAACCAGAAAAAACTAGGGTTTCATGTTGTAAATTCAATTTTAGCATTTAGACAACCAGTTCAGGGACAATCCTCTTTTGCTCAAGAAAACTCTGATATCAGCCTCCTTTAGTAACATTGAAATTGTATGCGCCTGTGTTTAAGCCTGAGCGTCATTTTGAACAGGGGGGTAAGGGTTCAGGTTTTCACACATATTCTAAAATGATTCGAGTAATCAAGAACACCCAATCAGTTTTCTGGCAAATTCTGGAAAAAACTACATATATGTAAACAGTTGAATAAATAGATACAATTGAAAATGCACACTATTTCCTTCTTAGTGCTTAAATTCCATTTTGAACAGGGATTTCAATGGGGAAGTTAATAAAAGAAATTTATATATGAATATAATTAAACAGTTTTAGCCTATCGGCGTGCAAAATTTGTCTCCATGGCTGTTTTACTTCTTTGAATATTAGCCACATTTGCCTTAATTCGACTCTCAACTGAACCAATGCTGGCTGCTTTAGTCAATTCTCTCCTGAAAGACAAACAAAAATCAGATTCCTTCAATGTGCTCACATTTCATATTTTTCGTATAGCATTATTCGCACTTAGGGTTGGCAAATTTTCGTAACGCAAAATCAGCAAGGTTTCCTAGACTCAACAAAGACCACCTACGGAACTTATACTTTATGGAGCTACACGTGGTATAACGATAACGAATGGTCGAGGGTCCCAAATTGAACAAAACCAAAAAATAAAATCTTAAGTTTTCAAAATGATTATTTTTCAAAATCATCTAGAGGAAACGGTCGGTACTTGTTGATTATTCAGAACACACTCAAGAATTTTAGATCTTAGAAAACCTGTTTCATAGCCAAAAAGACAAGTGACCGGTGACAAAATGCATTGGACTTCATGCAAAATGTGTTAAGCTACAATGATTCTGCATATTACCAAGTAAGAACTGTTTCCTAACTTCACGCTATCCAAATACCTTACCCCCCCCTAATGTGCAAATATGTAGCCCAAATTATATAATTGCAATGCATTCTGTCACCCGTCATTTGTTTTTTTGGGCTATGAAACAGGTTTTGTCAGATCTACAGTTATTGAGTGTGTTCTGAATAACTAACAAGTATCAAAGATCTCTGAAGTTCATTGTGCAAGCCTTGGCTCTTCCAGTTTTGTCGAATGCCCGTCATTAAGACAAAGGGGTTCATTGGCAGTATGCCCCAGAGGACTATCTATCAGTAAGAGGTGTCAAGAATTTGTGATTTGACTTTAATATGAGAGAGCCTTCAGCCTTGGCGAAATTGCGACCAAAATATTAAAAGAAGCAGTTTTTCAAAACAAAGAAGAGACAAATTTCCCCCTACATATTGGTAAAAAAAAATATCATGTAAAATTTGGAGAGTTGGGCCAAAAATTTACATTTCGAGGCTTTAGCCTCGCCCACACGCAGTGATCAAGAAGGTTTAAAGTGCCTCAGCCTTGTGTGCATTACAAGTACTTCCCAATGACTAGCTATAACTGGGAGATATCAAGGATTTGTGATCTGATTAGGGAGAGAACATTAGATGGATTTTTTTTTATATAATGACCCAGGTATTGGATAAAGCAGACTTGTCTGTGCAAGTGCCTTCTGCCTTCGATGAGTTGGGATAAATTATCCCTTGCATACTGATCCCAAACACTTCTCACAGAAATTTGGAAAGTATGAGCCCAAAACGTACTTTTGAGGCATTACCTCAAAAGGTGTCTTGGAGGAGTAATCCCCCTCACATACATAATAATGTCTGTTCGTTTTAAGTTTTAATGTTGCTCCTTACTTTCAGTTGAAAAAAACTTGTATTTTTTATTTTGTTTCTGATCGTTTTTTAAATAATGCCAGGAAATCTGGCTACTCCCGCACGGAAAAATTCCTCCTCCCAAGGATCTATTCTCTAGACAATTCAATCCTGGGGAAAATTTACCCCGGACAATTACCCTTAACATCTCCACGCGTAAAATTGAGTCGGCAATGAGAAAGCAAGACAAAGAAGAATTTAGTATAGGAATCCTGGAAAATTCCCCCAGTGTAAAATTTCACCTGAAAAACTCACCCCTTGAAACTTCCCTCCCCATGGAAAATCCCATCAGCAGAAAATCCCCCCCCCCCCGAAAAATGTATGAATACTTCCCAATAACAAATACTATATGAAAATAATTGGTAGATTTTATAACTTAAAGACCTTTCCCCAGGGGCTGTATAAGGGTCATGATATCCCCAAAGGCATATTTATTTGGTATTTCAACTATGCTGAACAAAATGGCTATCTCAAAATTTTGATCGGACGATTTTGAGAAAAAAGGGACGTGGGAGGGGCCTAGTGTCCCTCCAATTTTTGGTCACTTAATAAGAGCACTTAGAACTTTTAATTCTCGTTCGAATGGGTCCTCTCACGATATTCTAGGGGACCACTGGGTCGATACGATCATCCCTAGAAAAAAAAACAAACAAATAAACACACATATGCGATCTTTCTTCAAGCAAAAAATACAAAATTTCACATTTTTTCAGATATGCACTTGAAACCTCTACGGTAGGGTTCTCTGACACGCTGAATCTGATGGTGTGATTTTCATTAAGATTCCATGAATTTTAGGGGTGTTTCCTCCTTTTTTCAAAAATCCGGCAAATTTTCTCAAGCTTGTAATCTTTGATGGGTAAGATTGAACTTAATGAAACACATATATATTTGAAATCTGCACAAAAACTCCGATTCTTTTGATATATCTATTGGTATCAAAGTTCCGTTTTACAGAGTTTCGGTTACTATTGAGCCAGGTCGCTCCTTACTTACAGTTCTATACCACGAAAAATGATTATCTATTTACAGAGTTCCGTTTCAAAGTTCCGTATCAAAGTTCCGTTTTACAGAGTTTCGGTTACTATTGAGCCGGGTCGCTACTTACAGTTCGCTACAACATGATTAAAAATATTATAAGTATTTATAGGAACAATATTAAATGTTTGAAGTTATAAAATTTTACCATCTGGGACATTTCAACATTTATACCATATGGGAGTTTTGGTACTTGTTTTGGGAAATATATAATCTGGGCTATATATTCGCACATAAGGAGGGGGGGGTGAGGTAAAGTATTTGGATAATTTGAAGTCAGAAAACAATTCTTTCTAGGTATATGGCCACTAAAAAATTACAGAAGAATAGCGAGGTATCTGGAAATTTTGTTAACTAAAAAAAAAAAAAAAAAAAAAAAAAAAAATCCCAGTATAAAGTAAATGTGATGTTTCATTTAAGTGGTTTTTCCAAGTTTTAAGTGTTTTTTTTTTCAATGACCGTTTCTCCAAGCATTAAGTACTATTATTAGGTGAATGTAGTGTTTCATTGAAGTGTTTTATGATGATCGCTCATCAAAATGTAGGTTATTTATGCCTTTCATTTATGTTATTTTACTGTGTTCATGGCCATATATTTGACTTTCAAATATACTTATCCATCTATCTATCTGATATGCAGAACAATTGTTCCAAACATATTTTGCATGCCGACCAGCTATGATTTACCCCCCCCCCCCAACGTGCAAATCTGTACCCCAAATTTATTTGTAAAGTAACGAAAAAACCGGTTGTTCTCGAATTTTACACAGCGTAAACTTGAGTGAGTGGCCCACTCACACAAGCACCAGACTCCTTCCCCCTACAGAAATTAAATAAAATTCTCAAATTTAGAAAGCCTTATTTCCACGGGGGAGGGGTATTTCCGCGGGGGTATTTTCTGCGGGGGTGTATTTTCTGGGGGGGGGGTAAACGCCTAGAACCATATATATATATATATATATATATATATATATATATATATATATATATATATATATATATATATATATATATATATATATATATATATATTATATATATATATATATATATATATATATATATATATATATATATATATATATATATATATATATATATACATATATATATATATATATATATATATATACAATCTTTGTATGTGAGTAATAATTGTATATGTATTTATGTATTTTTTCGATGAAATTGGTATTTTAGGATATTCTCGTATAAAAAAAAACGATCTAGATAGGTCAGAAGTCTGAGAAAAATCATTAAAAGCCTTAATTTAGTTTTTTGCAAATGATGTCATGAGTAAAAACTACCATGACGTTGTGCACGTAAAAAAATACAATGACGCCATGTGAGTCATGGCATCAAGACATTTTATGAAGTCATTCCTCTTATATAACCCCGTAAGTTTCCAAATGTAGCCAGTTATTCATCTAACACAATCAGTTATTTATCCAAACCAATGTCTAAAGGAAAACCCAAAAAACGTAAATTTGTAGTTGCAGTTACTATAAATGATGATTCTGTGGAACCAACACCTAAACTATCATACGTGATAAGATGTGAAAATCGACAACCTGGCCCATCAGTTGCGACAACACGGGCAGCTAAAGAAAAAGCCTTTGCTAAAGTATCTCAAGTAATCAAAATTGAAAATGAACAGCAAAGACACGAGTGGTTAGAAGATCAACGGAAACAAGAATTAGAGCTGACGAAAAATGAAAATGAACAGCAAAGACACGCGCGGTTAGAAGATAAACGAAAACGAGAATTAGAGCGTTTGAAAAATGAAAATGAAAATTGGTATGTTGAGATATTCTCGAATAAAAAAAACGATTTAGATAGGTCAGAACTCTGAGAAAAATCGTTAAGAGCCTTAATTTTGTTCATTTTTGCAAATGACGTCATGTACTATGTTAGTACATCATGTAAGCATTTCTTATGACGTCATATAAGCATTTTCTTATATGATGTCAGGCAAAGCATAAATACGATTGTTGAGTTTCAAACGCAACAGTTATTTATATGATGTAATGTCTGTTGGAAGGCCCCAAAAACGAAAATTTGCAGTTGCAGTTACTGTAAATGATTTTTAACACCTGAACTATCAAACGTGATAGGATGTGAAATTCGACAACCTGGACCATTAATTGTGACAACACCAATGCGGACAGCTAAAGCAAAGGCCATTGCTAAATTGTCTGAAGTAATCAAAATCCAAAAACGTGTCAAAAATGAAAATGAAGAGCAAAGACCCGGGCAGTTAGAAGATATGCGAAAATGACAATTACAGCGTGTTTAAAATGAAAATAAAGAGCAAAGACACACGCGGTTAGAAGACATACGACACCAAGAAAGTGAGCGAGTCAAAAATGAAGGGCAAAGACATATGCGGTCAGAAGAAATGCGGTGGCGTGTCAAAAATGAATATTAAAAGACCTGCGGTTAGAAGACATGCAACACCTAGCATGGGAGCAAGTCAAAAATGAAAATGAAGAGCAAAGACACACGCGGTTAGAAGAAATGCGACACTGAAAATGTGAACAAGTCAATGAAAATCAACCTGGACAGCAAGAACCAAAACGAGTAAAATTGAAAATTATAGCAATGATGATTGGGTTTGGGATTTGGACATGGATAAGGTCATCAATGCCTACCATACCTTTGTTAGAAAAACAAAGGTTCGGCGATATGTATTTCATAATGACTACAGACCAGCCGAGGTAAAACGAACCAAACAAATTGAAAATGAAAGCAATGATGATTAGGTTTTGGATTTTGACATGGATAAGGTCATCAATGCCATATATATATATATATATATATATATATATGTATATATATATATATATATATATATATATATATATATATATATATATATATATATATATATATATATATATATATATATATATATATATATATATATATATATATATATATATATATATATATATATATATATATATATACTACTACTACTACTAACTATATATATATATATATATATATATATATATATATATATATATTATATATATATATATATATATATAGTATATATATATATAATATATATATATATATATATATATATATATTATATATATATATATATATATATATATATATATAATATATATTATATATATATATATATATTTCGATTTTACAAGATATGGAAGATATTGACAACCACCTTTGTTTCTTTTAATTGTTCAGGTGGTGGGACAAAAACTTCTTCTTTGGCCTTGGCTTGTCTTTTGTCATTATGAAAGACATATCGCCGAACCTTTATTTTTTTTAACAAAGGTATGGTAGGCATTGATGACCATATCCATGTCAAAATCCCAAACCCAATCATCATCGCTATCATTTTCAATTTTGACGCGTTTTGATTCTCGCTGTCCAGGTTGATTTTCATTGACTCGCTGCTCTTCATTTTCATTTTTGACCCTCACTTGTCCGATGTCGTATGTCTTGTAACCTCGTATGTCTTTACTCTTCATTTTCATTTTTAACGCGCTCTATTTGTCGTTTCCGCATATCTTCTAACCGCCCGTGTCTTTGCTCTTCATTTTCATTTTGACACGTTTTTGGATTTTGATTACTTCAGACAATTTAGCAATGGCCTTTGCTTTAGCTGTCCGTAATGGTGTTGGCACAATTGTTGACCCAGGTTGTCGAATTTCACATCTTATCACGTTTGATAGTTCAGATCTTGGTTCCAAAGAATCATCATTTAAAGTAACTGCAACTGCAAATTTTCGTTTTTTGGGCCTCAGTTATATAAATAACTGTTTTGTTGGAAAGTCAACAATCTTATTTATGCTATGTATGACATCATATAAGAAAATACTATTGCTCACATATAAAGATAGTATATATATCGGGAGACCGGCGGCCTCCCGCCGGTTGCCGGCACGGCTACGAAGCAGGCATTTTCTATATTGATTCTCACTGTCACTTGTCTTCTAGCCGAGGCTGTTGTTTAAGTGAAGCAGTACGTTGATTTGTATCATCCTGCACTTCTCGAATTTTTATGTCGCATTCTCGCAATTGGCATAGTTGTCAGTGTCTCACAATATTTTTTCCAAGAGATTGGAAGAAATAGGCTGTGAGAAATCCCACAATTTAAAGGGTATACAAGGCGTTCTTCAACAGCTCCATCAGGGTTTAAAAAGTACATTTGGCCATATCAAGGTGGTTCAAAATCAACTTCAGGGAATAGTGATGGATGTGCCTCTCAATTGGTTTTGAGATAAATTTGTCCAGCTACTTTGAATCTGAAAACATGACGACTTTTGATGATTCGACCATCGCTTAAGTTGAATGAAGCTAAAGCGAAACATGAGTTAAATTTTTAAGTTCGTTTGTGGAACTGTTAGAGAGCAAGTGACATCCTTAAAAAAGCAAACCAATTCATTTGGAAATTATGGAGGTGGCAATGCAATTTGACGAAGCAAACAGCAATCTTAATCACCTTCGTTGGCTACTTTTTTTATGAGTCATTTTTGTTTGCTACTCTCTCCTCAGGAAAATGGAGGGCTCCACAGTGAATACATACAACATTGATTGGTCCCAATGACTTGTAACTAACGCTTGCGTACTTTACGGCATCTTTGCAGGTTTTAACTGGGTTTTGTACCGCAGTTTGTTGGCGTTGGAAATTGCAAAGGCGTTGTTCTTCTGACGTAGCATTTCTTTCTTCTTAACTATCATTTTTAACTCGTTCTGATTCTTGCTTTCGCTTGTCTTCTAACCGTACAATTCCTTGTTGTTCATTTTCATTTTTGACACATTCTGATACCCATTTCGCATGTCTTCTTATCGCACAATTTTTTTATTTGCTTTCATTTTTAACATGTTGTGATTCTTGCTATCGGTTATCTTCTAACCGCACAATTCTTTGTTCTTCATGTTCATTTTCGACACGTTCTATCTGACCACATAATTCATTGGTCTTCAATTTCGTTTTTGATTTTTTCTGACCACAGTTTATATAATTAGGCAGTAAGTTTACCGCAGATTATTTCTGGCTCTTCATTCTCGGTGCGAACAAAATGCTCCTCCCACTTATTCATGCATTAGCGGAATCCACTTATTCATGTGGATGTATTCATGAATCCACTTATTCATGAACTTATTCATGAACGCGAAGCCAAGTTTCTTCGCGTTCAAGAGCGATCTGACTTGTCTACCCCTGAAAAGATCAATGTCGCTTATGTTTATACGTTCTCTGGAGCACTCGCACCTTGGTCCGGGTTTTTACAATGGGTGAGATAGGGAAAGATCATACTGCTAATTATATATAATGTGGTTCTGACCCTCGTTGCCGTATGTCTTGCAACCGTATATTTCTTTGTTCTTCACTTTCACGGCAGGCTTGTAAATATTTGATTCTCTAATTACACATTAGTATAATGATCACGTCATTCTTTAGTTTTAAGTCACGAGGCGTCACTTTCGTTTTTTATTCGTTATGCTTGTCGTTGTCGCATATCTTCTAACCGCATATTTCTTTGTACTTCACTTTCGTTTTTGACACGTCGTGATTCTCGCTGTTGCATATCTTCTAACCGCATATTTCTTTGTTCTTCCTTTCATTTTTGATTCGTTCTGATCCTCACTGTCGCATATATCCTAACCGCATATTTCTTTGTTCTTCACTGTCATTTTTGACTTGTTATAATCCTCTCTGCCATATATCTTGATCTTGTATCACTTGATAGTCCAGTTTGTTCATTTTGAGTAATTTTTAATTTACGTTTTTGTCGTCTATGTATTATGAAACTGCTTATACCCCCTTTGTAAATAGACTCATTACACTTGGTGCTTTATATGTTTTGGTGCGATATGTTTTTTTTGTAATTTTGCATGCGTCATAGATGCTAAAAGCGATTTATGCTCTTAAAATGTATGTAAGTAGAAGGCCACTCAAATGAATTTTTTTCCAAAATGAAGGCTCTTAACGAATTTTCTCAAACTCGTGACCTATCAAGATCGTCTTTTCAGGCCACAAAATATATAATTATTGCTCGTTTAAAGAGACAAGATATATATACACACACTAGACAAAAGAGCTCGCTTTCACAGGTACGGTACTTGGGCCCCTGGCCCTCGCGAATGGGCCGCGTCATATGTCATATATTGAAAATGGGTTTGCGTCATTTTGCTCAGGGATTCTCGGATTTTGTGTATCTACTTTGTTGACAAAAAAAAACTTATCAGTTCGCATAAGGGTCATCTCCGTCAAGATGTGCTGCAAGACTGACATTGCTGATGAGCTGAAACTTGACGAATTACTAAGAGCCTGGTATTCTGCTAATATTCTACCAGTATTCTCTGCCAAGTGACTAGCCGTAAAGCAGTGCCTAAGGGTATACAATGCTACAGTTCAAAATGTCTAAAGCTCACCTAAGGAATTCAGGATCTTTTTCTTTTACTGCCTCCGCATCATCTTTAGCTGCATCTTCTCTATATTTGGCGACGTTGTTCATTCGTTCAATATCCCGTTGTTTTGCATCCCTCGCCATCTCCTTCAGGCGTCTTTCCCTTTCTTCTGCACTAAGTCCCATTTTTCCGCCTTTCTGGCGTCTACTGAAATCTAAAAGAAAAAGAAATCGCTAATTAGTTACATTTTTTATAGTTGTGAGCTATACGCATCACGTGTATTACTAGCGGGTAAATATTACTAAAAAAAAATGTAAACATACATTAACACTTCTAAGTCATGTTGTTTTGCAGCTATGTATACATTTTTTCCTGACTGTTAATAGATTCAGGGCCTATTCGGTGGCGCCAATTCACAAAAATGCAGGGAGTAAAGATGTTTTTCGATTTTTTTTTTCCCAAGATACAAATAACGTATTTCCCATAATACTAGAGGGAGGCGGCTCTTTTCAAGTTTTTAATTAAGTATTTTTCAAATGCAAGAAGAACAACTACATTTCATCCCTATTGTCAGACAACAGGCCCGCTTGGCCTGTTGTCTTGTTATAATTTTTTTAATGTTATTAAACTCAATTAAACATAAGCTATTAGATTAAAGAATATAATAGAAAATCAATTTATTCACAATTTTAGAAGAATCACTAGATACCTTATTTTTGATTATTGTTTCTATTCAAGTACTGAAGGAGAAGATTAATTTTAAGCAAATAGTTTACGCGAGTCACAAAAATCTTTTTTTTTAGCTAAACATTGAATGATACGCAAAAGCCCAACTACAGATTTGATCCGAGAACTAATTCCAGGTGGTAGGCTGAATTTAAGGGCCAAGAGCTTTTTGTCCTTTAAGAACGAGCTCGACATGCCAGGAAAAAAAAAATTAAAATAATCAATAGCGTCATCAATAAAAAAACAACCAAAAACAAAAACTGACAAAGATAAAAAATTATCAGTAATAAATATGAATAAATAAAATGATAAACAAAACGTATTTGTAAAGAAGGCTTTTTGTAATAGGAGTTTTTTTTCGGAAGGCATACCTGATCTTAAAAATAACAAAATCTTGTAGTATTTACAAGATTCACAATAAATTTATGCAAAATCATGATATTTTTTTTGTCTTGTAATATGTAAGAGATTGGAGAAGAATATCCTTTTCTAAGAACCTTGGCCCTCTGAATCTTCTCCTACTTGATCTTAAGGGGATACAAAATTTGAAGGAAAACAAAATCACAGATCATACCCTTTTCTTTATTTACTCTATTATTTTGTTCTGTCGAGATTCTATATCACCATGCCTATCTTTGTGTCCAGGACAAGGGCGTTCTGGTCTACTCTGAAAGCGTTTCTCTTTGCGAGGAGGACTAGGACTCGCTGTACCAGGAGAGACTCTATTCTTTTGATACGGAGATCTACTTCTTCTTCTACGGCAGGGGGACGAGCTTGTTGATCTTCTATGCTCACGTTCTTTTCTACGTCTCTTGTAGTCTTCTTCTTTATCTAATCTTTTTGAAACAGATCTAGCTTCTGTTTCTTCGTCACTGCCTGATTCAGATTCTGCTTCTTCTAAAAGCTCCTTGATATTGATGTTCTTCAACTTCCGCAGCTTTTTAAATATTAGTTGGTCAATGAATTCAGGTGAGTGCTTTTTGAATTTCGCAAGCTTCTTGGCTAGCTTCCTGTCAATATCTTCGTCGGAGGATTCTTTATTGAGAGATTTCTAAAATGAATAAAACAGGAGAGATTAGGAAGCGAAACTAAAGTGGCACACACGATTGCCATATTACGAACAATGACTGTTTGAGTAATATGGCTAAGGGTCTACACCAGGTGGTTCCCAGCCGGGGAGGGAGGGGGAGAGTGGTGGATGATTTCAGAAAAGATTTCTATACTGTCACCTAGTATGTGGCTTATGTAAAGTAGTAATATCAGTAAAAGCCTTGCAGGGTATTTTAAAGTAGGAGCGAGGTCGTGTTATACGGTGGGGGGTCAACAAATTTGAAAATTGTGACGTCTGCTTTACACGCAGTTGGTCTCCTGTTCAGTTTCAAATGAAGCGTTTTTTTTTTTAATTAGGTTAGAGATTTTGCTTTTATGACAGGAAACGGCGAGAAACAGCAGGATATTGTAAAAAAGAGGGGGATTTTTCCGGTGGGAGTGGGGTAGCTAGTGGGAGAGCGATACAAGAATAAATTAAAAAAAATTAGAGATTTGATACCAAAAGCATATATTAAATCCTCATAATGATTCCAGAGCAACATCGGTCAGTTTCATTTTATATTAATATTTTTTCTCGCCAGCCAGTTTTTATTAAACGCGTTTTTGTTTGTTACTATCAGCCGTGGTTCGTTCTTTACTATGTTGAAGCTACGGCTGCAACTATCATTAAAACAGTGATTACTCCTCAGAGAGTTTATCATCCAATCTCGCTATCTGTAGCCATCTCAAAGAATGTATTCCTTATAGTATATGCTCTATAAGGCAACATGGTGACAAAAAACCTTGGGATGTTCTAACTTGCCATAGATTTGTTTGAAAAATATGTGGTTGCATGGTCGTATAATCTTGTAAGAGGAATCAAACGATCGGAAATTGAAAGTTCTCAAACTCTTTTTTACGAGTCGAAAGGGATCCACAAGCGGCAAGTTCTCTTCTACTTTTTTTGCCTTTGGCCACACCCGTAGACCCCACGGTGTTCGTTCAAAACTGCAAGTCAGTCATTCCACTCACATTTGTCAGATAGTTGAAAAACAAACTCCTCTAGGGAGGGAATGTACCATGCAGTCCCATGGGCAAGGACCCTGAATTATAAAAGGACCCATGCTTCGCATTTACATTTTAAGAGAAAAAGAGTTTATGTTGCATAATTTTTTCCAGAAAGATAGACATGTTCACCGTTTTTAAACAGGAATTATGCAATGATTATCAATATGTGTTATTGGACGGCAAAAATGTGGCAAAAACGATGTGATGCAAAAACGAGCTCATTGGCGACTCAGAGCACATTCTAAACTAAAGACAGATTTGGTTCAAAAACAAGTTAAGTCCTGACTCAGTGTGAAAACGAAGTGAGCCCAAGCTGCAGACTGACTTTGACTCGCTACAAAAACCAGCTAAGTCCTGACTCGATGCAAAGCCGATGTTAGCCATGACTGAATGTAAAAACGAGCTAAGCTAAGATCCAGCTGCACTTAGTTCTTCCCAGATGTAACTCCTCAGCAGAAATGTGGGCAGGTAGTCCTTTTTTAAATAAAAAAAACATGCAGTGACTTTCAATCAGTATGACTTGAGGCACATAAATCCCCAATTCTTTCACCGCCAACTTTTTAGCAGAAAGATGAACCTATAGTACCTTGTTTCATGGTTGCAGCGGTAGCTGCAACTTAGTAAAGAGTGAACCACGACCCACAGTAACCAAAAATTTTGAAGCGCGTTATGAAAAAAAATCCCATTTGTAGATGATTGGGGAACTATTTTTTCGATAAATTTTAATTGTGAAATGTCATTAAAAAAACAAACTGATAGGAATTTCGAAAAAGGGATTGCCATGGTGGAAATCCATAAACAGGAGGATTAGGGAGAAAACCACTTTTTGCATGGGAAGCACTGAGGTTTCTCTTTTTATCTTCTTGTTCTTGTTTCTTTACCGCTAGCAGGGCACTGGACCATCACAGAGAGCCTTTTTAAGGCTAATTTCAAAGCTAATTTCTATATCTATGTGCCTTTTTTTCTATATAAATTCAACTTGATAAAGACATCATACGGTGTCATATGGCACCAAAAAATGGCACTTTCGCTTCCATGGCTGGTTTGAAAAGACCAGGAAGCACGAAAGAAATATCATCATAATCTACATGGTTGGAAAACCTAAGGTTTACAGTTCCCTAAATAGCATAGTTCCCCTCCCATCTCCCTTTATAAGCTTCATAAATCGTTGATTGACTAACTAGAACTAGGCTAGCGGTGTCGATTCACAAAAAAAGGGAGGGCGGATTTATTTTTCAACATCTAGGGGGGTGGATAAGTTTGTATGTTTTTCAAAAAAATACCAAAAAAGGACATTTTTCAATGAAAGTACTTCAAAAAAGATATTTTTAAAAATATAAGGAGGGGGACCTAGAAGGGGATCACAGCCTAACCCCCCCCCCCCCCAACCAATTGACACCACTGGAACTAGCAGGCAACTGCGGCATCTTAGAAAGATGTTTTCAAGGCTCAATTCAAAGATCTTGATCATATCAATGTGCTTTTTGTAGATTTATATCTGAAAAGAGCATAAAAAAGGCCCATCGAGTGGTGATGGAACTTCTGGTTCTTGGCTGTCTTATTGTCGTGAATTTCTTCCACATAATAAACGGATGATCGGGAACAACAACAAGTAGAAAACAAACACAGCTAAATAGGACACGATGGTCTAGTAGTTAGGGCCCTTTGTTGTGGCCGTGGTAAACATGATTTAAATCTTGGTTAAGACAATTCCTTTTGAAATAAAAATTTACTTTCTAGTCCTCCAATAACGACGAAGAACAACATAAAAAATGTTGTACAACATACAAAAATGTTGTTCAAGGTGGGGGACTGTAATTAGCCTTATAGGTTTTTCGACCATGGTGATTCCAATGGTGCAATTTTTATTTCCAACGGTCAGTTCCCCTAAGATGTTAAAGTCCAAGAAGTGGCTTGCGATACTTCCCTATATTTGTAGAATTCTGAAAAACTAGTACGTTACGGAAAACTAAGATTGCTTGAGTTTTTGTTAGAAAATTAAAATCGAATAGTAAAATCCATTAATTTCATGGCCAGTAAAAGACTAATGACAGCTTTATAAATTAGTCTCTTATTTTCTACAGGCTATTTAAGGATTTTCTGCTCCTAATCATCTTTTGTTGCGTTGGTTTTGTGTAAATGGAAACCTGCCCCCCCCCCTAGCAATACCCGAGCGACGAGCTGTTCAGCAGAAATGCAGGCACGTTATTTTTTTCTCCAAATGGCTTAAAACTTATGAGACAAGTACCTTGGGTCAATGGGAAATGAGAATGACGCTGTTAAGAGACAGTTTCCCCTGTTCTGGTCTTTGCACAAATGTCCTAATATTTCCCTGAACCTTATGGGACATGTACCAAGAGGACCAAGTGGACGATGTTTGAGAAGCGTCTGGGTCCCGCTTAACTCACCGACGAAACTGCCCAGATTCGCTTGCAATTTGGTTGAACATAGCTACAGTCAAGCAGGCTGCCCCTAGAAGTTTCAGATCACTACCTCTTCTCAAACTTGTCGGTAAATTCAATGTTACAAAACTAGAGGACTCCCCTTACGAAACATCATAACACAAAAAACAAAAAATTATTAGGCACTGTAAGCTGCTTTTAATACAAATGTTTTAAAGTGTTCCTTTATTTATTATTTGTTACTATTAGGCTTGTAAATAAAGTAATAAAAATAATGGCAGAGTATATTGTCTAGAAACACCAATAGCATCCTTTTTCAAACTCCTTGTAGGCAAATCTATGATGTGTCTTCAGTACAATTTTGAACTCACTAGAGCCACGTGCTGGTCCATAACAGCTATTTTCATTAACCGTTTTTCTAGTGCGTTATGAAAATAAGCGATGACAATTTGGAGCAATAGCGTGTATCTGATTTTGCTTTAAACTAGGACACATTTGGTTTACTTCAGCCAACATACCGTTGAGTTTTTTTCAAAGGCCATGATTTTCAGGTGGTTTAAGCCATACTTAGGCTGTGGAGATTCAACCTTATCGTGGAAGGCCTTTGACAGCAAAAAAATACGAAAACATTACCAGATTTTTGCATCTTATTCAAATTAGTCATCATTTGATGATTGGAGAACAGTTAGGATTATTTCATAATACAGTTACCCAGATTTTCATCATTGATTTGGAGATGAAAAAAAAAATCTGCACAGAAATGGTGCTGAAAATTCCGTCACAAGATCAAAAGCACAACAGGAGAAACAAGAGTCTTGAATCTTTAAATTAGTTTGATAACGACCCTTTTTTCTTCAAATTGCTAGTGAAGAATACAGGATTTTCAAGTATGACAAGAAAACAAAGCACCGGAGCCAAGAATGGCACACCTTCAGTGTCACCAAGACCAAAATATAAGCAAGGCAAAAACCAAAAAGATACTCACTTGCTTCCTTAGTAGCCAAAGAATCGTCCAAAGAAGGTTTGTCCCTTAAGCCCAAACAGTAAACCATTACCTTATGGAGAAGCTCCTGAAAGACTTAAAAAAAACGGTCCTGTGGGTGAGACCAAACATTCAAGAACACTTGGGTAATGAATCACAAGAATGTGACTTGCCACACGGCCATTTCAATTGATCAGTTACCGAAAACATTCCCATGACTCCTCGGTTCCCTTACTACCCCAAATTAAACTGAAGAAGACTATAGACCAAAATCTAGGACAGTAGAGTATTCAAATATCTGCAACCTGAAGGCACTGGGTAGACTCCCAAGGCATGAAGCAGATAATGCAAAAGCGTCAATTTTGATTCAGTGTTATTTTTCTTCAATCATGCTCATTATTTTATTTACCTGCCTTGAACATACGCATAATGAACATGCTGAAGCACATTCTACAATGGCCTTGGTCAAATTGACTTTAAAAATGAGTCGGAGTACGATGGTCTAGATTAGTTTTATTATTGATTTATTAATCCCTTACTGTGGACAATATTTCTAGACAATGCTTGAAACATTTAGAGGCTAAACTGGCCAAGTCCATAAAACTTGTAAGTCCATAATAGGATTCGACGGCCAAAATTTGGTCTCGTTGTGATTGTATTAATCTCTACTTTATAGGACATTTTTAGGAACATACAGAATCAAAAAATAAAGTTTTGAACTTAACCAATTTAGCCTCTAAACAGTTCAAACGTTCTAATCCAATCTTGATATAAATAACAAAGATTCACAGGTAAAAGGCTTAAAATAGGTATAATATTAAATTCACATATAATCAATAAATATTTTAATTTTTTAGTAAATAATAAATGATGTATAGGATGTAAACAAAGTAATGCAGGAAATCAAAACAGTGGATTTAGAAGCAAGAAAGGAGATATCACGTTTTGAGAAAGAAAAGCATCCTCAGACAGCTGTTGAGGGAAAAGGAATAGAAAAACTAAGATAGAAAGAAAAAACAGAGAAAGCTAACTTCTTTCTAAAAAAGAAATAAACATCTAGAAACCTGGAGGCAAAAAACTGACAAATAGTTCTAGTTAAAAGATGGTGGCTCTTTACTGAATGAAAAAAAATAATAATAGGGAATAGATGCACTTAGTACCTAAAAATCGACAAATTGCTTCTTAGCATGGATACTCACTTGAATAGTATTTGCCTAGTTAAGCTTAGTTGTTCAAGCAATAAAAATAAAAAAAAAACAGCATCTTACCATTTTTAGCTTTTGCAATTGTTTTAACCGCATTGGATGATTTAACAGGGATTGTCTGGCGGCTTCTTCTCGTTGTTTAATTAGAAAAAGTGGATCCTCTTTTGCATGTATAGAGTTATACACATCTGCTTTGGCTGGGCTAGTCACTTGTAGTGTAGGCTGAGGAATATCTATAAATTATTAATAACTTTAAAGCTTATATGATAAAAAATACAAAATGACCCCTTTTGTGCTTTTATTACAGCAGATATATTTCGCAAAAGTCGCTACTCAAGTCATGCAGATAGAACTCGCAAAAATACAAAAATCTGTATTCGAATTACAGGGAACGATGTTAAATACACTGGGCATACGATATGTGCTGAAACGAGCAGAGCGATTGTATGCTTCACTTACATGGAATCAAAGATTACATGGATTTATGAATAATGGTAATATATTGCTTAGCCTGGAATTACATTTACTATTCCTTTTCGTTAGCACAACAAACACTATGATTTCCAAGAAGTTGTCGTCCACGACTGCACACAAGCATGCATATAGGGAAGGACGCATGGTAAACCCTCTAACCCCAAACAACCATGATTTTCCAGAATTTTCCAGCATACTCCAAAAGATATATATATATATATATATATATATATATATATATATATTATATATATATATATATATATATATATATATATATATATATATATATATATATTATATATATATATATATATATATATATATATATATATATATATATATATATATATATATATATATATATATATATATATATATATAATTAATTCGCCAGTTCTGTAATACTTTTGACCCCCCAACCCTCCGAAATTGAATTCTCTTCTTAAACGGATTTCTGCTTATGGGACTGACGAGACCCGGTAAGCACTTTTTATTTGGTTCTATATTGAAATACATCCTATTACTATATCAAAATATTAATATCCTTATCAGGAAAAGAAAGTTTTGGAATAAGGTGAACCAAGGTCCCTAACTAAATCTTTCTGAGGGTATAGACGAGCCTTCGACAATACTTTCAGGGGGTGGACTTCTAGAAACAAGTTAAAGCTTTATTTTGTTCCATGCACCAAGTTTGGCCTGAGGGGACTTAAATCCTACTCCCTTTGTCTGTAGAAGGAGTATGGAAGGTGCCCCCGACCAACAATATCGGCGTAAATGATACCTATTTCTTGGCAATGTGAAGCATAGTCGCTTAAAAATGCACTGGAAAAAGATGAGACTGCCTACGACTAAATTTTTAGGAAACAGAAAATGCATGTTTTGCTTTTAAGGTAGCTGACATATAATGAAAAGAAATCTACATCATGAATTACTGTAAAGAGTTGACCTTTATTAGATTAAAGAGTAGGAAAGAAGGTATATTCATAACATATTGATCAATTGAGGTACTCATAAATAAACTATTGGCCACACAAGATCCAAACGATTAAACATGGCCAAGTAGTTTTCTTTTCTTGAAGGAAGAAAAAAATCCAAGACAGATAAAAAGGTCACATTTCACAAACAAGTATTGTCACAACACACACTACGATCTCCAAAAAGGTCGCAGATGATAGGGCGCAGACAATTATATAGGAGAAAGCACAGGTTGTAGCCCCTACTGAATAATCATTATTCTTATAAATATCCGGATAAGCTCCTATCATTATCGTGTAATTAACCTGCTATATACGGTTTTAGTAGCCCTCGCTCCAAAAATGTGTTCCCTCCCTAAATAAATTCCTGCTAATTGGGCTGAAAAAACAGCGTAAGTTTCTTTTTAGTTTGTTGTGTGAACAACCTATTTCTACCTTTAAATTTAGTTCTAAAGACTTAGTTGTAAAAAACATGAAAGTAGTAAGCAGGGCCCTGGTAGGTGCGCAGGTTAAGGGAACTTATTGGGCCCGGCTTCTCCCTAAATTTCATGGTTTCTCAGCAATTTTAAACTTTTTCCATACAATTTACCCTTTAATAGCTCTATTTTTAATTAGAAACACAAACACACACACACACACGCACACACATACACACAAAAATCAATCTTCCAATTTACAGACATAAAATCTTCTACAAAATCACAGTCACATAAAACATGTATATTCATATTATTTTAACGGATTTTTTGCGGGTAAAATCTTTGCAGATGTTAGTAACGTATATAACGATAGGATGATGGTCGACTGAGATTATGCAGCCAATCCCATATTACTAGAGAACAGTGGAGATCAGAGCATTCACTCTTGGTTTCTCGGCTGCAATCAATTGTTTTGTTTTCAATTATCCAGGTTTCCAAGTTGTACCAATCGTAATCAAGGCTTCTTTCTGCAACTCAAAATTTTGAAAAGACAAATCCCAGTGATCATGGGTTTCACCATTGCAACTTCCCGATAAATGAATATGATCATTAAAAATGGCTATCAAAATGACGTACCTTCATTTTTCTCATTTCTTATTTTATGACAAAAATATTCGCAGATTTTTGCATAACAGGCCTTTTTCATTGTCAATCGGTTCGTCCCAATTGTTTTTCGCTTGAAAATCCAAACAATCATTCTATTTTATTCCGCGAGATTGATCATATAAATTGAAAGCAATGACAAGTTTCTTTTCAAATAGCAAGATTATTTCGATTTAAACGGCAAGATTACAGATTTTGGGCTGTCAATTTGTTTAAAAGCACAAAGATTAAAACGTGGATTAATGTAATTTTGTCACTATATCTTTTGTTTGTAACTGGATGTTTAATCTTTTTTCTAGTGTCTTTTGAACTATGTTTCGTATTTCAAATATTTCATTTCATTTTGATGGTTTTTTATTATAATCTGGGGCCCAAGGCATAAAAACCTGCTTATTTCTGAGAAGGAAAAAAAGTGTTTTAAAAGCTTTGAATGCTTAATATGGTACTTTAGGCAATGGAGATTCCAGTTCACACCGGGACCATAGTTTTTGGGGTGCTTGGCCTTTAAATTTGAGATGAAAAGGGTAATTTCGTTTTGTTATATATATATATATAAAAAACAAAAAAAAAAAAAAAAAAAAAAAAAAAAAAAAAAAAAAAAAAAAAAAAAAAAAAAAAAAAAAAAAACCGACATGACATTAGTAAAAATCTTACAAAAGCACTGCCTGTTTAAGGAAGGAATCAATGAACAATAAAAATTCTGTTTAGTCCTACAAAAAATAATATCAATTATACAGAACTTCTCTTCTATTTTAACGGGAACTAAACACTGCTCCACCTCTCCCGGCATCCATAATTCTACCAACAGAAGTCTTTCATAAGGCATGATCATGCGCAACGATTTCGACATGGTACAGCCAATCTCTGTTCCAGAGCCAACCAAAGAGGTGGAAGCCTTTAAGCGGTACTACGTCATCTTTTGCCATTGGCCATCAATCTTTCTCCTGGTCATCAGGGCAACGTTTACAATTTTCGAGCGGTTGTGCTTTAATAGCGTACTTCGAGATGCATCTGTGGTCTTCAAGCCTTAGACAATGGCCCAGCCGCATGAGCTGTCGTCTCTTTCCAATTTCTGAGACTGGGTACTGTTGTTTATAGCGCTCACGGATCTCTTTCTTGTAGATCCGCAGATCTAATTAAACAGAACGGTTTCAATCCATTTTATTTTGAAGGTAGTTTGTCTGTTAAATACAATGACTTCAAAGCAAACAAGTGATTATGTTGCAAAAACCTTGCACCGTGTTAAGGATATAGGTTTAAAATCAGGAGAGGATCTCAAGAAAAACAGGATTCTTTTTTGTAAAATGAGAGCGTAAAATATGGGAACTGGGCGAACCTATGTTGTTCAAAATACATTTAAACAAATTCCTTTAAAGGACATTTAAAAGAGTGAAAGGGCCAAGTTTGCACCTATGTAAATGAGATATGCTCTCATGAGCTCCTGCCATTTTTACTAGCCCTCTTTGAACATAGAAAAACAAAAGACACGATGGTGTTACA
This sequence comes from Artemia sinica, assembly GCA_027921565.1. Lineage (NCBI taxonomy): Eukaryota > Metazoa > Arthropoda > Branchiopoda > Anostraca > Artemiidae > Artemia > Artemia sinica. The sequence goes on from CM051265.1 coordinate 38,049,419, forward strand.
TGGTGGAATGAAGTCAAGCCTTTTAGAAACTGTAAGCGCTGTGTGTAAATTTGAATTTTGACCCGACATAACATGCTTAGACCCTAATCCTTAAATACTTGCCTTATCTTTGACCTTATGGCCTACTTGAGACAGAAAACTCTTAGCAAAAGTGAGGCCGTCTCTGGTTTTGCGGATAGAACTTTGCGCACACTTCTAGTTAGCTTTTCCTGCAAATCAGTAGAGCTACAGAAATTGGCTGATAGATATGACGGTCTGTATGGCGTTCTATGTCAGGAAAACAGATTTACCAAAAAGACATCTGTGGATGTCATCAACTCAGAGGAGCTAGTGATACTTAGATTTGACTATGACAGCAAATACGAACTTAGACAAGTGAGAGTTGATTATGACAGTCCAGAAACGAGTCAAGGCCAGTTAAAATAATTTGTTATGTCTGTAAAAATACTCTTGTGAATTTGTTCTTCTTCGGCCTTTTTGTTCTTCTTCGTCTTAATTGTTAAGAATTTTCTAACAGTATCAGCTGACTCAGACACTCAACTATTTCTACAATTGCCGAATAAAAGATTTCGTATTTATGATGTATACCGTCGTATGCCGAACCACTAGGTGCAATACATGTCTTTAGTGGGTGTGACAACCAGTTTTTTCTTCTCAGTACGGAAAAGACGTTCCTTAATGCTAAAGAAAAATATTTTGCAGGACTTAGCGGGAGTTATGAAGAGGATAGAAAAAGTCGAAATTAATATATCAAACAGTTCGTAGTAACGAACTGTATAGTAAGAGTGACCCGTCTCAATAGTAACCGAAACTCTGAAAAACAGAATTTTGACACCAATAATTACATTAAATGAATCGTTTTTATGCTGATTTTAAATATATAGGTTTCATCAAGTTTAGTCTTACCCATGAAAAGTTACGAGCCTGAGAAATTTGCCTTATTTTTATAAAAAAAAAGGAAAAAACACCCCCTAAAATTTATAAAATATTAATGAAAATCACACCATCAGATTCAGCGTACCAGAAAACCTTACTGTAGAGGTTTCAAGCTCTTATCTGCAAAAATGTGGAATTTTGTATTTTTTTTTTTGGCCAGGAGAAAGATCACGGATGCATGTTTATTTTTTTGTTTGTTTTTCTTTTTCCCAGGGGAGATCGTATCGAGCCAGCGGTCCTAGAATGTCGCAAGAGGGCTCATTCGAACGGAAATTAAAAGTTCTAGACCCTTTTTTAATTAAAAACAAAAATTTTTAAAATAGAATCACTTTTTACAAAAAAAATATATATATAGTGCCGGAGCCCGGCGGTTTCGCCGCCAGGCCCCGGCAATCGGCACGCAGCAGGCTTCTATATATGGATTCTCATTGCCGCGTGTCTTCTAACCGCAGCCAATTTGAGTCTTTTCTTGTTGTCATGACGTCATCACTGATTCGATACAGCCATCCTGGGAAAAATACGAATTCTTTCTTAAAGTTGTAACCTATTTAGGTCGTCTTTGTGTCCAAAAATGTCAATTTACCGATTTCGAGGCCAGGCCCTGTCATTGCTATGCGACAGGCTTGTCTATATTGATTCTCATTGTCACTTACCTTGTAACCATAGAAAATGTGGGCCTCTCTTGATGTCTTGGGTTAGAATAGGTTAGATACAACCATTATGAGAAAAATACAAAATTCTTCCTTAAAGTTGTGACCTTTTTAGATCGTTTTAGTGGCCAGAAATGTCAATATGCCAATTAAAAAAAAAAACTATGTAGTCAATTTCGATACGGGCGCCAGCACTCGGCAAGTGGTAAGCTTGTATATACTGATTCTTGTTCTACGTAACAACCTCCAAATGAGTGATATTTGTTTTCTACTGCCTCCTAGGGAAAATAGAAGGAACACATATAACTTTGAAGGGTCCCAATGACTTGTAACAAAGAGTTGCGTTGTTTATGGCATCTCTGTAGATTTGTACTGGGTTTTGAGCCACATTCTGTTGGCGTCGAAGACTGTGGTGGCGTTGTTTTTATATCGTAATATTTCTTTTGTTCTTCATTTTCATTTTTGACTCGGTCTGATTTTTGCTGTCGCTTGCCTTTTAACTGCACAACTTGTGGTTTTTCACTCTATTTTTTACACGTTCTGATAATCACTTTCACGTGATTGTTTATAATTCTCACTTCTGCTTATCATTTAACCGCATATTTCCTTGTTCTCGCAGACCTGTCTACATGGTTTTTGTAGGCCAAAATATCTCAGCGTCTCATGTCTTCTAACCTCCCGTGTTTTTGCTCTTCATTTTCATTTTTGACACGCTCTAATTCTCATTTTCGCGTGTCTTCTAGCCGCCCGTGTCTTTGCTCTTCATTTTCATTTTTTTGACGCGTTTTGATACTCGCTGTTCCATATCTTCTAACCGCATTTGTCTTTCTTCTTCATTTTGGATTTTGATTGCTTCAGACAATTTAGTGATGCCCTTTGCTTTAGCTGCCCGTATTGGTCTTGTCGCAATTGATAGTCCAGGTTGTTGATTTTCACCCATTGTGAATTTAATTAGTTTGGCCCGTTGTCTCGGTCTTATCACGTTTAATAGTTCAGGTGGTGGTTCCAAAGAATCATCATTTTAATTCTCGTCACTATCATTTTCAATTTTGATACGTTCTGATTCTTGCTGTCACTTATCTTCAAACCTCATATTTTTTTTCTACATTTTGGATTTCATTACAATTTGCCAATGCCCTTTGCTTTAGCTGCCCTTATTGGTCTAGTCTTACATGATGGCCCAGGTTGTAGATTTGCTAATTGTTCAGGTAGTGGGACAAAAACTTCATTTTCTTCCAACAAATTATCATTTATTTAACTTGTAAATTTTTGATTTTTGGGTCGTTTCTCATTTGATGGTCTAGGTTGTTGATTTTCACTCATTGTGAATTTGATACCAACGCCCTTTGCTTTAGCTGCCTTTATTGGCCTAGTATTACATGATGGCCCAGGTTGTAGATTTGTTATTTGTTAGGTGGTGGGACCAAAACTTCTTTTTCTTCCAACGAATTATTATTTATAACACTTGTTAATTTTCGTTTTTTGAGTCTACCAGATAAGTTTTTCATACTGATATGTTTTTTTCATACTGCAGTCTTTTCAAAGATATTTGATTATTGAAGTAAGTTCAATTTTTCACACCGATTGTCTACTAAGCTCAAACTGTTGGTTTTCTTTTTTAAGGTTTTTGAAATGTTGTAATTCCTTGTTAAAACATATACAAATATTTTCGCAATTACCAGTATTTTGCTCTTTAAGCAATTTAATGTCTTCTCATTTTGATGTCTTTTCAAAGATATTTGATTATAAATACAAGTCTAATTTCTAACGCCGATTGTCTACTAAGCTTCAATCTTTTGGTTTTCTTTTTTAAAGTTTTTGAGTTGTTGTAATCCCTTGTTAAAATATGCATATACAAATATTTTTGCAATTACAAGCTTTTTTTGCTCTTTATGCAATTTACTGTCTTTTCATACTGCGGTCTTTTCAAAGATATTTGACTATTGAAGCAAGTCCGATTTCTAACACCGATTTCTACTAAGCTTCAAACTTTTGGTTTTCTTTTTTAAGGTTTTTGAATTATTTTAATCCCTTGTTAAAATACATTCAAATATTTTTGCAATTACCACTTTTTTGCTCTTTAAGCAATGTAATCGAAACTTCTCCATGCATGAAAATGATCAATTTTTCCACACAAGTGTGACAACGTCATTGCAATACTGATGTATTTAAAAATGACATCACTCACATAAGTATTTTTTTTTCCAAAATTAAGGCTCTTAACAATTTTTCTCAAACTTCTGGCCTATTCTAAATCGTTTCGGTTTTGACAAAACCGAAAGAGAAGCCGATACTTTAGTAGTCCCAGATATAAACCTTGTACCCCTTTCCCACTCACTTAATCAGACACGTCAACAACCCCTTAAGTCTCAAAGAGTGTCTGCAAGGAATGCGCAATTATTAAAATCAGGAATCAGATGATATAGCTCTCCAACTCATTCAATTGCTGGTTCATTTTGTTTTGAATGAACGAAAGTTTTTTTTTATTTCTGAGTTATTCGCTAGTATCCGTCGATGGCGGTTCAAATTTTTAGATTTTTTTGCAAATCGCGAATATTGGTAAATGACTCACTTTTATGGTTATTAAATATTTGGTTTTAATTCTTATAATTTTTGGCTTTTATTGAATTTTATTCATCTTTTAATTTTTTGTGTTTTTCATAGGTTTTTTCACATTCACATTGACTTTCGGCGTTTTATTACGTTGGTTTTTTTCTTCGGCACTCTCATTGAATATATTTTTTCGTTTCGCGCTGAAGAAGAGAGGCGTTTGTCCCCTCAAAATATTTGCTTTGTTCTATTTTGTCAGTATTTTCATTTGACCTTTAAAAACCTCATTTTTGTTCATTTTTCTTTCTGTATGTTATGTTAGTACATCATACATGGCATCATAGAAGTACTTTCTTATATGATGTCATGCATAGCATAAATAAGATTGTTGAGTTCCCCCCAAAAAAAACGATTTATATAATATAATGTCTGTTGGAAGGCCCAAGAAAAGAAAATTTGCAGTTGCAGTTACTATAAATGATGATTCTTTGGAACCAACACCTGAACTAACATGTCAAAAATGAAAATGAAGAAGAAAGACACACGCGGTTAGAATATATGCGAAAACAACAATTAGAGCATGTTAAAAATGAAAGTGAAGAGCAAAGACAGACGCAGTTAGAAGACATGCGACAACAAACAAGTGAGGGAGTCAAACATGAAAATGAAGAGCAGCAAGTCAATGAAAATCAACCTGGACAGCAAGAATCAAAACATGCCAAAATTGAAAATGATAGCGATGATGATTGGGTTAGGTATTTTGACATGGATAAGGTCATCAATACCTACCACACTTTTGAAAATCAAAAATATGGACTGGATAAATCGTTGGAAGAAAAAGAAGTTTTTGTCCCACCACCTGAACAATTAAAAGAAACAAAGATTCGGCAATATGTCCTTCATGATGACAAAAGACAAGCCAAGGCAAAAGAAGAAGTTTTTGCTCCACCACCTGAACAATTAAAAGAAACAAAGGTGATTGTCAATGCCTTCCATACCTTGTAAAATCAAAACCCTGGACTAGATAAATCGTTGGAAGAAAAGTTTTTGTCCCACCACCTGAACAACTAAAAGAAACAAAGGTTCAGTGGTATGTCTTTCATAATGACAAAAGACAAGCTGAGGCAAAAGTTAAAGGTCCAATAAAAAAATGTAATTATACAAAGCCACGACTTCTAATTTAAGGTTCATTTGAATCTCATTACATCAAGAAAAGGCACAAATTGTCTGCGTTTAGAAGACAAGCGACAGTGAGAATCTATATATAGAAGCCTGCCGCGTGCCGTGCCATGCCTGGCGGCGAAGCCACCGGGCTCCGGGTACGGATATATATATATATATATATATATATATATATATATATATATATAGATATATATATATATATAAATATATATATATATATATATATATATATATATATATATATATATATATATATATATCATATATATATATATATAGATATATATATATATATATATATAATATATATAATATATATATATATAAATATAATATAATATATATATATATATATATATATATTATATATATATATATATATAATATATATATATATATATATATATTCTGGCGATATTTCTTTGAGTCTATCGAAAATCTACCAGTTTTATGCGACATTTGCCCAATTTTTTTTTTAAACAGAAATGGAAGCACTGATTAGAGTGTGGACTGACAGGTTCCCCTGCATCTGCACGCGATATCACCGGGTTTTAAGTAGCAAATAAGCCATTGTTTATGCAGAGTATTTGTTATTAGGAAGCATACAGACATTTTTCCGAGGGTGGAGGGGGGTCATTTTCTGCTGGGGGTGGGTTTCCATGGGAATAATTTTCCGTGGGGAGAAAAGTTTCTGGGGGTGAACTTTTCAAAGGAATTTTTACACTGGGGAGATTTGACAGAATTTCTATACAAAATTTATTTTTATTTGCATTACTTTCTTTATGCCGACTCTATTCTGCATGTAGAGATGTTCCAGGGGAAAATTTCAGCAGGTTAGGAATTGTCAGGGGAATTTTTCAGTGGGCACGGATTTTTTGCAGGAGGAATTCTCCATGTGAAGATTTTCTGCAGAAATTATCCATTGGGGGATTTTCTGTAGAAGCAACTTCCCATTGGGGGGGGGGAGGGGGATTTCTGGAAAAAAATTCCAAAGAAGGGGGAATTTCCAGAGTGATTAGAAAAATAAATAGAATTAAAGTCTTTTCAAGTGAAAGTATGCTAAGGAGAATTTTTTGGGCAGGATTGTCTGCAAGAAATTTTATAGGGGGAATTTTTGGCAAGGAAGGAAAAGTCCAGAGGGAATTTTAAAGGGGGGGGGTATTTTGCGTGGGAGGAAATTTTTACAAAGGAATTTCCTATGAGGGGAGGGTATTTTTAATAGAGGAGGAGCCAGATTTACCAGCATTATTTAAAAAAAAAACATCAGAAATTAAATAAAAAAGCAAGTTTTTTTTCAACTGAAAGTAAGGTGTAAAATTAAAACTCCAAATGAACAGAAATTATTCCATATATTAGGGAATTCAATACTTTGCTCTTTATGCTAAAGTTTGACTGTTTCCAGTTTTTTAAGAAAAAATCCTGAATCACAAGAGTCACTTAATTAGAATAAGAACCTTTTTTAAAAGTGCTTAAAAACTTTAGCATGCAGACCAAGGTATCAAGGAGGGGCCAACTTCCTCATATACAGAATAATTTATGTTCATTTTCAATTTTAATGTTGCTCCTACTTTCAGTTGAAAAAACTTTTTTTAATAAATATTTATTACAGATCCCTTAACATATACACATTATGGAGCCTCTGCAATCATGGGACCTGAGCAAGCCCCTTCAAGTCCATGTGGAAAGGCGGTTGTAGTAATACAGGGGATCAAAAATAGCGACGAAGACCACACTGCCTTTCCATAACAAACAACAAAAGCACAAGGAACAATAGGGAAATATTTTTGCAAGACAGTGGAGATAATTTGAATGAATATTTCGGCCCTATGTCCAAGGGCCTTCCTCAGCAAGACAAAAATACATAAAAGAAAAAAGACTCACGAAAAACATGCGACCAATAAAACCAACAAATTAAAAAAAATTTCAAAGCAGTCCTGGCATCCTTACTTCAGCAAGGTCAGCCAGGACTCTGGTTGAGAGTCCAAGCCCCCTTCAAGTCCATTTGGAAAGGCGGTTGTAGTCATAGAGGGGATCAAGAGACCCAAGAAGCTGTGATTTACTCACTGCAATTTCACTGATTTTATTTCATCTCATTCCTTATTTTGGCATGGTATAGAGTGTTGTAATCAATTTTCTTCAAACATATCTCATGGACACCAATCCATTTAGAAACTACTAACGTAAGTGCTTTTAAATGAAATGTTAATCTTCTGAATTCCAATTTTAAATATTCTTAGTTGTACAAGGCGTAGGACTAGGAGTAAATGAACCATTAGCCTCCTAATTTTACTGAATGGTTGAGACTTATGTTTTTATTTTCCTATTAGGAATGCATTCTGAAAGTTGCAGCTATGATGCTAAGTATATTTCAAGAAGCTATTTCTTCTAATCTTCCTGATATAGTAATGCAAAGGGGCACAACTATAGTAGCCCATTTGTTTTTCATGAATCAAAATTGAGAAATATTTGAAATTTGTGGCTGTAATATCCCAGAAACAGAAAAACCTACCAAGGTTCATCAAAATCTGAGACTCTCAGCAAAATATATATTTATTTTTCATTTTATGTGGAATGACCACAAACTAGGATCTTAAATTAACCGCTGAATTCAAGCTTAGCATAATATAGCACTGGCCTTTGTATCTTTCTCTACTAAAACTGTGTCATCTAAGTGATATGTACATTCTAAAACACAAAGAAGAAGGAGAATAAATAATGAAAAAAAGAGGAAAAAAAGCAACCTTATACAACAGCATACAACAGCAACCTTATAAGAAAATCGAAATATATTTTCTTGTGATTATCTCTTCTAATCAGCAGTTGTACTAAACCAATTCTGCTCAAGTCATCCTCAGGGCTATACTGTGGTGTTTATCCTCCCCATAGTATAGTGCAGACGGTTTGATATCATCTATTTTCCCTTCTTGTTTTAGTTTTATTTTTGTGTTTAAAGCTTTTTCCAATAGGCAATGATTAGAAGTCCTCCAAAAAAAAAGTCCCCCCAGATCCCAAATCAAATTCCAGTGAAAGTGTCATAGTGAAAGATACCCATCCTGGCTGGTCAAGCACCCTATCTCAAAGTTCTAATGATAGCTCCAATTCGGAGAATAGGACAATGATAAGTGTAGGGGCTAATGTAACCATAAATGATGATAATGGGTTTCAAGAGGTCCTCTCTAGAAGTTCTAAAAAAAGGAAAAAAATCTCCCAATTAAAAGCATTTCCCCTCTCCCTGCCCAAGATCCTCCCTCCAAAAACTTAGGAATTTACCTTAAAATTACTCCCACTACCCCCTTTGAAATAAAAATGATCACTGCAATAAGAGTTGCAATTTTTAAATTGCTAAAATCAATGTTCTCTCTTAACATTAACCGTGATGGATCTCTGCTAATAGCTGTAGAAGATCAGAAATCAGCAGATACAATAATTAACCTTAAATCCCTTCTGAATACCCCAATTATTGCATCTAATTGGAACCCAAAACAATCACCAACAAAAATAGTAGTTTATAATGTTCCCCCAGAGATATCTACTCAGGAGTTAAAAGAAGGCCTTTCAGATAGGGCTGGAAACACAATCCCAGTTGAGGATGTTACCCAACTTGGAAAACCCAACTCTAATGGCCTAAAAACTAGTAGATCCTTCTTATTCACACTGAAGGATAAAATTGATATCCCAGAAAAATTATTCCTATTTGGGCAAATCAAACCACACAAGGAATACAAACCTAAGCCTATTCAGTGTCAGAAGTGTTTTCAAACTGGGACACACAACAAACAAATGCAATGAAATTCTCCAAGAGTGTAATAATTGTAAATCTTTCCATCCTAAAGAGCTGACAACTTGCAACAACACTCAGCCTACATGCATCAATTGCAAAGGCCCACATGAATCTACAAATAAATCATTATGCCCTGCATACAAGAAAAGAGCTCTAACACTCCAAATATCAACAGAGAAGGCCATCCCATACCCCTTTGCAGCAATGGAAGCAAATGCTGCCCAACAATACCAAATAAAGCCTGTAATGAAACCAACCAAAACCCCAAGTCAAATGCCCCCAATGCATCAAGCACCCCATATAAAACACCATCTTCTAAGCCCCCTAGCTCAAATCCCTATCAGAAGGAATCACCAAGCCAACAAGCCTCCTTGTCCGGTGAGATGAGGCCAGCCTGGCCCTCCCTCCCAAGAAGAAACAAACCAGAAACACTACCAGGAATCAATCCCTTAACCAACAAACAGGATGCACTACCAAAAATGCAATCCCCAAATATATGCTTATTCATTCTAAACTGTAATGCAGTTCAGGCCATGAACATACATCAACTACAGAAAACAAAAATTATTGCAGAATTGGCAAAAATCTACATCCCAGATGATATGCTCATTCAAGCAAAAAAAAGATCTTGCTTTACTCTTAACAAAGCTGAACATTGATACACAGTCATATGAAGAATAAATCAACAACACAACATTTATCAATACTCCAATGGAATGTAAGATCACTCACAGAAAATAAGCTAAATGAACTAATATCATTTATGAATAATAATTCAATTAATATTGCTTGCCTCCAGGAAACTCATTTAACCCAAAATCAACAAATTAAGTCTCTGGGATATACTATCCTGAGAAAGGATAGATCTTCAGAGAGAAAAGGAGGTGGTGTAGCTTTATTAGTTAATAATAATATAAAATTTTGTGGCATCAATTTTCCAGATTTTGAATATGATGTTGATGTAATTGGTATAAGTGTTTGGCTGAATAATTTAAAAACCTACATAATAAGCTTTTATAATCCTAATGACCAAACTACAGATGCCAAGGATTTCTTTAATTATATAAATAATTCTAATATGTTAAAAAATATCATTATTTGTGGTGATTTCAATGCCCACAGCCTTTTGTGGGGGAATAAACCAGCAAATAAAGCTGGTAAATTTATTGAGCATATGACTTCAAATAATAATGAATTAGTTGTTGCTACCCCTCCAAACCTGAATACTTATTTCAACCCCAAAAGTGGCAATTTCTCCACAATTGACCTACAAATTGTGTCTTTAAATTTTTTGAACAAAATTTACATAAATAAAATTGATAGTCTATGTACAGACCACTTTGCTATAGTTTGCTCCCTAAATGAACCTGCTGAAACTTTATCTCATACATCCAAATATATCAACACTAAAGCAAATTGGTCTATTTTCCAAAATAAGCTAAATGATGAAATTACAAGTTTCACCAAAAGTTCATGCATTTCTAACACAACAGTTGACACACATGCTGAAGCGTTGACATCTTTACTAATAAATACAGCTAATCATGCTATCCCCAGGACAACACCTAAGAAAACATTCCCTAAACAAATTCCTAAAGCATGGTGGACAAATGAGTGCCTAAATAAATGGAGGATAAAAAAGGCAGCTAGGACAGAATTCATAAAAAAAACCAACGCCTACTACATATTTAAAAAAATTACAAGCAGAATCTAATCTAAAAAGGACTATAATAGATGCTAAATATAAATACTGGAATAATTTTGCAAATAATATCTCCAGAGAAACAAATGAGCCAATTATACATAAAGTCATAAGCCACATATGTGGGAAAAAGACTTCTCCCAACCCACTCCTGTATGAGCTTATACATAATAATACCCATTATGACAATGATAATGAAAAGGCTAACCTATTTGCAACTCTTTTTGTTAATAAGCTAACATCAAATAATCAAAGCAAACTGCCCACAATTCCTATGAACCCTAGTTACCAACCACGCCCAGGATCCGAGTACATAACTAATCCATTTTCAATCCAGGAATTGAATAATGCAATACATCATATTAGGTCCAAAACTAGCAGTAGCTATGACAATATACACCCTACATGGATAAAGAATCTCACACCTTCATACAAACAAGAACTGCTAAATTGTTATAATCACGCTTGGGCATCTTCTAGGTTCCCCAATATATGGAAATATTCGTCCCTCCTACCAATCCTAAAGAAAAATAAACCAAAAGATAACCCTGAGTCTTATAGGCCCATAATGATTACACCTGTGATGGGGAAAATAATGGAGAAAATGATTTATCACAGACTCCTCTGGTTTGTTGAGAAAAATAACATGATCCCACACACTCAAACTGGATTCAGGAAATACCACTCCTCAACAGATGCTTTCATTTTGCTAACAAATGCAATAAATGAATCTTTCTCAAAAAATAATATCCTAGTGGCAGCTTTCCTAGATTTTGAAGGAGCTTATGACAATGTGAACCACCAAATCCTTTTAAATAAACTTGCAAACCTTGGAGTACCTCCTAAGCTAGTATCCTTTATTAAATCCTTCATAGAAATGCGAAGTTTCATTGTTTGTGTTGGTTCAGCCTCTTCACCCCAAAAGACAATATCCAAAGGCCTACCTCAGGGAGCAGTCCTCAGTTCCCTCCTTTTTGCCCTATATCTCTGGGACATGAACCTACCCCACACGAATCTACAATATGCTGATGATCTGGTGCTATGGTCATCTGGCAACACCTTTCAGATAACACAGTCAAATCTGCAAAAGTCACTTTTCCAGTTTGAAAAATTCTCTCAACATTCAGATTTACCCATTGCACCCACCAAGTCAAAAATAATCTAATTTCACCGGAAGCGAAACCATGTTAATGCAAAACTAACTCTAAATAAAACAACTATTCCAGAAGATAATAATATTAATTACCTAGGTCTCATGCTTGACCAAAAACTTAATTTCCACCTCCACATTTCAAACACAATAAAAAAATGTTATAGAAAAGCAAATATACTAAAAAGATTTCTTTCCACACCCTGGGGTTGTAAGGAGAAAACCTTACTCCAGTTTTATAAATCACATATAAGACCCCATATTGACTATGGGCTCATTGTCTATGGTGCATGTGCAAAGACCCAGATGCAAAAAATTGAAACAACACAAAATGATATAATACGTCTCATATTTGGTCTTAGGAAACCCACAAGCACCAAGTTTCTGCTTATGGAGAGTGGATTAACAACAATAAGGGAGAGACGTAGCTTTCTCTTGATAAAACATCTTACAAAAATTGAATCAAATAGCTCACACACATTACATAATTGGTTAAGAAATCCAGCCATGTATAGAGGTATTGCAGATGAGTATGCCAATATTCAAAAGAAGTTCCCTGTACCAGCAAAGTCTATTGCACCTACTTTCCCCCAATCCCCTCCATGGAATTGGTCATTTCCCATAATAAATACTGAATTTTCAAAATGGAATAAAGATTTAACCCCCATTGCTTTTGTCCAGAAAAAATTTGTAGAACTTAATACAATTACCTATAAAATCACTTCTAAATATTTGTTGATGGGTCAAAAATGGATGAGAAGGTTGCAAGTGGTGTTTTCCTTCCTCACCTGAAAATTGCAAAGGGCGAGAGATTATTTAATAATTTATCTATAATGTCTGCTGAGTTAAATGCCATAATCATGGCATTAGAACACCTTAAGCAAAACCAACCTTTGATTGAAAATTCGAATAATATTATCATCTATTCCGACTCTTTATCAAGCCTTGAGTTGCTGGCCTCAGCTCCTCAATATAAGTTGGACATTGACACTTATCATTGTCTCAGTATTATTGATAATCTTGCTTCAAGTGGCATAAAAACTTACTTTCAGTACATTCCTAGCCACTCTGGCATAAGTGGTAATCATCAGGTTGATGAAATAGCACAAAATGCTATAAATATTGACCAGCCAAGTGGGAGACCAATCCCAATTAGAGATATTTACCGATGGAGGCTATCAGATATTAATTTTAATAAGATTAATCCTATCCTTTCCCCCTTTCCCAATAAGTATCTTTCTAAAATTTATCATAGAATTCGTTCTGGAACAAATGGACTAAATTTCCTTGCATTCTCATATAAGCTTTCTAATTCAAGTGGTTCAATTCCCCTGTCCCCTCTTTGCAGGCATTGTAATATGAATAATGAAACAATTGACCATTGCCTATTTGAATGTAATATGCTGACGTCTGCACAACATACCTTGCTTTGTAAACTGTTAAAATACTTCAAACACCACAAAATCCCACTATCAGCCAAGAGCCTAGCCAACTATACCTGCACACAGAGCATAGAAATCGACATCTATCATCTTATATTTGAACTCCTAGAGTCGAAAGATCTGCTGAAAGATATCTGAATATATCTAATAAATATGAGGCAATCAAGCCAGTAGCTCTGTAGCCCACAGAGTGAAGCAAAAGGAAAAGGGCTAAATAGTTTTACTGAAAAGCCCGCCTGCTGTTAAATAGAAGAAGAAGAAAAGCTTACCTGCAAACCCTACTCTGCTCTCAATACTTTGACTTTTGGAAGCTTCAAATGACTTATCAATTCTTTTTCCAAGAAGAAAATCTTCATGTTCTCCTTCTGCTGTTTTCTTTTGGTAGATCCAGTCTAATTTGGAAGAGCCTGAGCCTTCCCTATATTAATTAAAATTTCTTGAGATTTTTTTTTTTTTACCATAATGAGGCAGAAGAAAACAATACCACAATGGCATGCTAATTATAAAATACCCTATAGCCTACTGACAAACCAATTTGACAGCAATAAGGTGGAGCTGTATCCAATTCTCTGTGTCATAGTTTTGGTTTGATTTTGGAGTTTCAAATGCATTTAGAATCAGTACAAATATTTTTATGAGCTTGCTCTGTCTGACAATAGAACACTTTCACACATACTCTCTACCAGTTACAATCAGTATGTAAAATTGATCTTAGTTTAAGCAATTCTTACACTTTTAGTGACGGCAGCAATAACTGAACAATGACCAAATTTGATTGAAGTGTACCTGTAATTTTTTCCATTTTCAAAGGGAAATAATACCACAGGTAATTGTTATTTTCCATGTCTTCTTGACTATATAAGTCTTATTACTCAAACATATGTGCATGATAAACATTCATTACCATTCTTAACAAAAAGAAAAATATTAGAGAAGCAGTTTTCCAAAACTTCATGAAAATTTGCTGCTCTATTAAAGCACACCATTCTACTAGCAAAGAAAAGATATTATGTAAACAAATACTGTAGTCAAACTAGTATTTCTACAGACAATGAAGGGGCATTAATGGAAAGATGACACATAGCTGTCAGTCATTTTACTATGACTGAAGCCAAGTTCAACAACAGAAGTATCAGTCTTGACACACAACAGAAACACCTTGAATGTACTATCATAAATGCATTACTATGGCTGATGGAGATGTATTGCTAGGAATTATTTATTTTCATCTCTTTCTTTAGTTACAATATGTATGTCTTTGCCTCAATTTATTTCTGAAAATAATGCATACCTTTTTATGATATATCTAATAAACAACAAACATTATCTCAGACAGAAACAGAAACATTGCTAAGATATGCTCTACAGAAAGCACATATCTGAAGCACTTTGAAGAGTTTTCTGAAACACTTTCATACTTCCAAGCCACCATACAAAAATTTCCTTGCTTTTTTTTCAGCATCCACCCATCATGTTTTATTTTTTTTTTAGCATCAGCATCATCAGTGATCATAGAATCGCCAAGACTCAAACATTTTCCCACAATTTTATTTTGATATGTTATATATAAAGGATGATTAAGGTTATTGGGTTTTCTATCCAATTGAAATGATATTAGGCCTAAGGACATGGCCATTTCTTCTTGGCCTTTATTTAGTTATACAAAATGTCCAAACGTTTCACACAAAATTCAATTTCATAATAGCCAAATTCCTTTAACAATTGAAAATATTCTATAAAAGCACCTTCTTTAGCTTTAAATTGTATGTATTATTGACACAATGCTCAATTTTAATTATAAGATTGCTTGGTTGCCACTAATTACAACACTTTATACTACTTAGGCATCACAGATTTCATCATGCTTTTTAATATATTTAATGTTATTTAACTATTTTTTTAGCATCCAAAAAATGGTAAGTAGAAGAATCTATACAAACTTAGATGGCCCAGAAACTGGCCAATTTTTTTATTCCTGGTAAGTAATATTTTGAGCAAGCTCTAAAGGTAACATATGAAAAAGAAAGAGTAGTACAATTAGATTCCTTATTTAATCCTCTTTCCAAATATCATAGTCCCCCGCCCCCCCGATGTTCCTATATTTAGCCCTAATAGTTTACTTTTGTGTCATTTAAGATCTTACAATGGATCATGTCTTTAAAAGCAGGTAGGTCTATGTTATATTCTTGACTGAAGGAAATCTAGTTTTACCTGAGTGATTAATTGGAAGATTGAATAAAATATTAGGCTATCTAAAATTATTAAAAAATGTGGATAACAATGCAAGGAAACTGGTTGGTAGTTGTCAGTTAAACAGGATGCACTAAGAATCACACTGTGAAAGATCTAACAGCAACCAGTTTTCCCTTCCTGGATTAGTTATGATTTACCTTATTTGAGTAAGAAAACTATGATGTATGTATATTTTGTGTTAAATATTTAATATATAGAGGTGGTTAGGGGTCAGGTTAAGCATTGAACATATTGTGTTCTGCATGGCCTGCTTTCCGTAATTCTTTGCTGTAGTTTCCATAACTTTGTTTCTAAAGTATTATATTATCATCACGTCTTGGTATATTTCATTAGGATTAACCTAACTTCACTTGTTGAGTGTAATACTTCTCTAGTGTAAAGGTTCATTGACCCAGGCTACCTACAAAATAAAAGCAACATCTAGGGACAGCACAAGCATTAAGTAAGCGCAAGCATGAAATTAAGCACAAGCATAGCGGAATGCTACATCTTCCTTCTTTTGTCATTTAAGCTGCCTGCATTTCCTCTTACACCAACACTCCACACTCGCTCCCACTCATCCACTGTGAGCAGGCTTTCACTCTGTAATAAGTACCTTCAGAAAGGTATGTGTAAAAAAGCACTAGGCTCGCTTCTTACATATTCACTAACTAGTTCACTTCTTCTTCCTCTCATACTGTCTCTATTTACAGGTCTACTTTTAAAATCACTCTTTACATGTTCAGTTTCAGGGGTTTTCTTGCAAGTCGGCCATATCTTGTGCATGCTGTCGTTGGTGTCGCGCTTGATTCTAGGGGCGGCACCGCGGTAGCGCTCTGGCAGGGGCTAGGGATTTGATTCCGATCCTGGATCGGCAACGGGGACATGAACTGGTCTGCCTGCAATGGCGAGGGTGGTGGCTTGGCAGTCACGTCTGGAACTATGGCATCGTCAAATCTTTCGCGAACCAACTCGTTCCTTTTGGACTTTGATGTGGGCGGGCTGACAGGTGCTTGCGGTTCCTCCGTAGAATCGTACCTTCGTTTGTCTGCACCCGGTGCGATCGCGGCTGTTTTGCATGAGAAACCACAACGGCCTGTTTCCACAGTCCGTCGGGCATTTTCTGAATGTGGATCGCATCGCCGGGGTTGAGCTGATTTAAAGCCTTGGCTGATTTGTAATGGTAAATTTTCTGGCGTTTCTGCATCTCAGTTCTTTGCTGAGTGAACTGTTTGGTCGGGACGACCTTCTTCTTTAGGTGATGTGTGGTGCATGGTAGGATGGATCTTAGTTGGCGAGACATAAGGAGTTGAGCAGGAGATGCAAACCCATCGACTGGTGCATTCCGGTATTCTAGTAGACCCAGAAAGGGGTCTTCTCTGTTTTCTGTTGCCTTGGTCATGATGTTTTTTTATAAGCTGCACAGCTTTCTCGGCGAGTCCATTGGATTTGGGATACCCGGGGCTAGATGTGCTCAGTGAAATACCCCAGGCTTTGGCCAAATTGATGAATTCCCTGGTAGTGAACTGAGGGCCATTGTCAGACATTAGCTGCAATGGTATGCCATGCTGGGCAAAGTGGTCCATAAGTTCCGTTATGACCGGGTTGGATGATGTCGTTGTAAGTCTGCCGACTTCGAAGAAACGGCTGTGATAATCGACAGTTGCTAGGAAACTGGAACCATTCCATTTGAACAGATCTGTAGCGATCTTTTGCCAAGGGAGCGTTTCTATGCTGTGGTTGATCATCAGCTCCTTCAAGTTGTTTGGCATGTGCTTGGCACATGTTTGGCATTTTGCTATGTACTGTTTGATGTCTACACTGAGGCCTGGCCAGTACGCTAACATCCTTGCTTGCTGTTTGGTTTTCTTGGTTCCAAGGTGGGCTGCATGTAGCTGCTGGAGTGTGGCTAACTGCAGGTTCTTGGGAATGATCAATCTTTCTCCCTTGAGAAGAATACATTTTGTGAAAGACAGCTTGTGTTGAACGTTCCAGTAGGTTAGAATGCTGGTTAGGGCACTCTTTTCTAGTACTCGGCCAGCCCTCTTGTATTGTTTTGACTAGGGTGCTCAAGGTTTCATCCTGCATTGTTTCTGTCTGTATCTGCTCAAGCTTCTGGTCGCTGGCTGGAAGGTTCCGTACTATGTGGTGTACATAGATATCCAGACCTTCTTCCAGTTTTGGATCTGTATTGCTAAGATGGAGGCATGACAGAGCATCAGTGACTGGGATTTCGGATCCTGGTCAGAACCTCAGACTCGGGTTGTAAGGCTGGAGCTGAAGCATTAATTGTTGCACTTGTGGTGGGGCTTTGTGAATAGGATTTGCTACAACGGTTTCAAGGGGGCGGTGGTCAGTTGGGGTGTCAACGTGGAGCCCGTACAGATAATGGTGGAAGTGTTTACAGCCATACACAATGGCGTATAACTCTTTTTCAAGTTGCAAATACTTCTGCTCTGTCTTGCTGAGTGATCTTGATGCAAACGCTATGACCTGCCCTTCCAAAACAAGGTGGGCGTTGAGCCCGTGGCTGGAGGCGTTGACAATGAGTTCAACATTCTTGCTCTGATGGTTGAAGAATGGGGTGTTTGACACTATAGAGCATTTCAGGTCCTCAAGTGTTTGGGTGTGTTCCTCTGACCTGATGAATGGGTTTGCTTTGGTCAGGTCATGGTGTGGTTTGTTTTTTGTGGATAGGCTCGGTATGTATTTGGCAAGATAGTTGATCATCCCAAGGAGGGTTAGCAGTTCTTCTTGGCATGATGGGTTTGGCATGTGGTTAATGGCGCGAATCTTTTCTGGATCTGGCTGCATCCCCGTGGAGCTGATTATGTGTCCAAAGTAGCTGACACTGGAGGCCAAAAACTTGCACTTATCTTTGCTGAAACGGATACCCTTAGCTAGGGCAAGTTCGAGTATTGCTGCTAGGCGTTCATCAAGCTCTTCTTGCATTGCACTGTACATGATCATGTCATCAATGATGATGAAGAAACCCTCTAGGCCTTCAAGGGCATCTTCCATCCTCCTCTGAAACTCATCTTGCACTGAGATGATTCCAAAGGGCATTTGCTTGAAACAATATCTTCCATATATCATGCTGAATATCATGAGGTAAGACAAACTTTGGAGAGCAGAATTGACCAGTAACCAGAACGGGCATTAATTTTTGTGAATATTTTCGCTCCATATAGCTAGGAGGTGACATTGTCTAGAGTGGGAATGGGATAGTGGGGCCGTTTGATGGACTTGTTTAGGTCCACAGGGTCTATGCACAGTCTTATGGACCCATCCTTCTTCTCAACCATAACCATCAAATTGACCAACTCCGCTGGGGTAACAACCTTTTTGATAATCCCTAGGTCCTCTAGGTGGCTGAGTTCTTGCTTGAGTTCATCCTGCATGGCCGCAGGGAATCGTCTTGCTGGGTAGACAGTTGGGGTGGTATGTCTTTCAGGTATATGTTGCATTCTACTTCAAGTTTCCTGATTCATTTAAACACTTCTTTGTGCTTTTTCTTCAGGAATGGTACTCTTGAAGATGTTGAATTTACGTTCAGTACCAGCTTAATCAGGTCCAAATCAAGGCTTGAACGGTAGCCTATGATGGGGGCAGCTGAAGTTTCTACTACAAAGAATTGTTGGCTGCTGCTGAGGTTATCTTTGTAGCTGCATGATAATTCACAGACTCCTGTTACAGGGATCATTGTAGCTCCACAGTAGCTGGTGAGGTGCTGGCTTGTGGGTTTCATGGTGGGCTTTGGGGTGATGAGGTCAAAGTACTTCTTTGGAATGATATTGACCTGGGCCCCTGTGTCGATCTTGAACTGGACAGGGAGCTGATTGTTGATGATTAAAGGTATCACTGCTTTGCCTTTGTTTTGTCTGATGGAGTACAGAAATATGGTTTCATCACAAGAGTCAGCTTTGACAGTGTCTTCTTCCACTGCATTTACTGTCTTACTTTGACAAACTCGTGCAAAATGGTTGAGCTTTTGCAGATGGAGCATGAACTCGCCCTTTGCTGGGCAGACATGGGAGGGGGAGTATGTTCCGCCACAGAAGTAGCACGGTTTGCTCTTTGAGCTGCTTGCTTTCTGTTTTTTTCTGCTGCTGCTGTTCTGGTTTGGGTAGCATGAGATGGCATTTATATCCTGCTTTATGGGAATAACTTAGTTCCATGGAATGTGTTAAGCTGTGCCTGGGTCACTTCGTGGGTTCTGTACATAATGGTTGCTTTTTCAAGAGTAACTTCATCACCTTCAGCCAGGAGCTTCTCATGTACGTTTTGGTTTAGTATTCCACAAACTATGCAATTGCAGACCATGTTTGGGTCCAAGTAAGAACATGGTTTCACTAATGTCTTGAGCTCTGTAATATATTTCTCTACGCTTTCTGCCTTGGTTTGGTCTCGTTTTTGGAACAGATACCATACAAAAACTGTGTTCTTCTGTGGTGATGCATACACCTTAAATTTCTCAAGGTACCATTTGATTCTGTTCTGTTCCTTGTCTGCTATGGTGAAGGTGTTGAATATTTCTCGTCCTTTCACTCCAGCCCAGATAAGTAGGTAGACACAGAGAGCTTTCTCTGTTTTGCCTGCCAGTGGGCCTGTGAACATCAGTTGGGCATGCTCTTGGAAACGGTCCCATTCTTCTGCTAGCGAGCTAGCATCCCAGTTGATTGATGGCTGTAGTACATCCATGAGATCCCACTTCTGACACCATGTAATACTTCTCTAGTGTAAAGGTTTATTGACCCAGGCTACCTACAAAATAAAAGCAAGATCTAAGCACAGCACAAGCATTAAGTAAGTGCAAGCATGGTATAGGCACAAGCAGGGAATTAAGCACAAGCATAGCAGAATGCTACATTGAGCATATTCCATTTAACAGACAAGTACCAATTGATCTAGTGTTTTTATTTTAGGTTTTTATTAATATACATCTTGAATTGGGACTGTTGAGATGGAAACATGATAATAAAATAATTCTTGCTTTATAATATGCAGAATAATTATAGTTCACACATTTCAACTACAGCTCCAATATACTTTACCCCTAGCCCCCCTAATGTGCAAATATATAGTCCAAATTATGTAATTCCTATGCATCATTCTTGTTGTAACCCATGTCCTCATAGGCTAAATTGAATCAATTGCAATGAAATCAGAAACTGTATGGGAAATATATTATTTTGGCTATATATTTCCACATTAGGGGGAGAGGGGAGGTAAAGAAAGTCAAGCTATAGTCAAAAGTAAGGGAAGAAAAGACAAAGTGAAATTAATGAAATACATTCCCTATGAATAGTTATAATGAACACTTTGTTTATTCATTATAACACAAGGGGCTCTGCCCTTGGGGTCCCTGATGCCTTTACACTTGTTTTGTTGTGCATAATTGGCCTTTGACTGTTAATGTGCTTGCTGCAAATTTTCCCAGATTCCTGCATATTGCACCACCAAATTGCTTGAGAGTGCTTATCAACCCCCTTTTTTTACCCTGCTTTGAAACTTAGTGCTGTGCCTGCTTTTGATTTACTTGGCTTGCTTAATTTACTATTGACTGAGGGCTCCCCCTGCTGCTTATGGCCTACTTGTTTTATTTATTTGACAATTGACTTCTTTTGTGATTTGATTTTGTTGTTTTACCTGTTTATTTTTAACCCTTTGGGGTTTTATTTTATTTGTGATGACTGCCAGGACAGTTAGCAGTCCTATCATCCTCTGACCCCAATAACTCTAGTGAAAGGATTTTGGCTTTAGGTGATGAAGGTCCAAATGAGACCAATAGGTTGTTGACAATAGGTAGTAGAACAGTTATTACCAAGAAACTGTTTCAACATCTCCAAAATCATGAGTGCAGGGGTCATTATGGTTCAATGTTAGAAAGACTTGGACCAGTTGGCTCCATTATCATAACAGCCGTGAACCAGTCAGTAGCTACTGCTATAGTTTCTATTTCAGAAATAGCAGTAAATTGATATAAGGTAAAGTTTGTGCCTGGTTCTAGCTCTAACCCTGCTTTAATCAGGAACAGAAAAGGCATTGTATTTATCCCATCTGGATGATTTTGTTAAGGAGGTCCAAGTTGATGACAGAATACAACAAGTGACATTGGCCTTTAAAAACCCAAGCCCATCAGTTATCCCTTTGGTTTGCACCATTAATCTGGATGTTCAGTTCTCCTCTGAAAATCACTGTTTGGGGTGTAAGGTATACAGTTAAGCAATTTATCCCCCAGGCAATAGTGCTTCAATTGCCAAGGTTTTGGCCACAGGGCTTCAAATTGCTGCAGAGGCAGAAGATGTCTACTTTGTAGTTGACAACACACCCTTGATGAATATCCAGCTAATCTAAAACAGTTAAGAATGATCAGGTACTCAAGTGCCCTAACTGCAATGGTAACCATGCTGCTAATCAGTATTGATTCAGAGTTCAAAGCGATAACACCTATCTAAAAACAGATATTTTTTCGAACATAATCAAATTAGTAAGTTTCGCAATCTAATCTCAGTGAAGTAAAAGAACATTTATTTCATAACGAAATTGGAACGTTTTACGAGCACCATCAGATTAGTAAGTTTTGCAATCTAATTTACTGTGGTACTGTGAAGATCAATATATGCAGTAAATAGCTATAGTAATTACATTTGAGTGAAAAAGGATTATAATTGCGCAACGTTTGGATTATAAAACTTGGAATATAAAGGATTATAAACAGCACGTTTTTTGGATTTTCGGGGGGTAGTCAAACTCCCCCCTTGCAAGTAAGTTTCGTTTAATGTTTTGAATTATCATTATGCTCTTGCCCGAGTAACAGCATAGTTCACACGAGGGTGCTTGTTATCAGTGTTCAGTGGCAGATTTGGATTACTTCACGGATTTTCGAAGCCATATTCCCCTGTTGCCGCTTCTATCACCCAAGTTTGATATTTAGCCATTATTGATGCGTACCTGTCCTGGTTATATTTTTAGCCGTGCTAGTAATTAACGGCCAAAGCCAACAGTACGTTAAAATTAGAGTGAGTAAGCAAATAATTGATCTATTTGAAGTGGGCGAAGTCTCTTTACTTTAATTGGTATGGGTCGTAATCGCAAACGTAATCGTCCCGCTGAGGACTCAGAAAACCCGTTGAATTCTACATCTACTAGTACCGGAAGTTCTATCACCCAAATTACCATGGAAACTTTATCACAGAATTTTAATAAAGTACTTGAAGCTGTCCAAGAAAATGGTAGAAAACTAGACATGGTGAACGATAAGTTAAAAACACTAGACGATCGTGTTTCCAAATTAGAGGTGACCCAGTCTGACCAGTGTTCTCAAGTTGCTATTCATGATAGTAGAATTGAAGTTCTAACAAATGAGAACTCATCCTTGAAATCACAATTATCAGTTCTTGTTGATGAGGCTAAGGCCCAGGGAAATGCAGTTTTGGAAATGTCGGATAGGCTTGTTAAACTGGAAATTGAACAGAGGGTAAAAACATAATTGTTTGGAATGCAGGTTGCGAAAGTGAAAATGTTGCTGTTGCTTTGTTCCAGGATATTGTTAAAGTGGGTTTAGAACAGCCTACAGTACCACCATTCAAAGTTATTCAGTGTAGAAGGATGCCAAATTTTTCAAAGTTGAACTAAGTGACAAGGAAACAAAAATTGGTCTATTACGCAGTGCAAAAAAACTAAAGAATAAGAATATTGGCCCATTCAAGGAATTGTTTCTTAGTGATGATGCTACCCCTGAGTTACGTCGGGCTAGAAAAATTTTATTTAATAAGCGAGCCCAGTTACGAGATGCAGGTTTTGATGCATGGGTTTCTAAATCTTTCCCACCTTGTGTTCAATTTAAACGCCCTGATGGATCGATCGCTAAGTATTTTCAGAATGATGTAATTACTGAACTTGCTAGACCGGTTATTAGCCATGACTATGGAGGGCGCAGTCAAAAAGGTCGATTCGGAAAGCAGAAGTGAATGTTTTGCTTGTTTGTTGTTAATCAAGGAAAATTATATTTGTTTTTATAGTTTGTGATGTAAGGTTAAGTAATTTAATTGGCTGTTAGAGTTTAGATTGGATACCCTCTGTGTGATTATGTTGTGCTCTTTGGTGATTAATAATGATGGTTTTCTTCGCTTGCCTTTATTTAGAATTTATATCTTATTTCTTTTGGTGTTTTATCTTTTCATTTTTTCTTTTGATTATTTTTGTTTCATTTTTGTTGTGAGTATTGAGAGAGTATCTTTAATTGTGATTGGTACATGCCCTATTCGTCACCACAGGCCATTTGGATCTTTAATAGATAGTGGTTAGAGATCTTGTTCTACCCCTGGGGGCTCGTAGTATAATTGATTTGGAAAATAAGAAGGTTAATTTTTATAATTATTTTAATGAATGTATTAATAGAAATTTGGACTTTGTGGTTCCAGCTTTTAACCCCCCTGAGGATTCTAAATTTGTTTTTAGTTATGATTTTCATGATGTTGAGTATCGGCATGGTGGATCGGAAGATTTGGGATTTTTCTTTTGAATTGTCAGGGCCTAAATACGACATTTGATTTTTTAGCGAATCTAGGTAAACTTAATCTTTTCCATGTGTTTGCTTTGACGGAGACCTGGTTGAAGGACCACAATTCTGCTCTTTTAGATATACCTGGATATACTTTGTTTACTCGGAACCGGGAGTTACGTCAACACGGGGTCTTGCGGCTTATGTTCGTGAAGATCTCCGTGTTAGAGTCCGAGATGATCTAAGTGAATATAAGGAAATGGTGTGTGAAACACTAGTATTACAAGCTAAATTGAATAATGTTGATACATATTTAGTAATTGTATATAGGCCTCCTTCTGGTTCTATTCAAGAATTTTTTGAGAATCTTCATGAACAGCTGGCAAAAGTACAAATTAGTAGTAACTCTTGTTTTGTTCTAGGTGACTTTAATATTAACATGCTGGATATGGAGTCTTCTGTGACTTCTCAGTTATTAAATTTGTGTATGTCTTATGGGCTGTTCCCAACGATTAACATCCCAACTAGAGTTTCTAGGACGTCTGCAAAACTTTTGAATAATATTTTTTCCAATTCACCTTTTAGATCGCCAAGAGTTCTTGTAAATGTGGAATCTGACCACTTTGGTGTTTTTGCAGATTTTGAGGTATCTATCCCTAAGCGAGAAACTCCTGAACGGAGTAAAAGAGTTGTAGTTTTTGATCGTAGTGCCCTATTGAAACTAAAAAATAATATGGTTCATATTGATTGGGTATCTCTGTTTGGAAATGAGAGTGATGTAAATACTAAATTTTCACTCTTTTATAGTAAGCTTTTAGAAATGGTTAAGGAAGTGGGAGCAGTGAAGAATTCGAATGGTCGAAAACATAATGGGAGGAAGCCATGGATAACGCATGACCTTCTTCGAAAAATAAATGTAAGTGATAGACTGTTTAAGTCACAAGCTTTAAGACCGACGGATGAGAATAAAGAGCGATACCGTGTTTTTCGTAATTGTTTGAATAATCTCCTCCGTGAGGCTAAACAAAAATATTTTAGTATGAAGTTCAATGATGTTAAAGGTAACCCGTTGAAAACTTGGCAAATAATCCGTAATGTTAAAGGTCAGTGGTCTAATATTCTACCAACAGAAGTGACTGTTAATGAGGTTATAATTGCAGATGGTACTGGGATATGTAATGAGTTTTTAAATCATTTTTGTTCAGTAGGCCTACAAATAGCCGAGATGATTTCCTCGTCTCCAGATGACCCACCCTTTGGATCTACTCTACCATCTCCTGCAAATGTATTGCTAAATCTAAAGATGATTACATTAGATGAGTTAAGGGATATTATCTATAGTATGAAAAATAGTTCGTCCGGTAGTGACCTAGTTAGCCTAAAAATTCTAAAATACATTTTCCCTTGTATATCTGGTGTTCTGACATCACTGATTAATGATTGCTTCCGTCAAGGAAGGTTTCCAGATTGTTTAAAAAATGCAAGAGTGACACCGGTTTATAAAGGTGGTGATAGAAATGATTTGGGTAATTATCGCCCAATATTAGTCTTGCCAGTTATTTCTCGTCTTATTGAAAAGTGTTTTAGTAATCGGTTGACCTATTTTTTAGAGAAGTTTAAATTGTTGAATAATAATCAGTTCGGTTTCAGAAAAGATAGGAAGACAGAGGATGCATTGATATTTTTGACTAGTATAATTAACATAGCTTTAGATGAAGGATTTAAGGTTGGTGCAGTGTTTCTAGACTTACAGAAGGCTTTTGATACAGTTGACCATGGCCTACTCCTGGAAAAATGCAAGGTCTATGGGATCCAAGGTAAAGCTCTTGACTTTATACGGAGTTTCCTTAGTAACCAGTACCAGTTTGTAGAGATGACTTGTATACAATCAGGCGCCCGCCCAGTGACTAGTGGTGTCCCGCAGGGGTCAGTTCTTGGTCCGATTCTTTTTTTATTGTATATTAATGATATGCCTGATTGTATCCCAAGTTGTTGTTTTAATGTTAGTGATATGGCCAAAAATCCCAGGAATGAGATGGTGTCATTATTTGCTGATGACACAGTTGCTGTTAGTACCGCGAAGACAGAAGAATTACTTCAGACATCGATGAAAGATGCTATTGAAAGGTTATATTCCTGGTTGAGGGTAAATAGATTAAAGATTAATCTGGGTAAGACTAATTTTGTTATTTTTTCCCGTTCACCAGATTTTTATCCATGGTTTCAGGATATTGCAACACAGTATGGAGCTTTAAAGCGGGTGTGTTCTTATAAGTACCTGGGGGTTTATATTGATGATGTTTTATCATTCAAGCGCCATGTACATTATGTTTGTAAAACCGTGTCTTGTAACCTGGGTATAATGAGAAAACTTAAGCATTTTTTTCCTCCTTTTGTGATGCGCCTTCTTTATTATTCCCTTATCCATCCATATATATTGTATTGTAGTAGCGTTTTGGCTTGGAACATTTCCTTCTATTGCTCGGCCAATACGAGTTCTACAAAACAACGCTGTTCGGCTGTTAGATGGCCTACAACCCCGGGATTCGGTACAAAACGTGTATGAGCATGTAAAGATACTGCCAGCTTCCGGATTAAGGGAGTTGTATACACTTCTATTCATTTTTAGGATTCAGAGGGGTATAAACCTCCAGTGTTTTGATAACTTGGCTAACCTGATATCTTCTGTCCATGATTATGATACTAGGTCATCTGCAGAGATTAATATTCCACTGGTAGTTTCGGCCTGATCGATGTTTTCTTTGCTTCACAGGGGGATCAGAAGTTGGAACCATCTTGATCAAATACAAAAAATATAGGTGATATTTCTTTGTTTAAGATAGTAATTAAAGGGATGCTTTTTAGTAAGTATGAATTTTAGGTTTTTTTTTTTTTTTTTTTTTTTAATAATGATATTGGTAAATTTTTATGGCTCCTGGGGGTGATGATTATGAATATGATTGCAAATTTAATGAAAATGTTAAGGTTTAAGGTTTGTGGTGCTGTTTGGGGACTGTGATATAGATAGGTTATTATTTTTTTTGTTTTTTTTATTGTTTTGTTATGTTAGTGTATTTTTGCCACCCCCTTGGACAAGTTTTTACTTCTTGGGGTGGCCACTAAACTTATGTTAAATTGTTTGTTTGTTTAGAATAAATCTCTCTCTCTCTCTTAATGCTAGGGAGTGCCCAGTATTCCTGGAGAAGAAAGCAATTATAACTTACTCTTTAACCAATAATGTCCCCATGAGAACTGCTGCTGAGGTCTTGTAGAAAGTACTTCCAACACATCCCCATGGTATACACAGACTCTTTCCCTCCACTGACTGCTGATCAGCCTCCAGTCAAGGAACTCAACATGAGGTACATGGCCATGTTTGAAGGTGTTGCAAAGCAGATCTCTGATCTAACTCAGGCTATTACAACTATTTGTGAACTGCTTTCTAAGTTAGCACCAAAAATTTTCAAAATGTAATCTGTAGCCTAAATAAGTCAGTTGGAAATCTAAATAGAGAAGGTTCAAGTCTTTCCAAAACATCAGCAGTTACCAGCAGCCCTGGCAAAGCAGAAAGGAAATGTAAAGGAAAGGAGTCTATACCTAACCCAGAAGATGCTATAATTAGACTACAGAGACCTAGGTTAGCCCCTTCTCAGACAAATGACTTATCTCTCCACCACTTTCCCTTAAATTTGGCCTGGATGACTAAGCACAAACTTATTAAACAATTTGGTTAAGACTACTGGTTTGGTTAATTCCCCAAAATTTTCCCTGTATGTTTCTTTTTTAGAGCTGTGTTATTTGTTTATATTTTGATTTAGGTGACAGGTTACAAGTTATTTGTATTATTTATTATAATTAAGTTGCATGAGCATGATAATTGTTGTTTGATAAAGTAAATTGCATCATTATGGTTCCTGTTTATAACTGCTGGTAATTGTTGCTGGTAAATAACCCCTGTGATTAGCAAGATAAGTGGTAGATGGTTCCATATTATTTTAGTCTTGCAGGCCATGTTGCCCCTTCCCATATTATTTTATTTTGGAGTTATCTGTTTTTTTCTATTTTATTTGTTTTTATTACCCTTGTTTATCTATTAATAGTTTATCTGATTAACTTTCTATATCTGGAAGTATGTGATAGGTTAAAATGTAAAAATACATTATTTATTATAATTGTGTTGTAAATGTACTTTAATTGCTGTATGACAAAGCATTGTCACATTATGTTGACTACTGTTTTTCAATGCAGGCAGTTTCTGCAAGTGAATAACCCCCTAGCAATAGCAAGATAAGTGATTGCCTACATGATCAGGTTCAGTGAATATTGACTGAAGTGATAGGCCTACCCAAGCAAGCTAGTGATCACAGAAGGCACAGTACAATCAAGTAATACAAATGTATATGACCTATTGGTTGAATGCATCAAACCCAAAGAACAACAACAGTCAAAATGTGTAAACTATAATTATTCTGCGCATATTATGAAGTAGAGTAAGAACTGTTTTCTTAACATTTTTCCTTCTCAATGGGCCCAATCTCTTCTTATACCTTTTTATATATCCTGGGACTACCAGGGGGGGGAAGGGGTTACATTATCAGTAAAGTGACCATGAAATTTGGAAAGAGAATAAATAAAAATGAATCCAGTAGGCCACAACTCTTTTTGTTGCATATTGTTTCCTTTAAGAGCCAATGAACTCTAATTTTACTCAAATTTACTGCAGCCATAGGCAAAAGCAAAAGGTTTTGGGTAGGCCTAATTCTTGTTAAAAAATGAGCTTAGGCTATGCCTGGGACCAATTTCTTTGTATCTGTCAAATCTTTATGGAAGGGATGATCCTCAAACCCTTCTTATGAATGAATTTATATACATTTGTGCTCAATACTATTACGTGTAACAAAGAATTATATGTCTAACTTTAACTCTCTTAGAAGCTGCTTTGCTTTTCTGGCTTCATCACTTTCCATGTTTTTAAGTTTTAATTTTTCCTGCCGTTAGGATTATCGCCAGATGAAAAAATCATTTGATTCTTGAAAAAAAAATCACTATATCAGCACATAAATCGCTAGACTATTGACTAGAAACCACTAGAAATCACTAGAATTATTATACTTTTTATCAATGCAATTAATAATTAGTTTCTTTCTTTACCATGATCTATAAAGGCGCACCTATAGGAAGGGGGCAAAACCTCCTAGAAAAATTTCTTTAGATTGATGTTTTGTTTTTTTCAAGCGAAAATTACCCTAGCAATTTTTAAAAATGCCTTTTCGCATCTTTATGCAGAGAATAAAACAAAATCCTTCCTTTCTCTATAGATTTTCTCGAATTGGTGCCCTTGGATTATACTCTGATCACTAAAAATTAGTTATCAGTGATCTAATCGAAACATTTACTTTTTCTTTTTAATTTTTTTCCTTGTCGATTCAAAACCCCAGTTTTTTTCAATAAATATAGAATCTATTTCCTTTTTAATCTAGTTGAGCTGGTATAATTACTGAAACACCAGCAAACATTTTGAAAGTGACCTTTTTGTATTTACATTGAAAAAATTTTGTCCCACCGTTCACAAATTCGATAAGCATCGGTCTTATTACTTCTTTAATCAAAAAGTCTTTAAATTGTTCATTCTGTTACTTTAGCTACAAGAGAGCCTAGAATTATCACCTGGAACTATGTTACTGTGAAACAACATAGTTTTCAACAATACATCATTAATTTAAAATATCATAAGTAAAAAACTACAATCAGATACAATAACGGCGGGTTCTCACAAAGTTTAAGTGTTGCCGCGTTTTAATTTAAACAATTAGGACGTTATCTGCGCTTATTAGGTGTTTCAGTATAAATAAGAGAATTTGAAGAATTATTGGAGTTTTGATTAGATATTAGAAGTAAAAATTTAAACCATAAGACAGTTCCCAGAGTAGACACCCCCTCCCTTTACTCCCAACCGATTTCAATCATCAAAATACAATTGATTTAACCTATCTAGTTATAATACAAATCTTGTTATAAAAAGCACTAAGTCTTATTTTCTTTTTCAGTGATTTCTTTTTTTCAATCAGAAAATTATATTTAATGTATACCTACCATTTTATTTTTCAAAGACTGCATTCCTGTTCTATTTGCAAATGTAGAGAGTGTATCAACATCCACTATCCATTCCACCTTCAAAGGTTTTAAAAGAAGAAAATCTAATTTCAAACTGATAGATAATAGTGAGTAAAAAAACTGTAAATATGAAGAGAAAAATTCAACCTGAGCAAATTTTGTCAAATAGGAAGTATAGAACATTTTTGCGATTAAGAAGGTTCGCCTATACTCTTGATGATAACGCTCTATGGCCTACATATATCTGATACGGACATATGGTGGGAAATCGAAGGTTCCAAAGGCGGTATATTTGCATAAATGCTAATCTTGACCATATTAGGAGCTGCAATGAACCATCTTTTTGCGTTTTTTTTAATAATTAGCTTCCAGTATGATTTATTCGATTGAATCATGAATCTACTAGCTATATAATGAAAAACCACTAAATTTAGGGAAGAATCACTATTTTTAGAACAAAAATCACTAGCCAGAAGAAAATCACTAGGCAACACAAAAAAACACTAGAAATAGTAATAAATCACTAGGGGTGGTAACCCTACAGCAAAGATCAATGCAGTATAAGATATTGCAGCTATCAAGGCAAAATGAGCCGATAGCACCATTTTTCGAGTGGAAAGCGCCAGAGGTGCAGGTAAAAAAAATCGCTATAAGAAAATGCACCGGTTTGAAAAAGTCTATCTACAAACTACTTAATAGCTCCAAAATGGTGAAAAGAATACTACCCTAGTAATTTATATTACTAATTTGTGACGTTCTTATACGTCTCTTAAAAGTTGTTTTTCTCGATATAATTTAAAGTTAATTAGTGCAACCTGAAGTAGAGAATAAGTTTTGTTACCTTCACTTAAATTCTAATTGGTCACTAAGTTGAAAAACGGAAGTCACAGCCATTCATAAAATGTCATTGGGTAGACGGAACCTTGAAAAAATTGTTCTGCTGAATCAATATAGATTTACTTTTGCCTATGTGTAATGCAATCGGTTTCAATCTAAGATACAAAAAACCTTCAGAAGCTGAAGGTTTCGTATCAATGAATTATATAAGACTTTAATAGAAAATACATAGGTATTGTTTGCTGTCTATGATCGATAAAATGCTAATAATATGATTTAAATAGAAACCCAAAATTGTTTACTACTAAGACAAGTTTGATGTCCTACCAAGTAATCTCAAATTTGTTTACATATTTTGTAAAATAGCAAAAATGAGGCTTGATTTTAGTCACTTACAACACTTGAAGTTACCTGAAAGAGCGAATTGTTACGCTTTGACCCCTAGCCTTGTAAATGATATTGCCAAGCGGAATACAACATCCATTAAGTTTGCATTGTGCAGTTATTACAACGTTGACTAACAGACTAATTGCTGACTAATCTGCATATTTTACACAACAAACCCAAGAATAAAATTTTGTGCCATATGGAGATAAACCCAAGAAGCTTAAATCTGGTACCACTCTCTACAGTGATAGTGCCATAAAACAGTCTCTGCAACCATTAGCATCACTTTTGCTCCAAAATCCTTGAATAAAGAAGTAACGAGGATTTGGCGTTTAATACGATTATGGAACTGTTACTTTATTTCAGACAAGAAGCGTTACTTATTCATTATGTTGAGTCGTAATTTCTGTCTTTGCCAAGGACTACAAATGCCTGAAAAATAACGCCGCATTGAGAAAAGAGCTATACCATAAAATTTGTCATGTTAGAAAACTGTCCTGTTTGCGAGAATATATTCGAGTTATCCATTTAAATTTTTCACGTCCAGTTAGACCATAGAGAGTAATAGAAATTTGAGGGAAGGCTATTTTAAAAACAATTGCCTACGGTAGCGAAACTCAGCCTTTTACATTTTCTTTTAGAATTTCAATAACGAGGAGAGGCCCACATTATTAGCTTATTAAGCTAAAACATGCAGTTTTAGCTTAAATGCACGCTTAATGACGAAAACATTCGAGCTAAACCTCAGCTATTAAAACTGAACTTAGGAAAGAGTGTCACCAAGTAGGGAGAGGAATATATCCGTAGAAGGCTAAATGCTCAATATTTATGTAGAAAGAAGACAACATTGCTATTTTACTCCTTTTATACATTCCGCTCACATTAGCATTTTACAGGAGTCATTTCTTCTGGTTTAAGGTGAAAAATATCTAGAAGCCTAGTTTTATCTTACTAATAAGAGTCAATACAATACTACTTAGACTTATAAAAACGTTTGATTAAAATTTGTCACATATAACGCATAGCTTTTTGGACAAGACCAAACATTTTTGCCTTTTTCCATTTTCGCATTTGTCGTAGAAATTATTTTTATGTAAATTTTCAAACAAACAAGATTACAAGAGAGCTAAGTTGTGATGCTGAGCTGATGGATTGGTGGTTTTTATGGAATAGAAATCTTGGACCAGCAGTCAAAACACAAACAAAAACGTTTAAACACTCTGATACCCAAATACCAGCTTTAAAAAGTATAGCCCTGTGAAAAAAGAGTTTAAAAATTTCAAGATGTTACATTTTGATATTCCAGTAAAAATGGATGCTGGACGTTTGCGTTTAACGGTAAATGGTGCGATTACTGGGTCTTCTGCCAAAGTCCTAGCCAAGAAGTTTTACGGACTCCTGAAGGAAATTCTCAATTATTTACTATTATGTCACCTGACAGTTTGCCCTGGTGTTTCTGGTGCCTCTAGGCTAGGGAAATCCCGTGTGATAAAACTTCAATTCTCTGATGGAACGTCAATAGCCGAAACATTCATATATGATCTCAAAGTAGGATGCGCAGTCCTAATGGTTTATGTGTTCGAGGCGATTTCCCGTTGCTGTAACACCTGCCGGTCCTCTGACCATCTCCCGTCACCTTTTTCCAGTGTGACATCAAAATATGCGCGACGTGCCGGTTTCCATGTCTCAGATACAGAATCGCCTTACAATTTGTCACCTAAGTGTCCAAGCTGTGGAGGCAATCATGTTTCGTTTAGCCTCAAATGCCATAAATTGGCAGCAATTGTAAGTCGCAAAGTGCCAAAAACTAATTAATGTCTGTATCAGTATCAGTCGTGTCTTTTAACATTAATTGGACGAAAAACAAGAACCTGACCATTGATGAACTGTACAGTAAGTTTGACATTGTATGCTTTCAGGAATCTTTTGACAGGAACGAGCGTTAATTTCCTGCGCCGCAGTGTTGATCACTTTGTTTTCACAAGAAATGCAAAATCTACTTCTGGAAGGCCTTCCGAGGACTTAGCATGTATTATAAAACAAGTGCTCAGCTTTCTGTCTCGATCATTTTAATTTTATGATGAACATCTTTTAGCTATTAGACTGGGAAAAACCGTCTTGATTCATACTTATCTGCCTCACGATGGGAAGAATATGACCTCTCTTAATAAATCCCCCAAAGCATGTGCAAGTTTGAAAACTTTCCTTCAAAGAATAAGCAAAATTTGTTACGAATTTATTATTATTGGAGATATGAACATTGATGTAAAACTTGATTCTCTTCGTACTGTGAACCAGCTTGACAGTCTCCCCACTTATACAGTAACTGCGAAGGATCCATCTTTTTTGTATGTGCATAATTCTGGCTGCCAATCGGATATTGACCATGTGATTTGTGCCCGATTTATTACATTTTCAGCAGTGCATGTCCACGAACACCAGCAAGATATTGATCACCTTCCATTATCGCTCTACTTTTTATTAGAACAGATAGTACAGCCCACATAGGTGCTCCTACCTCTATTTGTTCAGAATAACTGGAAAAATGCTAATATGTCATTATAAATTTCAGCCCTGACCTTGCTCCTTGGTTCATTAAGTGTACCCTTTCATCTACTCCAGCTGAGTGTTAGTTCTATAAAATCAATTACGATCTGAATCAATGCAAGGACCAAATTGTGCAGTTTTTAAAACGCGATGCTGTCCCTCTGGAGCGACTGAGAAAAAGTACAAGGAAACCGATCTGGTCGTGTGACCCTGAACTGAAAATTACAAAAAAACAAACAAATTGTGGCTATGCATGTGGATAGCTAACGATCAACCACTATCCGAGAATGCGTTTGAATTTGAAATAAAACAAAAACTAAGCGTGTGTTTAAGAGATGTCTGCGAACAAGCCGGTATAAAAGGCTAGATTATCCTACCTGTTTAGCAAATCCTAGTATAGTAGCAAATGCTATAATTTAGCAAATCCTAATTACCCCATCTCACAAGCTTCGTTGTCTGGCCACTATTCAGTTATAGATTCCAAGGTGAATTATGCGGTGCGCGCATTTTATTCGAAATTGTTTGATTCAGTTCTCCCATCTTCCGTGTCAATTGATGCTGTAAATGGTTCTGTTAAGAAATTGAAATCAAGTGCTCTTGATGTCAACAGAATTAGTATTTATTATCTAAAAATAAACTGCCCGTCTTTGTTTTTCCATTTAAAATTGCTTTTCCAAATGTGCCCTTGTTGTCCCTTATTCCTGATACTTTTTTGTGTGGAACTGCCACTTCTGTTCTTAAACAAGGTAAGAGTCCACTGAACTGTTCTTCTTACAGGCCTATCACGGTTACTTGTAATATTTAGTAAAGCCCTCTAACACATCCTTCTTCTTCTCATTAATATAAATGCTAACTTCGGGGAGAACCAGCTCGGTTTACGGTTTCGTTTCGGTTGCCAGCACGCTCACCGTGCTCTGGCTTTCCTTCTTAACGATGCTTCAGCTAAAGGGTATGGTCATCACATTTGTGCTCATGATCTTTCTAAGGCTTTCGATATTGTTATACATAATCTAGCCCTTTAATCTCTTTATAGTCACGGCATTAACCTTTCAGTTATTTTCCTTCTTAAGTTTTGTTATAGTAACTCTTATCTTCGAAATAAAACTAACGGTACTACGAAATAAAACTAACGGTACTACGAAACAAAACTAACGGTACTACAAAATAAAACTAACGGTACTACGAAATAAAACTAACGGTACTACGAAATAAAACTAACGGTACTACGAAATAAAACTAACGGTACTACGAAATAAAACTAACGGTACTACGAAATAAAACTAACGGTACTACGAAATAAAACTAACGGTACTACGAAATAAAACTAACGGTTCCTCTATTATTGCTCCTGTTCGTCTTGGAATATGGCAGGTTGGAGTATTATTTTCAAGTATTTTTTAATTTATTATTTCTAATATTCTCGAAAATACTTGTTCTATGAGTTTAGTTGGGTTGACTGATATTTCCTACCTTGCTTACACTGATGATATCTTCTCATTAGACAGTCTAAACTAAGTAAGTTCTAAAAATTTATATATCCCTCATGTAGATTCGATGCGGTGGTTGGGTATTACACTTACCAAAAATCTTGAAACTTTTCGTGAGAGTGCCATCCGGTATACTAGAGCGAAGACCCAGATTGGTTACTCTAAAATTGTAGCCAATCGAGGGAAATATAATCGTATTTCCCTCGATAAGCTTATTTCTACGTTTCCAATCACTCTGTTCTTTAAATTTCTGGGCTTTACCCTATTTTTAGAAAAAGTAAATTAGTGATCGATTGTTTTATTTCCTCTTCCGTAAATTTCTTCTCTATGTTCCTCTTTCGTATGGGAGTCGAAAGAAGTTCTACCTTCCGAATATTACTGAGAAGCTGACTAGTTTACACAAAAAACTTTCAGAAACGGCGTATCGGTGTTTTTCACCTCGCCACAGTTTGATCAGTTTGTTTTATTAATTTTATACTTTAATGTTATTTCTTATTTTCGTTTTGGTATCACATTTTTTGGTATTTTTTTCTAAAGTCTTTACTCCAATATTTATCTTTTGATGTAAGTGGGTTCTAAATAACTATAATTATTTTATTTTTTTTTTTATTTTTTTTTTTTTTGCTTGATTTATTAGGAGGGTTTTCTCCCGCACAAGCATGCTTCAGGGAATCGATGATGTATATTTTATTTTTTTTAAATAAACCCAGTTTTACTTAATTATTATTAATACCTATGAGCTTTAACCTTGTTTTATACATGTCGCAGCGTTATGAAAAAAACTTAGATTTGCTAAAATCAGTGGATGAATATTAGTAGTTTGAAAAAATCCTTAGAGTTTTGATCAGATTCCTATTATTGTCATAACCAAAGACCAAAGGCCTTATCTTACTAGATTCCAAGCGTCATTAAAACAATAGGGTACTAGGAAAACCAAGATGACTTGGATTGTTACTTTTTTAGAATTTATAGATTAGTCATATGGGCGCATGCTCCTTTCTTGAAGTATTTCCGTGATCGCCAATCCTTTTTCATCTTTCTTTGAAGGAATATAGAAATTTTACACCGGCCAAAGGTATATTATTTTATATATTATTTTTCTATTGTCCGTACAAAAAATATACGCTTCAATTTTTGTCTTTTTTAAGCTTATCGTATGACAGGCTTCGCTGCTAGTAGGCTTCGCACTTATAAAGAAGAAGGCAATACTTTCCAGAAATGGATATTTTTAGACATCAAAATGAACTAAAATGAAAGAGAAGTAGTAACTACATATTTTATAGAGGCACATACGGAGTTTTTTTTTGGTGGGGGAGATAATAAAAAGATTCGGAAGGGGGCCCAATAGGAAAAACAAAAAATTTTACTTAATAATTTGAATAAGAAATTGAAAGGATTTTAGGGGCTGAGCCAGGGCCCTAAGATCCCCCTGTCTATTGCCTTTGATTTTGGCCCAACATGCTATGGCCGTCATCAGCAGAAGATGAAACAAAATAAAATATTTTTGCTTAAAGAACGTTTCCTCAATAAGGTTAGACACAAGATTCGTTCATTTTCCAGATACAAAGCTCTTCAAGTTTTTTTTTATAGATTTTATTTCGGCTCCTGATAAGGAAAAATCGCTGAGAATTTGAAAAATATTTTTCAGCTTTACTTTGGCAATTGTGCGAGCAAAAAAGGAGGAAAAGCAGGTCCGTTTCGAACGATCGAAAAACCAAAGATGCATTTTATAGTTTTTTCTCGCCTTTTTAACTTATTTCATTTAGCATAAATGCTTTTTGAATTATTGTAACCAAGTTGTTTTCACCAAGCACTTTTGTAAGGGCAGTCCTAAAATTATGGACAGTTTATTTTAGAAATTTGCAAATCTCTGTTTAAGTACATCTGAAAAACTCAGTTTGGGCCAAGAAAACGATTATCTATTTTAGTTGGCATACAAACAGGCTGAATACTTCGGAAAAAATCGAGCGTTCTGCCTTCTAGTTTCAATCATAAACCAAGATGGGATTCAAGACTTTCTAAAAGTAAATTGCTAACATTCCAATTAAAACTGCAAATTTAAAATATTTTAAACTAAATTTCATGAATGACCATTTTCTGCAACTACTTCAGTATCATCATCTTCATCTTCTGGCTCAGCCATTGGAAAACGTAAAATAGCAGCAATCCCAGTAAAATTGGCAAGTTCTACGAAAGAAAATTAATATAATATTATCACTAAGAAGAAAAACAAAGAAAGTTATAAGCCAATTAGGGCACAATTAGTGCCTTCAATAGCTGTATGATAACACTACTATATCGAAAACAAAAATAATCCAAAGCTCAAAAAGCTACTTCAAGCTAACAAGTTAATAAAAACAAAGTTCAATTAACAAATTAACTGGTTAACATTACGAATAAAATACAGTAGAAGGGAATCATTCTATCCTTCCATTGTCTGTAATATCATTCTCAGTCTAAAGCAGCCTGTATATGATCAATGTCTTTGTCACTACTTCACTTTTATATATTACTAAGTGCAGGCTATGTTTCTAATTGAAAATTTGTCCCCTATAGTGCTTCAATAACAAATATTGTTTATTCAATCTTACGAGAACTTTTCTGATCCCTGACATTGGCGGCACGATATTGCACTGAGTAAGCAGCAATCTAATTCAACTGATTGGAAAGGTGATGATTTATGTTCCAAGCGCATCATTTAACCTGTTGACGGCGATGACCACGTGTAAACATTGGCTATGTTTATCTAATTGAATGTAAATAAAAAATTTTGGTGTACGATTAATCTCATTTTTTTTCGTCTCTTTTTTTCGGGATGGGAGGGGGGGTAGTTTTAGATCGCTACTTTCGTTGAAAAAGCACAATGAAACTTCGAAAAATCACAAATGAAACTTTGAAAAATCACTTCTTTCGTGATGAATTTAATCAAAATACACTATATGCATATAAAAGGTACCTTCACAAGTCGTTTCCAATTCCCCACACTTTTGTTGAGCAACGCTGAGAGCCTTAGCTTTGAAAAACTTAATGAATTAGACACTATTTCTAAAATACATAGATCCGATGTAATCGCTGTTACTGAAGTACAAGCTCAAAATTTGCACATGTTAAAAATTAACATTTTTTCACAATACATTAAACTCAGACCAGAAAACCACCCTCTGGGTAAGAGAAGTGGCAGAATTCTGTACTTTGTTCGTAATGACTTGTACCCAAGTGAAATCTCAATTCCGTATATTGCTCCCTCTGATGAGATTATGTGGGTGTGTGTTCGACCTAAAGTCTTGCCGCGTCCTTTCAATTTGGTTGCTCCTGTGTTGTTTTTATTTGTCCCCTAATCAGAGATCCACTGACAAAATAAATTTTACTGAAAAATTACAGGTAAGTGCTGACTTTTCATCAAAACACCCAAATACAGGAACCTTCCTGATGGGTGACGCAAATGATTTAAAACTTTTATCTATATGTAATGCTTTTAATTTAAAACAGATTTTAAAGGTCCCAACTACCAAAGACAATACTAACCTTGATTTAATTTAAACCAATCTTTCGTAGTTTGACAAACCCGTCTCCACTCTGCCCCTCTAGGGGGTAATTAGCCTTCTCCTATCTCCGCTGACTAAAGTTAAACAGTCGTTTTCTATTACTGAAACCGTTTATAGACCTCTTATTGACTCAGGACTCTACAATTTTGGCTCTTGCATTACTACTGAAAATTGGTCCACCGTGTATCAAACAAATGACGTTGACTGCATGGCTTTGCCCCTCCAAAATTTATTGAGGAGTAATTATGAATCCCATTTTCCCGATAAAAAATTAAAACGTGTTCCACAGATAAGCCTTATGTTACTGAGACTTTCATAAAACTTAAAAGAAAAAAATAATTTTTTTCAAGGCAGGTCACACTGCTAAGGCTAATAGTCTAAAGAAGTTCCTAAAGAAAAAAAAAAACAGAAAAGCAGCTTCTGATTATTATAATAGTAAAGTCAAAGATCTATATTCTAAAAAACCCAAGCAATGGTACAGAAAAATTCAAGAGATAAGCGGAACAGGTCATTCTGAAGTTAATTTTCCCCTCCCTGAACCCCTTAATAAGACAGCTAACGATTCAAACTTGTACCTTGCTTCCATCGTTCAAAATCTCCTCCTTTTCATTGGCTCTAGTCCAACTATTCCTCCAAATACCTCCTTTCCCCTAATTTCTCCCCCTGATGTTATAATAAAATCCTAAAGCTTAGAAAATCAAGTACTTGTCCCTTGGACATCCCAGTTGACTTAATCAAAGCCTTTTCAGACGAAATTGCTGAGCCTTTATCACATGTTTTCAATCACATCACAAAACTTGGTAAATTCCCAAGTTGCTGGAAACAAAGTTTTATAACACCTGCCCCCCCCCCCCCCCCCCCCCAAAAAAAAACTACCAATCTAACTTTCGCCAACATACGCACCATTACACTCACTTCAGTTTTTCCAAACTTTACAAAGGTTTCCTCTGTGACTGGCTTAAAGTTAAAATTTGTCCACGTATTGACGTCCGACAGTTTGGTAATTTAAGAAAAACGTCCATCACCCATTACCTTGTGCACTTAATACATACCATCGTAAGTAACTTGCAGAAACAAACGTTTGGCTAAACCTTGTCTTGGTTGATTTCCAAAAAGCTTTTGACCTGGTTGACTAAGCCACCCTAATTCGTTCACTACTGGTTAACTTTGAACTTGATTCTCTCTTAGTAAATATTGTTATATTGTTTCTTTCAAATAGATCTCAAGTTGTAAAATATAAAAATATTTTCTCTAACACCCTCCCTATATACTGTGGAATTCTTCAAGGAACCTTATTGGAATAACTTACATTTTTAGTTATGATTAATGATATTGGTAAGGAATTCCCCCAAAGGTGGAAATACGTGGATGACTTGTCGATCTTTGAAGTATGTCACAGGAATATTAAAAGTGAACCCTCGAAATCCTAGCCCATATTTCGGATGAACCTAAGAAGTTAAGTATGGAAGTAAATTCCAGTAGATCAAATATAATGACGATAAATTTCTTGAAATCCACTCCCGTTTTCCTTGACCCTATCCCACCTGAAATGCTTGTGAAACATGTTAAACTCCTTGGTTTCACAATTTCAAATAATCTTAAGTGGGACATGCATGTTTCAAATATTGTTAAACAAGCAAATGTCGCATTATCTATGTTAAAACTTTAGAAAAAATTTAATTGCGCTAAGATGCATTCTCTCCTTGTTTATTTATCATTTATTAGACCGCTATTGGAATATGAATGTCTGGTCTCGCATTTGCAACTTTCAAGTGAACTTAGCGACAAAATTGAGTCGGTCCAAAAGCGTTCGCTCAGGACCATCTACAAAGAAAGCAAAATTCCATACTCTTACCTCCTTAAATCCGCACCCATTACCACGTTAAAAGAAAGGAGAGAATACATTTGTCTGCGTTTTGGTAAATCCACAATATCCAATCATCGTGCTGAACGGCTCCATTAGACCCCAACTCCCCAACTTAGCTTCCTTGGCAATTCCAACGAATTATCCGATCCATACCGTTACCAAGAGGTTCCGGAAAATTTTTGTCCCCTTTATTGTGGAGCGCCTTAATAATTGCTGAACTATGTCCTGCACCAAAATTAACTCCTCCGTCCCTTATTTTAGTTGTTGATGTATGCTCACAACAATCATGCGTCATTTTTTTTTATATCTTTCGTCACTTTTATCTGGCCCATGTGTGATTTATTTATGCTCTATTTCATTTTTGACTTTGTCTTCGGCGCAATCCTTCCTTTAATTGTAAATAGTTCATTTTGGCAGTTAATTTGACTTGATTTTAAGCGTTTTTATTTTATTTTACAGTATTTGCCTTTGAATACGAATTCGGCGATGTTTTTCTTCTAGCCTGTGATTTTGTTCTATCCCCCACCCTTTCTGTATCTGTTTTTGCCATTAGTCGCATAAAGTTCATTTTAGTTCTTGGACTTATAATTTCTTTTTTGCTTTTTCTTTCACGTTAAATTTTTATTGATAATTTTTAAGCTTGTTTGGTGTTTCTTTTACTTTTGTCTTGTTGTATTATTTGTTCCTTTGGTTTGTTTCTCTGTTTGGACATATGAAGCGAATTCGGCTATATTAGAGCTTGTGATAGCCTTTTGAAAATAAATATTATCTTGTCTTACCTTAACACTATAAGCATATGGGTTATTGAAGGGATGTATTAGCAATATCCCAGCAATGGCTTAAGGTATCAAGCTGAAACTCCCAGGGCTAACAATATTATCACCACTTTTGCTGCTACTGCTACTGCTACTATTGAATTAAATCGAAAAAGCTAATCCTAAAAAGGGCTTATCCCAGATTTGCCTCTCAATTACTCGGACTATCTGTCTTGGCTTTTTCTACAATTAGCCATGTCTTGATGCCTACTGCAAAATACTTGATTTTCAATTCAAAATCAACGGACCAAAACCAACCTGTATCCAAGTTGCCAAGATACCCAGGCGGGAACAGGGTATAGAATAGAGTACAAAGTAGAAACTTTCACGAAAAGTCTTGCTTGCTTTAAAACTACATCAAAAGCGAAAATGAATATGCTAATTGTAAATAAACATCTCAGCAATATCTCAAGACCGACTGAGGGTATTAAGTTGAAAATTTTAGGGCTGCTACTATTACTACTTCTGCTCTTACAATTGAACTAGATAAAAAAATAGTGCAAGTACATCAAGGTTGTCAAAATAGCATAGATACAATGTTAAACGAAGGGTATCAAGTTTCACTTTTCAGTGAAACTTCTTGATTCAGTGATAACTGAATCAAGGGCTACTATGTGTGTATAGATTTTCAAAAGGGCGTACATTATTAAACATTTTTTGAAAAATTTTGTTCAACATATAAATGGTAAGCCAAAATATGGATTCATATAGGGAAAAGGATTTAAAGCAGAATTTCCTTTATAAATGAAAAAAAACATGCAAATAAAAAAGCAACAGAACTTAATTAAAAAAAATTCCACAAAGTATGTTTTCCAAAGAAAAGCAAAGAGCTCCGTTAAGCCAAAAATGAGCAGAAATAGAGTCAAATAATTTTCCAAACGTGAAACTACCACAAAATACCATCAATAAATAAATAAAACACAAAAACGAGCAGAAATTATAAGAAATAACCGAGTCAAACTCAAAACGAGCAGAAACTAAGATGAGGAGGGCTGAAGCCCCCATGTCTTCTAAAGACTAGGACATAAATTTAACTTTAATGAAAAAAAAAAAAATACATTTGAATGTTTCCTCTTTTTTAACTTTACAAAGTCCAAAGTTATTAAGACTTTTAGGAATGAAAATCAGTATATATATATATATATATATATATATATATATATATATATATATATATATATATATATAATATATATATATATATATATATATATATATATATATATATATATATATATATATATTATATATATATATATATATATATATATATATATATATATGTCCAAATTCATTTTTTTTCCACTAAACTTTTTTATGATGGTGTTTTTTTTTCGATATTGTGAGAAATAGAAAGATTCAGCTCAAAATAATGATTGCTTCTTGTTTCAAAAAATAAGGATTGCTTGATAATACCTTTAACTTTGTCTTCTGGGCATTTTTTTAGTAGTATTTTTTTCACAAAGAAAATGCTCTGTTTTCGGTTTTTAGCCTATTTGGGCTGGGAGCTCACGTACATTTCAACTGCGAATAAGGAAAATACAACAAAATACAACGCTTTATTTCTTTCCATATCGAAGAAAATGGATAAAATCGTCCAGAATTTTCAATTTTTAAAATGATGCAACAAATCTTCATTTATTGATTCGAATACTTTTATGAAAGAAAGGACGTTATCAAAAACAGTTATTACGTGTCAAATGGATAATTAACGGGTTATTCCGGACATAAATTTTCACAAAGCTTCAATAGAACGTTCCACGACAATTCCCGGTGGGCAGGGTTAGGATTTGATTTCAAATGGGCTCCAGCTCGTATCTGGAGGGACTCGAATAATTTTGCCTAAAATCTATCAAGTATTATATGACAAAAAATTGTCAAATTTGCGATAGATAAAAAGTTGAGCGCGGTTTAATTATATGAGGTTTATTTTTGGGACTACTGAGTTGTTTTGAATTGTACTGTATGAGAGACGTGACGATTGTAGACTGTCACCATTCTCCAAACATTAAGCAGTCACAGGTACTCACACGCACACTAGCCTGTTGATCCAATGGAATACTGACGGGTCTTTAAGTTATATTGAAACAGATAAAAAAAAGAAATTTCTATCATATAGCAAAGAGTCATTTTGAAAAAGCAGGCTTCTTCTTCCTTGGCCCCAAGAAGTTACAAGTACGTTCACTTGCACAGCTTTGAAGGTTGTTATATTGGCTATTCAATCGGATATCAGCCCAGCGACTTCTTCTATAATCCTTCCATTCTTAAAGTGGACATCATAACTTTGATTTACTTCAAATAATTACAACCTTCCACTTAATAAACGGAATACACAAAGGCCACGGGTAAATCATTCAATAAAAGCTTCAGAATAGAACTACTCTGCGAGAATGGATCCCACAAACATTTCCATAAATATTCAAATTTCAAAGAAGCAAACAAAGGGAAGGAATAGAGTGTGTCTCTCTCGTCTGAAATATAAACAGTCATCACGGGTAGCTTTTGAGAACAGTTGATTCTAGACAGCTACAAAATGCATGTAATGAATTAACTTGTGGAAGACCATAAAGCCATGTCTATTACATAGAAATACTACATAAAATTTATAATTTAGATGAAGCATTGCAATACACTAGTAGGTAAACAGCCACCAGGCATGTAATAGTTAACAGACGTAATAGAGAACCAGAGCTAAATAACCAGTTTTGCCTACTGCAAACACACTAGGAAACCATTGCTGGTGGAATGAAAAAAAAAATGCAAGGAACACACACTGTCTATTATCTGGTTCTAGGCGTTTAACCCCCCCCCCCGCCAAAAATACCCCCCATGGAAAAGAAGGCTTTCCAAATTTGAGAATTTCATTCGAGTTTTATTTTTTAATTTCCGTAGGGGGAAGGAGCTTTGGTACTTGTGTATTATGGGCAACTCACTCAAGTTTACGCTGTATAAAACTCGGGAACAAAACCGGTTTCTTCGTTAGTTTTTTTCAGCTTAGCGCGAGACAAGACAAAGACAAGTGACAGAATATATGGGAAATATATAATTTGGGCTATATATTTGCACATAGGGGGGGGGGGTAAAGTATTTGGATATTTTGAAGTCAGAAAACAATTCTTTCTGGGTATATGGCCACTAAAAAATTACAGAAGAATAGCGAGGTATCTGGAAAAATTGTTAACTAAAAACAAAAAAAAATTTCCAGAATA
Organism: Artemia sinica; assembly: GCA_027921565.1. NCBI lineage: Eukaryota > Metazoa > Arthropoda > Branchiopoda > Anostraca > Artemiidae > Artemia > Artemia sinica. The sequence continues at coordinate 38,094,361 of CM051265.1, forward strand.
AAGTAAATATAATGTTTGATTTAAGTGTTTTTTTTCCAAGTGTTAATTGTTTTTTTTTCAATGACCGTTTTTACAAGTATTAAGTACTATTATTAGGTTAATGTCGTGTTTCATTTAAGTGTTTCACGATGATCGCTGATCAAAGTTTATGTTATTTGTGCCTTTCATTTATGTTATTTTAATGTGTTCATGGCCGTGTATTTGGTTTTAAAATACACTTATTTACCTATCTATCTAATATGCAGAATAGTTGTACCAAACACATTTTGCATACAGACCCACTATACTTTACCCCCCCCCCCCCCTAATGTGCAAATCTATAGCCCAAATTTATTTCTAACGTAACGAAGAAACTAAAAAAAAATTTTCCGGGGGGGGGGTATGTTCCGGGGGGGGGGGGTAAACGCCGGTCACCCTATTATCTATTGCTACATCTATGGCGTATTATGATGGAAGTGCTACTTGTTTTGAGTAGACGAAGATACTTTTGATAAAGGAATCAAAAGGATTAAACTCTCAACGAAGATCGTTATTCCATTTGAGGAAGTCTAAAATTTAAGTTCATCATCAAGAATGAAGGCCAATTAGATATTTAGAGTCCACTTTCACGAGGATGGCAAATAAATCTTATTCACCCCCCATCCTCATCAAAACAACCATTTGTTCAACAAAAAGGTTGCTTTCTCCATCCACCTCAAGGCAGAGTTCTGACCCAATTCTCTAAATAAGAACTTGCATTTTTTTTGATTCTATCATTGAAGCGGTAGTTAGAATGTGATCACTGATACAACTACACATTTTTTTTAGTTTTCTTTTATTTACGTGTTTATTTCCTTGTTTTCGTCATTTTGACGCACTTTCTAAGTTTTTAATACTATTAGCACGTTTTAAATTATTTATCAAATTCCCAACATTATTGAAATACTTTGAGTACACGAAATTGTTTGAAAGCTTGGAACATAAGGCTGATTTTCCAAGCACATAATTATTCCTCAAGTGACCATTGAAATTTGGCACAATGTAAAAAAAGCCAAAATTGGTCAGCTGTTTTGGCTAAATCAATTACCTCTATAACATAATAAGTTCAAAAGGACATACTTAGCGGGCTTTGATTATCATCTGGTAGACTCATAATCTAATATTCTTTTTTTTTTTACCGGTTGTGTGTTCTAGCACGAAAAGTGATAGAAGGTAGTTTTAATACGGAAATCGTGAAACGCGCATCTGAATAATCGAATAGGTACAAGTCTTAAGACGTCATTTCATGATTTTATCGTCTTAATGCTTATTTTGAGGGAGCTTCCTTACGAAATTATAGAGTTAAGAGCGATTTAGGTGCTTTGACGATGGAGCATTAAACAAACTAACAAAGCGCATTGCTTTGATTTAGAACGGGTCAAATAGTTCCATAAAGATGAGGGACTAAATAGCTTTTGCCAGCCAAGACACTAGAAGGCGAGATCAAAACTAGTCTCGGTCAAAGGGCAAACTTCACGCCAAATGGAGGACACCCTCAATAGGTTTCTAGACACGGCTGACGTCGCAAGAGACGAAATGTGGCAGCAGATCAATTCGCTTGGAGGGACAGAGTTGCCATGCTTACTATACCATCTAAAATTCACGAGGAGTCACAAATCTATATTTTCTTGAAGTAGTCAAATTGCTTTCTGATGGAACGATAATTAGCTAAGCTTGTAGCGTGTTTTAGGACCATCTTACATTTGAAAACCAAAATTTTGCTTCTTAAAATGGGATAGAGCCGTTCTTCGTTTATATAACTTAATGCTGCGACAAAGTTAACATTGGGAAAGAGAACTTACGCTCTCCAGAGAAATGCATAGATGAAAATATTCTAACTGTTCCACCCGAATCACGGACGCTGTCAACAAGGCTGACATATTTTTTCCTTTCTGGAATGTCATTTGACCTAAAAAGAATACGTAAAGATAAGTTTATTTCTAGGAAGGTTAATAAAAGGCACTTTCTAATGTTAGTAACAGAACGTGGACCTTTTGATATTATATTAATTCTGAAAATATACATCTCTTTCTTTTAAGAATGAAATCTTATTTGCACGTTTCATTATGTAAATGACGTCATGTTTATGAGCACATTGGAAAAGCATACATACGTCATATTTGCCTCAGTAATGGTTGAATCGCTTGTCTATGAAGCAGGCAAAATTACATAAGAAACGAATGATTGACAAGATAAATGTAAGCTGGAAAAAATATTTATGGTGTTTCATCAAAAATTATAATTTTTTAACTGAAACTAGAGTTTTAATTTTATTTTTTTTTAGAGTTTAATTTTTTAACTGAAACTGAACCTGAAAATTTTAAGAGAGGTTTTATTTTCTATTAGATTAAATCCGCTTATAGCATAAAAAGAGAGATACGGCAGAATAAATGAGATAATGAACGAATCTAAACTGCTAAAGCAAAAGGCGTGGAAAAAATTTCTGAGGTAAAGATGAATAAAAATGGGCAATGAAATCTACGGTTGGAAAACAAGGAACAGCGATGACTGGTCGAAAAACGGTCTAAATAGGTCAGGACTTTAAGAAAGAATTTTTCACAGTGTGGCTGTATCGAACCCGTGGTGACGTCATGACATCAAGAAACTAACTGCTAATCTTCTAACTGCGGTTAGAAGAGAAGTGACAATGAGAATCAATATATGGAAGCCTGCCACGTGCTGAGTTCCGGGGACCGACGGCGAAGCCGATGGTACTATATATAGTACCGGCGAAGTCCCGGTATTATATATATATATATATATATATATATATATATATATATATATATATGTATATATATATATATATATATATATATATATATATATATATATATATATATATGTATATATATATATATATATATATATATATATATATATATATATATATATATATATATATATATATATATATATATATATATATATATATATATATATATATATATATATATATATATATATATATATATATATATATATTATATATATATATATATATATATATATATATATATATATATATATATAGTAAAATCTATACATTTGTAAAAATACATAATATTCATATATTTTTGTCTCTTTCAATGAGCAATAATTGTATATTTATGCATAAATCTTTTTATCGAAAACGGCTCCATATTCTTTTTTTTTGTAAAATTGGCATCCTAGGATTTTCTGGCCTGAAAAAAAATAATTTAATAGGTCACGAGTATGAGAAAATTTGTTTAGAGCTTTAATTTTGGAAAAAAAAATTCACATGACTAACATCGTATTTATACACATCAGTAATGTAATGACATCATGTACTGATATAGAAGTCTGTATACATGTTACAACCATAACTGACGTCATTTTAAATATCACTGAGGTCATAATATTTATTTATCTAGCGAATAATATCTAGATATCTAAACGAATCATATTGCCGAAAAGAAATTGGAATGAATAATCAAGTCAAACTTAGAAAAAGCAGAAACTACAACCAACAGGAGTACGGCTACCACCCTCTAAATCTTCTAAAGGCCAGATGTTCATTTGCGCTTTACCGAAAATTATTTGCATTTTGAGCAGTGTGTTCTTTTTCATAACATAAAAAACAAACAGAAAAGAAACACAATAATAATCAAGATCAATAGAAAGAACTAATGGAAGTAGACTGATTGTTTTATATCAAATGAAATTGATTCCTGAAAATTTAAGTAATTTTTGTTTCTCCAATGTTACAATTAAAATAGAGAAATGTATAAAAAGTGTTTTGTTTTCAGTAAAGCAGAAATTACACATTAGGCTTTGGGCGGCTTAGGGGGCAGTAAACCTTCTCCTGTTAGTGATAATTACTGTTCGTTTGTTGACCACAGAAGCGTAGTTATCAAATCTTTCGACGTTTTCGAACAAAATGATTATCTCAAAATTTTCATTCGATGCTAAGGTGGCTACGGAGGGGCTGGGGAGTGGAATATTACACAAGAGGGAGGCTGGCAGCCCTCCAATCACTTTCGCTGTTTAACACCGAATGAGCCCCTTCCCCAATTTCTACAACAACCCTTTCCGTTCAAAGGAATAGGGAAAAAGTTTATTGGCCATTCTCTGATCCTTTGTCGTGCCTTTTATGGGGGAGCTAAAATGGCAGTTCTGTTTGTTCTCCAGCATTGGGTCCCATTAGCCCAACAATTGAAGGATGTAAGTTTTAAGCTAATAGAAAAAAAGGTTTTTGGTCCCTTTTTGAGCGATTTTTTTTGGAGAAGGTCTCACAAAACAATTTTTTAGTATTTTAGCTTCCCTTTGCCCAAGGACTTTTGGCTGAAATTCCAAATTGATCAGAGACAAGCAGTTTTTCGCCAGTTACCACCACACCCACAGCAAAATTGGACCTTTTTAAACAATTCCTAAAAGTTTCAAGCCAAAAGACATGCAAGACCAAATATAACCCCCCTCCCTCAAACTATAAGGCCCATCTATAAACTGTTACCTATTTGCTTATATTAAGCAATTGGCCCAGGGACTATAGGTGTCATGTCAACCTCAAATGCATAATCACTGGGTGTTTTGACAGTTCTGAGCAAAATATCTATCTAAAAATTTTGGTCAGATGTGTGAGGGGGGGGGGGGGTACGGGAAGCAAAAAGGACACGGGAAGAAGACTAATTCACTAAGGCTAGGCATAAGTGAAGATGAAAAGGTGACGTTGGGTAATGAAAAGATTGATCAGGTGGACAGCTTCACTTACCTTGGTAGTATTATTAGTAAAGATGGTGGGAACAGTGAAGATGTTAAAAGTGGAATAGCCAAGGCTCAGGGTGTTTTTTCACAGTTTAAAAAAAAGTTTGGAAGAGTAGGAAGATAAGTCTGCAAACCAACATTCGAATATTAGAAGCTACAGTGATGACAGTAGTCAAAAATGGCTCTGAAGCATGGGCGCTTCAAAAAGCAGATGAAGATTTGCTAGATGTTTTCCAGAAAAATTGCTTAAGTATTGTTCTGGGTACGTGACTGACTGACCGTACTTCAAACAATAGGCTGTACGAAAAATATGATTCAACACCGTTCTCTAGGGCTATAATGAAAGAAAGGTTGAGACGTCTATGGCACGTTGTGCGGATGAAGGATGACAGATTGCCGAAGATTTTTCTTTTCAGCCAACCGTCTAGGTCTAAACGGAAAGCAGGTCGTCCCCGTCTGGTGTGGGAGGACTTCATAAACAAAGATTTAAAGGAAACGGGAAATTCGTGGGAGGGTGTAACAAGCGACGCTTTGAATAGATTGGGATGGAGGAGGAGCGTGCTTAGCTGTGTTGGCCTCAGGCGGCTTGGTGCTGCGGTGAGTTGTTAGTAGTAGTAGTAGTAGTATTCAAAACTGATTGGAGGACAACTAACCCCCCTCTCACGCCAACCATTTCCCCAAACACATCCAATCGAAATTTTGAGATGGCCATTTTTTTCAGCGTAGTTGAAAGTTCTGGAAATTATGTCTTTGAGGATGATAAACCCCGCACACCCCTCAGGGCAAGGGCTGTAAGTTAAGCCCTGATGGCATATAAGGTTTTTATAGAGAGCATTGTCCTAGAACTTCAAAAAGGGCTCATTCAATTAGAAATTGAAAGGGCTACTGCCCTTTTTAATAGTCAAAAGTGATTGGAGGAAAACTAACACCCCCTCCCACGCCCACCATTTCCCCAAACACATCCAATAATTATTTTGAGATAGCCATTTTGTTCAACATTGTTGAAAAGTCCGGAAATTATGTCTTTGAGGATGACAATCTCCCCACAGCCCTCAGCGCAAGGGTTGTAAGTTAAGACCTGGGGACATATAAGGTTTTTATGGAAAGCGTTGTCGTAGAAACTTCAAAAACAGCTCATTCGATTGGAAATTGACAGGGCTAGTGCCGTCTCAAGAGGTTTAAAAAAACCTCTTTTCCTTACCATCCAAGAGGTAAGGATCTTGGTACTTTTTTTTAGAGGTTTCGACAGTTTCTTTTTCTCGTTAAGATTAGTCAAATATTACTTGTAAATTGTACAAGCAAGTCAGAAACTAGTAGCCAACTTAATAAAACATTCCAGTGTTCGAACCTTGTTAATAGTCGTAAGTGATTGGAGGGCAACTAACGCCCCTCTCACGCCCACCATTTCCCCAAACACATCCAATCAAAATTTTGAGATAGACATTTTGTTCAACGTAGTTGAAAGTTCTGGAAATTAGGTCTTTGCCAGCGTTGTCGTAGAAACTTCAAAAAAGACTCATTCAATTAGGAATTGAGAGGGCTAGTGCCCTTATTAATAGTCAAAAGTGATTGGAGGGCGAATGCCCCCCCCCACGCCCACCATTTCCCCAAACACTTAAGATCAACATTTTGATATAGCCATTTTGTTGAACGTAGTTAAAGGGTCCTGAAATTATGTTTTTGAGTATGACAGCCCCCTCACAGCCCTCAGGGCTAAGGTTATAAGTTATGCCCTGGGGGCATATAATGTTTTATAGAAATTTTTGTCATAAAACTTCAAAAAGGGCTCTTTTGATTGGAAATTGAGAAGGCTATTGCCCTTTTTAATAGTCGAAAGCAATCGTAGGGAGAATCGCCCCCCCCTGACGCCCATCATTTCCTGAAACATTTCCGATCAATTTTTCGATATGGCCATTTTGTTCAACGTAGTTGAAAGGCCTGGAAATTATGTCTTTGAGGATGACAACCCTCCCCCAATAGCCTTCAGGACAATGGTCGTAAGTTATGCCCTTAGGGCATATAAGCTTTTTATAGAAAGTTTTGTCGTAGAAGCTTCAAAATGGGCTCATTCGATTGGAAATGGAGAGGACTAGTGCCTTTTTTATTAGTCGAAAGTGATCAGAGGGCTAATGCCCTCCCCCCCCCTACGCCAATCCTTTCCCCAAACACTTTCAATCAAAATTTTGATATAGCCGTTTTGTTCAGTATATCAGAAAGGTCTGGAAATTATGTCTTTGAGGATAACAATTCCCCACTGCCCTCAGGGCAAGGGTTGTAAGTTATGCCTTGGGGGCATATAGGGTTTTTATAGAAATTGTGGGAATACAAACTTCGAAGGGGGCTCATTTGATTGGTAATCAGACGTTCTAGTACTAGTTTTAAGAGTCAAAGTTATCAAATGGCAGCTACCCCCTCCCCACTACACACACATCGTATTGTCCCGAAATGTGTCAAATAGAAATTTCGAGATAGCCATTCTATTTAAAATATTCTAAATACCATATAACAAGGCTCTTGGGGTTGAAACAAACCCCAGAGATTACAAACCCAAGAGCATTCAAAAACGTTTAGAAATTAACTAAAAAAACAAATTTTTCACACTGAAAGTAACGAGCGACATTAAAACTTAAAACGAACAGAAAATATTCCGTATATGAAAGGGGCTGTCCCCTCCTCAACGCCACGCTCTTTACGCTAAAGTTTGACTTTTTTTTCACAATTCTACTTTTTAAAACAATAAATTACCTTAGCGTAAACAGCGGGGTGTTGAGGAGAGGACAGCTCCTTTCATATGCGGAATAACATCTGTTTGTTTTAAGTTTTAATGTCGCTCGTCACTTTCAGTTAAAAAAACTTGTTTTTTTTTAGTTAATTTTTGAATTAATGCAGGTTTTGAGTTTGGCTCACCGCACATGAATATTTAAAACGAAATTTGCATATTAGTTTTTTTTAACCTTATAGAAACCAAAGTTTGGTTTTTGTTCCATTTGTATATTCAGTATCAGCATTATAAGCCCATTCTTTTGATATACGAGTATTTATTGACATCAAAATTCTGTTTTTTAAAGTTTCGATTACAATTAAGCCGTATCACTTGTTTTTTTATTGTTTTTTTTTTTACGTATATGTTATTACGTATATGAGAGGATTTGCCCCCTAGTCAATACCTCGCTCTTTACGCTAAAGTTCAAATTTTGTTCGAATCACAAACCCTGAATCACAAACGCCATTTAATTAGAATAGATAGCTCTTTTGAAAGTGCTAAAAAAAGGTTTAGCGTAAAGAGCGAGGTATTGAATTGGGGGTGAACCCTCTCATATGTATAATAATTTATGTTCGTTTTAAGTTTAAATGTTGCGTTTTAAGTTTTATTTAATTTCTGATCGTTTTTTCAAATACTGCTGGGAAATCCGGTGCCCACTTCATAGAAAAGTCACTTCCCCCATGAAAACATCCTCCATGGAAAGATCCTCCCGTGTAACCTCCGTCCCCCCCCACCAGAAAAATCTCCTGAAAACGTCTGTATATTTCCCAATAACCAATACTAATGTAAACAATGGGCGAAGTTCATAACTTGCAGCCCTTCCCCCGAGAACTGTGGGGGAATAAATCATCCTCAAAGACTAGATTTTCGACTATGCTGAACAAAATGGCTATCTCAAAATTTTGATCGGGTGACAATGGGAAAAAAACTGAATTTTTTGATCACTTAAAAAAGGCACTAGAACTTTTAATTTCCGTTCGAATGAGCCCTCTCACGATATTCTAGGGCCACTGGATCGATAAGATCACCCCTGGGAAAAAACAACCAATAAACACGCATCCGTGATCTTTCTTCTGGCAAAAAATACAAAATTCCACGTTTTTGCAGATAGGAGCTTGAAATTTTTTCGGATACGCTGAGTCTGATCGTTTGACTTTCATTAAGATTCTATCACATTTAGGAGGTTTTTCTCCCTTTTTTCAAAAATAACACTAATTTTTCAGGCTGTCTATTACATAGAATTTTTCAAGACTAAACTTGATGAAACTTATATATTTGAAATCAGCATAAAAATCCGATTCTTTTGATGTATTAATTCAAAAAACTTTTTCCACAAAATAAGTTTTTCAAAGAAAAGTAAAAAAAATCCATTAAACCAAAAATGAGCAAAAATAAAATCAAATAATCTACCAAGCGTGCAATTACCAAAAATCAGCATCGATAAATAAATGAAACCCAAAATGAACAGAACCTACAATAAATAACTGAGTCAAACTCAAAACGAGCAGAAATTAACATGAGTAGGGCTCAAAACCCCTATGCCTTCTCAAGGCCAGGACATAATTTCCACTTTACTGAAAAAATATAAATGTTTTTACTTTTATACTTTAATAAATCAAATATTATTAACATTTTGATTACTATATATCAGTATATATATATATTAAATTGACGATGCACATGCATTTGTATTTTTTGTATCAATGGTTTGTCGTAGAAACTGTAGGGGGGCTCATTCGATTGCAAATGTAAAGCCGTTTTAAGAGTGAAAATTATTGGAGAACAGCTAGCCCTCTTCCCGTGTCCTTTTTGCTTCCCTAACCCCCCCCCCCCCGACATCTGACCAAAGTTTTTAGATAGATATTTTGCTCAGAACTGTCAAAACACCCAGTGATTATGCATTTGAGGGTGACATGACACCTATATTCCCTGGGCCAATTGCTTAATATAAGCAAATAGGTAACAGTGTAGAGATGGGCTTTATAGTTGGAGGGGGGGGGGGTTACATTTGATCCTGCGTGTCTTTTGGCTTGATATGTTTAGGAATTGTTTAAAAAGGTCACATTTTGCTGTGGGTGTGGTGGAAACTGGCGAAAAACTGCTTGTCTCTGATCAGTTTGGAATTTCAGCCAAAAATCCTCGGGCAAAGGGAAGCTAATGTACTAAAAAATTGTTTGGGAGACCCTCTAAAAAAAATCGCACAAAAAGGGACCAAAAACCTTTTTTTTCTATTAGCTTAAAACTTACATCCTTCAATTTTTGGGCTAACGGGACCCAATGCTGGAGAAAAAACAGAACTGCCATTTTAGCTCCTCCACAACAGGCACGACAAAGGATCAGAGAATGGCCAATAAACTTTTTCCCTAATCCTTTGAACGGAAAGGGTTGTTGTAGAAATTTGGGAAGGGGCTCATTCGGTGATAAACAGCAAAAGTGATTGGAGGGCTACCAGCCTCCCTCTTGTGCAATTTTACACTCCCCAGCCCCTCCATGACCTCCTTAGCATCGAATGAAAATTTTGAGATAATCCTTTTGTTCCAAAACGTCGAAAGATTTGATAACTACGCTTCTGTGGTCAACAAACGAACAGAAATTATCACTAACAGGAGAAGGTTTACTGCCCCCTAAGCCGCCCAAAGCCTAATGTGTAATTTCTGCTTTACTGAAAACAAAACGCTTTTTATACATTTCTCTATTATAATTGTAACATTGGAGAATCAAAAATTACTTAAATTTTCAGGAATCAATTTCATTAGATATAAACAATCGGTCTACTTCCATTAGTTCTTTCTATTAATCTTGATTAATATTGTGTTTCTGTTCTGTTTTTTTTATGTTATAGAAAGAACACACTGCTAAAAATGCAAATAATTTTCGGCAAAGCGCAAATGAACATCTGGCCTTTAGAAGATTTAGAGGGTGGTAGCCCTACTCCCGTTGGTTGTAGTTTCTGCTTTTTCTAAGTTTGACTTGATCATTCATTCCAATATCTTTTCGGCAATATGATTTGTTAGATATTTAGATATTATTCGCTAGATAAATAAATATTATGACGTCAGTGATAATTAATATGACGTCAGTTATGGTTGTAACATGTATACAACAGTACATGATGTCATTACATTACTGATGTATATAAATATGACGTTAGTCATGTGATTTAGTGCTATATGGCACTTTTGGATGGTAAAATTGATAAAAAGCACGTAGAATTGAGTAATAAGTTAAAAATCTGCCTTTCCGGGATATGCCTTAAAAATGAGTGCCATTAAGCATCACTTTTTGAAGTTCTGCTAGCCCAATAGCCCCAAACTGTAAAAAAAATCGTTTGAGATTCAACAAAATTGTTTGTAATGTTTATCAACAACAAAATTTGAATTCCAACAGCTGAAATTGAAAATTGGAGACCCTTTTGGAATTCCATGGTCATTATTGAATTTCCAATTTGTTGAGAAACAAAAATGTTGAATTCCCATACCCAAATTGAATTTTCAGTTTGTTTACAAAACGACATGTTGGATTTTAAGATGTTGACAAAACAACATGTTGGATTGGATTCTTGGTCTTAAATTGTGAGAAACATACTTTCGTATCACTTGAAATGAAGATCAAATAAGACATAATATGAACACTGGAAATCCGGTTATTTCTGCTCTATACAAGAGTGAATTTCAAGCTATGATACCAATTCTAAAGCTAGTCTATAGTTATAATACTATCAAGATGGCCTTACTTCGAACTTGTGTACAAACTAATCATGACATGTCCTTTTAAGAACCAAAACGAGAGCCAGTCATTGAACCGAGCCATTGTGCAGAAGTGATACCAAATTAAACGTAAAAAATAAAGGCAATCCTAAAATGGATTGTTGCTTTATTTTAAAAGGGATTGATCCTAAAACGGATTGATAATATTTTGATTCTATAAAAAGTGTCCTTAATTGGTTTGCTTTTACTGTGCCAAAACTCCTGTATTATTTTGTGTTTTCAGTAAAGCGCTAGTTTTGTATAATCATAAAAGCATAGGGAAACATAATTAATTGGTTTATTTGTACTAGTTATGTTAATATATATTTAATAGGCTGTGAATTAATAATTTTTGTCCGTTTTAAGTTTCAACTTCGCTCTTTACTTCCCTCGGAAAAACTTTATTTAAAAAAAAGTAATATACCATACAAGGATAAAACCTTTACTAAAGCTCTTCTATCAACAGAATCGAACGCTTGCTCACATCTATAGAACTGAGGACCAAAGGTGTTTGACAACTCAGACACTTCTCAATTATTAACCTAAGAGTGAAACATTTGTTGACACATCCTCTACCTTTTTTAAAACTGCACTGTTCTTCTCTTAAAACTTTGTCTACGACATCTCTCAGTCTAAAAAGTATCATATTACTGAGTAATTTGCTACCTACAGAGACCAGACTAATGCCTCGGTAATTACCACACTCACTTTTATCATCTTTCTTATAAAGTGGCTTAATTAAGGTTTTTTAAAATCGTTAGGTACTTCCCCTTTTTCAAAAATCATATGCATAATCTTCAGTAACTTATTTCTAACCTCAGAGCCACCATATTTAAGAAACTCATTTACCGCCCTATCAGCACCTGGAGCCTTGTTATTTTTTAATCCTTTTAGTACTGTCGCTAATTCTTCCTCACAAAACAAATCTTCCTTCCCATCTAAGGTATCACAAACTTTTTCACTTTCCTCTATATCTTTTCCTGCAACTCTATCTTGGTTTAGCAAATCTTCAAAATGTTCTACCTATCTCTCTTTATTTCTTTCCTTATCGCTAATTGTGGCCCCATTCTTATCTTTACCTGGACCAAGTCCAGATTGACTACTCCCTCTCAAACATGCCAGTACAATATTTTACTATTATGCCGTCTAGCTGCATCTTCCAGATCCTCGGCAATTTTATCCATGGCCTCCACTTCACATCTCCTTAATTCATATTTTAATGCTTTCTCCACTTTCTTTACATTCTTTTTGTTTTCATATGATCTATCACTCAGATAATTCTTGTACAAGTCCTTTCTCCTTTCTATTAAACATAAAGCTTTTTCACTAATATTCTTAGCTGCAGTTCTAGCTTTCTTCCCTGAGACACCTTCAGCAACTTCACAAATTATTTTTCTAAAATTATTCCAACCATCTTCCACAATATCAAATCTTAAAGTCTCAAGTTTAGTATCCAACTGTTCCTGGAACGTTTCTCTCAAAATCTCAACCTGGAGTCTATCAACACCATGACTTCCCGAAAGGTAGTTACCCTTCCGAAATTTGAGCTTTAAATTAACCCTTGACACTACTAGATGGTGATCTTTACTTTTAACATCAATAACATCACTCCTGTATACCCTAGTACCCTTAATTGATCCTGCCAGTCTTCGGTTTACTATAACATAATCAATAAGGTTTCCTGTCTTACCATCACGTGAATACCATGTTAACTTATGAGCCATTTTATGACCAAACGCCGTATTGGTTATAACTAGATTGTTATACCTACAAAACTGCAAAAGTCTGTATCCATTACTGTTTTCCTCTCCTACGCCAAATTTACCTAGGCTAGGATACCATCTATCACTATTTCTACCGACCTTGGCGTTAAAATCTCCTAGTAAAAACATCATATTTCTACCTGGGACCCTGTCTATTTGCTCCTGTAAATGTAAGTAAAATTCATCTCAATCACTAGTATCTCCGTCAGTCGGTTCTACAGGGGCATATACTACTATAACTGATACCCTGAAATTTTTAGCCATAACATGAGCAATTAGTATTCTATTATTAATACCTTCCCAGCCTAAAAAGACTTAAAAGCTTCCTTAGTCATCATGAGCCCTACTCCCTGTCTATGTACCCCATCCTTCCTGCCTGAGTAAACAAATTCTATATCACCTAATTTCAGGCTTCCTACCCCTGGGATATGAGTTTCTGAAACCCCTAATAAGTTCAGTTCAAATCGTCTGAATTCGTCAGTCAAAATGTCGATACGATGGTCATTTTTTAACGTGGTAAAATTCCAAGTTCCAATTTTCATGTTCTTTAAATCATTGAAATTATTTTAGCCGCAGGAAAAGCAATGATCCCGGATACCAGTGAAGGACGGGGATCACATATCTTCTAAAGTCTACACCGAATTGCTTAAACCGGCTTAGAACCGGACAGCAAGAAGTCCCTGGGACCTCCCTGAATGGAGGCTTTGTGTAATCCTGAGCCCCTCGTGGTCACAACATGGTTTTCAGCACTTGGCGATGCTCTTCTATCAACAAGAGTCGAAATCCTGCACAGACAATCTCAAGCCTGTTACCTCCGACCCATTATATATTCATGCCTACAAATATTATGCTACTACGGGGAGGCAGCCCATTGTAGATAAATTAGAAGGAAGAGGTTTTTCAACCCAAAGACGCCCTTCAAAACATACCAAGCCCAGAAGAATTGTCCATTGATCAGAATACCGTGCGAATGCAGTGTCATTTACTAGGCTATAATTTCCTCCCGGGGCGCCACTCCTCAAGTGGGATTAGAGTTGACCGCAAGGTCTCCAGTCTTGCAGGTACCCCGAAAAGGTCGAGGCAGCCCTTTGCAGAGGCCGTTGTTCATATATCTGGATCTTACGCCCTGCCGCAGTTGTCCTCTTATAGAGGATCCTCCCGCGGTGGTGTTCTGCATCACCATGCAATTTAACCCATTACTTCAACACAAGCTTGTAAAACTAATGTCTAGCCTAATTTATTGATTTAGTTCAACATTAGCCTGTAAAACTAATGTCTAGCCTGACTTATTGATTTAATTCAATATTAGCTTGTAAAACTAATGTAAAGAACTAATATAAATCTAATGTCTAGCCAAATTTATTGATTTACTTCAACATTAGCTTGCAAAACTAATGCAAAAAAACTAATGTAAAACTAATGCAAAATTAATTTCTAGCCTAGTTTATTGATTTACTTCAACATTAGCTTGTAAAACTAATGTCTAGCCGAATTTATTGATTTACTTCATCATTAGCATGTAAAACTAATGTCTCTATTAAAAAGGGAACTAACCCTTTCAATTTCAAATTGAATGAGCCCTTTTTAAGGTTTCTACGACAACATTTTCTATATAAAAACCTTTATACTTACAACCATTGCCTTAAAGGCTGTGGGGGGGGGGGGTCATCCTTAAAGACCTAACTCCAAGAACTTTTAACTACGTTGAACAAAATATTGGATGTGTTTGGGGAAATGGTGGGCGTGAGAGGGGGTTAGTTGCCCTCCAATCACTTTTCACTATTAAAAAGGGCACCAGCCCTTTCAATTTCCAATTGAATGAGCCCTTTTTGAAGTTTCTACAACATCGCTTTCTATAAAAACCTTACATGCCCCCAGTACATAACTTACAACCCTTGCCCAGAGGGCTTTGGGGGGGGGTTCATCCTTAAAGACCTAATTCCCAAAAGTTTCAACTACGTTGAACAAATGGCTATCTAAAATGATGATTGGATGTGTTTGGGGAAAAGGTGGGCATGAGAGGGGGATCAGGTGCCCTCAAATCACTTTCGACTATTAAAAAGGGCACTAGCCCTTTGATTTTCCAATCGAATGAGCCCTTTTTCAAGCTTCCACGACAAAGCTTTAAATAAAACCCTTATATGCCCACCAGGGCATAAGTTACAACACTTGCCCTGAAGACTGTGGGGGGAGTGTCCTGCTCAAAGATATAATTTTCAGAACTTTCAACTGCGTTGAACAAAATGGCTATTTCAAAATTTTGATTGGATGTGTTTGGGAAATGGTGGGCGTGGAAGGGGTGTTAGTTGCCTTCCAATCACTTTCGACTATTAAAAAGGGCACTAGCCATTTCAATTTCCAATCAAATCAGCCCTTTTTGAAGTTACTACGACAACACTTTATATAAAAGCCTTATATGCCCCCAGGACATAACTTACAACCCTTGCCCTGAGGGCTGTGGGGGGAGTGTCCTCCACAAAAACATAATTTCTATCTGGAAATCAACTACGTTGAACAAAATGGCTATCTCAAAATTTTGATTGGATGTGTTTGGGGAAATAGTGGACGTGGAAGGGGTGTTAGTTGCCTTCCAATCACTTTCGACTATTAAAAAGGGCACTAGCCATTTCAATTTCCAACCGAATGAGTCCCTTTCGAAGTTTCTACAACAAGTCCTTCGATACGAAGTGCCCTGGTCTAAAGAAAAATAATACATTGTGCCTACATCGTTCTTTACTTAGGCAGCGCGATTGCGCTGTCTATGATCGTTTGATTTTCTTTACCCTTTCTGATCAGCAGCTTCTGAGGACACAAACGAAAAAGTAGATATTTCCGGAAGTGACAAATAAGAAAAGGAAATTAATCAAAGAAGTCGGTTTAGTTACATAAACACAAATACGTGAAAATCTGATTGAAAGAAGCGTAAGGTATTTATTAAAATTGATTATTCCAAACCCAAATTTTAACAGCTGGACTTCTAAAGTTTTAAGTTTGGAGGAGGGATTTAAATATGTGTCGACAAAATTATCCAGTATGCCGACAAATGCGGACACAAGCTAAATTTCCAAAATAAATAGGTAAATTTTCGAAAGTGTTGACACACGGCGGTGACACCTTGGAACTCTCTCTTCCCCTTAGCTGCGCCCCTGACTGGATACTATAGTTTTAACCGATGTAAACTTGGGTCTTTATCCACACAAGCGAACATTCATTAAATAGAAATGTATGGTTTATTGTATTCTTTTTAGTTGTTTGGTAGAAGATGCACGTTCTTGAAGTCGCCATACATTTAGAACATTGCTACGCCAGGTGTGTATTGACAAGTATTGACAACAAATATACTTAGACATCATTTGACTCACCTCTGCTGCTTTCTACCCCATGGTCAGACTTAGCTTGTGGATCCACCCCAAAGACTGGACAAGCAAAAATTAACTGAGGAAATCTGGTTCTATCTCTTGGAGAAGTTGCGCATAAAAAAAAATATATATCGGCCGATAACTGATATTTTTTTCTTGATATCTGATAATCACACTGACCCTCATATCGACCCGATAATATCGGTCGGGCCCTACTGCTTACTATCCTTTACCGGTACTCGGAGAAGATGGTAGGAAAAATGTGAAAAACCAAGCAATGTGGACAAAATCAACACATACAAACTAATGATATACCTCTTCCAATTCCAAAGTTTAAACCATTTAGACTTCCGGATTTTATAAGATATGATTTAAGTAAGAATTGAATGAAAAAAAAGAAAAAAGAAAAAAACAACAACTTAAAACAAACAATCACCTTGGGTAACCCAAAAAGGAGGCCCAACAAACAGTTTTTCGAAACAGTTTGAAAAGTACACATGTAAGTTTCTGGGCTAAGGAGACTATAGTGTAAAACCAAATTTTAAGGCTGTGGGCAAGGGAGCCCAAAAATAAGACAAGAATTGTATTTTCTGATCATCTTCAAATTTTCAGGGATTGTTTCCTGGGATAGAAGACCTCAAATATTTATGTGAAAAAGAGAGGGGATCGGGAGATCAAACAAACTTAGGTTAATAACACGTTCCATCCTGAATGGGCCCAAAAACTTTGTTTCTTCCTCGGTTTCAAATATATGTCCTTAAATCCTCGGGCCAAGATTACCTCAATGCACCAAATGATTGACTAAAAATCATCGAATATCCAATATTGAAGCAAAAAAAGGGCCAAAAAATAGGAGACCAACCATGATTGGAATAAAAATGTTTTGAGGTCTGTGGATAAAAATTATAAAGCACAATTTTGTGAGCAGAAAACTAAAGCTATGTTATTCAGCAATAGATTGTGATTTTTACATTTTTTTATCATATTTAAATCATTGAAAAAACTTCCTACCAAAAATCCGATTAGCAATATTTTTACAACCACACTAGATTATCAAAAATACAAGATATGATCTTTGATGTTGGGCTCAACCCTATGCTTTTTTTTACTCAGAAAATGAATGATTAGTGAAACATTCTTTTGTAAAACTAGATCAAACAGTCTCTAAAAATAGAAATCCAAAATTCAAAACACTTAAAACTTCTTTAAAAAAACACTTGAAATTTTGTAAAAGAGCTCTGGATCCTCTCCAATTAAAAACGAAGATGACCTGAAAATTTTACTAAAAGAAAATGTTCCAAATCCTGTTACTTATTTCATTACAAACGAAATGTGCGAGATGGAGTCTTTGGTAGAGTAAGGCAAACCTAAAATGAACAGGAATCGCTATGAATGAGTAAATGAAACAAAAAACGAATAAAAATTGCAATGAATAGTCAATTTACGCTTAAAACAATTAGGAATCACCAAAAACAAGAATGGGGCTACTGTCAATTGCAAAAACCCACAAAGGCCCAAGCATCCGTTCGTTTTGCTGTAAAAGTGGTAGTTCTCCCCAGAAGTCTAAAGCCGAAGTAGAATAACCAAGGTCATTTCAAAGCACGATAACAGGTCAAAGCATCACTTTGCCTTTTTTAAAGCTATTTTTAGTGGTTGTAGGCGGGAATTTTTTATATTGAGGGATAGCAGGGTTAGAAATGACTCAGAAGGGGCACAGGGGGCAAATCACCTCGCCGTACAGCGGGATAACATGCAATTCGCACCATTTTTGCTACTGTATTTACCATCTCCTACACTTTTTCTTTCTAAGGAGAACTTGTCATCAATTAAATAAAAAAAAACAATTTTTTTAACCGAAAGTAAGGAGCGATATTAAAATTTAAAACGAACAGAAATTATTCCGTGTATGCAAGGGGCTGTCCCCTCCTCAACGCCTCGCTCTTTAAGATGAAGTTTTTTATTGTTTTAAAAATAAAGTTGTGAGACAGAGTCAAACTTCTGCGTAAAGAGCGAGGCGCTGAGGAGGGGACAGCCCCATTCATATAAGGAATAATTTATGTTCTTTTTGAGTTTTAATGTCGCTCCTTACTTTTCGTTAAAAAAAAACTATTTTTTTTTACTTAATTCCCGAACGTTTTTGAATTAATGCAGCTTTTATTTTGGCTCACCCTACATGAATAAGTAAAACGAAAGTTGTATATTAATTTTACTTTTTTTTTGGCTAAATGGCTTTCTCGAAATTTCGTTCTGACAAAACTTACGAATTAACTTACGCAACGAAATTCTATATCCGTATATTTTTATTACGTATATTAGGGGGTTCGCCCTCTAGTCAATACCTCGCTCTTTACGCTAAAATTCAAATTTTGTTCCAATTCTTTCAGAATGGCCCCTTAATCACAAAGACCGTTAATTAGAATAAATAGCTCTGATGAAAGTACAAAACAAACTTTAGCGTAAAGCGAGGTAATGACTAGGAGGTGAACCCAGTCATATTTGTAATAATTTCTGTTCGTTTTAAGGTTTGATGTTGCTCCTTACTTTCAGTTGAAATAAGTGTTTTTTTTATTTAATTTCTGATCGTTTTTTTTTTAAATAGCGCTAGGAAATCCGGTGCCCCCTTCATAGCAATGCCCGTTCCCCCATGAAAAGATCCTCCTACATAACCCCGACCCCCCCCCCCTAATACCAGAAAAAATCCCCCCCCCCCAAAACTTCTGTATAATTCCCAATACCAACACTGTATGTAAATATTGGGCAAAGTTCATAACTTGCAGACCTTCCCTCGGGGACTGGGGATGAAGTTATCATCAAAGACATAGTTATTGTATTTTTCGACCGTGCTGAACAAAATGGCTATCTCAAAATTTTGATCTGGTGACTTTGGGAAAAATGAGCGTGGGAGGGAGCATAGTTGCCCTCCATTTTCTTTGGTCACTTAAAAAGGACACTAGAACCTTTAATTTCCGGTCGAATGAGCCCTCCCGCGATATTATAGGACCACTGGGTCGATACAATTACCTCTGAAAAAAAACACGCATCCGTTATCTTTCTTCTGGCCAAAAAATATAGAATTCCACATTTTTGCAGATCAGAGCTTGAAACTTCTTTAGTAGGGTTCTCTGATACGCTGAATCTGATGGTGTGATTTTCATTAAAGTTCTGTGATTCTTTTTTCGAAAATAAGGCAACTTTTCTCAGGCGCGTAACTTTAATGCGTAACAAGTTAACGACTTAACTTGATGAAACTTTTTTATTTGAAACCAGCATAAAAATCTCATTCTTTTGATGTATCCCTTGGTATCAAAATTCCGTTTTTTAGAGTTTCGGTTAGAATTGAGCCGGGTCACTCCAGTTCGTTACCACGAAATGTTTATAGAAAGCGTTTATAAAAGGTGGTTATAGAAAGCGTTGTCGTAGAAACTCAAAAATGGCTAATTCGATTGGAAATTGAAAGGGTTAGTGCCCTTTTTAATAGTCGAAAATCCCCCTCCCACGCCCACCCTTCCATTTGCCTATTATGTTTAAAAACTAAATGTTGCCTTAAAATTAAATCAAAATGCACTGTTTTAATGCTGAGGGTATTATGTTCAAACTTTCGGGGCTACTTCTGCTCTTAAAATTTAGCCAAATCAAAATAGCGTAAGTGTATCCAAGCTATCAAAGAAAGTAAACAGATTTTTTGCGAATGGTATCAAGTTTTCTATTTCATGTCAACTAGAGGAGGTATGAAACTAAATGAAACACTACTATTTGTGTCCAGATTTTTAAAAGGGTGTATGTTGTTAAAAATTGCTGAAAATTTTTCCCCAGCATACAAATAGCAGGCCAAGTGCAATTTAGCTTACAGAGTTATTAAAAAAACTAGATTTTCATGAGAAGGAGCACAAGTGTTACAGAGCCTGTTGCAAAAAGTTCCTCCGCTGTAAGCACCATAATAAAATTGCTGATCAAGCATCAGCTACTGAAGAGAGCATTCAAATTCCACCAGCATTCCAGGCAGGACTCGATCCCAAGCTGGGGATATTTAATTTGACTACAAAACCTGCTGCTTATTCTGTAGTACGAAGGGAAGTACTAAGAATAAGAAACTGAACGTGTATCAAATTCGGACACTTGATAGACAGAACAAAGTTCTTCGACAAGCAGAAGAACTATGGCAACAAAATCCTGAATTTATTTCCAGGTTTAAAGATAAAGACCCTATTGCTCTTGAAGCAAATACCACCAACGGTGTATGTTAAAATTTCTGAGTAGTAAACCAGACAGCGATGGTGCATTCCGTATTAGAGCTACCATTTGCAGTGAGATGTGTGGAAGACATCTGTCAAAAGCTTCTAAGTGGCAGGATCTATGTCACTACAGAATTAACAGTGCTTTTTGGTGATTATCTGAAAAGGTCTGGTTTATAATGAGAGGATAGGGATATGTGGCTGCTTAAGAGAAAATTGAAGGACAGATTTGGCAGGGATTTGAGGGCGAATCGCAAATCTGGTAAACACAACTTCTTTTACCTGAAAGACTCAGTAAATGCTCGACAAATGACCAGACAGATAGCAGAGCTAATTAAAAGGTTTAATGAGTCTTCAGTGCTGATTGAATCTGACTCAACTGAAAGTGAGAGCATTACAGATTCCAGTGCTGATCTCAGTGATATTGACAACAGTGAGGGTGACGTAGATGGTCTGAGTTTCGACTTAGTTGAAAGTCTGGATGTCGAAATGGAAAGTCATGCAGAGAAAGGCAACATTAAGGATGAACTGCTCACTATGCTCCCTATAAATGATGAGATCGAACTTAACAATAGCAGGCGCGGAAGGAGCCGACGGAAATCAGGATCAAGGCGAGCTTCTAGTGTGTATGACCAGGATTATATGAGAGGCTTTTACTATGTAATGAAAAGACTAAAAACAGAGATTTTTGAGAAAGTCAGTCAGTGTAGGAAGCGGGAGTCTCACACCGATTTGTCGTTTGAGTTTGCAAATTCAAAGGTTCCTCCTTTGTTGTTCAACACATTAGCATTCCTGTTCGGTGATATTGGGGAGCCACCAGCTGACCTGAATACCAGATATAGTGTATCTGCTGATGTAGAAAAAAAAGTGGTAAAATTGGCTCAGGATATCCTGTTCCAGATTGGAAAAGTTGATACACCCAAGCATTCAGCATTAAGTATCTATCTTTTCCACAAGACTCGGAGTAAGAAGTTAACAGCTGCGTTAAACAGATTAGGTTTAACAATAAGCCCATGTTCAATGCAGCGAGTACTTACTACTGAAGCAGTATCAGTACAAATGAAAATTGAGTCTGCTGGAGTTTTATGTGCCAGATGGTATATAAAAATAAACAGAAACCGTTGAGGCATTTTCGAAACGAATCCTTGCAAGGCTATTAAATCGACTCCCAAAATCTACAACCAAGCTGCATATTGCACAATGTGTTTTTTTTTTGTTTTTTTTTTCCATACCCGGGCACTTCGTATCGAAGGAGTTGTCGTAGAAACTTCGAAAAGGGCGCATTCGATTGGAAATTGGAGTGGCTAGTGCCCTTTTTTAATAGTCGAAAGTGATTGGAGGGCAACTAGCCCCCCCACGCCCGTCATTCCCCCAAACACATCCAATTTTGAGATAGCCATTTTGTTCAGCGTAGTTGATTTCAAGATAGAAAATGTGTTTTTGAGGAGGACACTCCCTCACAGCCCTCAGGGCAAGGGTTTCAAGTTATGTCCTGGGGGCATATAAGGTTTTTATAGAAGGCGTTGTCGTAGAAACTTCAAAACAGGCTCATTCGATTGGAAATTCAAAGGGCTAGTGCCTTTTTTAGTAGTCGAAAGTTATTGGAGGGCAACTAGCCCCCCCCCCCCCCCCCCCCAAGCCCATCATTCCCCCAAACACATCCAATCAAAATTGTGAGATAGGCATTTTGTTCAGCGTAGATGATTTCAAGATAAAAAATGTGATTTTGAGGAGGACACTCCCCCACAACCCTCAGAGCAAGGGTTTTAAGTTATGCCCTGGGGGCATATAAGGTTTTTATAGATGGCGTTGTCGTAGAAACTTCAAAAAAGGCTCATTCGATTGGAAATTCAAAGGGCTAGTGCCTTTTTTAGTAGTCGAAAGTTATTGGAGGGCAACTAGCCCCCCCCCCCCACGCCCATCATTCCCCCAAACACATCCAATCAAAATTGTGAGATAGGCATTTTGTTCAGCGTAGATGATTTCAAGATAAAAAATGTGTTTTTGAGGAGGACACTCCCCCACAACCCTCAGGGTAAGGGTTTTAAGTTATGCCCTGGAGGCATATAAGCTTTTTATAGAAAGCGTTGTCGTAGAAACTTAAAAAAAGGCTCATTCGATTGGAAATTCAAAGGGCTAGTGCCCTTTTTAATAATCCAAAGGGATTGGAGGGCAACTAGCCTCCCCCCCCCACGCCCATCTTTCCCCCCAACACATCCAATCAAAATTGTGAGATGGCCATTTTGTTCAACGTAGTTGATTTCCAGATGGAAAATAGGTTTTTGAGGAGGACACTCCCCCACGACCCTCGGGGCAAGGGTTTCAAGTTATGCCCTGGGGGCATATAAGGCTTTTATAGAAGGTGTTGTCGTAGGAATTTCAAGGATTTTAAGTTATGCCCTGGGGGCATATAAGGTTTTTATAGAAGGCGTTGTCGTAGAAACTTCAAAACAGGCTCGAAACTACCACAAATCAGCATCGATAACTAAACGAGCAGAAATTAACATAAGTTGGGGGCAAAACCCCTATGCCTTACCAAGGCCAGAACAAAATTTGCATTTTACTGAAAAAATACAAATGAATGTGCATTGTCAGTTTAATATACATATACTGATATTTAGTAATCAAAATGTTAAAATTATTTGATTTATTAAAGTTATAAAAGTAAAAACATTTATATTTTTTTCAGTAGAGTGCAAATTTTGTTCTGGCCTTGGGAAGGCATAGGGGTTTTGCGCCCAACTTATGTTAATTTCTGCTCGTTGTGAGTTTGACTCGGTTAGTTATTGTAATTTCTGTTCGTTTTGGGTTTCATTTGTTTATCGATCCTGATTTGTGGTAGTTTCGAGCTTGGTAGATTATTTGATTTTATTTTTGCTCATTTTTTGTTTAATGGAGTTCTTTACTTTTCTTTGAAAAACTTATTTTGTGGAAAAAGTTTTTTAATTAATGGTTCTAAAAGACAGTAGTGGATGTCATAAACGGAGAGGAAATACAGTGACGGAGATTTTATCGTTACGAAGAAACGTAAAGATAGAAAACGTAACGCTAGAAAACTAGGATATCTTGCTTATGCAGTCAGAGAGTAAGGCAAGACTTATCGAACGTATTTTTGACTTGTGGAGCCATGTCTGTCTTTCCGAATTTAGATTTACCATTTATCTCCCTGGCGGATTCAGTGACAGAATGAAGGTGCTAAAACTGGTCCCATCCAAAATGACTTTAGATCCAAACCTGGAGTACGAAGCTACCTTGTGCAGTACAAATGAAGAAGCAGGCACGCGTGCGGCTCTCCATGTTGCCGTATGCTACAGAAATGGATGTTCCCAAGTAATTGTTTAAGCGAATGATACAGACATTGAGGTCATTTTATTACAGAACTATCGCGAAACATTCCTCTACAGGTGCGACCCGGGCTATGAACCCGAGCTCTACGTTCAGTTCCGTGACAAAGTCTTTCCGATCCATAAAATTGTCAACAGAACATCGTGGGCTGTTGTAGAGTCAATAGGAATGCTACATTGCATTAGTGGATGTGATACGGTCAGCTTTTTCTTCTTGAAGGGCAAAAAATTGTTTACTACATCTGCTGTTAAATCATAGCTCATTCAAGAATCTGCTGATCTTACACTGAATATGAGGAGTTATATCCGAAACATCGTTATGTACGAGCTTGAAATCTTACGTATCTGTACGAAATTGGCTGTATCGGTATATAGCAAAAACAGTCCGAATTTGATTCTCTCAATGACCTACTAATTCATATACTTCCCAGAAAAAGAACTTGAACAGCTTGCCCCCAACAGATGGTTCTTTCGTATATCACGTCAAGAGAGCTATACTTCAGTGGAGCATTATTCTTCATGCTGTGATTCCTAAGCCCTATATCTTCAACCCACTTGATTTTGGCTGGACCCATTACGACATTTTAGGAGTCAGTCCAGTGATTTCAGCGCTGACCCCCTGGCCTCCATTTGTCAACAAGGCTTCAACCTTTTGTAACTGTAAAACTATGTGCGGTAAAAAGTGCCCTTGTTTGGGGATAAAGCCATGCGACATTCCTTGCGCATGTGGTGGGCGATGTGGTGCCGACAACGACGGTCCAGGTGACGAATAGCGGAATTTTTTTCGTACGTTGGGGAAAATCGTTGGGATATGCGGAAATTGTATTCTGAAAGGCTTTACTTGTATCTTTACTCATTTAATTTCAGCACAAGTATTTTGATATAGATGTGCAGTACTTAAAAGAATTAACACTCTATAATCATGTTAGCGGTTTCGGCTTTCAGCTTCTGTAGAGCATGGTTCTTCCGTGTCCGTTTACTACCTTGCAAAGCTTCGTAGGTTCATTATAATCTGGATTTACAACTACATTTGCAAGCAAGTCAGAGCTTATAGCAAATTAAATAGAATATGAACCGAAACTCTAAAAAACCGAAACTCTAAAGAACGAAATGTTGATACCAATAGATACATCAGAAGAATCAGATTTTTCAGAACCCCTACTCCAACCCCGACCCCCCCCCCCTAGAAAAAAAATTCATCCTGAAAACGCCTGTATACTTCCCAATAACCAATACTATATGTAAACAATGGGTAAAGTTTATAACTTGCAGCCCTTCCCTCGGGAACTGTGGGGGATTAAGTCATCCTCAAAGACATATTAATGAGATTTTCGACTATGCTAAACAAAATGGCTATCTCAAAATTTTGATCGGGTGACTTTGAGGGAAAAATGAGCGTGGGAGGATTTTCGACTATGCTAAACACAATGGCTATCTCAAAATTTTGATTGGGTGACTTTGGGAAAAAATGAGCGTGGGAGGGGGCCAAGTTGCCCCCAATTTTTTTGGTTACTTAAAAAGGGGACTAGAACTTTTAATTTCCGTTTGAATGAGCCCTCTCACGATATTCTAGGACTACTGAATCGATACGATCACCCCTTAAAAAAAAAAAAAAAAAAAAAAAAAAAAAAAAAAAAAAAAAAAAAAAAAAAAAAAAACGTATCCATGAGCTTTCTTCTGGCAAAAAATACAAAATTCTACATTTTAAAACCCTAAAAAAACCTTCTATGCCCCTGGGGCATAATTTACAACCCTTGCCCAGAGGGCTGTGGGGGGTGTTGTCATCCTCAAAGACCTAATTTCCAGAACTTAAAACTACGTTAAATAAAATGGCTATCTCAAAGTTTTTATTAGATGCGTTTGGGGAAAAGGTGGGCGTGAGAGGCGGGTTAGTTGCCCTCTAATCACTTTCGACTATTAAAAAGGGCACTAGCCCTTTGAATTTCCAAGCGAATGAGCCTTTTTTGAAGTTTCTACGACAACGCCTTCTATAAAAAAAAACTTTATATGCCCCCAGGGCATAACTTACAACCCTTGCCCTAACAACCCTTGGCTTTGGGGGACTGTCCTCCTCAAAACCCTAATTTCTTTCTGGAAATCAACTACGCTGAACAAAATGGCTATCTTAAAATTTTGATTGGATGTGTTTCGGGAAATGGTGGGCGTGGAAGGGGTGTTAGTCACCTTCCAATCACTTTCGACTATTAAAAGCGCACAAGTTAGTCCAACTTCCAATTGAATGAGCCCTTTTCGAAGTTTCTACGACAACTTTTTCAATACGAAGTTCCCTGCTCTAAAGGAAAAAATTAATAAATAATACATTGTGCCAACATTGTTCTTATAATCCTCCAGGGCATAACTTAAAACCCTTGCCCTGAGGGTTGTGGGGGAGTGTCCTCCTCTTTACTTAGTCCCCGTTTTTCGTCTCGTGTTTGAGTGTCCCCGTTCTTCGCTTAGGCAGCGCGATCGCGCTGCCTATGATTTGTACAACAACTTTCTATATAAACCGTATATGCCGCCAGGGCCTAAGTTACAACCCTTGCACTGAGGGCTCTGAGGGGGTTATCATCCTAAAAGACCTAATTTCCAGAACAATCAACTACGTTGAACAAAATGGATATCTCAAAATTTGATTGGATGTGTTTTGGAAAATGGTGGGCGTGAGAGGGGCGTTAGTCGCTATCCAATCACTTTCAACTATTAAACAAGGCACTAGCCCTTTCAATTTCCAATTGAATGAGCCCTTTTGAAGTTTCTACGACAACGCTTTCAATAAAAACTTTATATGTCCCCAGGGTATAACCTAAAACCCTTGCACTGAGGGCTCTGAGAGGGTTATCATCCTAACAGACCTAATTTCCAGAACTTTCAACTACGTTGAACAAAATGGATATCTCCAAATTTTGATTGGATGTGTTTGGGAAAATAGTGGACGTGAGAAGGGCGTTAGTCGCTATCCCATCACTTTCAACTATTAAAAAAGGCACTAGCCCTTTCAATTTCCAATTGAATGAGCCCTTTTGAAGTTTCTACGACAACGCTTTCAATAAAAACTTTATATGCCTCCAGGGCATAACTTACAACCCTTGCCCTGAGGGCTGTGGGGGGAGGGGTTGTCATCCTTAAAGAACTAATTTCGAAAACTTTCAACTACTTTGAATAAAATGGCTATCTAAAATATTGATTGGATGTGTTTGGGGAAAAGATGGGCGTGAGAGGGGGGATAGTTGCCATAAAATCACTTTCAAATATTAGAAAGGGCACTAGCCCTTTGAATTTCCAATCAAATCAGCCCGTTTTCAAGTTTCTACGACAAAGATTTCAATAAAAACCTTATATGTCCCCAGGGCATAACTTATAACCCTTGCCCTGAAGACTGTGGGGGAGGGGAGTGTCCTGCTCAAAGGTTTAATTTCCTGAATTTTGAACTGCGTGGAACAAAATGGCTATCTCAAAATCTTTATTGGATGTGTTTGGGGAAACTTTGGGCGTGGAAGTGGTGTTATTTCCTTTCCAATCACTTTTGACTATTAAAAAGGGCACTAGCCATTTCAAATTCCAATCGAATGAGCCCTTTTTGAAGTTTCTACGACAACGCGTTATATAAAAACCTTCTATGCCCCTGGGGCATAATTTACAATCCTTGCCCTGAGGGCTGGGGGGGGGGTTGTCATCCTCAAAGACCTAATTTCCAGAACTTAAAACTACGTTGAATAAAATGGCTATCTCAAAGTTTTTATTGGATGTGTTTGGGGAAAAGGTGGGCGTGAGAGGCGGGTTAGTTGCCCTCTAATCACTTTCAACTATTAAAAAGGGCACTAGCCCTTTGAATTTCCAATCGAATGAGCCTTTTTTGAAGTTCCTACGACAGCGCCTTCTATAAAAAAAACTTTATATGCCCCCAGGGAATAACTTACAACCCTTGCCCAAACAGCCCTTGGCTGTGGGGGACTGTCCTCCTCAAAACCATAATTTCTTTCTGGAAATCAACTACGCTGAACAAAATGGCTATCTCAAAATTTTGATTGGATATGTTTCGGGAAATGGTGGGCGTGGAAGGGTGTTAGTCGCCTTCCAATCACTTTTGACTATTAAAAGCGTACAAGTTAGTCCAACTTCCAATTGAATGAACCCTTTTCGAAGTTTCTACGACAACTTTTTCGATACGAAGTGCCCTGCTCTAAGGAAAAAATTAATAAATAATACATTGTGCCAACATTGTTCTTAAAAGCCCCCAGGGCATAACTTAAAACCTTGCCCTGAGGGTTGTGGGGGAGTGTGCTCCTCTTTACTTAGTCCCCGTTTCTTGTCTCGTTCCTGAGTCTCCCCGTTCTTCACTTAGGCAGCGCGATCGCGCTGCCTATGATTTGTACAACAACTTTCTATATAAACCGTATTTGCCGCCAGGGCATAACTTACAACCCTTGCACTGAGGGCTCTGAGGGGTTATCATCCTAAAAGACCTAATTTCCAGAATAATCAACTACGTTGAACAAAATGGATATCTCAAAATTTTGATGTTTTGGAAAATGGTGGGCGTGAGAGGGGCGTTAGTCGCAATCCCATCACTTTCAAATATTAAAAAAGGCACTAGCCCTTTCAATTTCCAATTGAATGAGCCCTTTTGAAGTTTCTACGACAACGATTTCAATAAGAACCTTATATGCCCCCAGGGCATAACTTACAACCCTTGCACTGAGGGCTCTGAGGGGGTTATCATCCTAAAAGACCTAATTTCCAGAATAATCAACTACGTTGAACAAAATGGATATCTAAAAATTTTGATTGGACGTCTTTGGGGAAAAGGTGGGCGTGAGAGGGGGATTAGTTGCCTTCAAATCACTTTCGACTATTAAAAAGGGTATTAGCCCTTTGAATTTCAAATCGAATGAGCCCTTTTTCAAGTTTCTACGACAAAGATTTCTATAAGAACCTTATATGCCTCCAGGGCATAACTAACATCCCTTGCACTGAGGGCTCTGAGGGGGTTATCATCCTAAAAGACCTAATTTCCAGAACTTTCAACTACAAAATGGATATCTCCAAATTTTGATTGGATGTGTTTTGGAAAATAGTGGGCGTGAGAGAGACGTTAGTTGATATCCAATCACTCTCAACTATTAAAAAAGGCACTAGCCCTTTCAATTTCCAATTGAATGAGCCCTTTTGAAGTTTCTACGACAACGCTTTCAATAAAAACCTTATAGGCCCCCAGGGCATAACTTACAACCCTTGCACTGAGGGCTCTGAGGGGGTTATCATCCTAAAAGACCTAATTTCCAGAACTTTCAACTACGTTGAACAAAATGGATATCTAAAAATTTTGATTGGATGTGTTTTGGAAAATGCTGGGCGTAAGAGGGGCGTTAGTCGATATCCAATCACTTTCAACAATTAAAAAAGGCACTAGCCCTTTCAATTTCCAATTGAATGAGCCCTTTTGAAGTTTCTACGACAACGCTTTCAATAAAAACTTTATATGCCCCAGGGCCTAACTTAAACCCTTGCCCTGAGGGCTGTGGGGGGAGGGGTTGTCATCCTTAAAGACCTAATTTCCAAAACTTTCAACTACGTTGAATAAACTGGCTATATAAAAATTTTGATTGGATATGTTTGGGGAAAAGGTTGGTGTGAGAGGGGGGTTAGTTGCCCTCAAATCACTTTCGACTATTAAAAAGGGTACTAGCTCTAAATTTCAAATCGAATGAGCCCTTTTTCAAGTTTCTACGACAAAAATTTCAATAAAAACCTTATATGCCCCCAGGGCATAACTTATAACCCTTGCCCTGAAGACTGTGGGGGGAGTGTCCTGCTCAAAGGTATAATTTCCTGAACTTTGAACGGCGTGGGATAAATTAGTTATCTCAAAATTTTTATTAGGTATGTTTGGGGAAATGGTGGGCGTGGAAGGGCTGTTAGTTGCCTTCCAATCACTTTTGACTAATAAAAAGGGCACTAGCCATTTCAATTTCCAATCGAGTGGGCCCTTTTTGAAGTTTCTACAACAACGCGTTCTATAAAACCTTATATGCCCCCAGGGCATAACTTACAACCCTTACCCCGAAGGTTGTGGGGGAGTGTCCTCCTCAAGAACATATTTTCTATCTGGAAATCAACTACGCTGAACAAATTGGCTATATCAAATTTGGATTGGATGCGTTTGGGGGAATGATGGGCGTGAAGGGGGGCTAGTTGCCCTCCAATCACTTTCGACTATTAAAAAGGGCACTAGCCACTCCAATTTCCAATCGGATGAGCCATTTTCGAAGTTTCTACGACATCTCCTTCGATACGAAGTGCCCGGGTATGGAGAAAGAAGAAGAAAAAAAAAATAATACATTGTGCCTACATCGTTCTTTACTTAGGCAGCGCTATCGCGCTGCCTATGATTCTCGTACTTTTTGTGAACTTATTTACCCATTTCAAGGTGAGGTGATGATTTTCTTGTGTTGCTTTGCCTATGTTAAGATGTTTGTATTTGTGTCGATTTAATTCCTGATTTTGTGACCCCCCATAAAACAACAGACTTGAAAAATTTGCCGTTTTTGAAGTATGATGTAAGGTTGTATCTACAAAAGAATCAGCAGTGAACGTACGAAGTTTAAAGTATAAAATAGCGGAAAAAATGAAAGTCACTTTGCTGGAGTTGCAGCAATATTAAGTTGATAAGCAAAAACCCCCATAAAATCATGAAAACCGGTCATTGAAAGAATACTATGCGCCAGATTTGTTTCAAACCGTTCCAAACTGTCACTGATCGTGCTCTACGCACTCAGAAATGATGCAGATGATGCCATTAACAATGATTTTTGTGATAACCTTCAATCTGTGGTTGACTCAGTCTCCCTCCACGACATCACCCGCGTTTCAGGTGACATTAACGCAAGAGTTGGCAAAGACAGATGCTGCTACCTTGAAGACACCAGACTTGGCAGAGTAAACGAAAATGGTTCTTGACCTATAAACGTCGCCATAGGGAACGACTTACTGATTGGTGGTACGCTGTTTCAGTATAAACACGTCCATAAATTCACTTGGACATCCACATAGGGCTCCGGCAAAAAACCAACCGATCATTTGCAGATTCGCCGGAGATGGCGGACGAACTTAAAAGACGAGCGAAGATTTAGAAGCACGGACGTAGGTTCTGATCACTAACTAATATTCACCGGATACAAATTGTATCGGAAACAGTCACATAACCGGAAACAGATGCCACACATACTAAGCAGTTTCGACGTAGACAAGCTGAGTGACAAGGGCGTCCAATCTCTATTCAGTATTAAACTGTCCCAATAATTTTGAAGTCGTGGATGATTTACCAGACAAAGTCGAAGAATTCGGAAGATGATTCACCGCCCAGATAGGGTTGATGAAATCCTTGGGCTTAGAAAACCAGCTAAGCAACAGTGGATATCCACAAGGACCTGGTATATCATTGCAAAACGCAAGAAACTGAAGCCGAACTCCCTTGCCAGGAGCTAGGCATAAAAAGAAGGTGACAGAAATGTAAAGAAAAGTGTTAGGTCTGACAGACGGCAATATGTGAACAAAAAGGGTAGGGAAACAGAAGTAGCAGCGAGCCGCGGAGACACAGGATCCGTGGATTGTCTTCTCAAGGAAATAGTTGGCAAGCGAAGTTTGCACGAATGCATAGTACAAGATGAAGGAGGATGGCTCCTGGCAGACTTGAAAGAACAACAAGAGCGATGGCCAAGGTATTTTGAAACTCTATTTAATCATCCGAAAACAAGTAATTCAGCCTGATTTACCAGACCAGTATCAGCTCAACCTCTGCATCAATGACGAAAAGATGACAGCCGAAGAGATACTTTAAGTAGCTAAAAAATAGAAAGATGGGAAGGCCCCTGGTCCAGATCGTATTTCAGCGGAAATGATGAAGTATAGCCTGCAACAAACTTTGGACACCTGGCCATCCTTCTTCTCCACTTATGGCAGACCAGAAGGTTCCGCAAAGAAAGAAGAACCGGAACAATAATTAAATTATTAAAGAAAGGAGATGCAAAAGAATGCGGCAACTACGGCCGATTCCGACAAAGCTCTTTTCGACCAAAATATTAAGGACACTCCGTTGATCAGAAATTGCGCGAAGAACAGCATGGATTCCGAACAAAACGATTCTGCGTCGATCTGAGCTTAACTCTACGCGCACTGATAGAGGAATCTAATGAATGAAGACAAAACTTGTGAATACTCTTCCTGGACTTTGAGAAGGCGTTTGAGTAAGTAAGCCGTCAAACCCTGTGGAGTCTTAAGGTTTTACGTATTCCTGATGAACTATTTTGTTTAATTGTTGCCCTGTACGAAGAGACGGAATGATGTGTTAAAACATTTGCTGGCAGCACGCGCTACTTCAAAGTCATAACTGGTTTAAAACAAGGTTATGTCCTGTCACCTCTTCTCTTCGTAATAGGTGTGC
Source organism: Artemia sinica (assembly GCA_027921565.1). NCBI lineage: Eukaryota > Metazoa > Arthropoda > Branchiopoda > Anostraca > Artemiidae > Artemia > Artemia sinica. The sequence goes on from CM051265.1 coordinate 38,126,752, forward strand.
ATCGTCAGACCGATAAATCGATATGGGATCCAAAATGGAGGAAAGCTTGTCTAGTAGGTCGACTTCACTGACGAACTTGTGCTCACAGAAACTGATAAGAAGAATCTTTAGGAATTCCTGAGCAAAGTCATGAAGAAAACTGAACAGTTTGGGTTATCCATCAACGCTCCAAAGACTAAAGCTGCGTCGAAGAGCACTTCACCCGAAGGAATACAACTAAAAGGTGAAGATATCGAACAGGGGACAGACTTCAAGCACTTAGGAAGTACATTAACTTCCAATGGGCACTCCGAAAAAGAACTGCACATCAGAATACCCTTCGACAACGCATCATTTCAGAGATTTCTACCAGTCCGGATATCCACAGTGTACCCCGAGAAGCTGAAACTCAGGTTATTCTATAGCAATGTTCTGCCTGTTTTGAGTTACTCTATGGAATGCCCAATGTCTGATTGCAGAACAGGAGAAACGCATTGCAGCTTTTGAGAATAATTGTCTTCGCCAGATCCAAAGTACCAACTGGATTGAACTTGTCAGCAATGGCAAGATTCGTACCCTTTCAGGCGAAACAAACGTCACTTCAGTTGTGAGACAACAAAGATGGTGATTCCATGGATATATCCTCCGCATACCATACCATAGACTTTCAAAAAGGCTGGGCACTGGCAACCAAAAGGCACCCATTACCGAGGAAGACCGAAGTACACGCTCCGTAGGACGTACTAACGTGGCAGAAGAATCCTTCAGACGTGTCTCCTCCCATAAAGGGAGGGCTTCTATGTAGCGCCCCACTTGAGGAAAGACTGGAGACTACTCACAGAGACCCTGTATGCCTCAGGAGGAAATGGAGGAACTAAGGTCTAAGGTAAGGTTAAATATGTTAAGGGTCTTGGGAGATGAAGTATAATTACTATTTAGAATTAGAATTAAAGATGGAATGATTATAATTAGCTTTTTTGGGAGGGAAGGGGCAAGTAGCACCACTCGTATTTTAAAACTCTTTATTAGCGTTGATACATCATTAATGCCGAATTATATTCAGTACTTAAGTACAAAAGGTATAACCCATGTTTTGGTACTGGAAATATTAAGTTGCTGGAGAAAGTTTATTAATAAAATGAATCAAATGAGTTAGATAGGAATCTCGGAAACTTGGCCATAGGTCTGATACATAAAGGAGTAGAAATAAATTTATCACATGAGTGGAGGAAAGTATTCCAAACAGAAGAGTGAGCAATCGTCCATTAGATTAGAGTACAATAATTTGTGGATAGGAAAGTCTGCCACAAAATGTTAGGAATTTCATAATTTTAGCCCGTATAAGCCTTCATATGTCTGACCTGACATACTATTGGAAGAAAATATCCAAAGGATAATAGAGGGTTACTTCAAGCATACGAATAGGTCCATTAAAAAAATGATAAAATACTTCAAGATGGGAAACGTAACCGGATGCCGTGGTAGCTTTACTACTACCATTCCTAAATCAGCTTCAAATAGAAATTTTCTTTAACTATTTTTTTTTCAAAATACATTTCAAAATGCCGGTTTCTGCGAGAGTGGTTCATTCTTTACTAGTTTGAAGCTATTAATGCCACTATGATTGTAGCTATGTAAGCAAAAATTATACATTTATACCATGAAAAGTTTAGCTACAACTTCAGAGGGTAGAGAAAAATACAGAAACGTGATTTCACATATAAATATATAGCAAAGAAACTGAAGCACAGCGATAAGCCCGTTTTGAGACAATAAGAGTTAGTAAAAAAAAAAAAAAAAAAAGGATTAGCAAAAAATATGACGAACAACGGCGTCATCAGAAACGGTATTGAGATACACTGGAGTAACTAGTAACTTGGTACTTGCTGAATAAGATCTGAATGATAGGAAATATTCATTTGGCTTTAGCAAAAAAGTACATATTCTTTTGTAATATCTTACAGCTAAATGGCTGATCTAATCTCCACTCTTAGAGGATATTCTTACGTTATCATATCTACAGCACGTAGAGTATCACGTCATAGTTTTCAGAATTGGTTTTTGGCTGGCTGCGTCTCCCCGACACTGCATCTACTTATGCGCAAGTACAACTCTATTCCCTTTATAGAAAAAAACTTTGGGTATATGGAAGGCGTTGGGTATATGAAAGGCTGTGTGTCTAACTAAGCCCTCGTTTAGCTGAACCCTCGTTCAACTGAACCTCTAAGCAACTCAACCCCCTTCCACTCAACTCTCAGTAAGCTTGACCCCATTTAACTAATCCCTCGTTCTACTGAGCCACGGTCCAACTAAACTGCTTTTAATTGAACTCCCATTCAACTCAGCCCCCGTGCAAATAAACTCCCACTGAGCTCAGCCCTGAATCAACTGAACCCTTGTTCGATTACACGACGGTTCCCCGTTTAACTCAAACTCCGTTTCATTCAACCCTCATGTTACTCAGCCCCTATTTAACTCCACTCAACCCAAGGCATAAGAATAATTTTGATCTAGCGCTGATTAGAAGCTCAAAATTTGCTTCTCGCTTTGTTCGCCGACCAAATATAATGATTAGCTTGTTTTGAAATGTGTGAATGAGGAGAAGGGAGGGTCGTTGCTTGGCTCAAAAATTAGAAAACGAATCTAGGAATACAAACTACTAAGAACAAATTTGCCGAAAAATTCAAAGGTATAGGAACATGGGCGCCCATAAGCTGAATTCCAGGGAGGGGGCAACCTCATCTAATTGACACTTTTAATGCTATATAATAGAAATCTCAGAACAAAAATATAAAAAGAAGCAGCATCATTCAGCAAGGGGGGGGGGGCGGGAGCCCCCCCCCCCTTCCCTCTCCCCCCATATGGGCGCCCATGTATAGGAAATAAATTAAACTTTTAAAGGCTTAAAAATTTCTGCTGCAAGAAGATTGTAACACGGGCAATTGTTATATTTATAAACAGCTTTGAACAGTAAATCAATCGTCTTTTTAATTAGGAACTTTCGGGTGACAGGTGCTATGTAACATCAAAACTAGTGACCATTAATGTACACCTTTATTGGCTAGGGGACATTAAACCCTAATTCCGGGAAACTTGGGTGGTTACCCATTTCAATGCCCATACGAGGTTCAAGTGAACCGGTAGTGCCAGAGAAAAAAAAAGAAAGAAAAAGAAGACGCGTTCGGGTATCAGTCTCTTTTTCGAAATTCCTTTTAATTTATTTCGTAATTAATTTTAGTGTTGCGATGAAAATAAATAGCGTCTATCATTAACGAATCAATTTTGTATTTGATGAATTCTTTTTACTTGGTAGTTTTTTAAATACTTTTTTATTTATTTATTTCCAACCTACAAATGGGAAAGGGAAGGAGAGCATTCAAGACGGGAATTTTATACACCAGTTTAAGAGTTTTTTGATCATGGAGATTTCGATGGTAGACCTTTTATAGTTTCAAGTCTTTACTCTTTATACTTTAGAAATGACGCTAAAATCACATTTTGGTGCCATCATGCATTACGTTACTATTTTCTCCATGACCACACTGCCTTTTCTATGACGAAATCAATAAGAATTCCAAATAGGGATAGGTCCTTTTATTAGACAGTGAAACGAAAATAAAACACAAAGACTCGATGACACAGTCGGTCATCATCATCAGTAGAGTTACTAACGTACTACTGAGTTACTTAGTAGTAGAGTTACTACTGAAGATGATGACCGACTGTGGCATCGAAATATTTAGTCTTTGTTTTATATTTTCGTTTCACTGTCTAATAAAAGGACCTATCCCTATTTGGAATTCTTATTGATTTCATCATGCATTACATGGTGGTTTCATCGTGACGAAATTATAAAAAGCGTGTAAGAGTCAGTATTAGCTTTCAAATGACGTTAAACAGCCCTTTAAGATATTCTATTGCCCTATTTGTACTGGAAAAAGAAAAAGAAAAAAGGATACTTATCCGCGTTTCCAGCTCTTTTTATAAGTCTCATGAATTTGTTTACGCAATGAACTTTTACTATTAAGACGAATCAAAGCAATAGCCGTCATTCCTGAGTCAGCATTAAATTATGAGACAGAGTTTTTTTTTTTTAACATATTTTTAAAGCTTTTAGCTATTATGGGCCATGGTCTCTCTATGTACCATGAGATTTAAGCGTGTTGGGGCCCTGGACTAGAATTTTTTTTTTGATAATTAAAAATATAGAAGACAAGGAAACAGAAGGATCATTTGGAAAGTTTTTCCTCCAAATTAAGACATAAAAGGGGCTAACATTGTAGTCTCTTCTGCATTGGTAGTAATACGAATTGCCCTGTATTAAAAACAGTGAAGAACTACCTCATTACAAGTTAAAATAGAAAACGCACTATCAGCTGAGTTCTCCTTAACTACTTTTTCAGTTTACCAGTGAAATCTAGTTAGTGCACCCAGGTCCCCCATAAGCGCCAGCAAAGTTAGTTTTTTCTCTTTAATGCTTTTTCACATACAAATATTGAACTATCGTTCCGCTTCTTCCCTATGTCAAAACTAAGTTCTTCCCCATAAGTCAGGACATTCACTTTATTTAATAGAAATTACTGAGAAACAAAAATTTGGTTTTTACCCATAAGTTAGAACATATATGAAAAAAAAAAACAACATTCTAGTGAAATCAGTTACAAACGATAAACCACATGCAGCTTGACGTTCTAAAAGTCTAAGGCTAAATTTGTAAACTAGCTATATCCACTAAATTGATTTTACTTTCCTCTCACAAGACTAGAAGTCAAAGGGAGTGAACTCTTTTCGAGATCTCGGGAGCCAATTATTCTCGAGACCATGAAGACAATTCAGCTTTACGAGGGATCTGTCTATAAGGCTTAATCACGAAAGCAACTTGGAATATGAGTTCACATGACCCTATTATGCGAAAATGAAAACAATCTATTATGAACGCAATGAACCCAAGTTCACGAATTCCAACATAGAAAGAGCAATTATGGACTTCTCGAGGAAGAAGTTCGAGAATGCCAGTCAAGAGATGATGAGAATTACTATTCTATAATGTCAAAATACGATTTTGTCTGCGTATCACTCAATCAAACGAGTAGACTAGGAAATCAAACCCCCCCCCCCCCCAACAGACATTAGAGATACCAAAAACGAATCTATTTTGATTTAAATAATTAATCTAGTTTATTTTATTGCTAGATATTGAATATTTTCATAGCAATCAAAGCTTATTTTTTCTCACAATTTTGGGAGTTACTTTGTCAATATTTGGATTCAAAAATAAATTATGATTTGACATAGTGGTTTTCCACTATTCTGACCATTATCTTCTGTTAAAGTTGGATAAATCTCATGGGCACAAAACATTTCAAGGGCAGACCACAGGTTGGCCACCCTTGCTCTTAATTAACATTGCTATAACATATTCGAGTACATTGGTGTCAGAATCCCGGCGAGAGGATGCTCCTCACCAATTCTCACTGACGTCAGAGGTTGGCTCTTATTATGGACGGACTAAAAAAAAATGAGTCGAGGCCATAAAGGCCCGTTGCCTCTGCACGAAAAAGAAGAAGAAAAACTAAAATATAATATAGCCTCAATGGACCCTTGGCTAAAGGTGTACCTCCGGGTGTGGTATTTTGAGAAAGAGCTTGCCTATCTCTATTTTTCCCTTTATTCAAGGGCCTTCGTTGGTAGTTTCAATGTGTCCACCATTGTTTTACCCCATCACGGGAAACCCATCCTTGAGCTTCAGACCAGCTTGACCAGGAAACAATTGTCCACCAAAAGAAAGGACAGTCATCCAGCACTTACCAGCCATCAATGGTAAGCGGAATCTGTTCCTCAGACCCAGTAATAGTTAATAATAATAGAGTCTCAATCTCGGATTACTACTCCCTCGAGGGACCATTTCTTTGCACCGCGGCCGTTGCTCCATGTCCAGCGGGATTGACCCCCAGACATGATTTTGACAACTTTTACTGGCTTCAATCCATCCAATCTCAGCAGCATACTGCACAGAATGCCACAGCTCATGGTCAGACAGTGGACAGGACGCCTAGGGGCTGGACGATGACTGAAATTAGCTGTAATAAGCCCTATTTGTGCACACTGCTCTCAAGAGCACCAAGAGAAACTTTCGCGATTAAACCCCTCCCCCTGTAGGGTTATGATAAACTTGAAACCATTTAAAAGACATATTCTAGTTAAAATGAACACAAAGTTTCTTTAAGACTTTCATTTGCCAGTTGGCACAATCAAAAGGCAAAATTCATTTTTAGCCCTGATCACAGGCCTTGGTTTATTAGAGCTGCTAATAGTGGTTCTATTCTCTTCCTATTTAACTTATGCAAGATAAAAAAGCATGAAGCATGAAGAAAAAAGAAGCAAAAACATAAAAAAAATCATGAAGAGTACAAAAAAAAGTTGTCGTTCAATTTAAGACGTACAGGATACCCAGAGGATCTGGTTACGGTCAAAATTTCACGGCCTGATTACAGTTACAAATGCTGTCCTGCTAGTACTTCTGTGGGCTAGTTTCAATCGCCGGTCCATATGACTAGAGCGTTTAAATCCTGTTCAGTATATTTATTATAAGAGAAAAGCTCATAAAATTACATGGCGGTATATAATCCCCCATATTAAAAAAACGGGTGAAATTCAATTTCGCCATTGGCAGTAAGGATCCTAGGCGTTTAATCCCCTCCCCCCCGCGGAAAATACTCCCTCCCTGGAAAACACCTCTCGCGGAAAATATACCCCGGTAAATAACCATCGGAAAATACCCCCCCCCCCGTGGAAAATAAGGCTTTTTAAATTTGTGAATTTTATTTGAGTTTTGCTTTTTTAATTTCCATAGGGGGAAGAAATTTTGGTACTTGTGCAAAAATAATTTTGTTTAGGAATTCTGGCAAATTCCCCCAATATATAATTACCCCTGATAAGTTCACCCCCTGGAAAACCCCCCCAGCAGAAAATTGCCCCCCCCCCATGCGAAAATGTATGCATACTTCCTAATAACAAACACTATGCGTAAACAATGGGTAAATTTTATAGCTTAAAGACCTATCCCCTGGGGATGTGGGGGGGGGTATGTTATATCCTAAGGCATAGTTATGGGGCCTTTCAATTAGGATGAACAAAATGGCAATCTCAAAATTTTTATAAGACGACTTTGTGAAAAAGGGGGCGGGGGAGGGAGCCTAGTTGCCCTCCGATCTATTTGGTCACTTAAAAAGGGTACTAGAAGTTTTAATTTTTGTTCAAATGAGCCCTATCACGATATTGTAGGACCACTGGGTCGACACGATCACCCCTGAAAAAAAAAAACACGCATCCGTGATCTTTCTTCTGGCAAAAAATATAAAATTTCACATTTTTCCAGATAAGAGCTTGAAACCTCTACATTCGGGTTTTCTAATAGCCTCAACCTGATGGTACGAATTCCATTATAATTCTATGACTTTTAGGGGGTGTTTCCCTCTTTTTTCTAAAATCAGGCGGATTTTCTCAGGCTCTTAGCCTTCAATGAGTAAGACTAAAGTTAATGAAATTCATACGTTTTAAATTAGTATTTATACGTTTGAAATTAGTACAATAATTGATTCTTTTGATATACCTATTAGTTTCAAAATTCCGGTTTTTACAGTTTCGGTTAGTACTGAACCGAGTCGCTTCTTACCTGCAGTTCCTTACCACGAACTGTTTGATGATCAAAAATGTTAAACTCAAGCAACTGGGCTGAACAAGAATGTTACGAGTCTTAACTGATTAGGAATAAAAATTTCTGGGCCCATTTTCTTACGAAATTATTAAGCTTTTGGAGGAAAAAATTTTCCGTCTTAGCAGCGCTATTTGAAAAGTGAACACAGAGCAACAAATTCGCGTAGTTTCGACCTATAAACAAGTTCAGATGATATCAGATAAACCTAATAAACAAAATGAAATAACCATTCTGAATACACTGAAATTATTTTATTATGCTTTTACTCCTCGACAATCCGAGTGCAGATAAATACATATACACAGTATATTGTGCACAACGCCTTAGTACACGTCAATGAGCCAGTAGTAAACCTCCAGAATTTTTTTTTCGTTAGAATATTTAAAGAATTACTGAGTAAAAAACTTCAACTATTCGTAGAATTTTCCCCAACTTATAGTTTGCCACTGTTTACGGACCCAAAATACCTTTATTGAGGCTTTAAAGCTAACATAGGCAAGCTTGTTTGCCTAAATTCCCCTTGGATAATGGATTTCTTGCCACTTGGAAATTTTACTTCAATGTCGTGAAGCAAATTTGACATTTGTAATACATGAACGTCATCCCGGAGAAGTATACTTTTATAACAAACACATTACAAGGTTCCCGTATACAAAAAGAGAATAAAAATAGCGAAATCAATACTTCTTAAAGTTAGAAATTTTAGCACCATGCAATAAACCCAATTTTCAGAATCTATTAAAACAGTCCGCGGTAATGAATTGTAAAGAAAGAGCATTTAATTGAAAGTTATTCAACGCAAGTTATTAGCATAGAAACAGTTAAATAATTACAGCGAAAATAGGAAAACATCCCCTAAAAATGGACATCATTAAGAAAATTGCACCATTAATCAATGTAAACAATAACCAAGTCCTAACTTGGTCAAAAACTAGCCGAATCAAAGCTGCAGATCACAGACAAAATTGCATGTAACACAGACGTTCAACTGAAATAATATTATGGTACCAATCAATTTGGTGCGTGTGCTTGTCTATCCTCAGTTTCTCAGGATTCTAGCATGCATAAGCGTCATCATACATAGCTTAAGGATACCCAGATACCCGACCCTTTTTTTAACATTGTAAGATAGGGCACACAGACATCTGTATCATATATTTTTTGTCTCTGCTTCAGGATGATTTGGCACAAAAAGTAGCGAATTTACGACTTTCGGAAACCACGCCAAATTTTCATTTGGTGTAAAATGGCCTAAATACATATTTCCTGCAAAAATGAACTAGGTCCTGAATCGGTGCACAAATATGCAAAATCTTGAATAGGTGCGAAAACAGTTAAGTCAATACTGCAGAAATTTAGTAACCAGCAATAAAAAGGGCAAGATTTGGTCCAAACATTAGCTAAGCTGTGATTTGGTTCAAAATCGAAGAAAGTCCAAGTCTCAGAATGCGAGCGACTCCCTGGAAAAACAATCTCACTCCTGGTGCAGCGCAAATGCGAGCTATGCTCTGATTCAATGCAAAACTGAGCTAAGTTTTCATCCAATACATCTGATTCTGAAGTTCTGACTCGGCGTAGAAATGACTTGGCACTTTTATGCCTAAGTCATGATATAGCGCCAAAACATGCTAAGGCCTGACTCGGTACAAAAAAAGCTAGGTCTGGACTAAGTGTAAAATCACCATTCTAGCAGCCATTGTAATTGTATTGCAGAAACAACACCTCAGTTTTGTCCTGGTTTATTTTGTCTTATTTTTTTTTAGCTGCTAATTTAGGTTTATTGCGAGACAGTGGCTAGAGCTAGACCCCGGCGCTGCGCCGGCGGATCGACTAAACGCCGCCGCCGACAGAGGCGGCGGCGTTCGGTCGACTTTAAATTAATTTTGCGGCAATTCTTTATTGCGTCAACCGCAAAGTCGGAGCTTTTCCTTCTCGCATGGTTTAGTATTTCGATTTTCCTGACTTGAAATCAAAAAGGGCTTGCACTATCCCCGAATTTTCGGGTATTTCCCCGAAAATCTATGCGTCACCCCGAAAAAAAATTTGGTTCCCCGAATCCCCGAAAATCACGCTATCACGGTGCCACCCCTAGCAATTTATCACCAGAGACTTTCCCTGCCAAATATTACTTTGTATACCATAATTCTTCACTACTCTCTTGTTCATTAATTTTCGTCTCTTTTGTTACTTTGCATAAAAACCAGACAGATGCAATATGCTATTGCAAATATAGCAATATACACAGTTCTTCATATGTTGGATAAAAACAGCATCGTCTTTATGAAATGTTTAAATCATTTCGAATGTAGGTTCCCAATCGCTATTTCTAACATCGTTCGTAGTCAAGAATTTTATTTTCAGGTTGAATAGAATTATAGAACGAATTCACTATTATTCAGCTTCAGCCTTCAGTTGGATTTTGAAATTGACAGCCGACAGATTGTTTCTACAGCTGAATTGTAGATTTGCAGACTTTTTTCTTTTTTTTTTGCTGTTTGTAGATAAGATTTTCTTAATGTTTAATACTCAATTGTTGAGCGCCTGAATGTTTAATACTCAGTTGTTCGGAAGCTACAGCAAAAATATGAATCATAAATAAATTGTAAATTATTACCTATAGGGGGGGGATAGGGGATATCATTTTTAAGCGATAATACCTTATTTTTTTTATTGAAAGCAGGGATGCCAAAAGGATAATTATTTTTTTCATTTAAAGTGGAGACAGAAGAAAATGATATCAAATTCCCTGGGAAACCATTGAAATATTTTGATGGACCCAGGGCCCCCCATTAAGACTTGTTCTTTGTCTTGAATATTTTGCAATTTCTCATAGGCTACTGCCCTAATTTGGCTTTTGTGTGTGCTCCCTTTTAATTAGATTCTTTGGATCTTATTGAATGCCACGGCGAATCTATGACTCAGTTTTCCAACAATTTGAGGTATATCTGAATAATTTCGACATTTTTGTTGTTGTCTTTGTACCCCTTTACTCATACCCTTAATTTTTTTCAAGGAACACTAAGCTTTTTAACGTTATTTCGCGTGTTTGTTTGAACCATATAGTGACCTAGTTAATTATTAAGTAACTTATTTTTCTAATGAAAGCTGAGACGGTATCATATCAAGGTGGTATCCAGAGGGGGGGGGGTGTAGGGGGGTATTACATTTAAATGATAATATCTCGAATGTTTTTATTGAAAGCAGGGATCCCAAAAAGTTAATTTTTTTTTAATTTAAAGCAGAGACGGCATTTTATCAAGGTGGTATCCAGAGGGGATGGAAAATGAGCCATCATATTTAAATGATACTACCGTACCTCGATTTTTTTGAAAGCAGGGGTGCCAGTAGGGATGACCTAATGACTCCCAGACGACACCCCTGCTGCCATCTATAATTTAGTCTAACAGGACCTAACCACATAGACAATATTATTGATCCACGAAGGGGAGAGAATTTCCGAGAAATTGATTTGTTGGTGTTCGTCCAGGAGAATTGTCTCCGGGCGAAGTTTATTAATGTCTGATGGATGATGTCAAGGTCGATTGATTTGTTGGTGCTCGTCCAGGAGAATTGTCTCCGGGCGAAGTTTATTAATGTCTGATGGATGATGTCAAAGTTGATTGATTTGTTGGTGTTCGTCCAGGAGAATTGTCTCCGGGCGAAGTTTGCACATGTGTATTAACGGTGGGGAGAATGTTTTGATCTTAGAGATGAAGAGACTAACGCGGGAAAGGGTTTCTTAGGAATCTCAAATGTGACAGCGCAGGGATGCCAAAACAAAAGGAACACGCAGAAATTACGTTTAGGGATTATTTGGGCGAAACCGTTCTGAGACATTTTAGAAGATAATTTAAGCGGAACCGTTTGGCGTATTTTAGAAGATGATTTAGAAGATGATTTGAGGGTGAAAATCTGTGGTCGTTATAATACACAAGTTCCATTTGAACAGTGTTGTGAGGTCCTCTACCCCAACCCCAAAGGGCCCCGACCCCCTACCCCACCCCCGAAGGAACCCCCTGGCCCCACAAAGATCACCGGTCCCCCAATGCCCCCCCCGGGCCCCAAAGGGCCCCCGCACCCCAAAGAGCCCCGGGCCCACAAAGGGCACGCGGGCCCCCAAAGGCCCCCCTGGGGCCCCAAAGAGCCCCCCAACTTTTTGCCCCCCCATTTTTTAAATACTTTTTTATTTGCGCATTTGAGACACAGAAGGGCCACATCCCCCAACTTTTGGCTCCCCATCCCACCATTAGTGTTTTGTTATGGTTTACCTTGTCACAGTTACATTCTCTTAATTTTTCAAAGTTCATTTTGAATTTCTTTCGTTGAAATGCAAGAGTTGGAATATTTCAGTAGTGTTTTGTTGTGGTTTACCTTGTCACAGTTACATTCTCTTGATTTTTAAAATTCATTCTGGATTTCTTTCATTGAAATGCATGAGTTCGAATATTTCAGTGGTGTTTTGTCGTGGTTTACCTTGTCATAGTTACATTCTCTTAATTTTTCAAAGTTAATTTTTGGATTTCTTTCATTGAAATGCAAGAGTTGGAATATTTCAATAGTGTTTTGTCGTGGTTTACCTTGTCACAGTTACATTCTCTTGATTTTTCAAAGTTCATTTTGAATTTCATTCGTTGAAATGCAAGAGTTGGAATATTTTAGTAGTGTTTTGTTGTGCTTTACCTTGTCACAGTTACATTCTCTTGATTTTTCAAAGTTCATTTTGGATTTCTTTCGTTGAAATGCAAGAGTTGGAATATTTCAGTAGTGTCTTGTCATGGTTTACCTTGTCGCAGTTACATTCTCTTAATTTTTCAAAGTTCATTTTGAATTTCTTTCGTTGAAATACAAGAGTTGGAATATTTCAGTAGTGTTTTGTCGTGGTTTACCTTGTCACACTTACATTCTCTTGATTTTTCAAAGTTCATTTTGAATTTCTTTCGTTGAAATGCAAGAGTTGGAATATTTCAGTAGTGTTTTGTTGTGGTTTACCTTGTCACAGTTACATTCTCCTGATTTTTCAAAGTTCATTTTGGATTTCTTTCGTTGAAATGCAAGAGTTGGAATATTTCAGTAGTGTTTTGTCGTGGTTTACCTTATCACAGTTACATTCTCTTGATTTTTCAAAGTTCATTTTGAATTTCTTTCGTGAAATGCAAGAACTGGAATATTTCAGTAGTGTTTTGTCGTAGTTTAATTTGTCAAAGTTACATTCTCTTGATTTTTCAAAGTTCATTTTGGATTTCTTTCATTAAAATGCAAGAGTTGGAATATTTCAGTAGTGTTTTGTCGTGGTTTACCGTGTCACAGTTACATTCTCTTGATTTTTCAAAGTTCATTTTGAATTTCCTTCGTTGAAATGTGTTTTGTAGTGCTTTACCTTGACACAGTTACATTTTCTTGATTTTTCAAAGTTCATTTTGGATTTCTTTCGTTGAAATGCAAGAGTTGGAATATTTCAGTAGTGTTTTGTCGTGGTTTACCTTGTCACAGTTACATTCTCTTTATTTTTCAAAGTTCATGAGTGCTCATGATAAGCTAACCTAACCTAACTTAGCTAACCTAACCGAACTTAGCTAAACTAACCTAACCTAATCAAACATCAACCCAGACATGTAAACAAATAGATTCAGACATAAACAGATAAAGACATGCACTTTAGACATTCAAACCACCAAAGACAAATTCTTGGACTTGTAGAAAACCAACCCAGATACAAAACACTAGTGAAATATTCCAACTCTTGCATTTCAACGAAAGAAATCCAAAATGAACTTTGAAAAATCAGGAGAATGTAACTGTGACAAGGTAAACCACGACAAAACACTACTGAAATATTCCAACTCTTGCATTTCAATGAAAGAAATCCAAAATGAACTTTGAAAAATCAATAGAATGTAACAGTGACTAGGTAAACCATAGCAAAACACTAGTGAAATATTCCAACTCTTGCATTTCAATGAAAGAAATTCAAAATGAACTTTGAAAAATCAGGAGAATGTAACTGTGACAAGGTAAACCACGACAAAACACCACTGAAATATTCCAACTCTTGCATTTCAATGAATGAAATTCAAAATGAACTTTGAAACATCAAGAGAATGCAACTGTGACAAGGTAAACCACGATAGAAACACTACTGAAATATTCCAACTCTTGCATTTCAACGAAAGAAATTCAAAATGAACTTTGAAAAATCAAGAAACTGTAACTGTGACAAGGTAAACCACAACAAAACACTACTGAAATATTCCAACTCTTGCATTTCAATGAAAGAAATTCAAAATGAACTTTGAAAAATCAAGAGAATGTAACTGTGACAAGGTAAATTACGACAAAACACTACTGAAATATTTCAACACTTGCATTTCAACGAAAGAAATTCAAAATGATCTTTGAAAAATTAAAAGAATGTGAGTGTGACAAGGTAAACCACGACAAAACACTACTGAAATATTCCTACTCTTGCATTTCAACGATAGAAATCCAAAATGAACTTTGAAAAATCAAGAGAATGTAACTGTGACTAGGTAAACCATAACAAAACACTACTGAAATATTGCAACTCTTGCATTTCAACGAAAGAAATTCAAAATGAACTTTGAAAAATCAAGAGAATGTAACTGTGACAAGTTAAACCAGGACAAAACACTACTGAAATATTCCAACTCTTGCATTTCAATGAATGAAATTCAAAATGAACTTTGAAAAATCAAGAGAATGTAAGTGTGACAAGGTAAACCACAAAAAAACACTACTGAAATATTCCAACTCTTGCATTTCAATGAAAGAAATCCAAAATGAACTTTGAAAAATCAAGAGAATGTAACTGTGACAAGGTAAAGCACAACAAAACACTACTGAAATATTCCAACTCTTGCATTTCAATGAAAGAAATCCGAAATGAACTTTGAAAAATCAGGAGAATGTAACTGTGACAAGGTAAACCACAACAAAACACTACTGAAATGTTCCAACTCTTGCATTTCAACGAAAGAAATTCAAAATGAACTTTGAAAAATCAAGAAAATGTAACTGTGACAAGGTAAAACACAACAAAACACTACTGAAATATTCCAACTCTTGCATTTCAATGAAAGAAATTCAAAATGGTAAACCACGACAAAACACTACTGAAATATTCCAAATCTTGCATTTCAACGAAAGAAATCCAAAATGAACTTTGAAAAATCAAGAGAATGTAACTGTGACAAGGTAAAGCACAACAAAACACTACTGAAATATTCCAACTCTTGCATTTCAATGAAAGAAATCCGAAATGAACTTTGAAAAATCAGGAGAATGTAACTGTGACAAGGTAAACCACAACAAAACACTACTGAAATATTCCAACTCTTGCATTTCAACGAAAGAAATTCAAAATGAACTTTGAAAAATCAAGAAAATGTAACTGTGACAAGGTAAACCACAACAAAACACTACTGAAATATTCCAACTCTTGCATTTCAATGAAAGAAATTCAAAATGAACTTTGAAAAATCAAGAGAATGTAACTGTGACAAGGTAAACCACGACAAAACACTACTGAAATATTTCAACACTTGCAATTCAACGAAAGAAATTCAAAATGATCTTTGAAAAATTAAGAGAATATGAGTGTGACAAGGTAAACCACGACAAAACACTACTGAAATATTCCTACTCTTGCATTTCAACGATAGAAATCCAAAATAAACTTTGAAAAATCAAGAGAATGTAACTGTGACTAGGTAAACCATAACAAAACACTACTGAAATATTACAACTCTTGCATTTCAACGAAAGAAACTCAAAATGAACTTTGAAAAATCAAGAGAATGTAACTGTGACAAGTTAAAGCAGGACAAAACACTACTGAAATATTCCAACTCTTGCATTTCAATGAATGAAATTCAAAATGAACTTTGAAAAATCAAGAGAATGTAAGTGTGACAAGGTAAACCACGACAAGACACTACTGAAATATTCCAACTCTTGCATTTCAATGAAAGAAATTCAAAATGAACATTGAAAAATCAAGAGAATGTAACTGTGACAAGTTAAAGCAGGACAAAACACTACTGAAATATTCCAACTCTTGCATTTCAATGAATGAAATTCAAAATGAACTTTGAAAAATCAAGAGAATGTAAGTGTGACAAGGTAAACCACGACAAGACACTACTGAAATATTCCAACTCTTGCATTTCAACGAAAGAAACCCAAAATGAACTTTGAAAAATTTAGAGAATGTAAATGTGACAAGGTAAACCACAACAAAACACTACTGAAATATTCCAACTCTTGCATTTCAATAAAGAAATCCGAAATGAACTTTGAAAAATCAAGAGAATGTAGCTGTGACAAGGTAAACCACGACAAAACACTACTGAAATATTCCTACTCTTGCATTTCAACGATAGAAATCCAAAATGAACTTTGAGAAATCAAGAGAATGTAACTGTGACTAGGTAAACCATAACAAAACACTACTGAAATATTGCAACTCTTGCATTTCAACGAAAGAAATTCAAAATGAACTTTGAAAAATCAAGAGAATGTAATTGTGACAAGTTAAACCAGGACAAAACACAACTGAAATATTCCAACTCTTGCATTTCAATGAATGAAATTCAAAATGAACTTTGAAAAATCAAGAGAATGTAAGTGTGACAAGGTAAACCACGACAAGACACTACTGAAATATTCCAACTCTTGCATTTCAATGAAAGAAATTCAAAATAAACTTTGAAAATTCAAGAGAATGTAACTGTGACAAGGTAAACCACGACAAAACACTACTGAAGTATTTTCAACTCTTGCATTTCAACGAAAGAAATCCAAAATGAACTTTGAAAAATTTATAGAATGTAACTGTGACAAGGTAAACCACAACAAAACACTACTGAAATATTCCAACTCTTGCATTTCAACGAAAGAAATCCAAAATGATCTTTGAAAAATCAAGAGAATGTAACTGTGACAAGGTAAAGCACAACAAAACACTACTGAAATATTCCAACTCTTGCATTTCAATGACAGAAATCCAAAATGAACTTTGAAAAATCAAGAGAATGTAACTGTGACAAGGTAAACCACGACAAAACACTGCTGAAATATTCCAACTCTTGCATTTCAATGAAAGAAATCCAAAATGAACTTTGAAAAATCAAGAGAATGAAACTGTGACAAGGTAAACCACGACAAAACACTACTGAAATATTCCAACTCTTGCATTTCAATGAAAGAAATTCAAAATGAACTTTGAAAAATCCAGAAAATGTAAGTGTGACAAGGTAAACCACAACAAAACACTACTGAAATATTCCAACTCTTGCATTTCAATGAAGGAAATCCAAAATGAACTTTGAAAAATCAAGAAAATGTAACTGTGACAAGGTAAAGCAAAAAAAAACACTAATGAAATATTCCAACTCTTGCATTTCAATGAAAAAAATCCAAAATGACAAGAAGTCTTTTTATGAATCCAAAAGAGCAAACATGTGTTGTTTTTTTTTAACACAAGAAGTCTTTTTATGAATCCAAAAGAGCAAAAAAAAAAACAAAAAAACAATCAATATCAAAGTCGCCCATTTCAACTGTTTTAAAGGTGACAAAACAGATATAGGCAAAGGGCATTATGAAAAAATTAAGCTTCTAAGTTCAAAGTTATATTCAAAGTTTTTACCCAGATAACTGACGAATTTTGTGATACGGTATTTGAAGTTGTATATGCAGTTATGCTCGATGAAAAAAACTACTAATTTTGATAATTATTTATGTTAAGAATACATAACTAATAGATACTTCAACTACTCGTATTATGCAAGGGTTCTGAAACGCCACAGCCATTTCGTCTACCACATTTCTACTTCTCTTGATGAATAACGAAGAAGACCAGTTTCCAGCCAGCGACTTGTGAATTTTTAAACTCATGAATAGGCTCGAATCTGTTGTAAATTTAAGCTGTGATTTGAGAAACACTGATGAAAACATTAATGTTTGCGGTCAATATTGATCACGCCGGTGGCGCGCCGCCGACATCTTACCGGCGGCGCGGCGTGCTGTTCTTGGCCCCGCCGCCGCCGGTCTTCCCTCATCGACACGGCGCTGGGGTCTAGCTAGAGTCTAACCTAGCAGTTTTTAAGGGAAGCGTGAATCTCTGGCTATATTTGTGAGTATGACATTACATAGTGGAAAAAGCGAAAAACAATTCGACGGAGGGAAAAAGGATAGTTTCCGATTGTATCAAATAGTTCGTGGTAAACAGACAGTTAGTGGTAACGAACTGTAAGTAAGGAGGGATCCGGCTACATAGTAACCGAAACTCTAAAAAACTGAGATTTTGATACCAATATATATATATATATCAAAAGAATCGGAGTTTTATGCTGATTTCAAATATATAAGTTTAATCTTACCCATCAAAGGTTACGAGCCTGAGAAAATTTGCCTGATTTTTGAGAAAAGGGACAAACAACCCCTAAAAGTCAAAGAATCTTAATGACAATCACACCATCACATTCAGCGTATGAGAGAACCCTACTGTAGAGGTTTCAAGCGCCTACATGAGAAATCTGGAATTTTGTAATTTTTGCTAGAAGAACGATCACGGATGCGTGTTTATTTGTTGTTGTTTTTTCCCCAGGGGTGATCGTATCGACCCAGTCCTATAATATTGTGAGAGGGCTCATTCGAACGGAAATTAAAACTTTTAGTGCCCTTCAAAAAAATTGGAGGGCAAATAGGCCCCCTCCCACGCCAATTTTTTCTCCGAATCGTCTGATCCAAATTTTGAGATAGCCATATTGTTCAGCATAGGTGAAAGGCCGAATAACTATGCCTTTGGGGATGTCATGACCCTCTCACAGTCCCTAGGGAAAGGTCTTTAAGTAACAGAATTTGCCCATTGTTTACGTATAGTATTTGTTATTGGAAAGTATGCATACATTTTTCGGGAAAGGGGGTGGAATTATCTGCTGGTGGGATTTTTCACGGAGATAATTTTCCATGAGGAGGGAAATTTTCAGAGGGGGGGGTAATTTTTCAGGAGAAATTTTAAACTGCGGAAATTTGCCTGAATTCCTATACGAAATTCTTCTTATGTCTTGCATTCTCATTGCCAACTCAATTTTACGCGCGGAAATGTTAAGGGTAATTGCCTAGGGTAAATTTTCACCAGGTTTGTATTGTCTAGAGAATAAATCCTTGGGGAGGAGGGATTTTTCCGTGGATGAATAGCCAGCTTTCCTGGAATTATTTAAAAAATATCAGAAATTATATAAAACAAACAAATTTTTTCAGCTAAAAGTAAGGAGCAACATTAAAACTTAAAGGAACAGAAATTATTACGTATATGAGGGGGGTTACTCCTCCAAAACACCTCGCTCTGCACGCTAAAGTTTGAATTCTGTCCTAATTCCTTAAGAACGACTCCTGAAATACTATGTTTGTTTAATTAAAACAATAAGAAGCTTTTTTAAAAGTACTAAAAAAAACTTTAGCGTAAAGAGCGAGGTGTTTTAGAGGAGTAACCCCCCTCATATAAGTAATAATTTCTGTTCGTTTTAAGTTTTAATGTTGCTGCTTACTTTCGGTTGAAAAAAACGTGTTTTTTTTTTACTTAGTTTGAGTAAGAACCTACATTGGAATTTTATACTCTATATATATATATATATATATAAAAAAAACAAAAAAAAACTGAAGTTGATTCACCAAGCTTTGGTTCGTTCGAACCAAGTTTCTTCTTTCGAGAAAAACGCTCCGTTTAAGCAGGGAAGACATCAGGCACCCGTTTCAAATCGAGGTTTGTTTGATATAAAAACAAACCTCCCAATCTCCTTGGTGGGAATCAGGGTCTGAAGGACTCTAGCACTCAGTATGCTATCGCTATCGCTTGTAATTCTGGCTGCCACTCATCTTGTAAACGCATAGTTCTTTGTTCTCTCTGTGACATACATTTTAACAGCGTATTTCTTTGTTCTTCACTTTTATTTTTAAGAGAAAAAATACATGCACAATTATTGCTCGTTTAAAGAGATAAGATATAAAGGTAAAAGTAACGGTCAAATTTATAAAAAAAAATGAAAGAATGAACAGATTCGAGTACAGTCTAATAAGTAATTAGGCTCGGGATATTACGGTAAAGGATAACTATGCATGTTTTTTAAGTTACCTATTTATGCAACTACATAGTCACACATGGCCTCAGAGGTTGTTTTCTCAGTTTTTCAAGAGGTAAAAAAAAGCTTGAGCCAAGGAGAAAGAAGAAAAAACGACAAAGTAATACAAGATAACAACCTTTAAGCAAATGGGCACAATAAAATACCTGAAAAGGCTGTCTGTTACCAACAGGGTATCGACAGCCTGTGCTTCAGCAGCCGCAGCTACGTGATCGTACCCATAAAACGCTCTACTCTGGTCAGTACCAAGCATTTGGTTGAAGTCTCTTAATGATTGGACTTCGGCCGCAGCTTTTGTATCCGAAAGCCGACTCAACACAGCTGGATCTTGAAGAATTTCTAAAAACGAAAGATTTTGACAAAATTAAATAAAAAAACAAGTATCTTCAAATGAAAGAAAGAACAACATTGAAACATAACTTAAGGAAATTATTCCATACACAAGGGAAAGGTCCCCTTCTTATCCCACCCCCTTTTCCTGATCTTTACGGTAAAGTTTTATGAGCAGAATAATTTCTGCTGGTTTTATGTTTCAATGTCAGTCTTTATTTTAATTGAAAAAAAAACAAACTGTTTTATTAAGTAATGTCTACCAAGTTTTAAACAATTTCTTAGACCACACTGCTTTTCCATTTACGAAAAATTAAGCAAGAAAAAACGGGCTTTAATTTTAATAAAGTGGTGAAACAATAAATAAAACAAATAAATACTTTAATTAAAAAATATTCCGAATATTTCGGCCCCACGTCCGGGAGCCTTTCTAAACAAACAAAAAAAAAAAAAAAACGAAAAAATGTTTAAAAAAAATTGACATTCATAGAAATAAAACAACTAAACACACGAAAAAAACAACAAAAAACAAAAGAAATATAAATAAATAAGTAAGAAACAAAGTCACGTATTAAACAAAACTTCCAGCACTGGCGTTTTAACGCAAGAAACAAAAGCGAATGTCTATATTGATACCATGTGTCACTCTCCTCTTACAATCAGTGTAGAAACACGTGTATAAACTGATTGTAAGAGGAGAGTGACACATGGTATCAATATAGACATTCGCTTTTGTTTCTTGCGTTAAAACGCCGGTGCTGGAAGTTTAGTTTAATATGTGAGTTTGTTTCTTACTTATTTATGTATATTTGTTTTTTGTTGTTTTTTCTTTCGTATGTTTAGTTGTTGTATTCCTATGTGTGTTATTTAAAAAAAAAAAATCATTGTTTTTTTTTTCGTTGAGAAAAGCCCCCGGAGGTGGGGCCGAAATATCCGGAATATTTTTAATTAAAGTGTTTATTTGTTTTTATTTATTGTTTCACCGCTTTATTAAAATTAAAGTCCGTTTTTTCTTGCTTAATTTTTCTGCTAAGTTTTAATATCATACCAAGCTATATGCGGCAAGGGGTAACGCTTCTTCTAATCCAACCCTTTAAATCGAAATTTAACTTCTGCAGACCAATGCTTCGAGAAACCGAGCTGATTTAGTGCATTTGCTTTCCGAAAAAGAACTATTGTCTCGGCAATCTATCGTCTCCTAAAGCGGCGTTCACAAGCGTGTCTAGCTAGAATCCCATGTCTAGACACGTGTCTAGCCAGAATCCAATGTCTAGGCAACGACCGTTCACATGTAAAATTCGGTGCTTAGCTAAAACTACAAATTTAGTTTCAAATTATCATTTCTAGCCAATCAACAGAGCTTATGCGGGCACAACTTTCAAATATTACAATCCCTATTTTTACTGTCACAAGCTAATGGATGAGATAAGCAAAACAATTGCCTTAGTGTGCTTCATTATTATGTCTGGTGTTGCATATTTGCCTAAAATGAAAAAAAACAATTATTGAGAAAACAAAAATTTAATTTCAGTATACAAATATAAACAAAAATGATGAAAATAGTGGATCTTGACACATTCTGATTGGCTGTAATCGAAAATCCTAGACATTGAGTTCTAGAGTCTAGAACTCAATGTCTAGCCAAGTGCTTTGTCTAGCGTGTCTAGCTAAGCGCCGAATTTTACTTGTGAACGGTCGTTGCCTAGACATCGGATTCTGGCTAGACCCGTGTCTAGACATGGGATTCTAGCTAGACACGCTTGTGAACGCCGCTTAAAATAAATCATTGTACTTGATCGATCTTCTCGTTACTCAACATTACCTCTTTACCTTCATTTATTCCTAGTCTAATTAAATTCCAAACCTATTCTTGCCCTCTCAACTTTCAAAACTTAAAAAAATTCATTCCTTTTGCTAGCATTTCATCTAGGACATTCAAATCATCTGGATAATTTGGTTTTACTATTTTAAACAGACTTTTTTTGGGAAGGTAAAATGTTCCTTGACATTTTAACTTCCCATTTAATTCCATGCTCTTCCATACCCTTTGCCGAGTAATAATAAATGAAACTTATAAAAATAATCATATTTGAACCTGGCTACTTTAAGTTTAACGGTCAACAAGATCAAAAATGTGCCTTCGCAGTAGCGTTGACTAAGTAAAGAGCGATTTCACTCATGCATTATTTCTTTTATTCGACCACTTCGCATAGGTGATATGGTCATAGGTACCTGGAATAGAGTTCAGTCGATCGAAAACTGAAAGCTTTGGTGCGCCCTGTAAGGACTGAAAAGCATTGGAGGGCAACCAGCCGTTTTCCATACCACACGAATTGATAAGAAATTCCAAAAAATGTGCCTAAAAGAATGGCATGAACAACAAGGCCCCAACAACAGAAGTAAAAAATTAGGCATTTCGGCCACTCTTCACTTGTAAATTAAAAAATTTAAACCTGCGTGATTGGAGATTCATACTGAACCCTTCAACACTTTCCCCTACTACCTTTTAGACCAGAGTCACACAAGGATTCTCAATCTCTGTGCAACAGCAAACTGCGGATTCCAAATGAGTGGATTCAGAGCTAAATCATGACTTGGTATAATAACCGAACTAATTCCAAGCTGAAGAATTCCGATTCTGCGGTGCCAAAAAAAAGTTAAATACTGAACAAGTGCAAAAATAAGCTAAGTTTAAGTCACGACCAGACACGGTTTGCAAATGAGCAAATTCCTGACCAAGTGCGAAAACCAGCTAAGTATCTATTCAGTGTGAAATTTACTAAAGTCCTGATTCAGTGTAAAACGAGCTAATTGCGGTTTCGATAAAACAAAATAAGGGCCAAGCTTTGATTTGGAGCGAAAAAAGCTTAAGTCCTGATTCTGTCAAAAACGAGCTAAGTCTTTTCTCGGTGCAAAATCAAGCCAAGTCCTGATTCCGTACGAGAGCGAATTCCGTCCTAACTCAGACCAAATACAAGCAAAGGGTAAGTGCCAGACTGACTCGGCACAAAAACGAATGAAGTCCCGAATCGGTGCAAAAACAAGCAAAGCCCCGACTCAGTGCGAATCTGAGGTTATCACTGACAATCTTAAATGGGTGTCAACATCATCAACGCCCTTAGAGTTTTTTTTCTTCAACTTAAGGGATGCTCGAACGCACCATTGACGGAGGTAATCAAGAAGTATTTATCTTTTACTGTAAACTGTCGTTCACTGCGGATATTTTGATATAAGGAGATGTTAAGAAATGAATTATGGGCTGCAAATTAGTCTCTAGCATCTGATGTTTTCTGCTGACAAACAAACTCTTGAAAAAAGATTCAGAAATATAAGTGGAAGAAATAAGAAAGCCAAGTTGCAAATCTGGATTTTCAGATTGCAAACCGTGAAACAGCAAAATTCTTAAATCCCCACAACACGGCAAAATCCAGAATGCAAACCAAAATTCTTTTTTAGAGCTAAGTAGTCAAATACACGATCTAGATTACCAACTGACGATCCTGATTATCAGTGGAACAGCATCTTCACTATCCTAGATTGCCAGCGAACGTCATGCTTACATCCACCTTACAAGTTTATTTTATGCGATTTGTCAGTAGAAAAGGCCAATAGTTGCAAAAACTGCTTCTATTATAGAAGGTGTATTAGGAAGACTTGTTCCCGCTCGAGGGTACCTCTCATTCGCATTGATAACCTCAATGGCTTTGTCCTGGGCAATAACTTTGGCACATTTAAAAAGAAGAAGAGACAACAAACAGCCTCTCCGGATACGGCTTTTGACAATCTGTCCCGAAATCAAAGCTAAACGTTTTGTTGAGTGATATTTAGTTGGAAGGGTTAAAACATTTCACCAATGAAATATTTCAGTCCATGGTGAACGCATATGAAACTTAGGAACAGTAAATGTTAGGCAAGATGGTTTTCTTTTCGACGACCAAGAGGTGCAAAAGCAATTCGGGCCGTCAAAAAAAAGAACCAATCTGGAGACGTTTCTGGAGACGAGGCACGTCAATAAATAGAGTTCGTTGATCGTTCACAATACGTGAAGCTTCGATAATATTTTTACATCAATTTTCTTAACAGAGCGACAGGGCAGTTAAATGTATAGCAAGGTTGACTCAAAGAATAGCGAAAACCATGCTCCTGCGCCTTTGTACGAGGAATGCAATTAACAGTGCACAAGAACTCTACATATGAAACAATATACAGTTTATCTACCTTTATCAAATCTGAAAGGTAGCACCAGAAAAATTGGGCCTTAAATTTTGGCTAAAAATATCGTACTACTCGTTACGTTTCGTATTCTATTGGTCTTCCCTCTTTTGGTTATTTTGGAAACCTTTAGATTTGAATGTTGTCATGATTTGCTGATTCCATCTCAAATATTATTTCAGTAAATGCCAATGTTGCTAATAACCTCCATTTCTTCATTACCTTTGTATATAAAAAAGAAGAAGTTCGTGACTGGTAGACAAATTGCTCACTATTGATTTTACCTTCATGATCATGTCTAATCGAGAGATTTCCTTGCTGGAAATTTTAGAGTACAGCTCAACATGAAAGCAAGGCCGAATTTATACTTAATTCAAACAAGAATTTGTTTTTCCACTCAATAATATTTGCACAGCTTCTTTTGACTATTCACCAAGTAGTACCTTAATTTTCTATCAGCTTTATAACAGGTCAGAAAACTTGAGATCGAACAAGTACTTTTTACAGATTAATTTAATCGTTCTTCTCGGAGACTGTGGAAACAAATAAAACAATAGGCTAGCTTAAATTAATCGAAATTTCGAGCAGAGGGAATTTTCTTTGAAATACAAATGAATATATAAACAAAGAACACATTAAGGTAAAAGGGCTTTCACAATATACTAAAAACAGAATAGGCGAAAAAGACAATAAACAAATGAGACTTTTACAAACAAGATCGGTTACTTTTTCTTTTTATATTTTTTAAAGGCTCACTAAAGACAATTCGGGCCTCCTGAGGAGAGGAAATTTTAAGCAGTGAAAGTTGTTTTCCGATATGTGGTTGAGGTATTTCCTTTTTCTCAATGACTCCATACAGAGCCGTTTCAAGGGTTGGTGGTGCCCGAGGAAAAATGTATTGCAGCCCCCTCTCCCCTCCCATCCATACTCAAATATAAGCAAAAAAAAAGCCAAATCAAAGTGAATTCATCAAAGTGGGCAACCAGCCAGCCGTGGCGAGCCCCCCTCAGCACCATAGCACCCGGGGCAGCTGCCCCGGTTGCACCACCCTTTTTGTACGGTTCTGACTCCATAGAAAACCTCATTCAAAAATTCTTGCGCTATCATGACGGCTCACTAGTATGTGCTATGGTATTACGTAGCATGTACCACATACACGGACTTACGAGCATTGGAGTTATAAACGCACTTGTTTATTCAATAATTCTTTAATATTGTAAAGTTAACCATCTTTTATAATTCGAATAAAGGTTTATTAACAGGAGCTACCACAAACATGAGTGGGGCTACCCCACTCGAATGCGCGAAGTTTGAACTTGACATAGTCGGTGTCTTGGAAGCAAGATGAAACGGCTGCGGCGAGAACAAAATCAGAGCTGACCACACGATTGCTATGCTGACCACACGAGTCCTATGCAGCGGAAAAATCTGAGACTCACTTTGCTTGAGTTACAGCAATATTATATCCAAAATCTACAAACGCACTTCGCTCATGTAAACCGGCCAATGGAAGAAGTTTGTATGCAAGATTTGCTTCTAACTACGTTAAATTGTCGTTGATTGTGAGCTATTCATAAATAAATGACGGAGATGACGCCATTAAAGATGAGTTCTACGATAACCTTCAATCAGTGATCGGTTCAACCACCTCCATGACGTCACCTGTGTCGTAAGATATCTTAAGGCAAAAGTGGACGAAGACAGATCCCACTGTCTCGAAGTCATGGGACATCACGGAAATGACAGCATAAACGAAAATGGTGCTCAATTTGTCAGTTTTGCCATCGCGAATGATTTACTGATCGGCGGTACGCTCTTTCAACATCAAAACATCCATAAATACACTTGGAAATTCCCGGAAAGAACCACCAAAAATCAAATCGACCCTTTCCTAATAAGAGCTTAAAACACGTTCGAAGTTTCGGAAGTACCGATGTGGATTTAGATCAGGAACTGGAAGCCGCCATCCTGAAATTGAAACCGAAGTCAAATAATCGGAAACAGAAGACGCAAATGCTCAGAAATTTTGATTTAGACAAGCCAAGTGATAAGGGAGTCAGATCTTCGTTTGTTATAGAAATGTCAATAAACTCGAGGCCTTTGATGACCTCCCAGAAGACGTCAAGGAAGCCTGGGAGGCGATTCACAAAAACTACACTTATATGCATGAAATAGCCTTCTGGTTTAAAAACCCGTTGAACAACAGTGGATATTCACTAAAACCTGGGATCTCATAGCAAATCGCAAGAAACTGAAGCCAGATTCTCTTGGGGAAAATGGTAAATCATTGTCGACCAAGAGCCCGGTGTACAAAGAAGCTTATAAATAAACAAAAAAAAATACCAGGCCCGACAGACGGCAATAAATGAACGAAAAGACTAGGCCAGTCGAAGAAGCAGCTAGCCGCGGAGACACACGAACTGTGTATCGCCTTACCAAAGAAATAGTAGACAAGTCAAGTTTACAAGAATGCCCAGTAAATAATGAAGGAGGGAGGCTCCTGAGAGACGTGGAAGAACAAAATGAGCCACGGACTAAATATTCTGAAACTCTATTAAATCGTCCCATACCTGTAGTTCTGCCTGATATACCGAACCAATCTATATTCAGTCGCAGCATCAGTGACGACAAGCCGACAGCCGACGAGACACTCTCAGCAGCTAAGAGCTAAAAAAATGGGAAGGATTTCGATACAGACGGCATTTCAGCCGAAATGATGAAATTCAGCCTGATTACGAACCCTGGCCATCTGCCTATTCTTCTTCTCACTCCTGTGGTAGATAAAAAGGTTCTATAAGAAATGGAGAACAGAAGCTATAGTCGAACTCTCTAAGAAAGGAGATTCAAAAGGATACGACATGGAATGCTACAGAGGCATCAATATTCTCTCAATCCCGGCGAAGCTTTTCTCGACCATAATACTAAGAAGACTCCAAACTGACTTTGATCCTTACTTGTTGGAAGAACAACATGGATTCCAGCCAAGAAGATCCTTTGCCGACCTTATCGTTACTGTACGCACGATGATGGAGAAATCTAATGAATGGAGACAACGCTTGTACATACTCTTCGTGGACTTCAAGAAAGAGTTTGATTCAGTGGATCAGCGGTTCTACGGCATTCACAAGAAGCTAGTCGACGGCAACACACGCTAATCCAAAGTGATGACTGGCGTCAAGCAAGGCTGTGTCCTGTCATTTCTTTTTTTCTTCATCCTAGTTGTACAATACATCTTTAGACAGAAAAATAGACATGGAATCTGAATTGCAGGAGAGCTTCTCCAGGACGTCAATTTTGTCGATGATACTAGGCTCATACAAGCCGGCAAGCAAAAGCTTCAGGTATTCCTGAACAAACTCGAGAAGAAACAGTTCAGATTACACATCAACATTCCAAAGCCTACAGCTATGTCAATTAACACTTCACCCAGAAGAGTCCAACTAGGAGATAAAGAAATGAAACAGGTGACAGACTTCAAATATGGGGCATATTTTTTAATTAAGGTCCGTTTGAACATAAGTACAGAACGAAAGATTATTTCAAAAAAAGTAAACTCATTTTCAGAAAGTTCATACTTTACTCTATTTTTCGACATAGTTACCCAGTTTTGAAATACTTATCATACCTCTCAACTAATTTTAAAGTAAAGTCTTTACAAGAACTTGCCGCCGGCTCCAATAACCAAGAGTTCACTGCTATTTTTATGTCGTCGTCATCTTTTTAACGGTTGCCACTGAGGTGGACACCGGTTGAGCTGGAGACGAAACATTGGTTTCGCATATCACGCCTAAATCGAGGCAACAGAACATGGAATAAAAACACACACACTCCCCTAAAAATTCGAAGGCCGATCATCCTCTCTCCCAGCGCAAAATCATGACTTCGGTGTTTTGGAATAGGCATGGTGTTTTTTTTGTCGACTTTATGCGAGGGAGGAACCACTATCAATGCAGAAGCATACTACCTAACCCTCAGAAAGCTCCGCAGAGCGATTTAAAAAACTTGACATGCTGACAAAGGAAATTGTCCTTCATGACAAAGCAAGACCTCACACTGCTGGTCAGATCCGTAATTTACTGAATAGTTTTGGCTGGGAAGTTTTAGATAACCCTCAATTCAGTCCTGACCTTGCACCGAGTTATTACGATCCGTTTCTTCACCTCAAGCAACACCTCAGTGGCAAACGTTACAATGATGATGAAAACGTAAAAAACGGAAAGGAATTCCTGGTTAGCGGAACAGGCGGCAAGTTTTTATACAGAGGTTACTTTAAAATTAGTTGAGATGTATGATAAGTGTTACAACGAACTTGGCAACTATGCTGTTAAACAGAGTAAAGTATGTATTTTTGAAAATAAATTTCTTTTTTTTAAATAATCATTCGGTGTGTACTTATGATCGGTGTGATAACGGACTTTGATAACGGATAACGGTGTGATATTTTGTATTTTTTGCCAGAAGAAAGATCACGGATGCGTGTTTATTTTTTTTCCCAGGGTTGATAGTATCGACCCAGTAGTCCTAGAATATCGTTTCGAGGGCTCATCCGAGACAGGGGAGGATATTTCCATAGATGATTTTTCCTTGGGGGAAGGGACATTTCTATGAAGGGGCGCCGGATTTCCCAGCATTATTTAAAAAACGATCAGAAATTAAACAAAAAAAACAAGTTTTTTCAATATTAAAACTGAAAACGAATAGAAATTATTACGTATATTAGGGGGTTCGCCCCCTAGTCAATACCTCGCCCTTTACGCTAAAGTGTTTTCTAGTACTTTCAAAAGAGGTATCTATTCTAATTAACCGGCCTTTGTGATTCAGGGGTTTGTGATTCAAACAAAATTCGAACTTAAGCGTAAAGCGCGAGGTATTGACTAGGGGACTTCCTAATATACGTAATAAAAACATACGAATATAGAAGTTCGTTACGTAAGTTAATTCGTAAGTTACGTCAAAACAAAATTTCGAGAAAGCCATTTAGCCAAAAAATGTAAAATTAATATGCAAATTTTGTTTCAATTACTCATATACGGCGAGCCAAAATCAAAGCTGCATTAATTCAAAAACGTTCAGAAATTAAATTTAAAAAACAAGTTTTTTTAACTGAAAGTAAGGAGCGACGTTAAAACTTAAAACGAACAGAAATTATTCCGTATATGAAAAGGGGCTGTCCCCTCCTCAACACCTCACCCTTTATGCTAAAGTTTGACTCTGTCACACAACTTTATTTTTTAAAACAGTAAAAACTTTAGCGTAAAGAGCGAGGCGTTGAGGAGGGGACAGCCCCTTTCATATACGAAATAATTTCTGTTCGTTTTAAGTTTTAACGTCGCTCCTTACTTTCAGTTAAAAAAACTTGTTTTTTATTTATTTAATACAATTAGAGACCATCCATATTTGGCTTTAATGTAATTTGCCATGGTTCTGAAGTTTTTATTGACTTCCACCAAGTTGATTTTAATCCAAAAAAGCATCGAGGCCGAATCCGTTGATAGAGTTTCGGGCAGGTGACACAATTTACAGAGCTCAGACAGTTCACTAACACAAAATTAATTACAAATTGGTTGACCGACAAGTCGCCTGGACTCACAGGCGAACAAGCACCTAAGCCGAATAGGACCCATCCGCCTAGTCTCAGGCAGGCAACCCAATTTACAGAGCTGAGACAGATACACTAAAACAAAATTAATTCAAAATTGGTTGACTGACAAGTCACCTGGACTCAGAGGCGAACAAGAGATCTAAGCCTACTAGGATCCCCGCCCGGCTAGAGTCTTAGGCAGGCGAACAAATTTATAAGCTCAGAAAGTTACAGTAACACGAAATTCATTAGAAAATTGGTTGACCGACAAGGCGCCTGGACTCACAGGCGAACAAGCGACCTAAGCTTACCTCCGGTGGGCCCGTACACCACCGCTAGCCCAACTTGTTGGATTTGGCGTAAGGTGGTAGGTGATGAGAAATGAATGCGAGTAATTTAAGGTAATGTTTATAAAGATTAGAGAAGATTTACTTCTATGGTGGCACAGATGTTCTCTAGTGCTAAAAAAGACTTTTCGCCAAAACTGGTAGGGTGGATTTTGGCAGCAAATAAATTTTTATAGGTCTACTTCCGTTCGTTTTCACGGCAATTCAGTTATAAACACAACCCCATTGACTGAAAAACAAAAAACTGATAGAATATTCTCAACTAAGGAACGTTAGGTATTTAGTAGAAAGAGCACGATCCTTGATCATAACATATTCCTAATTACTTCTTGCAGCACACACCTCATTATTTCTGAATGAAAGTTTGGTATCTTAATAATGATTGTCAACTCCCATCACACCATGATTTTCCTGCTAATTTCTGCAGCGTTTTAACCCTTTAATGAAGAAATCACTAAAACTTTGGATCATTTTACATAATTTATAAACTATAAGATTTGGTACTTGAACCAAGTTTTCAGTCACCATTCTCAGATATAGAATCCATTCTTTTCTCAGATATACTAATTAAAAAAACTTAAATGTTCAGTATTGAACTGTCAACTTTTTTTTCCACTCTGGGTTTAAAAAAATAGAGAATAATCGTACATGAGAATCTTTCAGAGATGACTGCCCCGGACGATATGTGGTTCACTGTTATGATGGACCTTTAAAAATATCGATTTTACTTGATTTCCCTTTAATTACTAAAAATGACAAATATGTTTAGTTTTTGTTCCCAAGGTGACAGTTTCTGTTGCTCAAAATTATTTGCAGATGATGGGTGTGGGTGAAGGGTGAATTTTAAGGATGACCTCATGGCTCACAAACGATATGGTATTAAAATAAAATTGTACATTAAAAAAGGGCGGTAATATCAGGACGACATAGGAGGAGGTAATCATTAGACGTTGAACTTGCTTACATCCAGATTTTTAATCAAAGGAAATCATTGAGAGGAAGACAGATGATTAGCTTTCAAGAGAATAAATATTTGACCTCTTCAGAGTTTCATCAAATGAGTTGAAAGCAGATAATGTTAAAACATTAATTCACTGTCATAGCATGTCTAATTTTCGACCGCCGAATATATGAAAATTAACTTTATTCTGCTTTCAAGAACTTGAAAAGTCGAAAGACAATAAAAGATGAGACAATCTGATGAAAATGTTGTGACCTCTCTGGGGTCAATTTTTTCAATTTTAAAGCTTTTTACATGAAAGGAAATAGCCTATTTTCTAAACTTAATCAGGTTACAAGACTAACAAAACACCATTATGTTTAAATTTTATTTTAACTATTGAAACAGATTCAGCTTTAATTCTTTTGATATACTACGTTATTAAAGGGCTTCATGATGCTGCTTCTGCTACAATATTAAGCATTTATATAAACATCTAGTTGTCCATTGGATAGATTTCTTAATAAGTAACTGGTAAGATCCATTTAGAAAAACTTTACACAGTAGAATTTAGTTAGAAAATATTCATGCAAATCCTAGTTGAACTGAAGGAACTTCTTTGGAGTTTAGACGCTTTCTTGGTTTATTTAATGCAAATTCAGTAGTATTTATCAAAAAGTTTCAACGGCCTTAACGCTTAACTATATGCCTTTTCCCTATCCTATATTTTCAACTCTAGCACCTGCTCTTAATTTCCATTAAATAATAATAATAAAAAAAAAACAGATTTTTTCGATTGAGATAAAGAGTGATATTAAAACTTAAAACGACCAGAACTCTTTTCGTATATGAGATGGGCTGCTCCCTCCTCAACCCCTTTCTCTTTACGCTAAAGTTTTATAGTCCTTTAAAAATACTTCTTATTCCAACGAAACAGTTATGTTGGGTAGTCATTCTAAAGAAATTGTGATAAAGAGTTGAACTCCACCGTAAAAAGTGAGGGGTTGAGAAGGGGGAACCCCTCTTTTGATATAGAATAATTCTCTTCGTTTGAGTTTTAATGTCGCTCTTAGGTTTCATTTGAAGAGCGATTGTTTTTTTCTCTCATTTAATTTCTGTTCGTTTTTAAGTATATAGTATTTTTGGATATATCACCGGGATTTTCGTTCACTTCATAATAAAAAGGAGAAGTTTCATATTTTGCGGATAGTAGTATATGCTGAGCATCACCAATAACAAACAGCTGCTTTTAAGAGGTCAGGGCTATTTCGAAGGTTTCTCTCCTTGTGATAACCCTTGCTGAGACAAAAACATATACGCATAGATACACTACTCCTTCTATCAACCTGAAGCAGAAACGCCTTAAAATCAGCTTAATTCGGCTTCGCTCATGCATATGGAGCTATGCACCAGAGAAGGTTACTCCATCACAGCCACCTAAAGATTCCTTCAAGCAAGGTTACAACAGACACAAAAATATGGAGTCAAATATATATACTCATAGACACAGTTCATCCTATTAACCTGAATTAGAAATTCCGTAAAACAGCTTTATTCGGTGTCGCTCATGCATTTGGAGCTATGCACCAGATACAGTTATTCCATCAGAGCCATCTCACGATTCCTTTAAGCAAGAACACACCAGACACAGAAATATGGCAATTGAAGCACATTAAAGACAATCGATGCATCGGGTACTTTCAGTTTACGTGGCCCTTGCGAAAGAAATCAACAACTCCAAGTTACTAATTCATGCTTATGTTTTACAAATGTTAATAATACACACGAATGGTCAAATTGGCGCTTTTTCGACCGTTCCTCTATGTTTGTGTCTCGCCTATACGCATTTTGATGGCCAATGACGTAAAGAAGGAACATTTTGAATGCTTACACTACCGTATAACTTTACTGACTGGTTTGGCATAGAAAAAGAATTGCAATATTTTTCTTACTTTTGGTTAACTCACCCCCTTATTAGGATGTTGCATAGCGTTTAGTGCATTGCTTTTAATAATCAAGTTTAGTTATTATTCATGTTTTTATAGTTTGATTTCAGCTTTTCTTTAATTTCATGTTTTGCTTCGCAGTGTGTTCGTGATATGCACTGGAAATTATGGTCTACCGATAATTTCATCACAATCGGTTCTATAATCTTAAAGATTCCGAAAAATCACCTTACCTTTTAGCGAGTGCTTGAATCCAGTCGATGTTTTACAAAGAACAATTTTAGGTCTTGCGTCAAACAAGACACGATTCTCTGTTCTGACTGCTGTTTCACATAGATAGTCATAAAATCGATCTTTCACAAACCCTGGACTGCCGATGATAATGCACCGAACAACGTCAAAGTTCAAGTGTCTTAGAAAGGCTTGTAATACGTTTTCGTAGAACTTCTCTAATGCCTGTAAAAGGGAAAAAGGCTAGATGATGATATACATTGGGCGCAAATTAAACAATTTAATAGCACCATACCTATGCTGAAAAATGTGTCCCATAAGAAATACTAAAAGATAGCACACCAAGACAAAGCACGAAGAAAATCTGTTCGCAAAACTTTTATCCAAGTCACTCGATAACAGCTCTCGAGAGGCAATATCAGCTCATCGACTTTATCACTCTTGTCACGCTAAATGGTTGTGTCTAATATTTTGTCACTTCCGGGAAAATATGTCAAAAACTTTTTACTGAGCTGTTCTCCAAGGGAGGAATAGGAGAGCAGGGTATACTTAAAAGAATCAAAGTGTTAGTGGCATATATTGTCCCGCTGGTCCTCTGTTTGAGAACAACTTAGCAAATGGCTATTGGAAACTTTTTCTACAGTGTGATGCAAAATGCAGCGCTGGACATTTGTAAAGTTTTGGAAGTTCACTTTGAAAAAATGAATCCTAATTCTAAAAAAAGAAACATAAAACAACAAATAAACACTAAATTGAGCGCAACGATTAGAAAATTTCTGACCTGAAGCAAGAAGGGTGGCAGTAGAACCCTATCAGGAGGTCCCACGACTCACCCCTGCTGCCACCTACAACTTTTTTACATAGTTTAATGAGGACAGGGTCAATGACCTCTTTCTCAATGGTCTCTGGCACGCTCTCAGCGAATGTCAAGGTCGATGTTGTTGTTGTTGTTTTGTGCAGAGTCATTAGGGAGAACACGTGGTTAATGGGGTCAATGTTGTTGTTGTTGTTTTGGGCACGCAATTGAGTCATTTGGGAGAACACGTGGTTAATTAAAGCGATTGGGAATTTGGAACACCTGTGCTGTCGACCTCAATTCACCTATCGTGAATCAATAATTCCCCTTAGAAACAACAAATTAATTCCCCTTTCTTGACAGATCAATCAACCAATGACATCATCTGTCAGACTTTAAAAATTTTCGCCTAGAAACAATTCCCCAGGAATAGATCCAAGTCTTTAATGTCTTTGCCTCGGAAACAACTCTTTTGGTCGAACTCCAAAGGATATTAATAACCAAACGCCATGGAAAACAATTCTCCAAGAAACATCTTAGCGATGAATTGTTTTAGCGCGGGAATCAGGTTTCTTATTAATTTGAAATGCATTAGCGCAGAGATGCCAAAAACAAAAGGAACACGCTGAATTACGTTTAGGGATTATTTGGGCGAAACTGTTTTAGACAGGTTATGGAATTATTTCGGCGAAACATTTAGAGACATTTTAAAAGATGATTTATGAAGAATTTGCGGTTGAGGTTTTGAGTGTGGTCGTTATAATACACAAGTTTCATTGAACAGTGTTGTGAGGTCCTCTACCCCAACCCCAAAGGGTTCCAATCCCTCTACCCCAACCCCGAAGGAAGCCACCGGTCCTCAAAGGTCCACTGGGCTCCCAAAGGGCTCCCCGGCCCTCAAGGTTCCCCCAGACCCCCCCCCGGGGCCCAAAAGGGCCCCTCCCCCCTTTGGCCCTCCAAATGGGCCCCTCTCCCTCCATCTCCTCCCTCCTCCTCCCCTTCCCATCCCCTCCTCCCCATCCCCTCCTCCCCTCCCCTCCTCCTCCTCCTCCTCCTCCTCCCCTCCTCCACTCCCCTTCCCTCCCCCCATTTTTTATACTTTTTTTTTGCATTGAGACACAGAACGAACCCTCCCCCCCCGGCCCCTCCCCCCTCCAAAGGTCTGATTTTTCAAAGTTCATTTTGAATTTCCTTCGTTGAAATGCAAGAGTTGGAATGTTTCAGTAGTGTTTGGTTGTGGTTTACCTTGTCACAGTTACATTTTCTTGATTTTTCAAAGTTCATTTTGAATTTCTTTTGTTGAAAGGCAAGAGTTGGAATATTTCAGTAGTGTGTTAGGTTGTGGTTTACCTTGTCACAGTTACATTTTCTTGATTTTTCAAAGTTCATTTTGAATTTCTTTCATTGAAATGCAAGAGTTGGAATATTTTAGTACTGTTTGGTTTACCTTGTCATAGTTACATTTTCTTGATTTTTCTAAGTTCATTTTGAATTTCTTTCATTGAAATGCAAGAGTTGGAATATTTCAGTAGTGTTTGGTTGTGGTTTACCTTCGTCACAGTTACATTTTCTTGATTTTTCAAAGTTCATTTTGAATTTCTTTCATTGAAATGCAAGAGTTGGAATATTTCAGTAGTGTTTGGTTGTGGTTTACCTTGTCACAGTTACATTTTCTTGATTTTTCAAAGTTCATTTTGAATTTCTTTCGTTGAAATGCAAGAGTTGGAATATTTCAGTAGTGTTTGGTTGTGGTTTACCTTGTCACAGTTACATTTTCTTATTTTTTCAAAGTTCATTTTGAATTTCTTTCGTTGAAATGCAAGAGTTGGAATATTTCAGTAGTGTTTCGTTGTGGTTTACCTTGTCACAGTTACATTTTCTTGATTTTTCAAAGTTCATTTTGACTTTCTTTCATTGAAATGTAAGAGTTGGAATATTTCAGTAGTGTTTGGTTGTGATTTACCTTGTCACAGTTACATTTGATTTTTCAAAGTTCATTTGAATTTCTTTCGTTGAAATGCAAGAGTTGGAATATTTCAGTAGTGTTTGGTTGTGGTTTACATTGTCACACTTACATTTTCTTGATTTTTCAAAGTTCATTTTGAATTTCTTTCGTTGAAATGCAAGAGTTGGAATATTTTAGTAGTGTTTGGTTGTGGTTTACCTTGTCACAGTCACATTTTCTTGATTTTTCAAAGTTCATTTTGAATTTCTTTCGTTGAAATGCAAGAGTTGGAATATTTCACTAGTGTTTGGTAGTCGTTTACCCTGTCACAGTTACATTTTCTTGATTTTTCAAAGTTCATTTTGAATTTTTTTCGTTGAAATGCAAGAGTTGGAATATTTCAGTAGTGTTTGGTTGTGGTTTACCTTCTCACAGTTACATTTTCTTGATTTTTCAAAGTTCATTTTGAATTTCCTTCGTTGAAATGCAAGAGTTGGAATATTTCAGTAGTGTTTGGTTGTGGTTTACCATGTCACAGTTACATTTTCTTGATTTTTCAAAGTTCATTTCGAATTTCTTTCGTTGAAATGCAAGAGTTGGAATATTTCAGTAGTGTTTGGTTGTGGTTTACCTTGTCACAGTTACATTTTCTGGATTTTTCAAAGTTCATTTTGAATTTCCTTCGTTGAAATGCAAGAGTTGGAATATTTCAGTAGTGTTTGGTTGTGGTTTACCGTGTCACAGTTACATTTTCTTGATTTTTCAAAGTTCATTTCGAATTTCTTTCGTTGAAATGCAAGAGTTGGAATATTTCAGTAGTGTTTGGATGTGGTTTACCTTGTCACAGTTACATTTTCCTGATTTTTCAAAGTTCATTTTGAATTTCTTTCATTGAAATGCAAGAGCTGGAATATTTCAGTAGTGTTTGGTTGTGGTTTACCTTGTCACAGTTACATCTTCTTGATTTTTCAAAGTTCATTTTGAATTTCTTTCATTGAAATGCAAGAGTTGGAATATTTCAGTAGTGTTTGGTTGTGGTTTACCTTGTCACAGTTACATTTTCTTGATTTTTCAAAGTTCATTTTGAATTTCTTTCGTTGAAATGCAAGAGTTGGAATATTTCAGTAGTGTGCTCTTGTAGTTTACCATGTCACAGTTACAGTCCCTTAATTTTTCAAAGTTCATTTTGAATTTCTTTCGTTGAAATGCAAGAGTTGGAATATTTCAGTAGTGTTTGATTGTGGTTTACCGTGTCACAGTTACATTTTCTTGATTTTTCAAAGTTCATTTTGAATTTCCTTCGTTGAAATGCAAGAGTTGGAATATTTCAGTAGTGTTTGGTTGTGGTTTACCGTGTCACAGTTACATTTTCTTGATTTTTCAAAGTTCATTTCGAATTTCTTTCGTTGAAATGAAAGAGTTGGAATATTTCAGTAGTGTTTGGTTGTGGTTTACCTTGTCACAGTTACATTTTCTTGATTTTTCAAAGTTCATTTTGAATTTCCTTAGTTGAAATGCAAGAGTTGGAATATTTCAGTAGTGTTTGGTTGTGGTTTACCATGTCACAGTTACATTTTCTTGATTTTTCAAAGTTCATTTCGAATTTCTTTCGTTGAAATGCAAGAGTTGGAATATTTTAGTAGTGTTTGGTTTACCTTGTCACAGTTACATTTTCTTGATTTTTCAAAGTTCATTTTGAATTTCTTTCATTGAAATGCAAGAGTTGGAATATTTCAGTAGTGTTTGGTTGTGGTTTACCTTGTCACAGTTACATTTTCTTGATTTTTCAAAGTTCATTTTGAATTTCTTTCATTGAAATGTAAGAGTTGGAATATTTCAGTAGTGTTTGGTTGTGGTTTACCTTGTCACAGTTACATTTTCTTGATTTTTCAAAGTTCATTTTGAATTTCTTTCGTTGAAATGCAAGAGTTGGAATATTTCAGTAGTGTTTGGTTGTGGTTTACCTTGTCACAGTTACATTTTCTTAATTTTTCAAAGTTCATTTTGAATTTCTTTCGTTGAAATGCAAGAGTTGGAATATTTCAGTAGTGTTTGGTTGTGGTTTACCTTGTCACAGTTACATTTTCTTGATTTTTCAAAGTTCATTTGAATTTCTTTCGTTGAAATGCAAGAGTTGGAATATTTCAGTAGTGTTTGGTTGTGGTTTACATTGTCACACTTACATTTTCTTGATTTTTCAAAGTTCATTTTGAATTTCTTTCGTTGAAATGCAAGAGTTGGAATATTTTAGTAGTGTTTGGTTGTGGTTTACCTTGTCACAGTTACATTTTCTTGATTTTTCAAAGTTCATTTTGAATTTCTTTCGTTGAAATGCAAGAGTTGGAATATTTCACTAGTGTTTGGTAGTGGTTTACCCTGTCACAGTTACATTTTCTTGATTTTTCAAAGTTCATTTTGAATTTTTTAGTTGAAATGCAAGAGTTGGAATATTTCAGTAGTGTTTGGTTGTGGTTTACCTTGTCACAGTTACATTTTCTTGATTTTTCAAAGTTCATTTTGAATTTCCTTCGTTGAAATGCAAGAGTTGGAATATTTCAGTAGTGTTTGGTTGTGGTTTACCGTGTCACAGTTACATTTTCTTGATTTTTCAAAGTTCATTTGAATTTCTTTCATTGAAATGCAAGAGTTGGAATATTTCAGTAGTGTTTGGTTGTGGTTTACCTTCGTCACAGTTACATTTTCTTGATTTTTCAAAGTTCATTTTGAATTTCTTTCATTGAAATGCAAGAGTTGGAATATTTCAGTAGTGTTTGGTTGTGGTTTACCTTGTCACAGTTACATTTTCTTGATTTTTCAAAGTTCATTTTGAATTTCTTTCGTTGAAATGCAAGAGTTGGAATATTTCAGTAGTGTTTGGTTGTGGTTTACCTTGTCACAGTTACATTTTCTTATTTTTTCAAAGTTCATTTTGAATTTCTTTCGTTGAAATGCAAGAGTTGGAATATTTCAGTAGTGTTTCGTTGTGGTTTACCTTGTCACAGTTACATTTTCTTGATTTTTCAAAGTTCATTTTGAATTTCTTTCATTGAAATGTAAGAGTTGGAATATTTCAGTAGTGTTTGGTTGTGGTTTACCTTGTCACAGTTACATTTTCTTGATTTTTCAAAGTTCATTTGAATTTCTTTCGTTGAAATGCAAGAGTTGGAATATTTCAGTAGTGTTTGGTTGTGGTTTACATTGTCACACTTACATTTTCTTGATTTTTGAAAGTTCATTTTGAATTTCTTTCGTTGAAATGCAAGAGTTGGAATATTTTAGTAGTGTTTGGTTGTGGTTTACCTTGTCACAGTCTAGGTTACCTACTACCTAGTCACTACTTACCTAGTCACTAGGTTACCTACGTACGCGCGCGTACGTAGGCTAACCTAGCCTAACCTAACTTAACCTAACCTAACTTAATCTAACCTAACCTAACCTAATCATACACCTAACTTTTCGCATGTCTCTCGCCTAACCTAAGCTAACCTAAGTGAAGCGTACGTAGGCTAACCTAACCTAACCTAATCTAACCTAACTTAATCTAGTCTAACCTAACCATACTCACCGGAAAAAGGTTAGGTTAACTTATCATGAGCACTCATGATAAGCACATGTGTGTACATGTGTATACATGTGTGTAAATGTGACAAGGTAAACCACAACCAAACACTAGTGAAATATTCCAACTCTTGCATTTCAACGAAAGAAATTCAAAATGAACTTTGAAAAATCAAGAAAATGTAACTGTGACAAGGTAAACCACAACGAAACACAACTGAAATATTCCAACTCTTGCATTTCAACGAAAGAAATTCAAAATGAACTTTGAAAAATTAAGAAAATGTAACCATGACAAGGTAAACCACAACCAAACACTACTGAAATATTCCAACTCTTGCATTTCAACGAAAGAAGTTCAAAATGAACTTTGAAAAATCAAGAAAATGTAACTGTGACAAGGTGAACCACAACCAAACACTACTGAAATATTCCAACTCTTGCATTTCAACGAAAGAAATTCAAAATGAACTTTGAAAAATCAAGAGAATGTAACTCTGACAAGGTAAACCATAACCAAACACTACTGAAATATTCCAACTCTTGCATTTCAACGAAAAAAATTCAGAATAAACTTTGAAAAATCAAGAAAATGTAACTGTGACAAGGTAAACCACAACCAAACACTACTGAAATATTCCAACTCTTGCATTTCAATGAAAGAAATTCAAAATGAACTTTGAAAAATCAGGAAAATGTAACTGTGACAAGGTAAACCACAACCAAACACTACTGAAATATTCCAACTCTTGCATTTCAACGAAAGAAATTCGAAATGAACTTTGAAAAATCAAGAAAATGTAACTGTGACACGGTAAACCACAACCAAACACTACTGAAATATTCCAACTCTTGCATTTCAACGAAAGAAATTCAAAATGAACTTTGAAAAATCAAGAAAATGTAACTGTGACAAGGTAAACCACAACCAAACACTACTGAAATATTCCAACTCTTGCATTTCAACGAAATAAATTCAAAATGAACTTTGAAAAATCAAGAAAATGTAACTGTGACAAGGTAGACCACAACGAAACACAACTGAAATATTCCAACTCTTGCATTTCAACGAAAGAAATTCAAAATGAACTTTGAAAAATCAAGAGAATGTAACTGTGACAAGGTAAACCACAACCAAACACTACTGAAATAATCCAACTCTTGCATTTCAATGAAAGAAATTCAAAATGAACTTTGAAAAATCAAGAAAATGTAACTGTGACAAGGTAAACCACAACGAAACACTACTGAAATATTCCAACTCTTGCATTTCAACGAAAGAAATTCAAAATGAACTTTGAAAAATTAAGAAAATGTAACTGTGACATGGTAAACCACAACCAAACACTACTGAAATATTCCAACTCTTGCATTTCAACGAAAGAAATTCAAAATGAAC
The DNA here is from genome assembly GCA_027921565.1 of Artemia sinica. Lineage (NCBI taxonomy): Eukaryota > Metazoa > Arthropoda > Branchiopoda > Anostraca > Artemiidae > Artemia > Artemia sinica. Next base: position 38,167,891 of record CM051265.1, read on the forward strand.
TTTGAAAAATAAGGGAAATGTAACTGTGACAAGGTAAACCACAACAGAACACTACTGAAATATTCCAACTCTTGCATTTCAACGAAAGAAATTCAAAATGAACTTTGAAAAATCAGGAAAATGTAACTGTGACAAGGTAAACCACAACCAAACACTACTGAAATATTCCAACTCTTGCATTTCAACGAAAGGAAATTCGAAATGAACTTTGAAAAATCAAGAAAATGTAACTGTGACACGGTAAACCACAACCAAACACTACTGAAATATTCCAACTCTTCATTTCAACGAAAGGAAATTCAAAATGAACTTTGAAAAATCAAGAAAATGTAACTGTGACAAGGTAAACCACAACCAAACACTACTGAAATATTCCAACTCTTGCATTTCAACGAAGGAAATTCAAAATGAACTTTGAAAAATCAAGAAAATGTAACTGTGACACGGTAAACCACAACCAAACACTACTGAAATATTCCAACTCTTGCATTTCAACGAAAGAAATTCAAAATGAACTTTGAAAAATCAAGAAAATGTAACTGTGACAAGGTAAACCACAACCAAACACTACTGAAATATTCCAACTCTTGCATTTCAACGAAAGAAATTCAAAATGAACTTTGAAAAATCAAGAAAATGTAACTGTGACAGGGTAAACCACAACCAAACACTACTGAAATATTCCAACTCTTGCATTTCAACGAAAGAAATTCAAAATGAACTTTGAAAAATCAAGAAAATGTAACTGTGACAAGGTAAACCACAACCAAACACTACTGAAATATTCCAACTCTTGCATTTCAACGAAAGAAATTCAAATGAACTTTGAAAAATCAAGAAAATGTAACTGTGACAATGTAAACCACAACCAAACACTACTGAAATATTCCAACTCTTGCATTTCAACGAAAGAAATTCAAAATGAACTTTGAAAAATCAAGAAAATGTAACTGTGACAAGGTAAACCACAACCAAACACTACTGAAATATTCCAACTCTTGCATTTCAATGAAAGAAATTCAAAATGAACTTTGAAAAATCAAGAAAATGTAACTGTGACAAGGTAAACCACAACCAAACACTACTGAAATATTCCAACTCTTGCATTTCAACGAAAGAAATTCAAAATGAACTTTGAAAAATCAAGAAAATGTAACTGTGACAAGGTAAACCACAACCAAACACTACTGAAATATTCCAACTCTTGCATTTCAATGAAATAAATTCAAAATGAACTTTGAAAAATCAAGAAAATGTAACTGTGACAAGGTAAACCACAACCAAACACTACTGAAATATTCCAACTCTTGCATTTCAATGAAAGAAACTCAAAATGAACTTTGAAAAATCAAGAAAATGTAACTATGACAAGGTAAACCAAACACTACTAAAATATTCCAACTCTTGCATTTCAATGAAAGAAATTCAAAATGAACTTTGAAAAATCAAGAAAATGTAACTGTGACACGGTAAACCACAACCAAACACTACTGAAATATTCCAACTCTTGCATTTCAACGAAGGAAATTCAAAATGAACTTTGAAAAATCAAGAAAATGTAACTGTGAGAAGGTAAACCACAACCAAACACTACTGAAATATTCCAACTCTTGCATTTCAACGAAAAAAATTCAAAATGAACTTTGAAAAATCAAGAAAATGTAACTGTGACAGGGTAAACGACTACCAAACACTAGTGAAATATTCCAACTCTTGCATTTCAACGAAAGAAATTCAAAATGAACTTTGAAAAATCAAGAAAATGTGACTGTGACAAGGTAAACCACAACCAAACACTACTAAAATATTCCAACTCTTGCATTTCAACGAAAGAAATTCAAAATGAACTTTGAAAAATCAAGAAAATGTAAGTGTGACAATGTAAACCACAACCAAACACTACTGAAATATTCCAACTCTTGCATTTCAACGAAAGAAATTCAAATGAACTTTGAAAAATCAAGAAAATGTAACTGTGACAAGGTAAACCACAACCAAACACTACTGAAATATTCCAACTCTTACATTTCAATGAAAGAAATTCAAAATGAACTTTGAAAAATCAAGAAAATGTAACTGTGACAAGGTAAACCACAACGAAACACTACTGAAATATTCCAACTCTTGCATTTCAACGAAAGAAATTCAAAATGAACTTTGAAAAATCAAGAAAATGTAACTGTGACAAGGTAAACCACAACCAAACACTACTGAAATATTCCAACTCTTGCATTTCAATGAAAGAAATTCAAAATGAACTTTGAAAAATCAAGAAAATGTAACTGTGACAAGGTAAACCACAACCAAACACTACTGAAATATTCCAACTCTTGCATTTCAATGAAAGAAATTCAAAATGAACTTTGAAAAATCAAGAAAATGTAACTATGACAAGGTAAACCAAACACTACTAAAATATTCCAACTCTTGCATTTCAATGAAAGAAATTCAAAATGAACTTTGAAAAATCAAGAAAATGTAACTGTGACAAGGTAAACCACAACCAAACACACTACTGAAATATTCCAACTCTTGCCTTTCAACAAAAGAAATTCAAAATGAACTTTGAAAAATCAAGAAAATGTAACTGTGACAAGGTAAACCACAACCAAACACTACTGAAACATTCCAACTCTTGCATTTCAACGAAGGAAATTCAAAATGAACTTTGAAAAATCAGACCTTTGGAGGGGGGAGGGGCCGGGGGGAGGGGGTCGTTCTGTGTCTCAATGCAAAAAAAAGTATAAAAAATAGGGGGAGGGAAGGGGAGTGGAGGAGGGGAGGAGGAGGAGGAGGAGGAGGAGGAGGAGGGAGGAGGGGAGGGGGAGGAGGGGATGGGAAGGGGAGGAGGAGGGAGGAGATGGATGGAGAGGGGCCCCTTTGGGGGGCCAAAGGGGGGAGGGGCCCTTTTGGGCCCCGGGGGGGTCTGGGGGAACCTTGAGGGCCGGGGAGCCCTTTGGGAGCCCAGTGGACCTTTGAGGACCGGTGGCTTCCTTCGGGGTTGGGGTAGAGGGATTGGAACCCTTTGGGGTTGGGGTAGAGGACCTCACAACACTGTTCAATGAAACTTGTGTATTATAACGACCACACTCAAAGCCTCAACCGCAAATTCTTCATAAATCATCTTTTAAAATGTCTCTAAATGTTTCGCCGAAATAATTCCATAACCTGTCTAAAAACAGTTTCGCCCAAATAATCCCTAAACGTAATTCAGCGTGTTCCTTTTGTTTTTGGCATCTCTGCGCTAATGCATTTCAAATTAATAAGAAACCTGATTCCCGCGCTAAAACAATTCATCGCTAAGATGTTTCTTGGAGAATTGTTTTCCATGGCGTTTGGTTATTAATATCCTTTGGAGTTCGACCAAAAGAGTTGTTTCCGAGGCAAAGACATTAAAGACTTGGATCTATTCCTGGAGAATTGTTTCTAGGCGAAAATTTTTAAAGTCTGACAGATGATGTCATTGGTTGATTGATCTGTCAAGAAAGGGGAATTAATTTGTTGTTTCTAAGGGGAATTATTGATTCACGATAGGTGAATTGAGGTCGACAGCACAGGTGTTCCAAATTCCCAATCGCTTTAATTAACCACGTGTTCTCCCAAATGACTCAATTGCGTGCCAAAAACAACAACAACAACATTGACCCCATTAACCACGTGTTCTCCCTAATGACTCTGCACAAAACAACAACAACAACATCGACCTTGACATTCGCTGAGAGCGTGCCAAAAACACACCTGGAGAAAGAGACCATTGAGAAAGAGGTCATTGACCCTGTCCTCATTAAACTATGTAAAAAAGTTGTAGGTGGCAGCAGGGGTGAGTCGTGGGACCTCCTGATAGGGTTCTACTGGTGGCATTTCCTGATCGCAAACAAAGCTTGTAGGTCGAAGGAATATTCAAGATTTTATTGTTTTAAAATTACTTCATGTAAACAATCTCACCCATGACGTAACTACGGAGCTTGCATCTCGCAGAACAGACTTTTGATTCAGAAACACTGAAATTCAGTAATTCTGAATGACCTTGAATAATACAGATGAGTAATCACTTATGTAGGTTGGACTCGGATCCTTTTTCTCCAAAATACCCCAAATTCCTGTAATTTTGCTATAGTTTCTTTTACTTTCCCTGTAACTTGCCTATTTTTGGCGTTTTTTTTTCGGATTTAGGCCATCACAAAAATGTCATGCCCTCCCCTCCGAAATAAGAGTTGTTGAATACATGCCTATCAACCGTTTTGGTTATTGAACAGCCTTGTGAAACAACTTTTAGAACGCCCACCTGAATGTGTAAATAAGTTTCCTGCATTTAACCCCTTCTTCCGAGATTTACCCAATTTCGTGTTTTAGTGACTGCACTATCATGCTACGAAAACCATGAAAAATCATTGCAAAGATGAATCATGTTTAAAAGGCTTAAGAATGTCTGAATGCGATACCTGTTCTTAAGTCATATTAATAAAAAAAAATTCCGAAAAAGATTATTTTCAAAGAAAAGTAAAGAACCACTTAAAAACCTAAGACGAGCAGAAATAAAGTCCTACAATAATTAAAACTTAAAGCAATCAGGTTATTGTGCCATTTTAGTTTTATTGAAAACTATTTGTATTTCGAACAACGTCTTATAATTTGTCAAAGCATCACCCAAAAATAAAAATTAAATCCTCATAATAAGCAATATGACTGGGAAAAATAACGAGAATAAACTGAATATTTTATAGGTAATGATAGTAGTTCCTGGAAATCTCAGAAATTCAAGATTTTATTTTACATTGTTTTTTCATTTTTCAATGTTATAAATATAAAAGGAAAAACTTAAAATCTGACAATTATTCGCTTTGATTTTTGCTCTTTTTAAGATTTATTTATTTGTCTATATCAATGTCTGTTATCTTTATGTTTCATGCGATTATTTACTTTAATTTCTATCCGTTTTACGGATTAATTTATTGATGGTAATTTCTGCTGGCTTTAAATTTGAAATATCATAGGACTTTATTTTTACTCGTTTTAGGTTTTCATATGGCTCTTTATTTTTTTTGAAAAATTTCTTTGTCGTAAAAAGTTTTTAAGATTAATTTCTGGTCGCTTTTTATTGCCATAGTTTTATTATTGGTTAATATTATTAATGAGACTCATTTTATGGTAATTTTGGTAGCACGAATTTGCAAAGTTGCTTTATATTTAGTTCAACATTCCCCTCAACATTGCTTAAAAACATCAACTCAATACCCTTAGCCAGTGTTTTTTCATCAATTTCACCCTCCCCCTCCAGTATTTCCAAGAAGCCTCAACTTAATGCATATAACCGTTCATGGGAGCATAATTTTGACAACCTAGATGCACATAGTGCCTTTTGTTCTTGTTCGACATCCTCCTCAACATTCCCCAAATATTTCATCTTAATAACCCTAACTGTTTCTGAGATATTGCAAATACACTCTTTTGACTCCTGGATGAACGTAGTGCATTTAGGTTTAATTCGGAATCCCAGTCAACATTCCCTGAAAGTTCCATCTTAGTGCCCTTGGCCATTTCCGATATTTAGCTGAGGGCTAAGTACCCTCTTTTGACGCTTAAAAACGATAATAGAACTTTCTATTCTAATCAAATAAGCCCTTCCAAAGTTGTTCTTTTGATAACCTGAATACACATAGCGACTTTTGATTTTAGTCCGTCATTCCCTGAAACTTTCAACTTAATACCCTTAGCCGTTCATGAAACATTGAAGACACTCCTTTCTGACAACCTAGATGCCCGGGCTGTCTTGTGACTTATTTAAAAAGCCCCTCAATGCTCCCTGAAAGTTTTATAACTTAAACCCTTTTGCAGTTTCTGAGATATTACAGATGCACCCTTTTGACAACCTGGATGTACATGGTGTCTTTTGATTTTTTCGACTCCCCCCTCAACATTCCATGAAGGCTTCAACTTACTACCCTCTGCTGTTCCTGACATATAGCAGATATGCCCTTTAGACAACCTGGTTAAACGTCATGTCTTTCGACCGAGTTCGACTATACCTGAAAGTTGAATAATTTCCAATTTGTGTTATTTGCTACCTTTGCTCTAGGGCCTACGGTGGTCATGCCATCCGCGGAGTTATTTTACTGGAATTTCGATTATTTCGAGCAAAATGGCTATCTCAAAATTTGATCGGATGTCACCGGAAATTATGGGTGGCCAGGTAGCAAAAAAGAGCAAAGGATGGGGCTGGTTGCACTCTTATCACGTTTACTCTGAAAAAACTAATAATAGGTGTGCTGTTCAAAGGCAAAGTAGACCAACCCTGGCTTGTACACGCTACACTTTAAAGATAATAACAACTAGACTGGGTTAGGTTTTACGGTTTGGGGTAATGTAACAAGGTATTTGATAGTATACATAGTGTGTTTTTGAAAGAAACAACATAGACAAAGTATCATCAAATAGAGAAAAAAGCTGAATTAAAGCAGAAACAGTACAACTTGAGACCCGTCTATAAGGAGCGTGTCTAGGAACGTGTTTTTTGCTTAAAAAAGAAATATTTTTGGGACATAGCAATTTGAAAGTTTAGAGGCGTCGACTTCATCTTTGGTGAAGAACCAAAACCAAATTATTGCTTCCGCACCACATTCTTTTGGCAAAGTCAACCAAAGCTGCTGTCAAAACAGCAGCAAACACAGTTACTTTGATCAGGTAACATGGATCTAGTTTGCTTTTTTCTTGCACTCTAGTAGAATAACGCAAGAAGAACAATAATGATTATTTTAAATGAGAAAGCTGCTTTTTAAAAAGCCTCTTTGCTTTCATTTTGTCATAGCTTGGAAATGAAGAAAATTGCACCAAGGTCTAGCAGCCTATAGCTCAAGGACTTACTTTAACGGGAAATCAATATCACATAGGAAAAAAAAGAAAAAAAGAAGAAAACTTCCTCTCATGTCACGATACGAAATTGAATGTTAGTTCCATGACTCGAAGCAGCTAACAAGCAAAGAATACACATAATCAGTCAAGGTAGAACATGTCAAGTTAGAGCTTTGTATAAGCCTTTCTAGGAAATAGAAAAGTCTCAAAAACTTAAACTTTACTCAACCTCTGATCTCACTCATCGTGTATATATATATATATATATATACACACACACATATATATATATATATATATATATATATATATATATATATATATATATATATATATATATATATAATATATATATATATATATATATATATATATATATATATATATATTAAATAAATATATATATATACATATATATATATATTTAAATAATATATATATATATACATATATATATATATATATATATATATATATATATATATATATATATATATATATATATATTTAAATATATATATATACTATATATATATGTATATATATATATATACATATATATATATATATATATATATATATATATATATATATATATATATATATATATATATATATATATATATATATATATATATATATATATATATATATATATATATATATATATATATATATATATATATATATATATATATATATATATATATATATAGTGCCGGGCTTCGGCACTCGGCAGACTTCTATATATGGATTTTCTTTGTCGCTTGTCTTTTAACCGCTATTATTTGATTGATCAAGCAAGTCAAATTTCTAACAACAATTTCTACTAAGCTCCAAACTTTTGATTTTCTTTTTAAAGGTTTTTGAATTGTTTTAATCCCTTTTCAAAATATATACATATATTTTTTTGCAATTGACAGCTTTTTGCTCTTTAAGCAATTTAAGGTCTTTTCATACTACAGTCTTTTCAAAGATATTATTTGATTATTCAAGCAAGTTCGATTTCTAACAGCGATTGTCTACTAAGCTCCAACCTTTTGGTTTTATTTTTTAAGGTTTTTGAATTGTTGTAATCCCTTGTCAAAATATATGTAAATTTTTTCGCAATTACAAGTTTTTTTGCTCTCTAAGCAATTTAATGTCTTTTCATACCGTTGTCTTTTCAAAGATTAATTAAAAAAACACTTTCCGAAAAATAAGTTTTTCAAAGAAAAGTAAAGGCCATTTTAAACTTAAGCTCAGCAGATACAAAAACCTTTTAAAATTCAAACTCAAAACGACCAGAAATTACTATTAAAGAATAAATGAAACCCAAGACGAACAGAAATTAAATAAACAATCATAGCAAAAACATACAACAAGTAATAATATAAACGAATAAATATATCTTACAGCGATTAATGCTTAGATTGAATATGAATTTCAAGCTTAAAAAAAAAAAAAAAAAAAAAAAAAAAAAAAAAAAAAAAAAAAAAAAAAAAAAAAAAAAAAAAAAAAAAAAAATATTCCCATTGAAGTATAAATGAAACTTAAAACGAACAGAAATTAAATAAACAATCAATGCAAACAAACATACAATAGATACTAATGTAAATTAATCAATAAATCTTAAAACGAGTGAAACTTAAACTGAATATGCAAATCACGCTTGAAACGAACAAAAATCACCACAAGCAAGAGTTTGGGTATGACCTCCTTCTCTCACTGTAAAAGTCTAAAACCTACTGCGTCATTGGCGCTTTACTGAAAGCCAATTTTATGACTGATATTTTCTTTTGTACTTAATATTGAAAATAAACATTAAAATTATAGTAACATTTTGAAATGATGAGCTTTCAGCAATTAATATCGTTATACATCACATATTCAGTTTAATTTATTAGCTCTTTTTAAAGTTGTTACAGACGAATATAGTTTCCCTACAAACAAGTGTTTGGATACTGCCTCCTTTCCTAAAACAATACGCTTGATTTGCATATTCAATTTGTTTGTATGTTTGTTTGCATTGATTGTTTATTTAATTTCTGTTCATTTCATTTATACTTCAATAGGAAAATATTTTTTTTTCGTTTTAAGCTTGACATTTAAGTGTTTTATGATGGTTAAATAAAAAACAAATTTTTCAAGTGAAAGTAAGGAGCGACATTAAAACTTAAAACGAACAGAAATTATTACGTATATGAGGGGGTTCGCCCCCTAGTCAATACCTCGCTCTTTACGCTAGAGTTCAAATTTTGTTCGAATCACAAATCCCTGAATCACAAAGGCTGTCTAATTAGACTAGATAGGTCTTTTGAAAGTACTAAAAAAAACTTTATCGTAAAGAGCGAGGTATTGAATAGGGAGGAAACACCTCATATACGTAATAATTTCTGTTTGTCTTAAGTTTTAATGTCGCTCCTTACTTTCAGCTGAAAAAAACTTGTTTTTTTAATAATTATCTGATCGTTTTTTAAATAATACTGGGAAATCCGGCGCTCCCTTCATGGAAATGTCCCTTCCCCCAAGGAAACATCCTCCATGGAAATATCCTCCCACGTAACCCCCTCCTCCAAATCCCCCCCCCACCAGAAAAAATCCCTCCTGAAAACGTCTGTATCCCTCCCAATAATCAATAGTATATGTAAACAATGGGCAATAACTTGCAGCCCTTCCCTTGGGAACTGTGGGGGATTAAGTTATCCTCAAAGACATATTCATTAGACTTTCAACTATGCTGAACAAAATGGCTATCTCAAAATTTTTATCGGGTGACTTTGGAGAAAAAATGAGCATGGGAGGGGGCCTAGTTGCCCTCCAATTTTTTTGGTTACTTAGAAAGGGCACTAGGAATTTTAATTTCCGTTCGAATGAGCCCTCTCACGATATGCTAGGACTACTGGATCGATACGATCACCCAAGGAAAAAAAAATAAATAAATAAACACGCATCCGTAATCTTCCCTCTGGCAAAAATTACAAAATTCCACATTTTTGCAGATAGGAGCTTGAAACATCTACAGTAAGGTTTTCTGTTACGCTGAATCTTGAGGTTTGATTTTCATTCAGATTCTATCACTTTTAGGGGGCGTTTCCCCCTTTTTTCGAAAATAAGACAAATTTTTTCAGGCTCGTGACTTAATCTTGTGGTTTGATTTTCATTAAGATTCCATCACTTTTAGGGGATGTTTCCCCCTTTTTTCAAAAATAAGGCACATATTTCAGGCTCGTAACTTTTGATGGGTAAGACTGAACTTGATGAAACTTATATATTTGAAATCAGCATAAAGATCCGATTCTTTTGATGTATCTACTGGTATCAAAATTCCGTTTTTTGGAGTTTCGGTTACTACTGAGCATGGTCACTCCTTACTTACAGTTCGTTACCACGAAATGTTTGATCGCTGATCAAAGTTCATGTTATTTATGCCTTTCATTTATGTTATTTTACTGTGTCCAAGGCCGTATATTTGGCTTTAAAATACACTTAATTGTCTATCTATCTAATATGCAGAATAATTGTACCAAACACACTTTGCATGCAGACCCGCTATACTTACCCCCCCCCCCCTAATGTGCAAATCTATAGCCCAAATTTGTTTCTAAAGTAACGAAGAAACTAACGAAAAAACAAATGTGTTCTCGAATTTTACACAGCGTAAACTTGAGTGAGTGGCGCATAATACACAAGTACCAAATTCCTTCCCCCTAAGGAAATTAAAAAAAATTAAAGTCAAATAAAATTCTCAAATTTGGAAAGCCTTATTTTCCACGGGGGGTATTCTCTGGGGGGGTATTTTCCTGGAGGGGGGTAATCGCCGAGGGGGGGGGGGAGGTAATCGCCGGACACCGTCGAAAATAAACAGTGCCTGGTTTACAATGAAGCAGAAACCTATGTAGAAGGACGCTGCATTACACCAACTGAAGCTTGCTGGCGACTATTTAGTTGCGATATCAAGAAAAAGAGACATGACAATCAACGTTTAAACGTTCATTAGCCAAGACGTTATCTAATGCAAAATATCAGCCAAGCCCAAGAAGATTTGGTAGATATTGGTCAAAAAGGATCAATGTTGGAAGCATATTTTCGACACAACAAGGCGTTAAAACAAAATAAAAAGAAGGAATTTCGCTATTATTGCTATTATTGGGAAATGCCGGAACACTATACATGGAATGGCAATACCAGTTCATAGGAACAAAGAATCCATCGATTACGTGTCATTGGACGAATTCACAGCGTAAATTTTGTGACTTTTCCCGAGTGCTTCTGTTTACGAGTATTTTTGTATCATGTGAAGAATGCAACAAGTTTTGAAGATCTTAAAATAGTTGATAATATTGTATATTCCATATACAAAAAAGCATGCCTGGCTCATGGCCTCGAATTCGACGATAAATAGTGGTTCGACGCCCTTGAAGAATATGCACTGTCCAAAATGCCTTTTGTAATGCTAATACTCTTCGCACAGATTCTTGTTTTTGGTAATCCTGCAGATCCAAAAGCTCTCTGGGAAAGATTAAAAAATCAGTTGACAGAGTATTTCATTTGGCATGCAAGAAGAAATAATTATCTGAAGATCTTGTAGTAAAAAGTGCTTATCGTATTATTGCACCAAAGTTAAATATGATGGAAATAGAAGGTCGAAATTTTAGTTTTTGGGTGGAACGATACGTCATGGACAATATTGATACCTATGAAAATGATTAAAACTTAGAATTTCTAAATTCTAGTGAGTCAGCTGTTACTGGTGATAGTATGTGTCAACTTCTGCAAGGAAAACAGCTTAAAATTGTTGACGATAGTTTACAGGCTGTCAATGATCCTAATTATTTTGTGAAAAAATGTTTTTTTCATAGATGAACCAGGTGGTACTGGTGAAACATTTGTTTATAAGACCTTGTATCACATTCTGTGTGGAAAAAATTACAAAGTACAATGTATGGCTTATACAGGGATAGCAGCAACTTTATTGCCATTTGGACAAACAACACACAAGACTTTCGGCTTGAAAGTTCCACTTTCCTCAGACTCTGTTTCCTGTATAAGACCTGGTTCAAGCAGAGGTTAAAAATTAGCTCAAGCAGATGTGTTCCAACTTGAAGAAGCACCAAGTATGGCTTACAAAATATGGATCAGTTGTTGCGGTCTACTACAAATCCAAACTTACCATTTGGTGGAAAAATTTTAGTTGCTGGAGGTGATTTCCGAAAGTGTTTACCAGTTCAATCCCGAAGCAACCGCAGTGAAACACTCGATTTATGAATAAAAAAAAGTCATCTTTGGAAGAATTTCAAACATGTTTTCTTTGAGAAAAATATGCAGGTGGATCCTGAACAGGAGGCGTTTGCAAAGTACATCCTCAAACTGGGAAATGGAATCTTCCTAAAAATGAATTTAAGAAATTGAAGTACCGGACGATAGAATTTCCAGTGGCAATTTAATTGAGGAAGTATTTAGAGGATCATTCATTAAATGGAAACAAAGTTTCCATTTAATGAAGGATCGAGTCATTTTAACTTCAATCAACAAAGAAGTTAGTAAAATAAATGCGAAATTGTAAATCGCCTTCCAGGAGAATACAAATCGTATAAAAGTTACGATTCTGTAAAAGATAAGAAAAAGGAGGAATTGAATTTACTCCAGAATTCCTCAATCCAATTGAATAGCATATTACCATTAGCTAGAAGTTGCCCCTCTTCATCAACTATTATCTTTATGTTGGCCTTCTCTTTGAGTATTAACTTTTCTGGAAATGATACTTTCACATATCCACCATTTGCATGATGGAAATTCTTGGGTATTCCAAAGGAATTTAACTCCTCACTGTCATGACAACGTAGGCATACATTTCCAATAAGATCTCCACTACTACTTGTTTCATAGTTCGAATATATCTCTTTGTCAGCATTCAAGGCAACGATGACTTTATCATGTGTACACACTTTCCTCGAATAATTCATTTTCCTTTTGTTTTAATATGATGCCGGTGTTTATCCCTCCAATGGGTGAAAATTACTGATTTAATAAATGCAATAAACTAGGTAGTCTGGACAACCTACCATGGAGTACCACTGGGAAAGCCGCTTCCGATGTAAGAGCAAGCATAGAGTACGATTGGTACAGCCGCAAGCATATTTCATGTCATTTTAAGATTCATAAAAAAAGTTGAATATTTTTCTAAGTCCAAAGATTCAGTCCAAAAAGAAGGTTAGACTGGTTATAGACGACAGCACACCCGCTCAGACACACTTTACTTCATTTTTAAGGTTACGTGCGCGCACGTAACCTAGTCTAAATTAACCTTAAAAATGAAGTAAAGCTATGTCGACTTTGCATGTCTCTCTCACTATGACTGTGTGTCTGAGCGGGTGTGCTAGGTTAGGTGCGAGCACGTAACCAAGTCTAAATTAATCTTAAAAATGAAGTAAAGCTATGTCGACTTTGCATGTCTCTCTCATCATGACTGTGTGTCTCAGCGGGTGTGCTGTCATCTATAACCAGTCTAACCTTTTTTTTGGACTGAATTTTTTGGACTTAGAAAAATATTCAACTTTTTTTATGAATCTTAAAATGACATGAAATATGCTTGCGGCAGTACCAATCGTACTCTATGCTTGCTCTTACATCGGAAGTGGCTTTCCCAGTGGTACTCCATGGTAGGTTATCGAGACTACCTAGTTTATTGCATGTATTAAATCAGTAATTTTCACTCATTGGAGGGATCATCATATTAAAAAAAAGAAGTGAAAATGAATTATTGGAGGAAAGTGTGTGCACATGATAAAGTCATCGTTGCCTTGAATGCTGACAAAGAGATATATTTGAACTATGAAACAAGTAGTAGTGGAGATCGTATTGAGAATGTATGCCTACGTCGTCATGACAGTGAGGAGTTAAATTCCTTTGGAGTACCCAAGAATTTCCATCATGCAAATGGTGGATATGTGAAAGTATCAGTTCCAGAGAAGTTAGTACTCAAAGAGAATGCCAACATAAAAATAATAGTTGATGAAGAGGGACAACTTCTAGCTAATGGTTCTGGTAACATGTTACCCGTTGATAAATCTTATCGTCATCTTTCCGGTGTTAGCATTCAAATGACAGCAACAGGAAATAGAAGACATGCATACTGCTGCACCAATATCATAAATCATATCTTGTCTACGTGCCAGAACTGTTACCTCTGTAAAAATAATGTGATAATAGACAATGAAATCGCTGTCAAAATAAAAAAAAACATTGACAGACAATATCACTAATAAACATAAAGATAAATTAATGGAGAATAAAGCACAAGTTAAAATTATTACTACCAATGATCATATAGTCAATGAATCAAATAATACCATGTATTGAACCTGTAGGTGACACCCCAGTAAAAATTGTATATGACACAAAATGGAATAATGATTATTCTAGTGATTATGAACTAAGAGAAGCGAGTAACTCTAGTATCAAGAGAGAACATGCTGATTTATTTTATGGAACAGATTCAAAATGTCCAAAGTTGCTCAATAGTATTAATAATGTATAATGATGAATGTAACATATTTTATGTTAATATTCTACATGTTGTTATTTCAATAAAAATATTTTATGCATTACTTTGTTATATTTCTATTATTTTAGGATACGCTAGCATGTCAAACACTTAGAATGTTTATTAAAAAGTCGGAGATTTTTTTATTTTCTTTGGAAAAAATTAGAATTGGACTATAACTTTTGTTTTCTTTTCTTTGAGAAAATTCAGAAGAGAACTTGAACTTTTCTTCACTTCGTTGTGAAAACTCAGAATTAAAGAGGAACCTTCTCTTCTTTAGGAAAACATTCAGAAGAGAACTTGAACTTTTCTTCACTTCTTTCAGAAAATACAGAATTAAAGCAGAACTTTTTTCTAACTTCTATGGAAAAATTTAGAACTGAACTGTAACTTTTTTTATTTGAGAAAATTCAGAAGAGAACTTGAACTTTTCTTCACTTTATTGAGAAAACTCAGAATTAAAGTGGAACGTTTTATCTTCAGAAAAGGACTTGAACTTTTCTCCACTTTTTTGAGAAAACTCAGAATTAAAGTGGAACTCTTTATCTTCATGGCGAATATTCACAATCATAGTATAACTTTTTTCTATCTATACTAAAAAATTTAGAAGAGAACTTTTTATTTTTTTCACCTCTTTGAGAATAATCAGAACTGAAGTGGGATCTTTTTATTTTTTTTGGAAAAAATAGAATTGATCTGTAACTTATTTCTTTTCATTGAGAAAATACAGAAGAGAAATTGAACTTTTCTTCACTTGGTTGAGAAAACTTAGAATTAAAGTGGAACTTTTTATCTTCAAGGAGAATATTCACTATCAAAGTATAACTTTTTTCTATGTTCTATGGAAAAATTTCGAACAGAACTTAAAATTTTTTTATGTCTTTGAGAAAATTAAGAACTGAAGTGGAACCTTTTTTATTTTCTTTGGAAATAATTAGAATTGAACTATAACTTTTTTCGTTTTTTGAGAAAACTTAGAATTAAAGTGTAACTCTTTATCTACATGGCAAATATTCGAAATCAAAGTACAACATTTTTCTATCTTTTACGGGAAATTTAGAACAGAGCTTTAAATTTTTTTCACCTCTTTGAGAAAAATACGAACTGAAGTGGAACATTTTTATTTTCATTGGAAAAAATAAGAATTGATCTGTAACTTTTTTTTGAGAAAATTCAGAAATGAAAAGAGGAACCCTTTTATTTTTTTGAAGAAATTAAAATTGATCCCTAACTTTTTTCATTGATAAATTTTCAGAAGAGAACTTGAACTCTTCTTTCCTTCATTGAGAAAATTCAGAAATGAAAAGAGGAACCCTTTTATTTTTTTGAAGAAATTAAAATTGATCCCTAACTTTTTTCATTGATAAATTTTCAGAAGAGAACTTGAACTCTTCTTTCCTTCATTGAGAAAACTCAGATTTAAAGTGGAACTTTTTATCTTGATGGAGAATATTCACAATCAAAGTATGACTTTTTTCTATCTTCAACAGAAAAATTTAGAACAAAACTTTAAATTTTTTTCACCTCTGAGTCAAATCAGAACTGAAGTGGAAGCTTTTTTCTATTTTCTTTGGAGAAAATTAGAATTGAACTGTAACTTTTTTCTTTTCATTGAGACATTTTTAGAAGAGAACTTGAACTTTTCTTCACTTCTTTGAGAAAACTTTGAATTAAAGTGGAACTCTTTTATCTTCATGGCGAATATTCGCAATCAAAGCATAACTTTTTTCTATCTTTTACGAGAAACTTAGAACAGAACTTTAAATTTTTTTCCCCTCTTTGAGAAAAATCAGAACTGAAGTGGAATGTTTTTATTTTCTCTGAGAAAAAAATTAGAATTGAGCTGTAACTTATTTTTTTTCTTTGAGAAAATTCAGAAGAGAACTTGAACTTTTCTTCACTTTATTGAGAAAACTCAGAATCAAATTGGAACTTTTTATCTTCAGAAGAGAACTTGAACTTTTCTTCACTTCTTTGAGAAAACTCAGAATTAAAGTGGAACTCTTTACCTTCATGGCGAATATTCACAATCAAAATATACTTTTTTCTTTTTTTCTTTGAGAAAATTCAGAAGAGAACTTGAACTTTTCTTCACTTTATTGAGAAAACTTAGAATTAAAGTGGAACTTTTTATCTTCAGAAGAGAACTTGAACTTTTCTTCACTTCTTCGTGAAAACTCAGAATTAAAGTGGAACTCTTTACCTTCATGGCGAATATTCACAATCATAGTATAACTTTTTTCTTTTTTTTCTTTGAGAAAATTCAGAATAGAAGTTGAACTTTTCTTCACTTTATTGAGAAAACTCAGAACTAAAGTGAAACTTTTTATCTTCAAGGTGAATATTCACAATCAAAGTATAACTTTTTTCTATCTTCTATGGAAAAATTTAGAACAGAACTTTAAATTTTTTATGTCTTTGAGAAAATTAAGAACTGAAGTGGAACCTTTTTATTTTCTCTAGAAAAAATTAGAATTGATCTGTAATTTTTTTCTTTTCTTTGAGAAATCTTAGAACTAAAGTGGAATTCTTTATCTTCATGGTGAAGATATTGCGTATGATAAGAAGTATTTTAAAGCACTATAAAACTTTAGCGTAAAGAGTAAGAGGTTGAGGAGGGAGCAGCCCCCCTCATATACGGAAGGATTTGTGTTCGTTTTAAGTCTTGATATCACTCTTTGTTTCATAAAAAAAACCGTGTTTTTTATTTAATAGAAAGTAAGAGCAGGAGTCAGCATTTACCCCTTAAACCCCCAGCTCTTTACGTTTAAGTTTTTTTGTCCCCACGGCTTTAAGAACGACTGCTCAAGCACAAGGGTGATTGGATTGGGACATAGTATTTTTCACAATATCTCATGACTGGTTGAGCTTAATTATATGCATTTGCTTTACCACCCAACTATTTTACCACCCAATGTGAACGTCGCAATACCATTCAATTCTAAAAAATCCGATCGGTAAAAACAACATCAAGTGTCTTTCGGACCTTAATATACCCAATATCTAGTGTTTACATTCTAGGGATTTCACCCTAAAACAGGAATCTTTAGCTCTTTTAGGGGCAGACTTTTTCATTTAGGGATTTGGAGATTTTTACAAATCTTCTGGATTTTTTTAAGGAACTTCTAGGGTTTTGAACAAGAAATATCCTCTTCCGACCCGAAAAAGCAAAATGAGACGGAAGTAGTTTTCCGTTCAAATTTTCCAGAAATCTGATAGTCTGGACGTACAATAAAGGGAGTTAAGGATCTTTTGCACAGTCGATTCGGAAGCGCATTTTGTTTCAATGCTAGTAGTAATGTATGTGCTGATTTCAAATATACATGAAAATATACATTGAAATTGCTGTTGATTTGAATGGTACATGAAAATATACATTGGAATTGCGCAAGGAAAACCCATGCCTGAGACATTAAACTTAAGTGTGAATATTTTAAAAGTTGGCACACTATAATGCATGTTATGAAACTAAAGTCAAGGTTTTTTAAACTTGGCAAGGTATAATGTGGTCAAACATGTTTTGAGAGTATGGTCGTAATAATATAATTTAAGCAGACAGGTTTTTTCTGTTATTAATAAGAATTTCATAAGAATTTACGTCATGAGTTCACGTGCACAATTTTTTTCTTAAAAAACTGGTATGTTATAAAGTAGTCAAACATGTTTTGGGAGCATGCACGAAATTATGTAACTCAACCAGTGTTTTTCGAGGTAACATCCGTTTTTATTCGTCCTTGAAATTCCGTATAAAATGTTCATGCACTACTATTTAATTTCCAATATGTTTTAACATATCGAGCATAGTACACTGAATTTTATTAACTTTGAAACAATGGATATTTCTATTTTCAACGGGAGTATAGTTTACCGAATTTATTTCCAGATAAATGGTATTTTACCAGTAAATTCAAATTTCAGGGGGACTTAGCCCCCCTCCCCTCCAACAATACAAACCCTTAAAATATGATGTGTATAGTCGTTAGAAAACGCTAAGTATGCTTTTTTCTATTATGTAAAACAAAAACCCCCTCCTCCATTGCTTTGTTACGACCATAATTCCTTACTTCTGGTTATTTCGTTCAAAAAATGTCCCTTTTTCTCAATTATTAAAAAAAACTTTTTTTCCTGGTCTAAATGGAAAGCTTCGGTATTACAAACGAAGTGACAGTTTTGGGAATTAAATTACACACGCTCTTGCTATCATAAATTAATGGCATATGCTTAATGAATTAGCAACAAGGATGTTCCTTGACAAAGAGAGAAAATTGTATTCTAGCCTAGTTAAAGGAAATATATTCTATTTTCAATTGTATTCCATGATTAAGAAGGTTTTACGATGTGAAAAAAAAAACTATTTCATCGCATGGAAAGTAAGGGAGGAGGGAGGAGGGAATTCTTTATGCAGACTAATTTTTGAAATCCCCCTTCCCCCCAAACTCAAAATTTTACTTTAGAACCTTTTTTTTAAATATTTCTAAAGTGCTAATAGATATAGAGTGATACAAATATCAGAATCGACTTTACAGGGCAAATTATATTATGGGGGGGAGATGTTTTTGAAATCCCCCTTCCCCCAAACTCAAAATTTTACTTTAGAAGCCTTTTCAATTATTTCCAAAGCGCTAAGACATAGATTGCTACAAATATCAGAATCTACTTTATATGGGCAAATTATATTATGGGGGGGAGATGTTTTTGAAATCCCCCTTCCCCCAAACTCAAAATTTTACTTTAGAAGCCTTTTCAATTATTTCTAAAGCGATAAGACATAGATTGCTATAAATATCAGAATCTACTTTATAGGGCAAATTATATTATGGGGGAGATGTTTTTGAAATTCCCCTTCCCCCCAAACTAAAAATCTTCCAAAATTTTACTTTAAAAGCTTTCTTTTTAAATATTTCTAAAGTGCTAATAGTTTAGCACTACAAACATCAGAATAAACTTTAGAGGACAATTTATCTGTAAAAGAGAGGTTATTATTATTATTTCCTTACTGAATTTTTCTTCCTTTTAAAGGAGGAGGAAGATTCCTACAATCACTCTCCCCCCGAAAAGAGACCAAGATGGGGTTATGCCACATCGATGCAAGCTGCAAGACCATCCATCATCAGATATGCTAGCTCTATTACAAGTTCTCTGGACCAGCCAGGAGCCTCTCAAGCCAGTGTCAGCTCTATACAGACCACTATGCAACCTGGTAGAAAATTCAAGAGGGAATGGATGCTTTCTCATAACGTTACTGCTGCTGCACAAGATTGTGACGTCACCCCCTATCAAGCATTGCCGGGCCCTTTACGACCAATGCAAGGCGAGAATGATGTGGCCCCTAGAGCTCTCAACATGCAAGCTGCAAATTTAAATGTGAGTTTTCAAATATTATTTCTCGCTAATGATTCTTTTTCCCAAGTCAATTTGAAGGCGTGTGTGAGCGGTGCATGCACCGCTTATTTTTCTGTCTACCCGATAATTCATGGAGAGAGTATAATGAATATTGCAAATTCAATAACGGTGTAATTATTTTCATTATTTTGTTGTGTGTGTGTGTGTGTGTGTGTGTGTGTGTGTGTGTGAGCGGTGCATGCGCCGCATCTACACGATAATTCATTGAGATAGTATAATGAATACTGTAAATTCAATAACGACGTAATGATTGGTTTGTATGTGTGTGTGAACGCTGCATGCGCGGCGTCTACTCGATAATTCATTGAGATAGTGCAAATTCAATATCGACGTAATGATTGAATGGCATATATTTATTTCCATATCATTATTTCTTATGTTTGATCCGGGTGGTGAAATTTTTCAATCTACATATCAACCGAATTGTATTTTTATGCTGATTTTGAATATCTTTAAATTATTTCGTTTACCTTAATCCATCAAAAGTTATGAGAAAATTAAGAATTTTTGAAGTAAGAATTCTGATATCACATAATTTATTTCCGCAGCACGTTTCTATCTGACTTCAGAGACATAATTACTTATAGGCTAATGGAATATATATATAGGGGTTAGAAACGTATTTTCAACCTGTAAGAATATTTCAGCGTGTGTGCGCATGTGTGTGTGTGTGTGTGTGTGTGTGTGTGTGTGAACGTGTTTGCGTGTGTGTGTGTGTGTGTGTGTGTGTGTGCGTGTGTGTGTGTGTGTATGTGAGCGGTGCATGCGGCGCTTATTTTTCTGTCTACCCGTTAGTTCATGGAGATAGTATAATGAATATTGCAAATTCAATAACAACGTAATGATTTTCACTATTTTATTGTGTGTTTGTGTCTATGTTACTAACAAAATTTGTAATTATTATGCATTTGTTCTGTAAATAATGCTTTAAGCAAAAAGTATTTAGTTTAAATAATTCTAGGAGGAATTGAGTTTATGGGTGCTATGGAAAAAAATGAACATGATTTTTCAACTTTATGAAATAATGCTTATTTCACATAGAAAATAAAACCTTTTTTCTATAGATTAATGATATAGCACCACCATTGAGTGATGAGACATCAGTATTTACTGGACCAATTCTATCGCCACCAATGGAGTTCAGAGACGAACCTTCATTAGTTCTGGATAATATGGAGTGGCATAGGGGTTTTCTTAATGATGTTTTTGGGGATATGGCTAGCCTAGACGATTTAACTTGTGATATTGACATGATTGAGGATCCGGAGTGGGCAGATAGATTTATGCATGAGCATTTAGGGGGTGTTACTAGTGCTTCTGAACCGGGTCCTCATAAAGAAATTCCAACACAGGACAATACAGGCTGTCTCGATCAATTGTCCCCAAAAACCTTGGAATATGTGCTATCAGGCTTAGGGGACCTCATGCCACCTCCAACCAATGCACTTGAACAAACTGGGAGTGGTGTTATTGACAATTCTATGTCACCCCCCCCCCCCATTCCGCTTAATGATATAGCTAGTACTAGTAGTAGTAATACAACAACAACACAAGTATCCCCTCTTCCAGATTTTTTTCTGTCCAACTCTGCCTTGCACCATACAAAGGTCTAATGCGCCAAATTCGGTGATCCCTTCAACTCTCTAGTGTCGGGGGATATAATAACAGATCCCTCGACCATTACACATTTATATACTAATAAGATTCGAGCCATTCTTGAACAACAGATGGGGGTGTGGGGAGTGGGGGTCAGTTTAAAAGCATCAATAGCACTAAAAATATTTTTTTAAAAATAAAAATGCGGGTGAGATGTATTCGAAGTACTTGCACAAAGAGGTGTTGGCAATTCGCCCGCATTTATCAAATTATGGGGAGGTTTTTCTAAATTGGGCTAATAGTATTCAAAGTAAGTGGGAAAATTATAACAAGGGGGGTAGTGGATCTGTGGTTTTATTTATTGAAAGTTTAAATGTTAATATTTGTAGATTCAAAAAGGATTTTATTGTAAGAGGTGGGCATGGGGAGAGGGCATTTGAATTAAAATATCATTCAGATTTAGAGGGATGTAGGGGGATACAACGAATCTGTTTCGATACGAAGCTGCAGTGTTTCAAGTATGCATTTTTAATTGCTGCATACAGACCTCTGCGCAATAATGCCACTAAGTAAAAGTTGGATGAAATGGCAGTTAATGGTTGGGAGGGTTCAAAGTTCCCCAAAGTGGATTTTAATTGTTTAAATGGTCAATTTCCCGTGACACTAAAAGGAATAGATATTTTTGAGCGGGCTAATGCACATTTAAAGATTGGTGTCACGGTGTTACAGTATGAAACAGAATTTGAGGAGGGCCAGCGTTCCGATAAGAAGGGTGTATTATTTCAAGTGCGGGCTCCTTCAATTGAATCAGTAGAACATTGGGTGTGACTTCTATACACTCCACCCACAGACTCCGATTCAATTGGTCATTTTAATCCAATTACGGATATTAGTAGGGTTCTAAGTGAGGGTAAGAAACATGAGGTACGTTATTACTGTCCAACATGTCTCTCAAGATTTTGGACTGATTTAAAGTTAAAGCATCACATGAAACACTGTAAACGTCATGGATACGAGGCTGTGGAGACGGTAAGCGGAGATAGAGCGATCTTACGTTTTAAAAATTTCCCAAACACGCCCCTGCAGAGCAATAAGACTATAGACTGCGAAGCGAAACTGACAGACGTGTGCGATCCGTCAAATTCAAATCTTGTTAAAATACATGAAGCCATGGGGTTCTTTTACGCTCACGCGCAACGAGATTCCAATAATACCATGCAAGTGCTGGATGTAATTGAGATGTTGGGTGACGGTGAAGACTGCATGCGCTCGGCATTGGTTAGTCTAATCAAAACAGCGAACGGTGCAATTTCGCGCCGTTGTTACACAAACTATCCTATGCTCCTATCACCAGATGACATAGTGGCCATTAAAAATCGTAAAATGTGTTGGGTTTGCAAGGGAGAATTTGATGATGGTGTTGGGAATGGTGGGAGGAGGAAGGTGATCGACCATGATCATTTGTGGCAGGAAATTACATCGGGAGGGAGTAACTTTAGAGGGGTAGCCCATCATTCACGCAATTTAAACGTTAGACCGCAATATTTCGTACCTGTTTTTATACACAATTCCAATTACGACTTAAAGTTTATTCTACCGGCGTTGGCCCGCATTGCCAAGGGTGGAGTTGTAGATGACGCATGGATAGATGGTTCTTTTTTATATAATATCATACCCAAATCATCGGAGAAGCTACTGCTGCTAGAATTCATGTGGAAAACAGTTGACAAGGGTAACACGTGCCTGAATAAAATCCGTTTTTTAGACTCTTTCAGCTTCTTCCCCAAATCTTTAAGTCAATTGATTCAGGTACAGAAAAGTAACAATTTTGATAGCTTCCCCCTCCTCAAACAACGCTTCCCCGATGATGAAATGTATGATTTATTAACGTGTAAGGGTATATATCCATATGATTATTACAACTCTGGCTTAGGCTAGATGAGGTGTCACTACCTCCCATTGAAGCTTTTTACAATTCTCTTACTGACAGTGAGTGCGCCACTAGCGACTACGAATTTGCTAAGAGGGTTTGGGCAAAAGGTGGTTGTAAAAATGGGTGGGATTATTGTAAACTATACTTGGCCAGTGACGTACTCACTCTTCTGGACATTGTGTGCAAAAATACGGATAAAATCTATGAGGAATTTGGGTTGGATTTAGGGTATTATTTTTCCACTCCTCATTTGGTGATGGACTTGATACTTAAAATCAGCAAAGAAGAAATAGATCTGATCGCCGATGTGGATCAGCATCTGTTTGTAGAGAGATCAATGAGGGGTGGGTATGTTTTTCACGGGGATCGTATCATGAAAACTAATCTGACCGGACAGCACACCGATGAAAAGTCGGACGCAGTTTTTTTGGATATGAACTCTCTTTACCCATCGGCAATGTCTCACTACTGTTTGCCATGTGGCGATTATAAATGGCTTGACAATCCATGTGCTTCGAATTTCCCCGACATTGCCAGTGTTGAGGAGAATGGGGCACAGGGATGGTTTTTTGAAATTGACGGTGAAATACCCATGGAAATCCATGACTCGGTAAAAGACTTTGTTTTTCCGTGCATAAATAGACCGGTGGGTAGGGAATCTCTGAGCCCCTACAATTTATCATTAGTAGAGGACGGGAGTATGCACTGGGTACCTTCAAAACAAAAACTAATTGCCGACCTCAACCCGAAACAGAATATCGTTGTTCATCAAGTGCTATTGAAATGGATGGTGTCCAATGGTTTCAAGGTCACAAAGATTCATGGAGCCCTCCAATTTGATCAAAAGGCTTACATGAAAACGTTTATTGACACCTTTGTCAGTAAGCGTTCACAAGCGAAAACGAAAGTTGAAAAAGAAGTCTATAAACTCATTTTGAACTCAGCTTTCGGTAAAATGTGCGAGAGCGTACGAAACAGAAGTGGATGTGACATTGTAACCAACCCCAAAGATTGTGCTCGAATCATTGCGGATCCAAACTTCACATCGTTCACAATCATAGACTCTGATATGGTGCTCCTACATCGTAAGAAAAGAAACATTGTTTTAAATAAAAATATTGCAGGCGGGAGTGCAATAACGGAAATATCCAAGAAACTCATGTTGTCATTTTATTATAATGTATGCAAGGTACAGTGGCCGATTGAGGGAAAAGTTCAAGTGTATTACGGAAACACTGATTCACTCCTGTTAAAAGTCAAAACTGAAAATCTATTGAATGATTTGGAAAATGGCGAGTACATTAGCTCAGTAATGGACTACACTAATTGGGACGAATCCCTCTACCCAGAGCTAATGAAACGCCAGGCCCCTAATCAATTCTTAATGCTAAAATCTGAAACGGGTAGCTATCTGATATCCAGTGGTGTGTTTCCTGGTCCGAAGGTATACTGTGTGGAAACGCATAGCAAGGATATCAAACAAGTTTGCAAGGAGGTACCTACTCACTTTGTAAAAAATAATTTCGACATGAGTGTGTATAGAAACTGTGTGGAACGTAGTATAGTGCCAAGAGCGAAAGTCATGACGATTCGCTCTTTGCAATTTAAAAACTACACAGTTAGAGTTGAGAAAAACGCCATGTCTGCCATATCGGACAAAGTCTATGTACTTGAGGATGGTGTGAAGGTACTACCACACGGTCATTATTTAATTTCAGACCGAGTTGAATGTATTGAGTACAGAAAACAACTCGGTCTAGAAAAATTAACTTAAATTCATTTAAAAAAGTATAAATTGGGTGGGAGGGTTTTTGGGTAATTGGGAGTTTTTTAATTCTTTTTTTTCTTTATCATAAACAGTTTTCAATGTGTGTGTGTTCAAGGCAGATCAATTTCCACTATTTAATGCCCCCGGCCCGGGCCCGCCGCAGCGGGCCCCCGCTTCCCGGCCCGCGGCGCTTCCCGGCCCGCCACAAAGGGCCCCCTGGCCGCCGCAGCGGCCGCCCCCGGGGGGTGGGGGGATCCCATACCAAATGCTGTAAATAAAAGTGATATTATTTCAAGTGCTTTATTCTAATAAATGTTGTATTTTCTATATAAATAAATAAACAAAAAAAAGTGTATTTATTTAAGTGTTTTTTTTTTCTCTGTGCCTATGTAAATGTTGTATTTTTTTTATTATAAATAAATTAAAAAAAAGTGTATTTTTTTCATGTTTAATGTGCTTTTTTCAATGTAATATTTTTTAAGTATTGTTACTTTTTTATGCATATAATAAAAGAAAATATGATTCTTTACTCGTCTTCTTCTTCTTGAACGGAGTAGTAATAGGGAAATTATTTAGTCATTAGACAGCCATAGTCTACAGTTAGTTGTCTAGGTGTACTGTTGAAGGGAACATGTATCAATTTAAAACACCATTCAGATCGTTTCTGTGTGGGCCGTCAATGTCAGGCAAAACAACACTCTTAACTAAAATAATTCAAAATTGCGATAAAATGTTTGTGGAACAGCCGAAAAAAATCTACTATTGTTACAGTATTTGGCAGGAGTCATACGATAAAATAAAAGCAATTGCCACGATGGGATTGGTGCAGATAGAATTCAGACAGGGACTTGATGTTTTCAGCATTATTGAACCAAACTCTTGGCTGATCATTGACGATCTGGCTGAATCTATTGAACAATGCTCCCAGGAAATGCTACAACTGCTCACTGTTCGCTCTCATCATGAACAGATTTCCGTTACTCTGGTTCTACACAATCTCTTTCATCAGAGCAAATGTATGCGAACACTTGCATTGAACTGCACCTACTATATCATCTACAGAGTTGTTCTGTGATTCTAGCTCGCTAATAACTCTCAATAAACAAATCTTTCCAGGTGCCCCCAAATTTCTGCTCTCAGCATACAATCAGGCAACTAATAAACCCTACGGCTATATCCTATTGGATCTTAATCAAAATACACCCGAGGATCTGCGTGTAGTCACAGATATTTTCGACAATGAAATTACAGTATATCTCCCCGTGAACACTAAAAAGACCTATTAGTTGCTATCATGACACTGAAGAAACTACATGAAAATAGACATCTGTTTTCAGTTCTAAGCACTTCAAAACCCCCGCTTAGGAAAGCCATACTCAAACATGGTATTGACAATGATTTCATTAATCTAATATCTGAATTTTGTTTAAATTTGATCGAGGGTAATGTTCAACTGCCAGAAGTAGTTAAGCAACAGGCAAAGCAACATCGTTCCATTGTACGTACATTGGCCTCTAAAAAGAAAGGAAAGAATTTTAAAAAGAAACGACTTCTTCAGGCGGGCGGTAGCTTTTTCACACTTTTACTGCCAATAATTGCAGGACTTGTAAACAGTTTTCTCTAGAGAGAGAATGGCAAAACCCTATAAATTGACTCCAATAGAACTCGCTCTCTCACCCGTGGAACACTTTGAGAACAATCTGAGTAAATTCCTTGACAATGAGAATATTGAGGATGATAAAAAACTGCTTTTACTTCAAGATGCACTTCGCCGAGTGGACAAACATAAGGCCCATCGTGTGAAGGCCACTGCTGATATTGATCACAAAAAAGAATCATCTCCTCAGGATTCTGCTGCTGCTGGACACAATTAAAGAAGGAGGAAGTGGATTCGATTGTATTGAAAATTGGAAATCTAATGCCCCACTCATATCGTGAACAAAGTAAACGACTCCTAACCTGTCTCATGGAAAGTGGTCAAGATCATATTCAAGTTGAGAACAATGGGAAAGGGATTATAATTCAGGGCAAGAGCTATAATCTACTTGATTTAGTCTATGATATGGGTACAAATCGTAAAGGACTATTATCATTTGACGCTCATCTATACAACTTTCTAAATACATTAAACTTCCCCAAAAGTCTTATTAGCAATAGACAAATTCTAAAAAAATTCAATGAACGTGCATCATCAACAACAACAACAACACCATTAAAACATGAACATGAAGAAGAAGACGAAGAAGATTTTAAATCAATCTTGGAAAATACTAGAACACCTAGTGGAAACTTGACAATGGTGGCGAGGAAAAAGCGAAAACGTATCATCTCACCAACCACAACTAGTATACAAAAGGGTAGCGCACGTTACACAACGTGTTTACGTTCAAAATGGTTGAAGTTCTGAAAGGTGCTTATGAAAATATTCGTGAGGTGGGGAGTTTAAGTTCCCCCACCACTCTTTCCAATGTCACTGGTGTTCACACTTAAAGTGTACAAGACTATCTACAAAATGAATCAAGTTACACTCTGCATAGAAATCATAGACTTCGTGCTAATCAATATCGAAAAACTAAAGCCTTTTACCCACTGTATATGATGCAAGCAGATCTCCTGACTCTAGATGAGGTTCAACGACGTCACAATATACCGTACAAGTACATTCTACTTGCAATCAGTGTTTATAGTCGTTATGCATCTGCAATTCCATTGCGATCAAAGAGAGGCATTGAAGTTGCTCAGGCCATTGAAAGTATTCTCGAACAGGATTCATATAAAAAATTCAAACGGATCGTGTTAGTGAATTTGTTAATCCCCATATTGCAAAAGTACTAGTGAAATATAGTACACTGCTCTATCATAATCATAGTCCTATAAAGGCTGCATTGGCTGAACGATTGATAAGAACTATTCGACTTTTAATTTCAAGATATTGTACATTGAAAAATACACTGGCTTTTATTCACGATTTAGATAAAATCATGTTGATTTATAATCAACGACCTCATCGATCATTGTCCAACTCTACGTCAACGGAAGTTCATCATTCTGATCATGATACAATTGACACATTTCTTAAACAATATTCCAATGAATCAATTGTCAAGAAGAAAAATAAATTCAATGTTGGTGATACTGTTCGAATTAATAGAACAACTAATGTTTTTGAAAAGGGGAATTACTTGTGGTCCACAGAACTTTTTAAAGTGGCAAAAATCCTAGACACTAAACCCATAACTTATCGTCTGCGTGATACCAAAGATGAAGAGATTCTCGGCGGCTTTTATGACTATGAACTACAAAAAGTTAAAAATAATAGTGAAATCCATCAAATTGAAAAGATATTAAAGACTCGTACTCAAAGGGGTAAGAAAGAGTTACTTGTTCGGTCGCTAGGATATAACTCTGATTTTGATTCTTGGATCGATGTTGAAGATATTGACAATGCCCAATGATTTCTATGTAACTTTTATGTCCAATGTTTCCGATCCTCTCTACAACGACTTGAATACGACAAGTGATTTTTGGACAAAACTCTCCCCCGCCATAAAATTTGACGGTGCGTATGAAGTGGCTCTTGTCGACTGTATTCTCAAAAATACCTATGACATCCTGAGAAAGGATCGCGTGTATGATATAAAAGTTATACCATTCGATTGGACACTCTTTGTCGACTATGAATGGGTTGAAGCACTTAAATCTAGCGAATATCCACATGCCAAATTGAAATATTTTGAATATGATAATATGACAGATTTGTGTCGTACAATCAATAAAAAATCTCATATCGTAGGAATGGTACATTCCATTTTAATTATTCATTGGAACACGATAGGATTTACATTAGCTCAAATGTTGACACTGAAATAATTATTATCAATGATAATCTGAGAGACGTTCTTGGCTTTAAACAGAATATGATCAATGGGAGAAATGCTGGCACCGTTTACGGGATGGATCAAGTAATTATTGCTGATTATACACCTGGTTTCGCCTCGGACTCTTGCATATTTCTCTATGCATCCTTTGTGGAAACATCGAGAGTCGGGAATTCAAATGTCCCCTCCTACGTGTTCTTGAACGAAAAACATCTCATGAACTTGTTCATCACTATAATATAAAGCATCTTCAGTATGTTCCTGTAAACACTTCGTATTTGGAACTCTGTCAGTTAACACTAAGAAGTGAATTGGGCGATCCTCTAGCAATAACAAAAGGCTTAGCAGTGATTACATGTCATTTTCGACCCATTGTTGGCGATAGCACAATCGCCTAAAATGAACAATAGAAGAATTCCATTTGTCTGTCCCAATATCGATTACTATGTTGGTGCTTTGAGTCCACGTCAAATAGGCAATGGATTGTACTACTAAAAGGGGCGTACTAAAATGTCTGGCTATGGTCTTGGTAGTTCGTTTGCTAGGCTTTTTCGTTTTGCACTACCCCTTGCCAGAAAATATCTTGTACCTGCTGCATCAAATTTTGCTGCCTCCACACTACAGGACTGGGGGTCGGGCAAGAATTTCAAGGAGAGTGTTAAGGAAAATATTAGATCTTCAGCAAGAGCCGTTGGTGAGCAACTAAAATCTCGACAAAATGGGGAGGGATTGAAAAGGATGCGTGCACGTCATTCACTCATCAGTCTCCACCCAGACGGGAAGCGAAGGACATCAGCAAGGACTTTGAGTAATAAGACAACGAAGAGCAATAAGCAGAAGAAGAAGAAAAAAATTGTTAGATCAAAGAAGGACTTCTTCTCTTAAGATGACTTATCTCCCCCACAAGGAATCATATCCATCTATTAGTTCCTCATTGAATCTATTCAATGCTGAAAATGTTGTTGTCAGTGTCAAGTATGGCTACTATGAACAATTTCACCCCCAACAACCCCCCTCGGAAAATATACACTTTCAAATATTTTCCAATGAAGACTATTTCATTGATTTGTCATCAACATTTATTGATTTAAAAGTTGTGGTGAAGAAAAAGTCAGATAATACAACTCCAACTGCTGCCGATGGTCTCTCCTACGAGAACTGTATTCTTCACAACCTATTCAAACAAATTAATGTATTCATTAATGGTACTTTGGTGAGCACTAGCAATAATTTATCCAACTATGCAAGCTACATACAATTTATGATGATGACACCAAAGGCATACAAGGAGTTGAGAGGACAATCATTGGGCTATGAATATCGATCAGGTGTTGATACTGACGGCGAGTTGACTACTGCAGTGACCCAGGAGTATCATCTGGTTGGAAAATAAAATCATGAGATATTCAATATATCCCAATGGCTACCCGCCAATGTCAAGATTGACATAAAGTTACAACTGGCCCCATCAAATTTCATTTTGAGAAAAACACTTCCTGCAGCACCCGATGCAAATGTCATTATCACATCGGCAATTCTCCACGTCCGAAAACAACAGGTTACGAGCTCTGTTGCATTGGCAGTGGAAAAGCTAAGAGCCAATGGTAACAACATTAAACTTCTTGTCCCCCATACGATCACCAATCAACGTCGCATTACCACCGGCTCTCGTAGCTATAGCGATTCATCATTTATCAATGGAGAAATCCCATCATAATTGGCTTTGGCCTTTGTAAAGAGTGGCAGTGCCGTTGGATCCTGGACTGAATCCCCCCATGAATTTAATTTTTTAGGTCTATCTAGCCTTGTGTGCAAAGTGAATGGTATTCCACTGTACACTCTATCTTTTGACAAAAAAATCCTATAGAACTCTGTACGAGTTGACCATGCAATCCCTAGATCATGACTCTCAACTATTTGAAAATGGAATAACCGATTCAATGTTTTCAAAAAATCATGGGGTAATTGTTTTGGACTTGTCGGGGACTCAGGATATGAGCATAGTACGAACAGGGAATGTACGTTTAGAGTGTACATTTGCCGATGCTTTGACTGAGAGTATCACGCTAATATCATTGAGTCAATTTGAAACCTATTAGGAAATCACACCCGACGGCAGTGTTCTACTAGACCTAGCACCATGAACACAAACCAAATAATCAACGTATTTAGTATGGATCCATACATGTCCCAGTACAAGTCCTATTGTATACCTTCGGACTTCATTGAAAAAATTCCAAGTGTTAACAATACCTTAATCATTGTTAATAGCAGTCCATCGACTTTGAAGACCGGCCATTGGCTATGCATCTTTCAAACAGCGAAGAATATTGAATTTTTTCATCCTCTTGGCCAATCGTATAAATTCTCAACTCCATACATCAGCAACTTTATTGAAAGCAGTGGGAAAACCATTATTAAAAATCAACGAAGAGTACAGGATTTAACGACTAAGACATGTGGCTTTCATGCACTACTCTTTTTCATGTTCAGATGTCGTGGCTACACCTACAAGCAGTTTCTTGACATCTACGTTGACTTACCTCGATTGAACGACTTTCTAGTGGAAAATATACTTACAAGCGTATTTAATATTGATTTTAGTGCCCTACGAATAAAATGTTCTAAAAATGTATGTGAAATTGTTTATTAATAAAAATTTATATACATGATAAAACGACTTTTCTACTCTTTAGATTTCATCTTCTACTAGGTATAGGTATCTGTCGACAACAACTAGTGCATGTAGATTATCTGAATTCACAGTGTACTGATCCTGATGTACTGCAATGTCAGGGTCACATTTTCTACAGTAGAGTGTAACTTCCCTCTTGTCATATCTCTTTGTATAGTCAATGATACTATTCTCATTCATTCTATAGAATTCACATGTTTCAATTTGCTTATTTGAAGCAATTTCACAAACAGTGTCCTCAAGTGTCGAAGCGCATTCCGTCACAGCCAAATAAAAATCAGTGGGCTTATAATCATAACACCCATTGTGTTCACAACGATGACGTGGAAACCATATTCTTTTGTTGTTCCAACAGTTGAATCGCTGACCCGGCTCTTCAAATCACTTTTAAGATTCTTTCCAATCATACCAGGATATGTATTCTCCCACTGATTACATTTATCATAATGGCAATTAGAGCATAGGTGTCCTCTAGGATGAGAGTCACACACCTCTTCAAGACAGGAATTACAACCTTTATTTTGTACGGTCTATCCTCTATGCAATTTACACGGGTTGCATAATCTACACTTTTCATCATACTCATCAATCATTGTGCAATTCTCACATGATGACCAACTGCCCAGTGTGTACATACATAGCGGACATGTAAGGAACATTTTTTTTTCATGTGTTGACACTCTCACTGCCACAATGAAACTGAGCTAGCAACAACAAAAAATTGTCTGAGATAAAGAAAGAGGAGTAAATCATCCTTGAACACCATCTTTCTCATGAGAAAAAAGTCCTAAATTTCTAAACTAATGTTTAAAAGCATATCCACAATATCATTTTGCCGTGTCGTGATCAATATATCAATAAATTGTGTAAATGCATTTGGACCACGATGTAGAAGCTTCATACAATAGTCTAATGATGGAGAATCAGTTTTCATTATATCGACAATCATTCCCCGAGAAAATATCTTCCTTTGAATAGACAACTCTAGAAAATCGTCATCTAGAATCAAATGTTTTTCCATAAACACTAGATTCCTCATGATTCGCTCTTTCTCAAATCTATCCATTTTTTAGAGTCCTAACACTCTCACAACCAACTTCAGACTAACCAGTATTTTTTCTACTCTAAAAAATATACGCTAGTCTACTATAGAAAGAAAAATACCTTTGTTTTAGAAACAATTTTATTGAGCATAATTACAACAAAAATATTCACTGATGCATTTTGTTCTCATCAATATATTTCGATAGGACATCTAATGCTGACCGAAGTTTATTTATATGGAGAATATTCAGTTTTCCAGCAAAACATAGTTGTTCCTCCTGCTTAAACTTGCTTAATGATATCACGTATCTAGCATACATACTGTCCCATTCAAGGCATAGTCTACAGCCAGCGGTTATTTCCACAGCCACATTGGGTACTCGTATATCGTTGCTGCTGCTGTCGGCTCCATCATTA
This sequence comes from Artemia sinica, assembly GCA_027921565.1. Lineage (NCBI taxonomy): Eukaryota > Metazoa > Arthropoda > Branchiopoda > Anostraca > Artemiidae > Artemia > Artemia sinica. Next base: position 38,200,999 of record CM051265.1, read on the forward strand.
ATCTCCAATAATGTAAATGCACCACTCATTTTTTCTCCACTAATATCCTCTCAAATAGACTATTCTCTCTGAATTCAATTCTCTTACTAATATGAATTGTAGTGAAAATCATTCCTTTTATTCAAATCCCAACCACAAATCAAGTTATCGTATATTGAACAACCTCTAATGTCTCTGATTGGCTCCTAAAAAATGTCTACGTCAAACGATACAACCATGTGCAATTCTTATCAAAAACAAAAACCTTGCCAACTTTTAGAATGTTCACGTATAAGTTTAATGACACAGCCATGGGTTTTTCTTGCGCAATTCCATTGTATATTTTCATGTACCATTCAAATCAACAGCAATTTCAATGTATATTTTCATGTATATTTGAAATCAGCATATACATTACTACTAATGCTTGCCTATGCTGGATAGAGCCTTCTAGGAGATGATGACAACGACAACTAAATTCAACTAGCAGTCAAGAGAAGAGGGTCCGAAATCCTTTTAACACTACTAATCATGTAAGGAAAAACTGGTAAAGCTGCAGATTAGGGACCCTTGCAGTAAAAGGTGCATACGTACTGCCCTATTAAACCAAGACTTGAATAAGGAATATGTTGAGTCAACGAGTGCATTCCAACGTAATTGAATGACAGGTGTTTACTTCCCCTCGAAAGTATTTATTTAGGTCCAAATGGGAAGAACAATCCTTTGTCCGAAGGGCGAGGGCTCGATTCCTGATGTCACCAGTTATTTGGCTTGAGGTGGGGGTCAGTGGCGTGACTCTGTAAGCACAGCTAGAGTCAACCCAGCTCTAGATGGGTACGTGGAGAAATCTGGGGAAGGTAAACAGGAAGGGTGTGCGAAAGCAAAGGATGGCTGGCCCCCTTCCCCCGATTGTTTTTCCTGGCTGAAGGGCCTTGAGACGGAGATCAGCACTGCCGGTTCAGATTTTAACAAGTCTAGTGCCGTATCCTTTACCTTTATCTCCTCCTAAATGGGAAGGACTCTCTCTCTTGAGACTAAAATCAGATCCTGGTGTACCCATGATGCAGTTGAAAAAATCCTCAGAGATGCACAATATTTTTACTTAGAAGCTGTGCAGCAGATCCACACTCAATTTCGTTTCGATGATGACATTTACAAATATTCAGAGATCAGTGGCGTAATTTCATCAAAATCCTGGAGGGGGGCAAAGTTGGATCCAATTTTCCCAAATCAAGTGAAAATGACACTAAAAACTAAAAATAAGCAATTTGGTACCATAAAGGTACTATTTAGTACTATAGAAGTACTATGAAGGTAATATGTACTAAAAAACTGATCTGTTTCTGTTGATGCTTGAATAATGCAGGTTTATCTTAGTTTTGACAAGATTTTGGAAGATAATAAATTTCAGCTGGGAGAGGCAAACTGGGATCTGGGGGGAGGGCAAACCAAGGTCTGGGAGGGGCAGTCACCCCCCTACTCCATAGAAAATTAAGCCTCTGGCGGAGATGGGTGACCCTTTATCAGCTCAGTCACTACGGCCTGGTTCTCTCCAACCCTTCACTCGAAAGTATGGGAAAGTATAATGGGATGGAAACAAAATCGAACAGGAGTGTAGGAAGCAAAGTCTCATTAATGTTGAAAATATGGATGGGCGTACTTACTGACGTTCGGTTTTTTGAAGAAATTAAATAAAAAAACCAGTTTTTTTTTTAACTGAAAGTAAGGAACGACGTTAAAACTTAAAACGAACAGAAATTATTTCGTATATGAAAGGGGCTGTCCCCTCCTCAACGCCTCGCTCTTTACGCTAAAGTTTTTCATTGTTTAAAAAAATGGAGTTGTGGGAAAGTCAAATTTCAGCGTAAAGAGTGAGGCGTTGAGGAGGGGACAGCCCCTTTCATATACGGAATAATTTCTGTTCGTTTTAAGTTTTAACGTCGTTCCTTACTTTCAGTTAAAAAAACTTGTTTTTTTTATTTAATTTTTGAACGTTTTTGAATTAATTCAGGTTTTGATTTTGGCTCACCGTACATGAATAATTAAAAAAAATTGAATATTATTTTTATTTACGAACGTTTTTATTAGTAATAAATATACGTAACTTAGGAATTAACTTACGTAACGAACCTCTATATTCTTATATTTTTAATACGTATATTAGAGGGTTCGCCCCCTAGTCAATACCTTGCTCTTTAAGCTAAAGTTCGATTTTTGTTCCAATTCTTTAAAAATGACCTCTTAATCACAAAGGCCGTTAATTAGAATAAATAGCTCTTATGAAAGTACTAAAAAATCTTTGGCTTAAAGAGCTAGGTATTGACTAGGGGAGGAACCCAATTATATACGTAATGTTTTCTGTCGTTTTAAGTTTTGATATTGCTCCTTACTTTCAGTTAAAAAACTTGTTTTTTTATATAATTTCTGATCTTTTTTTAAATAATGCTGGGAAATCCGGCGCCCCCTTCATAGCAATGTCCCTTCTCACATGAAAACTTCCTTCATGGTAAGATCCTCCCACATAACCCCCGACCCACTCCCCCCCCCCCACTACCAGAAAAAATCCCCTCTGAAAACGTCTGTATACTTCCCAATAACCAATACTATATGTTAACATTGGGTAAAGTTCATAACTTTCAGCCCTCCCCCCGGGGACTTTGGGGGATTAAGTCATCCTAAAAGACATAGTTATCATATTTTCGACCATGCTGAACAAAATGGCTATCTCAAAATTTTTATCGGGTGACTTTGGGAAAAAAATGAGCGTGGGAGGGGGCCTAGTTGCCCTCCATTTTTTGGTCACTTAAAAAGGGCACTAGAACTTTTAATTTACGTTCGAATGAGCCCTCCCACGATATTATACGACCACTGGGTCGATACGATCACCCCTGGGAAAAAACAAACAAACAAACAAACAAATAAACACGCATCCGTGATCTTTCTTCTGGCCAAAAATGCAAAATTCCACATTTTTGTAGATAGGAGCTTGAAACCTCCACAGTAGGGTTCTCTGGTACGCTGAATATGATGGTGTGATTTTCATTAGGGTTCTATAGCTTTTAGGGGGTCTTTTCCCCTTTTTTTCGAAAATCAGCCAAATTTTCTCAGGCGCGTAACTTTTGATAGGTAGGTCTAAAATTCATGACTAAACTTATATATTTGAAATCAGCATTAAAATCTGATTCTTTTGATGTATCTATTGGTATCAAAATTCCGTTTTCTACAGTTTCGGTTACCATTGAGCCGGGTCGCTCCTTACTTACAGTTCGTTACCACGAACTGTTTGAAACTCTTGCGGAACCGAGGCATAAGTAAATCTAAAATTGGCAGTAATATTTGTACTTTCTCTTCTTTTCTTAAACGTTGTAGTCAAAAGGTTTTTTATTGCAGTAAAAATCTTAAAGACAGACAGACGGAACAAACTTAAAACGGATAAGTTACGTGGAATTTTGAAAATAAAATATGGTATGAAGTGGGCCAAAGAAAGTGCCCCAATCATTCGTGGAGACGAACAGCTACTGCTGCACATGAAAAAAGTCAAGGCTTCAGCAACCATCGGAAGAAAAAGGATGAAGGTGTTAAATCTGATTATGACTAAAAATAGATTTTTCTTTACATTTTTTTTTATCAATATAACTAGATTCTGAGGTAACTAATGGATCGCTCACATTGGTTTGACAGGCCGTGTGGCCTTGTGACCAAAATTACCAAAATAACTATATAAAATAAATATTTATTTTTTGACGACCATATCTACTGACGTACTGACACAACCAATTAAGCACTCTGATTGAACATGGGTAAAAGAAAACAGAACTGAAATCTATTTCTCTTACTCGTCTTCCAACATCCTATGCGCCTTATTGCACCTTACTACACGAATGTGAACAATGCATAAGTATTGCTTTATTTTTCACCTTTTCTGTATTACTCAAAGTACATCTGAAGCAACTTTCTATCCTTGAAGTTCATATTTTCAGTTCATATTTGACAGATCTGTCGAACGATAGCTTTTTTTTCAAACATTTTTATTAACATAAACATAATTCAATATGAAAACAAGTCAAAAAAAAAAAAAAAAAAAAAAAAAAAAAAAAAAAAAAAAAAAAAAAAAAAAAAAAAAAAGAGCTTAAAATCTTCACATGGTCCAGAATCCAAAATCTTGCACCATAATCTATAAATCAAAACCGAACTTAACTAGTGGAATTATCCAAAGCCTTATTTTAAACGTCAAAAGAACATATTTCGCTACAAGTAAAGATCTTGAGTTGCAAAAAAAGTCGTCTTGAACAAATGCTATTAAAAGTCAGCAGAACAAGGCTTTACTTATGATTTGGAAAGAAGTCAGAAAATGGGGAAACAAACCTATAGGGATTTGGTATTGAAAATTGGGATTTCTAGGGATTTCCCACCAGCCTTTTAGGGATTTCAAAATTTTGCAGTGGAAACACTGCCAATATCGTCTCATTGCCAGAGCCGATCACGCAGTAAGAATTCAAATTATAAAAATTGGTAAAAAAAAGCTGTAATTTAAAATTCGGACAAAAAGAAAAAAAAGCAAACATTAAGTTTTCTTTTTCTCTTTTGCATATAATTAATTAGCTCACTAAATCTTTAGAAAATTTCTCCATGGAAGGAATATTTCAGAAAATAGGGAAAATGTTATAATTTGAAGACAGCTTGAAGAAATCCCAGCGTTACTGAAACATAAACAGGTTTTCAATGCCAAAAGAAAACAAACTGATCAAAGAGGAAACCTTTTTACTTTCACCCGTAAGCTTTCCAAAAACTTTTGTAAACATAAAACAATGCCTAAAGCAAAGGTATTATGCAAATTCTCCGATCTATTTGGTTCTTTAATGCATAAGTTGCAAAACTTCAACAAAGAGACAATTTTGAAAAGAGATTAACAAAACGTTAATTAGATCCTTTCCTTGAATTACAATGCAAAGTTGAATATTGCAGAGATTTTTATATGAGGAGAAAAGATTGTAACAAATTACTTTTGAAGGAATGGGGAAAATTGTTTTTGGCAATTACGTGGATCTGTAAAAAAAAAAAAAAAAAAAAAAAAAAAAAAAAAAAAAAAAAAAAAAAAAAAAAAAAAAAAAAATCTTGCTTTGGATTCATCTAAACTTGCTTTCATAACATGAAATATAGACAAACAGAACAAGTAATCGGAAGGTACAAATTTATCCGTATTAACTAGCCTACGTAGCCTATACACGTTTGTGAATATATGTAAGAAATCAAAATATAGACAAATAGATGGAACAGTTGAGGGATACGAAAAACTTTTCTTAACTTTTGATGTAATAAATTATTAAAAATTTATTGAGGGGCTATACAGGATGGACTGAGGAAGGCAAGGCTGTTTGGATCGTTAAATATTCTATTTTCCAGTTATTCTAAATAATTGTTTATTATCTAGGGGGAGCTCTTAAACTACTACTACTACTACTAACAACTCACTGAAGCACCACGCCACTTGAAGCCAACACAGCTACGCACGATCCTTCTCCATCCCAATCTATTCAAAGCTTCCCTTAATACGCCCTCCCGAGAAGTTCGTATTTCCGCTAAATATTTCCCTACGACATCCCCCCCCCTATTTGGGGACAACTTGCTTTTCGTTTGCCCAGAGACGGCTGGCCGACAAGGACACTCTTTGGCAATCTGTCATCCTTCATTCGCAGAACGTGTCCTAGCCAATAGACAATTAGTCGCAGTCGTTTGGAAAGAAGTATACGCTCCTGTACTGAAGAACCTTTCAATTCAACTATATAATTAAAGATTTGTAGCGAAATGTAGGCATGAATACACAAAAATGCAAAAATAAGCAAGACCTGTCAACCAATAGCGAGTGAGATAAAGAGGCTCTACTCAAAGAACAGGTAGCCTAATTAGGTTCAATCTAATATGTATTATCAAAGGTCGGGAGATGACTGACTTTATTGTTGGCTTTTTTTCGGGGACAGGGAGGGGGCGGAGGCTAATGAGACTGAATTAACTTACAAGCAAGGTTGTAGACCTTCAATCGAAGCTTGATAAGACTATCAGGGGCGAATCTCTATCATTTTATTGGGGGGGGGGGGAGGGGGATCCATGTCCGGATAGTAAAGGGACATGGGATATATAATAATTTTTCTCCACATTATTGGGGGACAACTACCCCCTCTCCACCCAAAAAAACGACACCCCTGAAGACTATGGCTCTCTTGTCAGAAAAAAACCATTAAAAGAGCAAACGTAATTGAAGCTTGTATTTTCTTATGGTAATTTAGGGAAGAAAACTGAATACATACTGAATAGATACTTAAAAAAGAGCAAATTCTAGGAAGTCTCGTTTTTAAGAAGACAAACTACACATGGATAGGTATACCATATTATCTTTTAAAAGAAGAAATAAAAAAGAGGTTGTACTTCAGACTAAGTGACCAATTTATTTCAAATTTACTAAAAAAATATACAATTTTCGTTACAAATTTACTTCAAATTCTGTTAGTGCATCAAAAAAAAAAAAAAAAAAAAAAAAAATTCTTATTTCTAGCTACATAGTTTCTTTTTATATTCAATACCATGATCAATTTGTCGCCATTATCATTTGATCCTGCTGAGTGATTCGTCATGTACATAATCTTTTTTTTCTTTCTATATTATTCACTTCCAGGAAGATGATACAAAAGATTGCTTCACGGAATGGACAAAATATCTGGCCTAATTCTTCCCAGTTACGTGTTTCATTTTTCCCAATAGAATTACTAAAAGGTTTGCAAGCGCAGCTAAGCCCTAATTTTTTTCAGCCGTCTTTGATTTAAAGGCAATCCCCATTATTAGACCTAAAATTCCGAATTCAGTAGCTCCAAGACAAGGGGTTTGACAAACAATAGCTTGATACACAAGCTTTCAAACCCAGTTCCGCTGGGCCCAGCCATTGTACCGCCACTTTTAACCGCTCATCGTCAAGTCTGAATCATTCTGAGCAAACATCTACAATACTGGTAACTTAACAGCAAAGAGTTTTTGTGTTGTAACATAGTTTGAAACGTTAAAAGTATAAAAATGCTGGGAAACCAAATATTTCCTGTTCTTTGTGAAAATCAAAAGAACAAAAACATCAAATGTTTTATGGAAACCCTTTATAGCTATGAAGTAAACTCAACTAACTCAAACTCAACTCAACTAAACTCAGCTATGAAGTAAACTCAACTAAGAAGTGCAATTGAGTAAACTCAATTACACTTCTGGAATCAGGAATTAAGCAAAATCGTTACTGAAAAGGTAGAACTCCACTATACTTAGATTATACAGATGATTAGAGTGGCCTAGATAAAACTGTTAGTAAAATGAATTAATTGTGGGAGTCTCTGAGGGTGCGAAATTAGGTTGGAAAATTAATATTAAAAAAGACTAAGTCACCTATACTGGGATCAGATAAGGATGAAGAGGTGAAAGTAGGTAGCGTAGAGATTGACTTTACTTGTCGAGGTAGAATTACCAGTAAAGAGGCAGTGAATATGTTAACAGTGAAATAACCAGGGCGCTGGATGTTATTTTGTAGCTGCGAATAGCTCGCAAGAATAGTATGTTAAGTCTTCGAACGAAGATTAGGATACAAGAAGGCAAAGTCATGATATTGGTCAAGTATAACTCTGAAACATTGGCATTTCGTAAGGTCGAGGAAGAAGACTTGTTTTAAAGAGGATTTGTCTACATTTTTAGGCACTTGTTTGAATTACTGCATATCAAACAATAACTGTAATAACTACAATACCGCTACAATACAACTACTAACTATTGACAACTCATCAAAGTACCAAGCCGTCTGAAGTTAACACACATCTGCCCAGTCCCCCTCCGCTCCGATCTGTTCAATCAGCTGTAAAGAAGTGTGCTTCATATGCCTTGCAAGTTTAAGCCAATCTAAGAAAGTAAAAAACTGTAGCCACCTCACCAAAAACCTCGTTACCTCGTCAAAAATCGTTACAAGCAAATTTTGTACTTAATGGGTTTGCCTTCATTCAAGTTTACCTAGCCCTGTAAGTACCATGCCGATCAAGAGAGGAAACTAGGTTTAGACCCATTTGGGCGCGTTACAAATCAATATAACCAAAACTGATTTCATTTTTTTCTGCATTTGAGTCCACTGAGCCCAGGAACTTAAATGTTCAAGCTGATCAGAGCCACAAAATTTATTGGTCCGTTCTAAGGCAACACGATTCGGTGAATTTTTGGTCCGGAGTGATTTTTTTTTTTGTGTGCTCTGGGGTCCCCTTGACTCATGGATTTACGGATATAAATTTCAGGATGTTCGGAAAAAACGATTTTTTGGTTCTTTTTCAGACCCCATTTTCGGGTGAAGCAATACATATTTTTGTCATTTTATTCTGTACATTTAGTCCTATGACTTGGAGACATAAGTTTAGCCGAAGCGGATTTTTTACCTTATTTTCGGGAGACTCGGAGGATCTAACAGAAGCAAAAATTTTTTTTCAATTTTTTCGTTTGCATTAGGGTTTACTTGGCCCGAGGACACACGGATGTAAGTTTTAAGATATTCGGAGAAAACATTTTTTGCCGGGGTTTTAAGCACCATTTTCACTGGGGTTTCCATTGGTTAAGAATTTTCTGGGTGAACCAATATTTTTTTTGTGCATTGGGGTTCCCTTAAGGGTTCAACTTGACGCGAAGACTTAGATATACAATTTTCAAGATGATTAGAAAGACAAAGCTTTTGGTACATCTCGAAGGAGCCCGTGCCCATAGCCGTTTCATGCAGTTGGGAGAGAAGGATTTTTGTTTGTTTATTGGGTTTTTTTTGCAACAGGGTTTCTTTGTGTTAAGGACTTAGGACAAAAGTTTCATGCTGATTCAAGCCGAAAAACAAAGAGCGCCCTGGCTATTCTATTTTTACATCTTCATTGCGTCCTTACTGATAATGCTACCTCGACAGCTGTAGTCAATCTTCTCGTTAGCTAACTTTACCACCCCATCTTCATCTATTCCTAATATAGGTGACTCGGTCTTTTTAACACCAATTTCAAACCCTGTTCTTACACCCTGCCTGCACTCTCAAAACCTGCACAAATTCAACCATTTCGCAAGCATTTTATCTAGGATAATCGGATCATCTGAATGATCTACGTCTAGGAGAGTTTAAGATTCTCATTTGACACCAAGTTCCCTTGAAGCCTTTGCCGCGTTTCTTGGAACAAAGACCATCAAAACAATGCATATAGACAAGGATATGACTCAACCCTGATTAAATTCTGATTTCGCAACAAGCCAACTACTAGCCTCACTTCCTACGCTAATCACCTCAATATTATTCACGGACATAACACTAACCACTTTAACGTATTTATCTGGTATGGCATTCAAAGATAGGACCTTCACTAAGGCTTTTTTATCTGCTGCACCAAATGGCTACTCATAATCTATAAAACTGACGATCAAGGGGTCTGACGATTCAGCCATTTCTTAATTATTAATCTAAAAGCGAGAAATTGGCCGGCGCGGCCTCTCCCCTTCCAAAAACCATAGGCTACTGTTCTTCTCTCATAACTTGATCTACAGTTTCTCTTATTTTAACAAGTATCATCATGCGAAGTAATTTGTCCAGAAGGTCTATAGCCAGGGTTTGATTCGAAGCAGGGAAGTTGTTTTCAGGGCCATACCCAGAATTTAAGTGTGGAAGGGAGGTGGGTAGTGAACTACTGACAAGCATGTCTAGAATTTGGTTCAAGGCTGGGGGAAGGTTGTAGTGAGAAATTTCTAAATTTCTATGCGTTTTGACAGGGGCCATTTTTAGTCTTGCCTTAGACCTGAGAAGTGGCATTCAATTTGCTCAAAATAAGGAATTCTGGTTAATATAGACTTCGCTAGAGAAACAGAAAACAGGTATTCAGATACCTACTTTGTTTGTTTTTTTTTAAACATCTGTTTTAATTTTTTTAAGAAATACAGAATAGTAATAGATCAGCAGGTTCGTTTTTTCGTTACCTGTTTCTTTTCAATTGTTAAATGGAGACAGATAGTGTGAATCCCCTTGGCTTGTCAATAAGTAGCCCTAAATCGGTCATATTTATGCACTCACACTGTCACTTACCTTTTCTCTTTGAGATGCATTTCCTTTCTGTTTTTGTGGTATTGTTGTCTCGATTTTAGCTCTGACACTTGTCATAGATTTAGTAACCAAACAAATATTAGCTAGTCCTTCTTGCATCAGTACTGCAGCCAAATCGGCAGTCTAAAATTAAGGAAAAAGATTTAAATTATTTTATCTTCTAAGCAAATTTTAGGACAAGTTTTTCTACACCATCATGAGTAACTTCTGAAGACAGTGAAAAGAACAATGAATGCAAACTAAGCGAATATTTCGAAATATAAAATACAGCAAAGAAAAACAAAATAACTTACTCAAAAACTTATCGATAAAAATCGAACAAAAGATATTTTTTTTGTTTTGTATTATATTTCGAGTATATGTCGTTGTCGTAAGAGCTTTATTTGGAGTTTTGGTTACTATTAGCACGAAACACTACCTACTTGCAGTTCATTATCACGAACTGTATGATAAAGTTTCTTGAATGACTGTAAATGATCTCTTGGCAATATTCAAGTGAAGAGCAATTCATCTTTCCCCTTTAAATCTGAAAAAATATCAATTTTTTGCTCAACATTTTGTAATATAAAGCTCTTTCCGCAAGATTAGCTTATATTCCAATTTTCTTTCCCTTGAAATCCATTTCATTTTAAACTTCAGTTAAGGGAGACAGGACGATTATTAGACATGAAGATTTTGTTGTCAAGCTAATGCCGATATGGAAGAAGGGCAAAGTGCTTTTGCAGTACAAATTTTTCTTGGTAAATTTGACCCTGTGTCTGTGACCAACGATAAGAGCACGACAGAATAAATTTGTTGGCATTGTAGTATCGAAACTAAAATGGTGTATATCATTCTTTTTTTCCAAAAAAAAGTAGATCCGACGTAAAGCTGAAGGGTTGCGTAGTAAAGAGCCATATGCCGTCAATATATCATGTCTCCATAACTTCCTTGTTTCCTCCGGCTACTTCGTTCAGCAGGGGTAATCGTAAAGCTCATGCGATTTGAAATTGAAAGTTCTAGTGTCCTTTAAGGGTTCAAAAGTGACTGGAAGGCAACCACTCCTTCCTCATACCTTTTTTGCGATCCGTCTCGTTGACCCTCCATAATATGGATTACAATTTTTAAATAGTCATTTTTTTCAGAATAGTCAAAAGGTCCAATAAATACACCTCAATCCTAGGTATTACCCCAAAGTCCATCGGGCACGGGCAGTAAATTACGCAAATTACAAAACATTTACAACAGGATTCATCATAGGCAGTGCAATAACACTGCCCAAGTAAAGAGCAATGTGGGCACAATGTATTATTTATTATTACTTTTTTTTAAGACCAGGGCACTTCGTATAGAAGGAGTTGTCGTAGAAACTTCAAAAGCGGCTTATTCGATAGGAAATTGAAAGGGCTAGTGCCCGTTTTAACAGTCGAAAGTGACTGGAAAGCAACCTGCCCTCCACGCCCATCATTTCCCCAAACACATCCAATCAAAATTTTGAGATAGCCATTTTGTTCGGCGTAGTTAAGAGGTCCAGAAATATGTCTTTGAGGTTAACAACCTCTCCCCCCCCCAACAGCCCTCCGGGCAAGGGTTGTAAGTTATGCCCTGGGTGGATATAAGGTTTTTTAAAGAAAGGGTGGTCGTATAAACCACGGAGGGGGCTCATCGGAATGGTAATCAGGAGTTCTAGTGCCCTTTTTAAGATTCAAAGTGATCGAAAGGCAGATACGCCCCCCCCACACGTCGTATTTTCCCGAAATGCATCTGACAGAAATTTTGAGATAGTCATTTGTACAAAAAATAGTCCAAAGATCATAGGCAGCGCAATTGTGCTGCCTAAGTAACGAGCGATATGGGCAGAATGTATTTTTTTTAGACCAGGGCTATTCGTATAGAAGGAGTTGTTGAATAAACTTCGAAATCGGCTCATTTGATTGAAAATTGCAAGTTCTATTGCCCTTTCTACCAGTCGAAAGTGATTGAAGGGCAACCAGCCCCCCCGCCACGCCTATCATTTTCCCAAATACATCCAATCAAAGTTTGAGATAGCTATTTTGTTCAGCATAGCTGAAAGGTCCAGTAATTATGTCTTTGAAGATTACCCCCCCCTCCCCAGAGCCCTCAGGACAAGGGTTATAAGTTGTGTCCCGGGGACATATAAGGTTTTTATGGAATGGGTGGTCACATAAACTTTGGAGGGGTATCACTGGATTGGAAATTGCAATTTCTAGAGCCCTTTTAATAGTCAAAAGTGGTTGGAGGGCAACTAGTCCCCCCCCCCTCCTCGCCCATCATTTCCCAAAACACATACAATCAAAGTTTTGAAAAAGCCATTTTGTTGGCATTTTTGAAAGGTCCATTAATTATGTCTTTGGGGATGACAACCCCCCCCCCCCTTTCCCCCACGGCCCTCAGGGCAAGGGCTAAAAGTTATAATATTTTTCCATTGTTAACATTTAAGGTTTTTATGGAAAGGATTGTCGCATAAACTTCGGATGTGGCTCATTCAATCGGAAATCGGAAGTCCTAGTGTCCTTTTTAATAGTCAAAAGTGATAGGAGGGCAACTAGCCCCAACTAACGTCTTCTTTTCCCCAAATTCATCCGATAGAAATTTTGACATAGCCATTTTGTTCAAAATAGTCAAAAGATCATATAAAAAGGTCTTCGGGATTGAAATAGCCCCTCAGAACATGGGGGCAAGGGTTGTAAGTTATTCCCCGAAGGCGTATAAGGTTTTATGGAATGGGTGGTCGTATAAACTTTGGACAGGGCCTACTTGATTGGACAGAGGAAATTATAGTGCTCTTTTTAAGAGTCGAAAGTGAATTGAGGGCAACCAGCCCTCCCCCTTACCACAAACATTATTTTCCGAAACAAACCATTCAATCAAAATTTTGACACATCTACTTTCTTTGGCTTTGTTAAGAGATCCTGTAATTATGCCTTTGGGGACGTCAACTACCGCACAGCCCCAAGAACGAGGGCTGTAAGTTAGGCAATTTCTTCACTGTTTACATATAGTATATCTTATTGAGAAAGGTACGCATGTTTGACCTTTACTCTCGAAAAAGACAAAGGCCATTCAGGCGAGCCTTTCAGAGAAGGTTCAGGGGAGTGTCGAACCAAATCAAAACACGTTATGTGCATACGGGCTGTCAAAAGGGTGCAACTCAAGAATGACTGAGTATATTAATTTGGAACTTTCAGGAAATGACAAGGGAGATGATCAATTGACTAAAAAGGTAATATTTGTACGCTACTACAACTACTACTACTACTACAACTACCACCACTACTACTACTTCCAAAACTACTTCTATAACCATAGTACTAAATTTAAAAAATCGAGGGGAAATTTAAACTAAATCAAAAGACACTATGTGCATGCACATTGTCAAAAGAGCGTATCTTAAGAATGGATTTGAGCATTAAGTTGGAACTTTCAGAAAATGCTTAAAGGGGAAGATCAATTGACCAAAAGGCAATATGTGCATGTTACTGCATTTGCTACATTTACTACTACCACTATTGCTGCTTCTTCAACAACTACCTCTATTGCAACTACTTGTAAGGCTAACAGCATTTAGATGAAAATCACAAAAGTATATATATATATATATATATATATATATATATATATATATATATATATATATATATATATATATATATATATATATATATATATATATATATATATAATATATATATATATATAAAGGTTATGAAAAGGATGTATCAGCAACGTCATAGCACCGTCTAATTGTATTAAGTTGAAATTTCCAGGACTAGATGAGAATTATGTTAAAATCACCAAAAGGCAGTACGTACACTATTAATACTTAATACTACCACTACAGTTACTGCAACTTACGACACTAAGAATAGTAAGGTGAAACTTTTTAGGAACGTTTAGGGGGGGGGGTCAATTAAACAAAAAACTATATGCATGCAGGTTTTCAAAAAGACATATAAGCAATATCATAGGTAGCGCTGCTCTATAATAGCTAGAAATATCATTGAAACTTGTAAAGGATTTAATTCAATTCAAAATTAAAAGTTCTAGTGCCCTTTTTAAGAATAAAGAGATTGGATGGCAAGCAGCCCTCCTACCAAGCCCATTAATTTTCCAACACATCCAGTCAAAATTTTGAGACAGCTATTTTGTTTAGCATAGTAGAACAATCCAGAAGCTATGTCTCTAGGGATATAGGGTATGTCAACCCCCCACAATTATGCATTTGGCCCATTATGCTTCAAATTTAAATGTTGCTTTAAAACTAAATCAAAAGACACTGTGTGTATGGTTGCAAATAAGAAACCTCAGCAATATATCGAGATCAACTAGGTGTATTCTGCTCCTACAATTTAAATAAATCAAAAGAGTGTAACTGTATCCAGGTTGTCAAAGAGCATAGGTATAATTTTTTGGGAATGAAATTAAGTTTTATTTTTCAGGTAAACTAGAGGAGGTATAAACTTAAATTAAATAATACTATTTGTGTCAGGATTAAAAATTGTGGAAAAAAGTTTCTTCAACATACAAATAGCAGGCCAAACTATTGATTCTTATAGAATAAGGACCGAAAAGATATAGAATATTATTTGTTTTCCATGAAAAAGACTATGTCAATAAAAAAAAAAAAAACAGAAATTAATTTTAAAAAAACTTTTTCCGCAAAACCAGTTTTTCAAAGAAAAGTAAAGAGCTCCACTAGAGTCAAATAACCTTCCAAGCGTAAAACTACCACAAATCACCATCAATATATAAATGAAACTCAAATCGAACAGAAATTACAATAAATAACCCAGTCAAGCACAAAACGAGCAAAAATTGCCGTGAGTAGGGCTGACAACCCCCATGTCTTCTCAAAACCAGAACATAATATGCGCTTTACTGAAAACAAAATACATTTAAAATTTTTTCACTATTTTTACTTTAATAAAAAAAATTATTAAAACTTTAAGAAATATATATCAGTATAGGCTCTGTATATTAAACTGACAATCCACGTTCATTTGTTTTTCTTTCAGTAAAGTGCAAATTATGTTCTGGTTTAGAGAAGGCATGGGGGTTGTCAGCCCTACTCATGTAAATTTTTGCTCGTTTTGAGTTTGATTCGGTTATTTATTGTAATTTCTGTTCGTTTTGAGTCTCATTTATTATAGTTTGGGGTTTGAGTCTCCCAAAAAGGACCAAAAACTTTTTTTCTGACCAGGCAAAACTTATATACAATTGACTCTCGAAAACTCAAATCTCGATAACTCAAACTCCTCGGTATCTCGAATTATTTTCAATCCCCCTCGATAAACATGTCAAAGTCGAAGAAAACACCATACATAAGTCAAAATAATTTTGTGGCTATATTTTACTAAACCTCCATAACTCGAAATTCATATATGAGTCGTCATTTAATTTTCACTTTACCTCCACAAGTCAAAGTTTACCTCTGTATCTCGAAATTTTTCCAACGGAACTCTGTTAGTCGAAACCCCAGCATGCAGGTTGCAACGTGTAAATTTTGATATGTATTGATTTTGTTTAATATATTTCTGAATTAGATTTTGTTAAAGTTCAGGTGTCTATTTCCTAGTAAACTAACTTTATTATTGACAATTGAAAGTCAAGTCTTGGTATGTCAAGTCTATAATACACTAATAAAGTTATTCTTAACTTTGTACTGGCTGTAGGGAGTAAATTTAGCAATTGTTACCTCTGTAACTCAAATTTTCACTTAGCTTACCTCTATGATAGGTTACCTTTATAAGTCAAATTTTATGTAGAATGACCTCCATAACTCGAAGTAAGCATAAGTCGAACTATGCGTAACTCGAAGAAAAATCGTGGTCCCACGAATTTCGAGTTAGTGAGAGTCGACTGTACATAAGTACTTGGGCCAAGAAGACCCCAATGCTTAAAAAAAAATTGAAAAAAATATTGGGTCCCCCGAAAAAGACCCAAAATACTTTTTCTCTGACCGACTTGGAACACACACTCATCGCTTCCTGGGCCAAGTGGACTCTTAATGTAAAAAAAGTTTGGGGGCATGGGTCCCCTAGAAAGGTATCGCAAAACTTTTTTCGAGATTCTTTCGATAAAAGTTAATTTCACTATTCAAAGTTATATCTTCTCATGCACTTTCTTAATAACCTTGTTTTCTCCTCAGCTGCTCAAGCACTACTCTAACGATGCTATACGATGTTCGAATTTGCATCATAAAAGCACCATTACAACTCTATTTCCTTAATAGATGTAATAATGCATTTTTTTTACCATATTGTACTATCTTTGGAGAATTTAAGATATACTTTAGTGCTATATGAATTTTCCATAAAAACGAACGTTTGGTAAAAACTGTCTCAAGTAGAGTAGTCTAGATACTTAGATGACTGCTTGAAGTGCTTGCTGTTAAGAAAGTTGTTATGAAGCGAATTTTATCGCTACACTGTTTCGTTTATTCAAAAAGAAATGGGGTTTGGAAATACCATCAATGCTGCTTATACAGGGATTTAAGGGCTTGAAAAAGGTGGGAGGGGGTTGGAGAAGTCCTTGCAAATGCATTTTACCTGCTAAGTTTCAGTTTTTTCTATACGTCAAAACTATTTGTAAGGATATTAAGCGTAGTACTATAATTTTACAGTTATTTCTGGTTTTATAGTTATTTGTGTGGAATGGTTGTTGAAGTAATATTAATTTACGATGCATTTACTTCGCTGTATTAACGACAGTTAGTCGTTGTTTGGCTGGTCTTGCATCGACAGTGGAGGGTGTTTTGAGAAGTTTTTACGTTTCTACTATTTTGGGTTTATTATCAGTAAATGTTGCCAAGAATAATTTATCTTGTATTCTAGAGTTGGTAGACCTCATGACATTAATGGTGGGATCATGTTTGAGAATGAGGCTATTGCGCAAATTCAGGAAATGGGTTATTTAGGTTTTGCATTACATAACGTTTCTCTCTTTGTGGATTTTTATTTAAAATTAAATAAAAAAAACAAGTTTTTTTTAACTGAAAGTAAGGAACGACGTTAAAACTTAAAGCGAACAGAAATTATTCCGTATATGAAAGGGGCTGTGCCCTCCTCAACGCCTCGCTCTTTACGCTAAAGTTTTTATTGTTTAAAAAAATAGAGTTGTGAGAAAGTCAAACTTTAGCGTAAAGAACCAGGTGGTCTGTTCGAAATACTATATGTATTTCGAACAGTGTGTTTTAATTTTTCAAACATCGAAAAAAATCAAGATAATAATAAAGATGATGCAGAAAGAACTAACGCAATGTTTACTGCGTAGTGATTTCAAGACCTGGAAATCTCAGCAGTTCAAGATTATATTGGTACTTTTGCATTTTATGGTACCCATCGCTACACACTGTACAATGAACTACTAATGGAAACCCGTCAAACGGATATTTGCAAGAGATAAATGGATGGCAAAGCATGATTACTAATTGCGTTTACACTATTATAACTGTTGTTTTTTGGGGTTTAGGGGGGGGGAGAAAGATACCTAGGTTAGGTTAGGGTACGTATTTGATATATACTATGCTTTATAGCCCAAATATATAGCCCAAATTTGTTTCTAAACTATTATATATTCATCCTATTTTATTATATTTCATTAACATTAACCAAACTTGACTTCTTTCGTGGGTACCGTATAATGCACAAGTACCATTATATTTAACAGAAATTTTGAATTTTTAATGTTATTAGTATAAAGAAAATATTTAATATATATTTGCTTTTCAATAAAGGGCATGTGACGCAATAGCCTTTTAGAGGCGGAGCAGTAACCTTACTCATGTTTTTAGTAATTTCTGTCTGTTTAAGTTTGACTTGATTATTCATTTTAGTTTCCACTGTGTTTATTTATTTCAGCTTCTATTCGTTTTGGGCTTTATTAATCCATTCCCAGTAATTTCTGGTCGTTTAATGTTTGAATAATTATATGACTTTATATCTGCTTGGCTTAGGTTTTAATATGGCTCTTTACTTTTCACTGAAAACTTCTCTTCCGGACTTTCTCTTTTAATTAATCTCTTAAAATATGACTTGTGTCCATAGCGCTTAGATTTTAATAAGTTAGTGCTAGAACTTGGGATACTTAACTAATTTTTTTTTAGTGAATGTTTTTTCGGTTTTCGTTGCTACAGAATCTTTTTATTTGTAATAGTTGGCGACTGATTCAGTGACTCAACACTACCAATGGGTCTCCTTTCTAAGGTTTGAACACAAATTCACCATAAGTCTGAGAGCAGAAATGAGGAAAACACATAAAATTATAGAATGAGTCACAAGGCTCGTGAGGCCTTGGGATTGTTTCAGTGCTCAAGAAATCTATTCAAACAGCCTAAATCTCATGTTCCCTCACTATTTTCGAACTTTTTTAATGGTCCTTAGTTTTCAATTACTCATAGAGCACACAGGGTATTTAGTTACCTTTTCAAATATTTTGGCTTTTTATGCTGATGCCAAATATATAAAATTCATTAAAGCTACGAGGCTGAGAAAATTTGTCTGATCCTCGAAAAAGGGGGATACACCCAAAAAAGTCAAGGGATCTTAATGAAAATTACACCATCAGCAGATTCAGTATATCAGAGAACCCAACTAACTGTAGAGATTTCAAGTTCATATCTGCAAAAATTTGGAACTTTGTGTTTTATGCAAAAAGAAAGATCACGGATGGGTGTTAATTTTTTTTCCCCAGGGTTGATCGTATCGAAACAATGGTCCTATAAGCTCGGAAGAGGGCTTATTCGAACAGAAATCAAAAGTTTTAGGACTCTTTAAGAGGCCAAAAAGATTGGAAGGCAACTAGCCCCCCTCCCACGCCCCTTTTTTACCCAAAGACATCAGATCAACATTGTGGGGTAGCCATTTGATATACCATAGTTGTAAGGTCCAATAACTATGCCTTAGTGGATGACATGAACCCACATAATCAATGGGCAAAGGGTTGTAAGCTATGCAATTTGCTCACTGTTCACACATTATGTTATTGGGAAATGTACGAACTAATTTTTTTTGGGGGGGGGGACTTCTACGGGAGGAATTTTCCGTGGAGAAGAAATTTTCCAGGGGGCGTTTTCCAGGAGAAATTTTACACACGCGGGGGGGGATTTATTGGCATCATTCCAAAAAGTTTAGAAATTCAATTTTATAAAACAATTATTTTAACTGAAAGTAAGGATCAACATTAAAATTTAAACGAACAGAAACTATGCCGCCAATGAGGGGGGCTGCCCCATCCTCAAGCCACGCTCTTATTGAACCGCCCCCGAGTTCAATCTTTTGTCACAGTTCTTTAAGAAAGACTGCTCAAACACAAGGGCTGTTGAATTTGGATGAGAAGCATTTTTAATGAATTAAGACTTTAGCGTTAGCGTAAAGAGCGACATTTCAGGAAGGGTCGCCCCCTCCCATCATATACGGAATAATATCTCTTTATTTTAAGTTTTAATGTCGGTTCTTGCAATAAGTTGAAAAACAACTTTTTTTTATTTAATATGCTACAAGAATAACATTGATTATTAGCAGGTACTTCCTAACAGGTAGTCCGTTTTTATTTTCCCGTTACAGAAAGACAATTACCAATAAATATCGATACCTTCACCAATTGTCATATCAAGTATCGATACCCGATACCTTTTCGGTATTGCCCAGCACTATACGAGCATACGAGACAATTAATTTAATTTTTGATCGGACCAGGAAATAACGACACAGTGTAAAATTACGCAACCAACAGCATCTAATCAAGACGTTTTTTCTACACTGAAAATCTTTTAAACATTACACTGAAGTAGAAAGTGACGGGCACGTACTGAATTATGGTACAATAAGGATTGAAGAAACATATAGCTCGCTAAACAACTAAGTAAATTTTTAATAATGAACCTAAAAGGCAATCGCATTTTTGATTTATTTTATTAGTCTTCTTTGCCCCAAAACTTAGCGTTTATCATATTGAAAAACTTTTGCAACAAACAGCTTTCTTTTTTCATTTAGCTCCGGAGGGAAATCAAAAAAGATTGAAGCAAAGAATAGACTTACAAGGCTTCAGTTTCTCTCGAGAAATATAATTTATTCCGTTTTTCTATCTTCTAGAAAAATGGCATTTAAGCTTGTAAATGAAACAGTGACTTTTAAATGATAATTCTGGGTATAGTCTTAAAAATCAAGAATGAGAATTCCTCGAGATTGTTATTAGTTTATCCTTTGCAGCTGAAAAATTTAATATGAAACAGTTCGGGATAACAAACTATATGTAAGGAACGCCTCGGGCCAATAGTACTACCGATCGGGCCAAAAACTCTAAAATAGGGAATTCTGATAACAATTAATACACCAAAAGAATTAACGTTTTATGCTTATTTCAAGCATATCAAATTCATTAAGTTTGATGATGCCCTTCAGAAACTACGAACCTAAGAAAATTTGCTTGATTTTCAAAAAAAGGGGGTAACAACCCCCAAAAACAAATGATCTTAATGAAAATCACACCACAAGATTCAGCATGTCGGAGAACCTCACTGTAAAGGTTTTAAGCTCCTACCTACAAAAACGTAAAATTTTGCATTTTTTTCCCAGAAGAAATATCTCAGATGCGTGCTTACCTATACGCCTCGGGCCAATAGAACCAAAACTAAAAAAGGGAATTCTGATAACAGCTAATACACCAAAAGAATTAAATTTTAAGCTGAATTCAAGCATTTCAAATTCATTAAGTTCGATTATACCATTTAGAAGCTACAAGCCTGAAAAACTTGCCTGATTTTCAAAAAAAGAGGGAAACAGCCCCCAAAAAACAAATGATATTAATGAAAATCACACCACAAGATTCAGCATGTCGGAAAACCTCACTGTAAAGGTGTCAGGCTCCTACCTAGAAAAATATACAATTTTGCATTTTTTCCCAGAAGAAAGATCCCGGATGCGTATTTATTTGTTGTTTTTTTTCCGGGAGTGATTGTATGGAGCCGATAATCCTAAAAGATCGGGAAAAGGCCCATTCAAACGGAAATTAAAAGTAATTATGCCCTTTAAAAAGATTGTGCAACGGGAAAGTGGCATTTTCTGCCATATTGTGGCACGAAATCATGATTTTGCCCCAAAGATTCATTGTGTCGGCAGTGGGGGAGGGGGGTTCAGATACCTAAAAGAGCTCAAGCTCATTCCGATGCCCAAGTTTTCTAACTCTTCATGAGCGTTCAGATATATGTAGAAAGGGATGCTGGGAAGGGGGGGGGGGTAGAAATTAATCTCTCACCTTCCTTCATTAGACCAAGCCTGAATAAGGGTGCTGCAGGGTGATACCTCCTGCTTATTGCAGAAAAATGTTTCTGACATTTATTTTAAAGCTTCATTTAACTAAACTAATTTGCTTCATATTTCATAAAATTATTTACAGTAATGTGTAAGTGTGCATCAGCTATTATGAAGGAGAGGTGGTTGGTTGTTTAGGTAGGCGAAGGAGAAGGGGGTCAGATCCCTCAAAGAGTGCATCTTAATACCGAAAAATCCTCACACCCATTGCATCTTCAGACAAATATAGAATGAGCTCTGGGGAAAGGGGGGGGGTTAGGAAATGATATCTGATTCCTCT
The DNA here is from genome assembly GCA_027921565.1 of Artemia sinica. Classification (NCBI taxonomy): domain Eukaryota; kingdom Metazoa; phylum Arthropoda; class Branchiopoda; order Anostraca; family Artemiidae; genus Artemia; species Artemia sinica. The sequence goes on from CM051265.1 coordinate 38,222,693, forward strand.
TGATTCCCGGAATATTTTTGGTTTAAGTCTTTATTATTGGTGTTGAGGGAGGGGTAACAATGCCCCGCTCAATGCAACAATTTTATATATATATATATATATATATATATATATATATATATATATATATATATATATATATATATATATATATATATATATATATATATATATATATATATATATAATATATATATATATATATATATATATATATATATATATATATATATATATATATATATATATATATATATATATATATGGAATAAAATGTTACATTCACATGCCTATCGAAACAAAAGTGAAAAAGTAAGGCGGGCCACCATGAGCCTTGCCATGAAATTCCTTGGGGGGGGGGATTTTGCAAGCGCTACCAGTACTGATTCTAATGTTAATACTTCTCTTTTCCCATTTATATACAATGTTTCTATGTATTAGAATATATGTACATAATGAATTTAAACTTCAGAGAACCCTATTGCGGAGGTCCCTAAGACTTCAGCCTCGTAGAAGATCAAAAGTAACACAGAATTTATATCCATACGAACCATAATACACTTCTCCTGGCCACCCAAAATCATAAAGTAAAAATATTATTAAGAGCTTATTCAACAGAACTAGTGTTCATCAAAAATCGTTACCAAACAATCAAATTTCGTCCCAAATTTTAATTATAATCCGAAAAATTTAAATCTATGGACTCGTTTCTACTGTCATGGAATATAAATGGGTCATTTACAAATAAACCTTTTGTGCTGCAAAGCCTCAGCTCCAGTTATAACGAGGTTTTCTTCCAGGAACATTATGTTACTAAACATTTTATCAACATACTTACACTTGGTGGCAAGATGTCGTACTCCGTGCCTTTTATAAGCCTGACTAACAGAGGCAGGCCCTCTGGTGGACTTGTAACTTTCGTTAAATAGGCTCTCCGTTCTAGCTTGTTAAACTAAATGATCATTACTTAGCCGTGAGAGTGGACTCCTGTGTTTACATTAGTGTTTATCTACCCACTGCTCCAGCACAAGCATGGAAAGTGGACAATTATTGTATGCTATTCTCCCACCAATCCTAGTTCTGCGGAAGTGAAGGATCAGTTCTATGCGGAGCTCTCAGCGACCCTGTCTAGAGTCCCACCCCACGACATCGTCACTCTTCTGGGAGACCTTAACGCGACGGTAAATGACAGGGAGGGCGTGTGGAGAAGTGTTCTCGGCCCTGTGACTCCAGATTCACTGAATGACAACGGACAAAGACTCCTCCAGCTCTGCAATATGCATAATCTGGTTATTTCAAACACGCTCTTTCAGAGACGAGATATACACAAATACACTTGGTATAGCAACGACGGCCAGACAAAGAAGATGATCGATTATGTTATGATCTCGGGTCGCTGGCGCTCGTCGATAACAAATTGCCGGACTTATAGGTCGGCCGAGCTTGGAAACACAGACCATAGGATGGTAGTCGCCACACTCAGGCTACGCCTGAGAGCACAAGGACAAGAAAGACGGCCTCCCAAGCTCGATCTGAGTAGTCTGGCTACATCTCAGATGCAACAGAAGTATGCTCTCGATATCTCTAACCGGTTTAGCTGCCTCCAAGTTCTGGACGACCCTGAAGTAGCCTGGAAGTCTTTCAAAGATAACATACTCGATTCTGCTGGCAGTACCATTGGCCGCAGCAGACACAAGAATAAACCCTGGATATCTCCGGAGACTCTGTCTGTAATCGATCTGCGCCGGAAGGCCCGTTTAGCAAAGAATATGCCAGAGTACAGACGACTCAATGGCCTGCGCAATAGCCTACTGCACAGTGATAGGAAGACCTTTGTCGACAAGAAAGCCAGCGATCTTGAAGATGCCTCGAGAAAAGAAGACACCTGGTCCCTCTACAAACACCTCCGCGAGCTGACGGAAGGGAGGACTTCCACCGTGAGCCGTGTTTTTTCTGCTGACGGAAGCATGCCGGATGACGATGCAGGCCAACTCTCTGCCTGGAGCAGTCACTTCTCAACGCTTCTGAATGCCGAGGCAGTTGCTCATCCCGACCCTAATCTGATTCAAGCAGCAATGACCACACCCGAGGCTACTTCCTACCTCGTATCGCAACCGTTTACCACCTTTGAGATCCAAAATGCTGTAAAACGGTTAAATAATAATCGAGCCCCCGGCGTCTGTGGTATTTCTGCAGAACTCCTCAAGTACGGGGGTGCAGCGATGATTCTGTGGCTCCAGATAATCTTCTCAGCTGTATGGACGACGGAAAGCATACCGAATGACTGGCGTGCTGGCATCATATTGCCGCTCTAGAAACGTAAGGGCAGCCGTCAAATCTGCTCCAACTATCGTGGGATCACGCTTCTCTCCGTTCCTGGTAAACTCTTCGCCATGTCACTCCTGGACAGGTGTTCCACCTTTTTGCGTAGAAAGAGAAGAGTCCAGCAAGCCGGATTCATGCCCGGCAGGTCGACGACGGAGCAAATGTTTACTATGCGCCAGTTGATCGAGAAGACGCGGGAGTTCCACCAAAAAGCGTACATCGCGTTCGTGGACTTTAAGGCTGCCTTCGATTCTGTTGATCGCCGTTCACTTTGGCTGATACTAAGAACTACGGGTCTACCCAAGAAATATTGCTCACTCTTTGAAAAGCTGTATGAGGATACGGAAAGCTGCGTGCAAGTCAATGGAAGACGCAGTCCCACATTCCCGGTGAAGACTGGCGTCCGGCAAGGTTGCGCCGCCGCTCCCGAGCTTTTCAACTGCGTCATAGACCATGTTATGGCCAGCACGATGAATCGCCTTCAATTCGGTCTTCAGTTCGGAGACCGGGTACTCTCTGATGCTGACTTCGCCGACGACATAGCGCTAGTTGCGAGCACCGTCGATAAGATGACCAAAGCTCTCCAGGTGCTCTCAGAAGAAGCCTCGAAAGTTGGACTGAAGATCAACTGGCAGAAAACCAAAGTTATGCTCCTTGAGCCCCCCACGTCCCGTTCTACTGTAAAGGAAGTCAACATCGGAAGCAACCGAGTAGATGTGGTTGAAGGCTTCACTTACCTGGGATCTATTCTGTCGAATGATGGCTTCATCACAAAAGAGCTTACATCTTACAATTGCCAAAGCTTCAGCACTTGTTGGGAGGCTTAGCAGCATCTGGCGAAAGCCAAACATAAGCCGCTTTACCAAAATGCGCATCTACAATGCGTCAGTCAGCACCGTCCTGCTGTATGGAGCGGAGACGTGGCCAGCTGCCAAATCTATCCTCAGCGCCGTCGATGTCGCTCAGACGAAACATCTCCGAAGAATCGAAAGACTTCACTGGACTGACTTCGTTAGCAACCAGACTCTCCTATCACGTACGGCTCAAACTCCTTTCTCGACGCAGCTCGCCCAGCGTACTGTTCGGTGGTACGGTCACCTCCTTCGCATGCCACGCGACGCCTTAGCACGGGTCGCATTTGACTTCGACCCCACCCTCCACGGATGGAAACGACCCAGAGGATGCCCACCGACTAGGTGGAAAGACAAAGCCGATGAATTCCTCACCAAAGCCCACATCCCGGTGGAAGAAGCTGCGATCCTGGCAAGCGATAGGTCAACCTGGAGGCGCCTAGTCTCATCGTTCTCTACGCCAAACCCTCGGCAGGAGCCTTAAGTCAAGTAAGTCAAGACCCACTGATTACTCCAACGATAAGTCAGAGCGATTATTTCCTTTATCGTGCGAAAAGTTAGGTTCTTGTGTAGAAAAATTCGGCGTCTAGCTTTACCTTGTGTTATAGCCGGAGACTTTTAATGGTAATTTGTCTGAACCAGATTATCAGGCATCTCCACGTACTACTATAGCTAAGGATTTATTCATTGATTTTTTGCGTGGATTAGAAAAAAATGTCCGTTAAGTATATTCACACGTCTTCGCGAACATGTAACTTGACCACGTCGATGTATCTTCAAACCTGACCGCCAATACAATTAACGTTATATTTGATTATCAGTTGTCTGACCACTTACCTATAACTTATTCTACCGGTGTGCCATCTTCGGTTTCTCAAAGTAGTCCACTAGCAGGTAATTCCTCAGCGCGGCGGTATCATCGTGATTGGTCAAAGATTGACCAAACTCAATTCCTCGGGTCGATTGACCCGGTTCTAAGTAAAATTAATGTCCCATTTCATCTCCTCCCAAACTCACTCCAGTTGCCTAAGAATGAGGTCCTTATTTGTCTTAATATATATTGTGCTGAAATATGTCATGCCCTGCGCTTTGCCTAAAAACAAGCTGTCCACATTCAACGTGTCTTCAAAGGAATTGTTCCTCGATGGTCCACGAATCCAGAGCTTTTTACTTCATGTGGAAAAGCAAAGTTTTGGCTTCCTATAGAAAGATTGTGGGCGTCCTACTACCGGGCATGTGAATTACATATGGATCTCTTCAAAGCGGAAGTTTTCCAAAATTATTGCTCAGCATCGTAGAGATCTTATTAATAGCTATTCTGCTCGTGCAAAACAAGATCGAAATATGGTATTTAAATTTGTCTCCTCCTCAGCACCGCCTTCTTCTTCACCGTCCTCAGCTGACATTCTAGAAGCTGAATGGTGAGTTTTCTGCCCCTGATCCCATCATAGAGCAATCTTATGAAGTAGCTCTGGACCAGTTTCTGGATGCTCAACTCGATAAAGATTTTGTGGTCAGTACCCCTTCTGTCGAAGATGCCATCCAAAAATTAAAATGGAAACGTTCATCTGGTATTGACCAAGTTAGTGCTATTCATTTGAAATACAGGGGAAAACTTCTTACGGCTCATCTGTCTCTACTTATGCAGATGATTTTCACTCAGGGTATCGTTAATTCTTCTTTTTGCATCGGAGATCTGACTCCTATTTCTAATAAAGGGAAATCTGGAGTCTACTGTACATCATTCCGCCCTATTACTGCATCTATATCCTTTGCAAGCCCTTTGAGTTACTATTTCTCATGGAACTTGAAAAAGTCTGCTATACCCATCCACACCAGTTCGAATTCAAGCGAGGTACCGGGTGTTCTGACGCTTTAACCTCTGCTGCAAATGCCCTGATTGACGCGGAATCGTCTGGAGAATGCCTTGTTTTGGGGGAAATGATGTCAGACGTGCATTCCACTCTCTTATCCACGCAGTGATGCTTCTGAAAGCTGGTAAAACGTGGATTGAGTCTGGCACTTATTCGTTCTCTTCGGCATTTATATTCAAGACTTGATATCGGCCTGACACTACCCCCAGATAAAGAGATTCCCCCAGTCCCGCGTAGACAACTTATCCCAGTCAAAAAAAGGGGCCCGTCAAGGAGCCGTCACCTCTCCCGACCTCTTTAATAACTATGTTCTGGAAGCAAAAGATTTGTGCCCTTCTTCACTGATTTTGTATTCGGTAAACCTTTCCTTGATATGCCATGCTGACGACATCCTAAATCTTAGTCGAACTCTTCAACGTGTCACCGAAATTTTCGGAATACATTAGGCGGAATATCAGAAACTTGGGCTTGAATTCAACTCCTCCAGATCTGATATTGTCCTGTTTAACTGGAAAAAAAAATCCTCTGCCCCTTTCATCACGCTTAGATCTAACTCTGTTCAACTTATAGATCACATTATGTATTTAGGTCTGCCCATTGCTTCTTCTGTCCGACACACCCGAAAACTTCTTCTTGAATAAATCAGACGTAGAATCTCAGCAGCTTAAGCTTCCATTGTATCTTGTAAACTTCAATTCAACCGACATCTTCTAGCAAGTCTATATAATGTTGTTGCCCTTCCCCATATCCTCTACACTGCACCCTTCTGGAGACTCCTAACTAAAACTGACAAGATTAAAATCCAATCCTTGTTCTTTCGTTTTGCCAAGTATCTGCTTCATCTGCCTCCATGGTAGAGAAATTCGCACACTATTGCGAAATTCAAGGTTGCTGACCCAGAGGAGTCGCTAGACGGATAGCGAAACACAATAACAAAATTGATGGGAATTTAAATTATTGGTCCCACATTCTTAAGCAGTGATGTATTTTCTTTTTTTTTCCTATGCTCCGTCTTGTTGTCGTTTTTAATCGTGACGAGTTTTTCAATAATTTTAATAATAATAATATGTCGCGCCATTTTGAAGATTAAGCTGCTGAGTTTTTTGTATGATCGTTTACCGTTACTGTTCTGCAGCATATATAGTAGGTCGCGCCATTTTGAAGATTTTTTTTCTCGCGCATATATTATGTATGTTTGATCCTTAATTTCAGTTCAAAAGGCCTGTTTCCTTTTATCTAATAATTTAACAGAATATAAAGAGGGACAAGTGTCGACTTCAGTATTGTCTGATTCAAAATCATAAAAGCAAAAAGCAACTCGCACGATATTACGAAAGATAGTTACAACTTTGGCTTACAACTAAGGTCAAACAAATAAAGAGAGGGAGGTAGCATCATAATTTTATCTCCCCTCCCACTAATCAGTGCGGGACTCAAACAAGCCGAGTCTTGAATCAGTGCGTAAACAAGCGAAGTGTTCTTTCTTTGCAAAAAAAAAAAAAAATTAAATCCTGATTTGGTGTAAAAACGAATCATATTCCGATTAGATTCAAAAGTGTACTAGGTCCAAACTACAGACTAAATCGAACAAGCTCCGGCCTTAGACAGTTCAAAACGAGATGAATCCTGACATATTAGCAATAAATAAATAAAAACATTAAATCCTGCTCCCTTGCAAGACACAGGCAACAAAAACTAAACCTATGACAACAAAAGAGCGTCAGTGACCCTTCCACCCCCTCCCAGAAAAAGGCAGGCAATACACAGCTTTTTCGAGCCAGAATCCTGCAATGCTTTTCAATCTGCATGATTCGAGGCTCGAAGTGTGCCAGCTACCCCCATCCCCTCCTCAATGCCGACTTTTAGCAACAAGGTATGGCACATTGTTTGAACCATAGTTATACACTATTTTCAATCTATATAAATACAGAGACAAAATGGGAGTGAGGTTCCTACACCACTTCCCTCTCCCGCCAAAAAGTTTTCAGTAGGAAGGTAGGCATTTAGTTTCTCCAATTCGTCAAGAAAAGTTAGACTGCTGGCACTTATTAGCTGAGGCAATAGCAGGCTCTAAATTTTAAAAAGTCCGAGGATTCCCCGATTTTTACATCTTGAAGCCTGTTGGAGCCTGAAATGTAAAAACCCGCAGACTAGTTTTTTTGAAGGAAAGTCTCCTTGTCTGTAGCTTCCAACCAAATTTAAAGCAAATCTCAATTGTTCCGATTCTTGGTCACTTCTCCAGCAAGCTAAAATACAAGTGGCCAATCCGGGGTGGTCTCCCAGGCAAATAAATCAATGTTTTTCTAGTCCTCAATTTTGTTTACCAGGCTATAGTCTACTGTTCGTTGGCTGGCAGCTTCACTGACTCGCAGCACATCCCAAAGTCAGTGAGTACCATAGTGATTAGAACTTACTCTGATAGAACAGAACGAGTGGAGGCACGAAAAAAATCTGTGATGACCTCCCCCACTTTCTCAACCTCAAGAACACAGTTGTTTGATGGACATATCTGCAATAAGTGCATTTATATCCGACATAGAAACTTATTCTGCTGATATAGGAGTAAGAAGTAGACCATTTCCTAAAATTATACTTATGTATCATATTTCATAAAGTCTGATTTTTAGTGCTTAAAGACTTAAAAGACTTTGTAGAGTCAATTGACCTTGTTTCCTAATAAGGACACCTGTAGGTTAGGAATGCTGTAAAATGTTCAAAAAACCCTTAAAAGAAAGTCATTTACAAAAAGACACAACCTTAATTTTATTTTTAGAAATCAAGACAGAAGCCCTTTTATAAATGAAGACCTACGCGTACATATACTTAAAGACGTTAACAGTTACACCGAACAGAACATGGAAAGGCTCTTCATTAGAGACCCGGAATAAGATACGTCAATATTCAAGGGTACCTACTGGATACGGGTCAGGATGACTTCAGCCAAATAGAATACCAAAAATCAAGCAGCTTTTCAACTTCTAAGATTGAAAATACCACTCCGCATCCACCCCGAAATTTTAGCAAAAAGAGTGTAAAACTACGTTATCACAAAACTAGAGCTGATCGAAAATTTTGAATGGATATTCAAACCAAGCCTAAATTTAAATTGCAATCTACCATTTTAGTGCTGAAGCAGACAATCTTAAAAAACTTAACAAATGCTCCTAGAGATGTGACCAAGAATAAAACTATGCCAATTACACATCAAGCAAAAATCAATTTGAAAAAAGGTTTTCCATGCGACGTTTTCAAAGATAGGTAAAGAGTGATATTAAACCCTAAAGGAGAAGAAATAAATCAATATTTTAAATAGAACCTGAAACCGACCAGGAATTAAAATTAGTAGGCTAATCAAGTCAAATTTAAAACGACCAGACATTGCTACGAAAGAGTAAATAGAAACTAAAAGGATCAAAAATCAAAACGAATAATCAAGGTAATCTTAGAACTATTAGAAATTACAACCAATAATGTAGTTGTTACACCCTTCCTCTCGCTCTCACCCCTAAAAGTTATTGTGTTATTTCTGTCTAATAAAAACAATCTTTATTTCAAATGGTGAATTTTTGTTCGTCATAACACAAAAAATAAATAAATACAAAACATTCATAAAGTTTACAAGAGAGAAACAATCAATTTTTTGGAACCCAAATATTTGCAGCTGATATATTTCACTATTTCGCTGTGTAATTTCATTTAATTCAAAAGTATTTAAAATTGATAAACCAAAAAAACCTTTAAAGTGTCAATTGGTATTTTTTAAAGCAACCTATTTAGTATACTGAAGTGATATTTTTGACTGGACAAATCAATATCAATTATCCAGCTAATTTGGCATAAATTTGGAAAGAAAGTATTTGAAGGAAGAAAATTTTGATGAAAATTTATTGTAAATCAGATGAATGCAATTGAACTGATCTGTTCCAAATATGATTATGGATAACAATATAATTCTTGTTTAAACGTTTAGATTAATGTATTGTCTGCATTGAATGTAGTATTGGGTATTGGAGATGTCAGTCGTTCTTCCTTATCTAATTTATGCTCAATTTATGTTTCAACCTGGCTCAAACGCGATTTTTTATACAATATACCAAGCTTAGGTAATTTCCAGTTTACTACAATATATGTTAAACACTATGGAAAATAAATGCGCAAGAAATTCAAACAGCCAATGCCCTCTAAATTTGAAACTGCATGAGAGATGATTCACCGAGAACGAATCTCTCACGCTAAGATATAACGAATAACCTAATTCCAGTATTCAAGTTTTGCTGATATTAGTACGGAAGATATTATATCGTGATATTATATTTCCAAATAAATTTATTCCACTGAATCTGACTGACTCAAGCCCTTCATAGCTATTACAATTTGCATAAGTATATCACAGATTGGTTTTGTCTCTCTTCAATTCCTGTCTCGTTGTCTTAGGACGATTAATTATTCGAAACTGTGATAGGTCAAGGCATTTTGATGAATAGGAAAATTTCAAGACGGCCGTATATTTCGAGGCAATCTACAGAGAAGGCGAGAATATTATTGACTTGGAATCCAGTCTTTGTCTCTTTTCCGAATTCCTCATTCAGAAAAAACCACCTCTAGGCACTAAACAATTCCATCTGGCTTTAAAATGAAAAACATCCAAGATTATTTGGAATGTGGTGAAACTAAATTAGCTTCCTTGACTAACAAGGAAGAACTACGGAAGAGACTGTAACGCAGCAGTGAAATGAGTAAAAACGAATCTATTTAAGGATATGACATCGAAAAAATGAAATAAAATGATGACCACAAATTTTCGAAATTATCTTAATCACAGAAATAGCTATAGCCTAGTACGGCCTATAGATAAGGAAAATACAAACATTTTGATCTGGGAAATAGTACATATCGAGAAAAATTCCTAGTGCAATTCTGATCCATAAAAAAATAACGCTTTTCCCATAAGCTAGATCTTGAAAAATATATCTTTTACATCTTTATATAAAAAAAATACTAAAGACCCTTGATTTTGAAAGATACACTGTATCTTGATACACTTGTACGCTTTTTTTGGGTATCTTAATTTAAAAAAATTAACTAATTTTGCCCCGCCCCTCATTTTGCGAATTGGCGCACCGAACTTACATTTTCTAGCAGCAATTACATTTGCGATATTCTGAGAATGATGCTAAAAAAAAAGAAAAGAAAAGACGGGTCGGAGCTGAACAACCTTTGTTAAAGCCTTATAAGTGGGTTTCAACTCATTGTCTTCTTTAATTAGGGAGATATAGCCCTCCATTTTCAATTCAGTGTGCATACTTAAACTTTTTTCTACTACAAACCAAATCTAGAAACTTTAGCATATGCACATTTCAAAGAAAATCTACTGCTCGACCAACCTTTATTGTAAAAATACTGATTTGGGCGAATGGCAGCAGCAGTCTGACAATAGCTAGTTATTAAAATATGAGCTCGTGGCTGGTAAACCAATACCCCCACCCTTAGATTTAGCACGTCTAAAAACATTCAAAAGGAGAATTTAAGCTTTGCTCCACGATTTACGGTAAAAGAACATTTACTCTTTTGGATTCTTGGGCTGCTCAAATTACACTTGCCTGGCTAAAAAACAAATCAATAAACATTAGCAAGTGTTCATTTCAAAGAAAATCCAGAGTAAAAAAGAATTTTATGACGAAAAATTTGACAATAGAAATTTCGTTACCAAAGTGGCAATGACTACTTTGTGCAGAAATGGATTCCAAAGAGTATGGATAACTTATAAGAGTGGAAGGTGGCATTACGCGTAAAAATAATCACCAACACCATCCAGTCTTGGGGGTTTCTTGGCGTTTCTTTTCAAGTTAAACTGAGATCCGACAGTAACTACAACACTAATTTTGCCAATTACACTAATTCTTTTCGTTGACACGAGCGCCAGTTTCTACTCTTGTGAGTTACCCATATTCAATGGATAGCTCATTTAAGACATGTTGTTTCTAATAGGCAATCTGAAATTATAAGCTTGTGTGAGACAATTTTGGATTCTGCTAATCAAATACTAATGAATATTCACGGTTATAAGATGGAACGAATAAACCAATACAGGATGGCTAAAAGTTGTATCGCTATGAATATACCTTGTAACTTGCAGCATTGTATACGGGAAGTTTTGTTAAGACATTATGAAGATGCCTTTGAGTCACTGTTTGTTTAAATTAAATCTTATGGTATTCTGTTTCAGTCGATTTTATTTCAACCAAGATCAAAGCAAGAATTCTACCAACTACGTCTACCTCAATCCCAGTAACTGATACTGCAACATCTTTGATTGACAACATATTCTCTATGCTTAGCATAGTCCAGAACTCAGTTTCAATCACCGACATTTGTCATTATTTTTCAATATATTCTTTGTTTAATTTCAAGCACAAAAATGTTAAGGGAACCCAAGTGTCTGATACTTATTCTGTCAAATTTGGTATGAAAGAACTATATGTTCTTGAGGCAAAATTGGCAGAGAATTTAAGGAGCATCTGAGCTATGGTCTTTATTGACAAAGCCGTGGAGGTTGAATAATGTCCTAAAGCCATTTACTCTATTTGTCGCTAAGATTGGCAAGAACATCGCTTTTACCGTTAGTACATCTCGATCACAATCATGATCTTATATTTTATCTTTGACGACTTTGCTTTAAGCCCATGTTTTTAGACCAGATATCAGACAGGGGAATTACTAAGATTGATAATGGTTTGAGAAACTCATAGTCTTCGGGCCCCGATTCTATTTCTACTGAGGTAGTTAAATCCTCATTTCCTTCAATAAGTTTTCCCCAAAAAAAACTTGTTAGTCTTTCATTTGAACGTGATGTTTTTTCGAAAGCACTCAAGCATGATCGGGTTTTTGTTTTATATAAAAGAGGACCAAGAAACGACCCAACACACAATCGGCCAGTTTTCATGTTATCTGAATTTAGTAGAATCTTCTAAAAGGCTAGTTTCTCGTCTTATTGCTTTCCTAAATTCTAAACACTTTGGTCATGATTTTCAGTTTCGTTTCCGAATGAAGCACTCAACGGATCAAGCTTGTATGGCTCTTTTGAATTTTTCGCAAACAGCGTTAGATTCTGCATTAATTCCTGTTGTTATGCTACATTCCTGGATCAAAAAGCTCCTGGTAACGAACTGTAAGTAAGGAGCGACCCGGCTCAATGGTAACAGATACTCTAGAAAACGGTATTTTGATACCAATAGATACATCAAAAGAATCAGATTTTAATGCTGATTTCAAATACATAAGTTTCATCAAGTTATAAGTTTCATCAAATATATATATGCACACCATCATATTCAGCGTATCAGAGAACCCTACTGAAGAGGTTTCAAGCTTCTATCTACAAAAATGTGGAATTTTGCATTTTTTGCCAGAAGAAAGATCATGGATGCGTGTTTTTTTTTTTTTTTTTTTTTGTTTTTTTTTTTTTTTTTTTTCAGGGGTGATCGTATCGACCCAGTGGTCCTAGAATATCGTGGGAGGGCTCATTGGAATGGAAATAAAAAGTTCCAGTGCCCTTTTTAAGTGATCAAAAAAATAAAGGGCAACTAGGCCCCCTCCCACGCTAATTTTTTCCCAAAGTCACCCGATCAAAATTTTGAGATAGCCATTTTGTTCAGCATGTTCGAAAATATGACAAGTATGTCTTTTAGGATGACTTAATCCCCCGAAGTCCCCGGGGGAGGGCTGAAAGTTATGAACTTTACCCAATGTTAACATACTAGTATTGGTTATTGGGAAGTATACAGATGTTTTCAGGGGGGGATTTTTTCTGGTAGTGGGAGGGGTGGGTGGGTCGTCTGTTATGTGGGAGGAACTTTCCATGAAGAAAGTTTTCACGGGGGAAGGGACATTGCTATGAAGGGGAAACCCGGTTTCCCAGCATTATTTAAAAAAAGATCAGAAATTAAATATATAAAAAAACAAGTTTTTCAACTGAAAGTAAGCAGCAACATCAAAACTTCAAACGAACAGAAAATATTACACATATGATGGGTTCACCCCCTAGTCAATACCTCGCTCTTTAAGCCAAAGATTTTTTAGTACTTTCATAAGAGCTATTTATTCTAATTAACGGCCTTTGTGATTAAGCGGTCATTTTTAAAGAATTGGAACAAAATTCGAACTTTAGCTTAAAGAGCAAGGTATTGACTAGGGGGCGAACCCCCTAATATACGTTAATTATTCATATATTAAAAATATATGAATATAGAAGTTCGTTACGTAAGTTAATTCGTAAGTTACGTATATTTATTACTAATAAAACGTTTGTAAATAAAATTAAACAAGTTTCGAGAAAGCTATTTAACCAAATAAAACTAAAATTAATATGCAAATTTGTTTTAATTATTCATGTACGGTGAGCCAAAATCAAAACCTGCATTAATTCAAAAACGTTCAAAAATTAAATAAAAAAAAACAAGTTTTTTTTTTAACTGAAAGGCAGGAACGACGTTAAAACTTAAAACGAACAGAAATTATTTCGTATATGAAAGGGACTGTCCCCTCCTCAACGCCTCGCTCTTTACGCTGAAGTTTGACTTTCTCACAACTCTATTTTTTCTAAACAATAAAAAACTTTAGCATACAGAGCGAGGCATTGAGCAGGGGACAGCCCCTTTCATATACGGAATAATTTCTGTTCGTTTTAAGTTTTAACGTCGTCCCTTCCTTTCAGTTAAAAAAAAACTTGTTTTTTTTATTTAATATTCGTAAGAGACTGAATTCCCCAACTCATGAAATTTTGTCGGCAAAGTTGTCTCATTTTGGCATAAAGAGCAATGTCTGGGTTTAATTCATATGGCAATGGTAGAGTAATTCCGATTGATCCACTTTTCCATTCACCCTCAGAAGGGAATTATGACATCCCTCGGAGATCAGTTTTAGAGTCTTTGCTATCTTTAGTTGATGCAAATGTTATTTTTTATATGATAAAAATCTGGTACTGTAAACTTTGTCACCCTAAACCTTCTCATACCCATACTAGCAACCGTAGTTCTCCTTCTTCGGATGTCCTTGCTTCTTTCAAAACAACAGCACCCTTGACGCTTATGAGAGAAATAAATCAAAAGTTCGGTGAAATCTAGTAATTTCTTTGAGAGGGTACTGCTGGTGTACAACGCCAATTCTTACCCTATCTTAAATTTTCTCACTCATTTTTTTTCTTTTTCGCGCGTTTCTCAGGTTTTTCCTCAATTATTTGAAATATATCTGACAGATGGCACCAATAAAGATCGGTGTGTTCAGTTCTTGGGTATTCTTATTGACGAAAGCCTGTTTTTCAAACGTCACATTAATTTAATCAAAGTGAAGATATGCAAGAGTCTTTATATTTTCAGAATGTTTAAGCATACTTTTCCAAGATCAATTCTGAAATCCCCTTTTCACTGCTTGATCCATTCTTATGTTTCTTACTGTCCAATACTATGGAGGTCAATTCTCCTGATCCCCTTATGGTTTCGCTGTCTTTTACCTCTCAAACTAATTATTATCTCTGTTATATAAATTATATCTAAATTCCATCCCTAAGGTCAGACTTCAATCTTGTAATGGCGAGTCGTATTGCACAGAATATGCCTGAATCAGTATGAGGGTGTCACCCATTTAGCCTGTCTAAAAATTGCTAAAAATGTGTGTTAGTATCAAATTGGCAAAGGGTATAAGCATTAATACACATAAAAGATCCACAAGAAAGAGGTTGGGGGAAGGGGTTATTGCGAACCTTCAAAATTCTCAATATCTGTACAACCTTCGCAGGAATTTGGTTTGAGGAAATCTCTTCAAGACTGGTCAATACTACCCAAAGAATATTTGGAGCAACCTTAGACCTTAGTTCCTCCTGTGCCTCCAGAGGCAGCTAGGGCATCCACAAAACGTCTCCAGTCATCTAGAGAGTGTGCTACAGCTAGTACATATTCCCATTCGGGCTGTAGGGACGCATGTACATTTGACAAGTCTCTTCTGTGTGAACGTCTTTGGGTGTTTCTAAGACGGCCCCGTCTTCTTGATCCTTCTGGTTGCCAGAAGAGGATGGAGTTTGGCAAGCAATTTCTGTCTATCCTGATGACATGCCCAAGATAACGCCACCTAAGTTGACGGATAACGTCTGTTATTAAAGGTAGCTGGACCTGTTGCCTGGTGGTGTCATTTCTTATCCTCTGGGTCCAGTTTATATTTAGGATTCTTTTGAGGCAAGTGTTTTCAAATGATTGTATTTTTTTCCTCTTGTTGCTGATTGAGGTGCCAGATCTCAGATCCGTAAAGCAGTACTGACAGAACGTTGCTTTGGAATAGTGGTATCTTTAGCCCCAAGTAGTATTTTTGAGGTTTCCAAACTCGTTTGAGATGGTTAAAAGCCCAGTGTGCTTGTACCAACCTAAGTTGGACTTCTTTTGCGTTTGAGCCAGCTTTTCGACGAACTGCCTAGGTATCTGATCTCAACCACCTGCTTTATTCGGTCAACTCCACATTTAATATCAAGAGAAGATCTACTGGTAGCCATGCTTTTTGCTTTATTTGTGTTGATTTTTAGTCCAAATTGTTCTCCTGCATCTTTAACACTATTTATAAAGGTCTGCTGTCTCAGTTTGCAAGTTTCAAGAAGGCTTATGTCGTCAGCAAAATCGAGATCTCCATGTCTGGCCGGCTCACCAATATCAATCCCATATCCCTCGCAATTACTTAAGATGTAATCAACAACAAGGATGAAGAGTAGGGTGGAGAGGACACATCCCTACTTTACTCCTGTTATTATTTTAAGATGTCTGGTATTCCCTTGTCCAGTTTGTACACAGCATTTTGTATCTTTGTAGAAAGCGATGATAAGTTTAATGATTTTTTTCCGGTATGCCATAATGTGGGAGTATTTCCATGACGATAAAATAAAAATCCAAAATAGGGATAAAATCCTTTTTAATAGACAGTGTAATAATAAATTTCACAAAAAATACCAGATATTTCGGTCACATATACAGTGACCGTCATCAGTAGTAAAACTAAATCAGTTTTACTACTGATGACGGTCACTGTATATGTGACCGAAATATCTGGTATTTTTTGTGAAATTTATTATACACTGTCTATTAAAAAGGATTGTATCCCTATTTTGGACTTTTATTTTATCATCATGGAAAGGCAGTGTGTTCTCCGAAATTATCTGAGAGTATTTCCCAGAGTGCTGCTCTATCTACTGAGTCAAAAACGTTCTCAAAATCAATGAACACAAGGTACAATTTCCTTCTCATCTTATTGGTTTCTTCCAGAAGCATTTTGAGGACAAATATGAGTTCAGTAACGTTTAGTATGATTCAATAACGTTCAGTATGAGTTCAGCAGCAACACGGAAGCCGTGTTAATGCTCGCGTAGGTGTCTGTCAAGATGTGGTTTTATTCTGTTGAGGATTATGAGAGCAAACAACTTTCCTGGGATTGAAAGGAGGCAGATACCACGCCAGTTTTCACACTTTGCGGCATCTCCTTTTTTGAAAAGTTTTACCAGGGTGCTCCTAGTCCAATCTTTAGGCACCTTTTCCAACTCCCAAATTGTCTTGAAGAATTTTTTTCCACAAGGTCATGCAAGGAATGACAGCCACTTTAAGCATTTCTGCTGAGATTCTGTCTTTGCCTGGGGATCGTCCATTTTTCAATTTGTATGCCGCCGTGCAAATCTGTGTGGTATCCGGAGGGTCTATGTTGATTGGAAGGTTTAGTAGCGGTGTATTATGGATCGTTGGTGGTTCTAGAGGGAGAGGACGGTTTAGAAGTGCCTGAAAATCGTCTGCCCAGACTTTGCTCACATCTTCTGGATCTGTTGCAAGACGTCTATTCGGGTCTCGTATAGGACCTTCCATACTCTGGCATTTCCCAACATTTTCATTGGTTAAACGGTACACAGTCTTCGAGTCCGCTCTTCTTGCAGCTTCTTCAGCTAGTTCCGCTTTCTTCTCAAGGTGGTTACGTTTGTCCTTCCTAGCACACTTTTCACCAACTTGTCATAATATTGGTATGTCAGGTTGCTGAACACGTTATTCTCGGCACTGCAGTTAGGAAGAAGAAGAAATTTCGCTTGCTTCCGTTTTTCAATATTTGGAGAAAACTTGGCTTAACCCTTTCGCGACCGATGGGACTTCACATTCCCAACATATAAAAACCCTTTTGGTGCTTCTAAATCGATTGCTACGGTCATAAAACCTGTTTCATCGTGTCCCGCCTTTTTTACTCATTCGATTGATGGGTAGCAAGTCAAAGTTGAGCTCAGTTTGAGTTATTTAGCTGACGATGAAGTTAGGCTGTTTGTTTTTTTAAAAAAAGGTAAGAAGTCTGTTTTTTGATTTGTGATAGAAAGTTAGAGCGTAATAAGATCAGAACAACAACTTCAACAGTCATTGCTGATGTGTAATGAAACATTCTGGTATAAAAAATCTGATAAAGCCATTTGGACGCCCCCAGTGATGGATTCTATTTTTGGGACCATGCAGTCCCAGTGGTCAAGGCCCTTGCGTGGCGGCGACTGCAAAGTCCCGCTGGTCAAAGTTAACAAAATAATAGTTTTGAAAATGCTCGAAAATAAACAATTTCTAAAGCAGCAGTATTCTTGGAATTGTTTTCTTTTAGTTTATTTTAATTTCAAATAACCTATGACTTTTTGATTTAACTGACCTTGCTCATTACACACGCTAACTCTCACCTCTTCTCTCTCTTACTTCTTTTTCGCCTGTTAATAACGCCTTTCTCTCTCTTTTTCAAGGCATGATTATAAAAAGAAAGAAAAAATCCTTCTTTCTCTCTTCTCTCTCTCTCTCTCTCTCTCTCTCTCTCTCTCTCTCTCTCTACCTGTATCTCTTTCTTTCCCCCTCTCTATTTCCCGTACGATTTTATTTTATAGTTCGTTCTTTTTCCAGACCAAGCGAAAGCGAATGTCAACCAACTCAAGTACTATACCAAACAGATTAGAAGAGTTAGGAAGCTATCTTACTGATTTAGATGAAGACGATGACTGGTTTCAGCAGCCTGAAGAGATGGAACTAGATCTACACGAAAACACCGACACAGAGGGCAATGCTTTGGAGCCTGACCTGACTGACATGGCATCAGATAATGTTCTCACAAGTTCATACCAAACAAAACCAAACAATAGGGAAGAATCGCCACAAATTTTTTACCTACCGATACAGATCCTTGCCTTGTTTCGCCTTCAACTTCATCGGAACCAACTGCCTCTTGTGCAGTTTATCAGCCGAAGAAAAATATAAAGCCACCGACAAGGAAGGCCAAAGTGGTTGAACCAAAAAGGACTTGGAAGAAAGTTGTCGCAAAAACCCATCAGTTGAACTCGATAAATCCTGAGGCTAATTTAGAGGAAACAGGGAGTGAATCAACTCCTATAGATTATTTTCTCACCTGCTTAGCATGACTTTTTCGGCTTTTGGTTTTTCAGTCAAATATTTATTCACTTCAGAAGGGCAGGAATGTTAACGTCACAGACAATGAAAGGTATTCCTTGGGATAAATCTGATAATGGGGATACCACCAACTTCCAAGCATGAGAGATTACTGGGCTACTGATCCTGACCTGGTTGTCTCTTTTGCATTGTCAATGACGTCTAGAAATAAATTCGAAGATGTACTAAGAAACTTGCATGTCAGAGACAACCTGACAGTCACAGCTAGTGAGAAAGATAGGCTTTTCAAGCTGCAACCGATGATTAACCTGCTAAACTTATGGTTGAAGCAGATAGTGAAGCCCAGAGCCTACCTGATTGTTGATGAGTCCATCATTCTCTCCAAAGGACGTTCAACGCTAAAGCAGTATAACCCAATGAAGTCGATTAAAAGAGGGTACAAGCTTTGGGGATTGGCCTGCATGAGCAGTTATGTCTATCATTTTGACGTTTATCAAGAAAAATTTCAAGCTTTCAAAGATGATTCAGGTTTGGACTTGGCGGCAGAGTCATTTGACAAATGACTGAAGGTCTAAGTGGAAAAGAGCATATTGTCAATCTTTAACAACTTTTTTTTCGTCTGTCTCCTTTTAAACAACTTGGAAAGATGGTATCTTGGCGTGTTGCACTATTAGCTCAAATAGGAAATGGCTTTGTATCCTCGACCAAAAACATTGCGGATTGCTTGGTATCTCTAGAAATGAATGGATTCCAAGGCAATTCTGTTTGCCTCCAACTATCATGGTACAGAGTCAGCCTCTGTAAGAAGACAGAATTATGATGGGTCTACCTCTGTTATCACAAACCCTCTGGTAGCAAAAGATTATAATGACCAATATGGGGGGGGGGGGTGTAGACCTTTCTGACCAAAAAAGGGCAACTCATGAAAGAGATAGAAAGTCATTGAAATGGTGGCACCGTCGTTTTTAGGGTTTTGTTGATTCGACACTCTGCAATGCCCATGTTTCTTGAGCCAAGACCGTTCTCGATTTGCTCTAAATGTGCTGTGACGTTGTCCATCAAGGAACGGAAAAACTGTTTCCCTGAGTATAATGAGCATCATAAGTGACAAATTTGTAATTAACATTTTGATCAAATTTTTCTATTCGGAATAAATGATTTTGTCTTCTAGAAAAAAGTTACTTTGGTCAGCGGGACTTCTCGGTCCCTTCGGCTAGCATTTGATCAGGTTGCTTTGTCCAGCGGGACCACAGAGTCCCGCTTTGAACATATTTTTTCCTACTCGTTTTAGAAGATTTGTATATGCATATTCAAGATCAGCGTGTCTTTCTGGTCAGGAATCATATATTTTTTGTCATTAAAAAAAAAAAGAGGGCTTGGTCATGAAAGGGTTAAAATACAACCTGTTCGAATCGACAAAGTCATAATTTACCGAAGGGGAGGTGCCTGGGGATTGGCCACGACTGGTATAAAAGATATTTCCGAGTCTCAAGCTTTAAGACTAGAATTTATGAACAATTCTACAAATTGTTAATCTTAGAAGAGGGATGTTTTATTAAGGCTTGAGACACAATTAATTTATACTTAAGATCAATAACAAAGGTTGCACAGAAAAAGATGAAAATGTAAATAACTGATACAGCCAGGCGGCACATCCCATTTTAGCATGAAGCGCAAGTAAATTTTCTAGAAAAAATCAAACAGTTCGTGGTAACGGAACTGTAAGCAAGGAGCGACCCGGCTCAATAGTAATTGAAACATTAAAAACGGAATTTTGATACCAATAGATACATCAAAAGAATAGGATTTTTTATGCTGATTTCAAATATATAAGTTTTACCAAGTTTAGTCTTACCCAAAAGTTACGAGCCTGAGAAAACTTTCCTGGTTTTCGAAAAAAAGGGGGACCCCCCCCCTAAAAGTCATAGAATCAAAGGACCCTACTATAGATGTTTCGAGGTCCTATCTGCAAACATGTGAAGTTTTGTATTTTTGCCAGAAGAAAGATCACGGATGCGCGTTTATTAGTTTTTTTTTTCTTTTCTTCCCAGGGGTGATCGTATCAACCCAGTGGTCCTAAAATATCACGAGAGGGCTAATTCAAACCGAAATTAAAAGTTCTAGTGCCCTTTTTAAGTGACCAAAAATTGGAGGGAAACTAGGCCCTCTCCACGCTATTTTTTCCCAAAGTCATCCGATCAAAATTTTGAGATAGCCATTTTTTTCAGCATAGTCCAAAAATCTAATAACTATGTTTTCGAAGAAGACTTAATCCCCCGCATTTCCGGGGGAAAGGCTGCAAATTGTGAGCTTTGCAATTGTTTACATATAGCATTGGTTATTGGGAAGTATACAGACGTTTTCAGGGGGATTTTTCTAGTGGGGGGGGGGGGGTGGGGTCGGGAAAGAAGATTACGTGGGAGTATCTTTCCATGGAGGAATTTTTCATGGGGGAAGGAAATTTTCCATGAAGGGGGTGCCGGATTCCCCAGCATTATTTAAAAAATGATGAGAAATTAAAAAAAAACAAGTTTTTTTAAACTGAAAGCAAGGAGCGACATTAAAACTTAAAATGAACAGAGATTATTCCGTATATGAGAGGGGCTGCCCCCTCTTCAACGTCCCACTCTTTACGCTTAAATTTGAGTCTTTCTCACAACTCTACCTTTTAAAACAATAAAAAACTTTAGCGTAAAGAGCGAGGCGTTGAGGAGGGGACAGCACCTTTCATACACGGAATAATTCCTGTTCGTTTTAATTTTAATGTCACTCCTTACTTTCAGTTAAAAAAACTTTTTTTTTTATTTAATACATACCAAGCTGGCATGCGATAAACTTTTGAAAATGTTCTTTTTTAATAGTTTTCAAGTCTTAATTTTGGAAACAGCAAATGATTGATATAGCCAATTATAACATCAGAATCAAGTCTAATATCAACTTTATAGGACAATTTGGCTATCTAACTTGCACTTATTGGACTTAGACTGACTACCCAAAGTCTTGTAATTATTATCAATACTGTAAATTAAAATAAAAAAAAAAATTGAAAAAATATTACTATTCTTGAAATCGCATTAGAATCGAAATATCAAGGTGGAGCCAGGATTAGAATTCGAATCGGGAAAATTTTGGCCCGGTCACATCATTAAAAATTACATATTTACACGCAATATGTTGTATTTCTTGCCAAAAAGTTTTCCTATTTATTTCCATTAGACTATTTTTTTTTTCAAGCCCAGGAATAAGCATATCCTTTGCCCTCTTTTCCATCTCCTTTGCGTAAAGGAACCATGATATTTTCGGGAAATAACTTAAGATTCCATATCTCGTTCGAATCATAAAAGAGGGAAATAAAAGGATAGGATAAGATTACATACACAGACTTAAAATAATTTTTGTGACATTTGTGTCTGAAAATATTTGAAAAATAGTTGGGATCTTTTCTGTAGTTTTCAAGTGCTCAAACTGTCCTTGTTTTTATTTGACTGGTTTGAAAATTTCTCTGTGGTAAAGGGAATCCTATTTTTTGACAAATACGAACACCTTGGAACCCAACATCCGGTTCGAGGCTCATGTAACCTGTTAGAAAAGGCTTTGTTTGAACAAGGAGAAACAAAAAAGAATACAACTAGTAGCGTCAGCTTCATAGTGGCGTTTCCCCTCAGGTTTATAGATTATGAACAGGCGTTCGACACGACAGATAGACCAGCCATTATTCTATTATTTTGATAGAACACTACGTTAAACTCGAAATGAACGTTAGAGTGAATAGTGCTATTTACAAGAATAATATTGCTGCGGTTAAGGTAGGAAAGGAGGTTAGTATTTAGTTTGTTTTGGAGTCAGAAGTTAAACAGAGTTTCCGTGTGGAACACAGCAGAGTCTATGGGAGAACATGGTATTAAATGGGGAGGTAAAACTCTCCAATACTTAGATTATGCAAATGATACGTATGAGCGTTCAAGCTGAAAATGTTCACAAAATACATGAATTTTTGGAAGTTGAGGATATATTTCTGTATATAACTTATATAGGCCTAGTCAGTTAGTTATATATATTTATAAGTAGTAGGTTAAATATGTCAGTAAGTTATATATTTCTGTATATATAGTCAGTGAGTTATATATATTTATAAGTAGTAGGTTAAATATGTCAGTAAGTTATATATTTCTGTATATATAGTCAGTGAGTTATATATATTTATAAGTAGTAGGTTAAATATATCAGTGAGTTATATATTTCTGTATATAACTTATATATTCAGTGAGTTATATATATTTATAAGTAGTAGGTTAAATATGTCAGTGAGTTATATATTTCTGTATATAACTTATATAGTCAGTGAGTTATATATATTTATAAGAAGTAGGTTAAATATGTCAGTAAGTTATATATTTCTGTATATAACTTATATAGTCAGTGAGTTATATATATTTATAAGTAGTAGGTTAAATAGGTCAGTGAGTTATATATTTCTGTATATAACTTATAGTCAGTGAGTTATATATATTTATAAGTAGTAGGTTAAATATGTCAGTAAGTTATATATATTTATAAGTAGTAGGTTTAGTATGTCAGTGAGTTATATATTTCTGTATATAACTTATATAGTCAGTGAGTTATATATATTTATAAGGAGTAGGTTAAATATGTCAGTAAGTTATATATTTCTGTATATAACTTATATATTCAGTGAGTTATATATATTTATAAGTAGTAGGCTAAATATGTCAGTGAGTTATATATTTCTGTATATAACTTATATATTCAGTGAGTTATATATATTTATAATTAGTAGGTTAAATATGTCAGTGAGTTATATATTTCTGTATATAACTTATATATTCAGTGAGTTATATATATTTATAAGTAGTTTGCGTGTTTGGGTACCTCCATAGGAGGCACGGACCAAGGGGGGACCTTGTCCCTGGGGGTCCATAATAGAATCTGGGACACCCTCGCCCGGGGTCATAAATACAGGCGGAGAGGAAGAAGGCCCCTCAAATGTACGCTCAAAAGGACCCACTGGTTTGTCCACAAGTCCCATGAGTTGCAAACCTTCTCCCAGTAATGGGTTAAATTGCATGGTGATGTAGAACACCATCGCGGGAGGATCGTCTATAGGAGGACAACTGTGGCAGGGCGTAAGATCCAAATCTATGGACAACGGCCTCTGCAAAGGATAGTCTCGACCTTTTCGGGGTACCTGCAAGACTGGAGACCTTGCGGTCAACTCTATTCCCACTGGAGGAGTGGCGCCCCTCGAGGAAATTATAGCCTAGTAAACGACACAGCATTCGCACGGGATTCTGACTAATGGACAATTCTTCTGGGCTTGTTATGTTTTGATGGGCGTCTTTGGGCTGAAAAACCTCTTCCTAGCTAATTTATCTATTATGGGTTGCCTCCCCGTAGTAGCATAATATTTGTAGGCATGAATATAAAATGAGTCGGAGGTAATAGGCTTGAGAATGTCTGTGCAGGATTTCGACTCTTGTTGATAGAAGAGCATCGTCAAGTGTTGAAAACCATGTTGTGACCAAGATGGGCCCAGGATTGCACAAAGCCTCCATTCATGGAGGTCCCAGGGACTTCTTGCTGTCCGGTTCTAAGCCGGCTTAAGCACTTCGGTTTAGACTTGAGAAGATATGTGATCCCCGTCCTGCACTGGTATCCGAGATCATTGCTTTTCCTGAGGCGAAAATAATTTCAATGATTTAAAGAACATGAAAATTGGAACTTGGAATGTTACGACATTAAAAAATGACTATCGTATCGACATTTTGACTGATGAATTCAGACGATTCGAACTGGATTTATTAGGAGTTTCAGAAACTCATATCCCAGGGGTAGGAAGCATCAAATTAGGTGATATAGAATTTGTTTACTCAGGCAGGAAGGATGGGGTACATAGACAGGGAGTAGGGCTCATGATGAATAAGGAAGCTGCTAAGTCTTGTTTAGGCTGGGAAGGTATTAATAATAGAATACTAATTGCTCATTTTATGACTAGAAAGTTCAGGTATCAGTTATAGTAGTATACGCCCCTGTAGAACCAACTGACGGAGATACTAGGGACTCAGATGAATTTTACTTACAGTTACAGGAGCAAATAGACAAGGTCCCAGGTAGAAATATGATGTTACTACTGGGAGATTTTAATGCCCAGGTTGGTAGAAATAGGGATAGATGGTATCCCAGCCTAGGTAAATTTGGTGTAGGAAAAGAAAACAGTAATGGATACAGACTTTTGCAGTTTTGTAGATATAACAATCTAGTTATAACCAATACGGTGTTTGGTCATAAAATGGCTCATAAGTTAACATGGTATTCACGTGATGGTAAGACAGCAAACCTTATTGATTATGTTATAGTAAACCGAAGACTGGCAGGATCAATACAAGATACTAGGGTATATAGGAGTGCTGTTATTGATGTTAAAAGTAAAGATCACCATCTAGTAGTGTCAAGGGTTGATTTAAAGCTGAAATATCGGAAGGGTAACTACCTCCCGGGAAGTTATGATGTTGGTAGACTCCAGGATGAGAATTTGAGAGAAACTTTCCAGGAACAGTTGAATACTAAACTTGAGAGTTTAAAATTTGATAATGTGGAAGATGGTTGGCATAATTTTAGAAAAATAATTTGTGAAGTTGCTGAAGGTGTATTAGGGAAGAAAGCTAGAACTGCAGCTAAGAATATTAGTGAAAAAGCTTTATGTTTAATAGAAAGGAGAAAGGACTTGTACAAGAATTATCTGACTGATAGATCGTATGAAAACAAAAGAAATGTAAAGAGAGTGGAGAAAGCATTAAAATATGAAGTAAGGAGGTGTGAAGTGGAGGCCATGGATAAAATTGCCGAGGATCTGGAAGATGCAGCTAGATGGCATAATAGTAAAATATTGTACTGGCACGTTAACAAATTGAGAGGGAGTAGTCAATCCGGACTTGTCCCAGTTAAAGATAGGAATGGGGTCGCAATTAGCGATAAGGAAAAAACTAAAGAGAGATGGGCCGAACATTTTGAGAACTTGCTTAACCGAGATAGAGTTGCAGGAAAAAATATAGAGGAAAATGAAAAAGTTTGTGATACTTTGGATGTGAAGGAAGATTTGTTTTGTGAGGAGGAATTAGCAACAGTACTAAAAGGATTAAAGAATAATAAGGCTCCAGGTGCTGATAGGGTGGTAAATGAGTTTCTTAAATATGGTGGCTCTGAGGTTAGAAATAAGCTATTGAAGATTATGAATATGATTTTTGAAAAAGGGGAAGTACCTAACGATTTTAGGAAAACCTTAATTAAGCCACTTTATAAGAAAGGTGATAAAAGTGAGTGTGGTAATTATCGAGGCATTAGTCTGGTCTCTGTAGGTAGTAAATTACTTAGTAATATGATACTTTTTAGACTGAGAGATACCGTAGACAAAGTTTTAAGAGAAGAGCAGTGCGGTTTTAGAAAAGGTAGAGGATGTGTCGACCAAATTTTCACTCTTAGGCTAATAATTGAGAAGTGCCTGAGTTTTCAAACACCTTTGGTCCTCAGTTTTATAGATTACGAGCAAGCGTTCGATTCTGTTGATAGAAGAGCTTTAGTAAAGGTTTTATCCTTGTATGGTATACCAGACAAATACATTAAAGTGATTAGTGCTATGTACGAGAATAATACTGCTGCGGTTAAGGTAGGAAATGAGGTTAGCAGCTGGTTTTGTATTAAATCAGGAGTTAAGCAGGGCTGTGTTCTATCCCCCTTTATATAGATTATTTTGATGGACTTTGTTTTAAGGAGCACAGGAAAGGCAATGGGAGACCACGGAATCAAATGGGGAGGAAAAAGTCTCCTGGACTTGGATTATGCTGATGATTTAAGCATCCTAGATGAAAGTGTGAGCAAAATGAATGAAGTTTTAGAGGTTTTGCGAGTTAAGGGTGCTAGAATTGGTTTGAAAATTAATGTTAGGAAGACTAAGTCACTAAGGCTAGGAATAAGTGAAGATGAAAAGGTGACGTTGGGTAATGAAAAGATTGATCAGGTGGGCAGCTTCACTTACCTTGGTAGTATTATTAGTAAAGATGGTGGGAGCAGTGAAGATGTTAAAAATAGAATAGCCAAGGCTCAGGGTGTTTTTTCACAGTTAAAAAAAGTCTGGAAGAATAGGAAGATAAGTCTGCTAACCGAGATTAGAATATTAGAAGCTAAAGTGATGACAGTGGTCAAATATGGCTCTGAAGCATGGACGCTCCGAAAAGCGGATGAAGATTTGCTAGATGTTTTCCAGAGAAATTGCTTAAGGATTGTTCTGGGTACCCGGCTGACTGACCGTATTCCAAACAATAGGCTATACGAAAAATGTGGTTCAATACCGCTCTCTAGGGCTATAATGAAAGAAAGGTTGAGGTGGTTAGGGCACGTTGTGCGGATGAAGGATGACAGATTGCCGAAGGTTGTTCTTTTCGGCCAACCATCTAGGGCTAAACGGAAAGCAGGTCGTCCCCGTCTGGGGTGGGAGGACGTCATAAAGAAAGATTTAAAGGAAATGGGAACTTCGTGGGCGGGTGTAAAAAGGGAGGCTTTGAATAGATTGGGGTGGAGGAGGATCGTGCGTAGCTGTATTGGCCTCAGGCGGCTTGGTGCTGCGGTGAGTTGTTATTAGTAGTAGTAGCTGAGGATCCAAGGTGCGATTATAGGGATTAATTATTGTTAAGAAGACTGTGGTGCTTAAATTAGGATTACATGAGGATGCAGAGGTGATCCTAGATACTAATAAAATTGACCAAACTTTACAAGCCTAGGTGACTTAAAATACAGAAAATGGTCCGTCAAATTGTAAAAATTAGAATAGCAACGAATCAGGGAGTTTTTTTCAAGTCAGACAATGGTAAGTATTTAGAACTAATTTGGGATACCAGCAGCCACAGTATTAGGCTATCACTGGTAAAGTATGGCTTTAAAGTGCAGACACTTTGAAAAGTAGAGAAATATATTCTAGAAACTTTCCAGAGAAATTGATTACATAGGTACACATTGAACGATTGTATATCAAAGAATATACTGCACAAGAACTGTGGTTTCAGCTCTCTGTCAAGGGCTATTAACAAAGGGAGTATCTGATGGGTTGTGTCAGTTTTCAAGGATGACAAAGACAGGTTGCCAGAAACCATGATTTTTGGCAAACAAACTGGGTTAAACGAAAAACAAAACATCTTTGAATGGCCATAAGCGTCAGAAAAACCAAGTTCCTGCCCAACGAATTGTTTCAACACCGTCCTTAAATTGGTAACAACGTTAACTTGCAGACGAACTTTAGTTAAATGAAGGGCAGCGCCTCAAATGAAATTCAGTTAAGAATAAGCAAGGTGTGAAGCAATTTTGGTCAGTTTCGAAAGCCATTATGGTCACGAATAAAAATCCACCTGAAAAGCAAACTCTTAAATAATGCGGCATGTATTCCCTCCATTCTTCTGGAAGATTGCGAAATATCAAAGATCAAAAGAAGAACTATCTCTCGACGTCTTTGACCAAAAATGACTTTAACCCATTTGTTGGCTCACATTTATGTAAAGGGTAAGCAATGACCCTCTAATACAAACATGAAGCCCACACCTCTCATTATCTGCATTATCAAGAGAAGAAAGCTGAAACATCTGGATGAGATATCTAAGTACCTGACTCTCCAATTCCTAAAATTCAACCAATATGTCTTAGCAAAAATCATGGTTTCGCATCGTACACCCTCTTACAAAAGACGGAAGAC
Source organism: Artemia sinica (assembly GCA_027921565.1). Classification (NCBI taxonomy): domain Eukaryota; kingdom Metazoa; phylum Arthropoda; class Branchiopoda; order Anostraca; family Artemiidae; genus Artemia; species Artemia sinica. Next base: position 38,250,933 of record CM051265.1, read on the forward strand.
AGTGGCAGAGCATGGTCCTTCAGATCCTTAGCACCGAATTGGTTTGAACGGCATGTGCCTCCTCTGAAGTTCAAGATATAAACTTGTCAAGTAAATAAAATGTGCAGAAGGGCAACTCCTTAATCAGCGCAGACACCAATACGAGCTTGATGAATATAGCGTCTGAATTGCTTATCGCAAGCCAAAAACGTTCGTAAAACTTCTGGATAAAGGATTTTCACAGTTTCTAATTTCGAAGGAGACTAGGACTAGTTATTGAATTCTATTTTTTTTTATGGGTGGCGCGATAGTTTTATCCAGTTTTTTAATCTTTAATTTCAGTTAGCAGAGGATTTAAAAATGTGTGTTTGGGAGGGGGAAACAAATTTTTCCTAAAGTCGTCACTTATCTAGATCGTGTTTTTTTTTCACATGGGAAAATTAAAGTATGCCACTTATAAGAAAAAATTATCAAGCTATTTTTGAGAAAAATATGGATGCACATATACAATTATTAACCGTTAACGATATAAGATCAATACTGATTGGTGATATATATATATATATATATATATATATATATATATATATATATATATATATATATATATATATATATATATATATATATATATATATATATATATCTATATATATATATATAACTATATATATATATATATATATATATATATATATATATATATAATATATATATATATATATATATATATATATATATATATATATATATTGTTGGAACCCTTGGTCCCAGTTTTGTCAGATAAATGTCCCTCCCAGATTCATTTCTTTTGGCCCCTTAATTATTTTCCTTCCTTAAGTAATAAATATTAATTTTCCTATTATTTTTGACGCCATTTTGGGTCCTCTTAACTGCGTACGTGCTTAATAGACCACGAGGGAAAGAATTGCGCAGTTAGGGAGGTCGGCCAGTAGATTAGTAAGTCCAAGGATTGGTTGGAAAGATTCATTTACCACCCTCGTAACCCCCGCCGCAGCATGCGGCTAGCGGGCTGGCAGGAAGTGTCCATTTTTTAGTCAGTTCTTTTTATACCGCGTGATTGTTAATACAGTAAGATTTTTCTATGTACTCTTTTTAACTTTTCAGCTTAGGTCGAATCTAAAAGAGTTAGTTAGAAATCTTATCGGTAAACTTTGGCTTTAAATGTGGCCATAGACCATCCGATCACGTTAGTATACGGAACCGTTGGAGTAACCGCGGAAATCCCACTAATTTGGGGCCAAAGAGGGATCTTCCCCCTCTAGTAAGTGGCATAGCAATTCTTTGCGCCATTTTTGCCTTTAAAAGTGGTGACCCCGCACGATAAACCTCCAATAAGTGGTGGCAGCGAGTTAAGGTCCTATCAGTAAATCTGATAATAAAAGAATTCCGCGCTTTCGAAGAGACGAAAAAATTGGCCTAGAAATTAGCCTATAGTGGGTACATATATAAAAATTGTAAAGAGAAAGTTTTTATCTGAGCTGTGCCTAGTCGGATAATAATAGATAATAAAATTTAATAATCAATAAATCACGCGAATAATTAACTTCTGAGACAAGGGAGGCTGCGCCACCCAAAAATAATCGACAAATTAAAAAGGAAATAATTTTTCACAAAAGGATAGAAAAGAAACATTGATAAAAGGATTTTCATTTGAACAAAAGACGTTAAATAAACCTTGAAATAATGGCGGACAAACGAAGAATTCAGACAAGATCTACCAAGGTAAAACAAAAATCAGATTCAGACACACAATTATATGCGACTCCCGCTGGAAATACCCTAAAAAAAACACCATCAGATAGAACCATATATCACTCAACAGATGAAGTAGACATTTCTGAGACATGTGAAGAGGATATCTTCAAACCAAAATCATTAATAGAGCGATCCCCGTTACGAACCAGAGAAGAAGAGAAAAGTCTAAAACAAGTGCAGAAAGAATTACTCGCAGATAGAGAAATCCAAACAAAAGAAACAGTGGCGATAATACATGAGGAAAAATTATTACATGAAAGAACGGGTATAACAAAACAAACTCACCCTTCAAAGAAGGTACAAAAAGTAGGGGAGTTGCGGGGAGAAGAAAATATTATACAACGAGTAGACTCAGAAAACGAGTTAAGAGAATATAATAACAGTGAGATTCAGAGTAGGCCAAGTAGCAGGAGTAGTAGAAGCTCAATTTCAAGTAGGAGCTCGCGAAGGAGTACTCAAGTAGATACAACGCAACAAATATTAAATTTCATGAGAGACAGAGAGATAGCCAGAGAAAAAAAGGAAGAGGCTGATGGGATAGCCAGAGAAAAAAAGGAGGAGGCAGACAGAGAGGAAAGAAAATACATAATGGAAATGATTGCAGGGAGAAATTACCAAGAGCCTCAGAAATCGTCTACAATAGAGATAATGCAGGCAGTAAACCTTCAACCAATGAAAGAAAATGAAGATGTACATTTATACATATACAATTTTGAAAAAACGGCGGAATTAAGCGGATTACCGAGAGAAAATTGGGTGACAAGAATACAGCCCCTCCTTAACTACAAAGCACAACTTGCATATAAAGCATTACCAATGGAATACTCAAAAGATTTTGAAATGCTAAAACAAGCCATTTTTGAAAAATTTCAACTCTTCCCCGAGCACTTTCAAAGAAGGTTTAGAAACGAAAGAAAACGAGACAACGAAACTTATAAAGAACACGGGTACAAATTGAAAGATATGTGTTTAAAATGGCTAGAGATAGAGAACTATACAATATTAGAAGACCCGGAAGAAATAAAAGATAAGATAACGGGAATAGTTAATAAAACAGCGATGGAACAATTCTTAGAAAATACCCATCCAAATATGAGGATGTACTTAAAAGAGAAAAACCCACAAACAATTGAAGAAATGTCCGAATTAGCAGACAGGCACACTGAAATTAGAAGGGAGGCATTCCCACAAAAACCAAGGTTAGGAGGAAATGGTAGAAAAGAATACCCGTACACAGAAAATAAAAAGAATGCTAGCCAAATATGGCAAACACAAGAAGTAACATGCTACCACTGTAACTTGAGCGGCCACTATAGCACCAATTGCCCAAATAAAGACGGTAGAAAATACGGACAAAAACAGGAACAGTATGACGTTACCTGTTATAACTGTAATAAACGAGGACATTACGCCTCAGATTGCCGAAGCGCGAAAAAAAATTACGACAATAATTACAGAACAAGGGAAGATGGGGCAAACGAAAGACAAGACAATCCGAGAAATGATCGATCCCGAGAGAATTGGAAAAAGTCTCAAACGTATAAGAGAACCGCATGGGTTAAAAGCCCGGAGAATATGAAAACTTGCGCATTTGCAGAATCACACAAAGTATGTGGCGAACTAAATGGTAAATCGGTAGAAATAGCTATTGATTCCTGCAGCGGCCAAACCTATGTACGGGAAGACTTGATAAAGAAAACCGACATAAATTACAAAAATAAAGTAGCATCGCTATGCTACTATGGAGCAGAACATAAATGTCCGACAGCTCAGGTCATAATAGAATTAGCCAATAAAGAGGGACATACGGTTAAAAAAGAATTAAAAGTAGGGGTTGTACCTACTCTTGCAGTGGACGTTTTATTAGGGGGAGATTTCGGAAATATCGAAAACTTTCTTGCACTAAAAGCAACCTCCATGATAAAAAGAGTAAATGCGGTGACACGGAGTCAAGAAAAAAATAAGAGGGAGGCTGTGCCCCCCACTAATGAAAATGATGATCAGAATATACAAAACCCATTTCAGTTTAACGACGAGATATTCATAAAAAATACAAAACCAAGAAAACCTAAAAGCAAAAGAAGGGCGGATAAAAAGGAATATAACCAAAAACAAGAGAAATTATTGACCGTAGAAAAAGAACCAGAAAAGACCAAAGAGGAACTAACCGAAACACTCGGAATAACTTCCGAAAAATTCGCAGAACTACAAACAAACGATAAAGACTGCAGAAAAATAAAACTAGCACTAACGAATCAAAAAAATCCGCAATCTAAACAATTTTCCAATAATGGAAATCTACTTTACAAAATAATGGAGACTGGGGAAAACGCTAGAAAACTACAACTTTTGGTACCACATGAATTAAGGAAAGCGGTAATAAAATTGGCTCACTCAAGCCCAACGGGGGGACACATGGGATCCCAAAGAACAAGAGATAGAGTCTTGCAGCATTTTTGGTGGAAAGGTTTAAAAAAAGATATTATCAACTTTTGTAAAAGATGCAAAGATTGTCAATTAGTTGCATACAAAAAACCAAATGGAAAAATTCCAATGAAAAAAATGCCCATTTTCGGCAAACCATTTGAGAGAATTTCAATGGACATTGTAGGTCCACTTCCGAAGTCTAGCGCGGGAAACAGATTCATCTTAGTTATTAATGATCTGGCTACGAGATAGCCAGAAGCTATCCCAATGCGAACAGTAAAATCACCAAAAATCGCAGAAGAATTAGCGAAATATGTCTCGCGTCACGGAATCCCGAAGGAAATTTTAACAGATAATGGAACCAATTTTATATCGACATACATCCGAAAATTATACGAAATTCTCGGTATTAAACAAGTATTAACTACTCCATTCCACCCTCAGACAAATGGAGTGACAGGAAGATTTAACGGAACCCTAAATAGTATGTTGAGACGTTTTGTAAGAGATGATGTAAACCAATGGGACAAAATGCTCCTTATGTCCTTTTTGCATACAGAGAAACTCCACACTAAGCTACAGGGTTCTCGCCATTTGAATTACTATATGGGACAAGCCCAAGGGGGGTGTTAGACATTTTAAAGGAATCATGGGAGAATGAGGAGAAAAATGAAGAAACAGTGATAACCCACTTGCTATCACTACGAGAAAAACTGCATAAATACCATGAAATTGCAAAACAAGCACAGGGGAAATATGCAGACAAAACGAAAGCATGGTACGATAAATCCGCCCGAATGCGCGAATTCAAGGAAGGGGAGGAAGTCCTCATTTTATTACCGGACGGAAATAATAAATTGGAAGTGAGATGGAAGGGACCGTTTAAGGTGAAAAAGAAAATGAATGATGTAAATTATGTGATAGAATTAGATGGAGCGAGAAAAAAGGAAGAAGTTTACCATGTGAATTTACTGAGGAAATTTAACAAGGAAAATGAAAAAGAAAACCTCAAGGATCCGCAAAAGCGCTGTCTCATGATTTCGACCTCAGAACATGACGAGGAAAGTGCCCTTTTAGGTACAATAGACCCGGCAGAAACACATATAAACGCCATTGAAAGGGTTTCGGCAGAAACATATCTGAGCCAGGCTCAGAAACCCCAATTAAATAAGTTATTCACGGAATTTGCAGACGTATTAACAGACCAAATCGGAAAAACAGCAAATGTAGTACATAAGATACTATTAAAGGACAAGAAACCAATAAAACAATACCCATACCGAATACCGGAAGCTAAAAGAAAAGAAATGAAAAAAGAAATTGACCGAATGCTCGAGTTAGGGGTGATAGAACTATCAAATTCAGAATATGCAGCACCAGTCGTATTAGTCCCGAAGAAAGATTTTGAGTAGACTACAGAAAACTGAATAATATTTCCGGATCCGACGCGTACCCAATACCAAGAATGGATGAAATTCTAGAGTCAGTTGGCTCCGCAAAATTTATATCAATTTTAGACTTGAGAAGGGGATATTGGCAAGTAAAAATAGACCCAGATGATTCAGCCAAAACTGCCTTTATTACTCCATTTGGGTTGTACCAATTTAGGTACATGCCATTCGGACTAAAAGGGGCACCAGCAACATTCCAAAGGCTAGTAGATTATATTTTAAATTCCTTACCCTATACAAGAGCCTACTTGGATGATATTATAGTATTTTCGAACTCGTTCAATGAACATCTAATCCATATGGAACAAGTATTAACCAGGCTGAGGAGAGCAGGACTAACTTTGAATGTAGAAAAATGTAAATTAGTGCAGACACAGACAGAATACCTGGGACACAAAATAGGAAACGGTATAATAGCCCCATTAAGGAAAAAAACAGAAAAAATTAGAAACGCAGCAGTTCCGACCACAAAGAAAAAAGTTCGGTCATTTTTGGGGTTGGCAGGATATTATCAAAAATTCATACCAAATTTGCAACGATTGCTACACCTTTGCCGGAGTTAACAAGAAAGGGGGCCGTAGACCCCGTTAAGTGGTCAAAAATTGAACAAAAAGCATTTGATACACTGAAAGATGCTCTTTGTGGCGAAAAATACTGAGAAATCCAGATTTTTCCTTACCATTTGTGCTACAAACTGACAGTTCAGATTACGGATTAGGGGCAGTTCTATCCCAAAATTTTGAAGATGGGGAACATCCAATCACATTTATATCCAGGAAATTATCGAAAGCAGAATTAAATTATAGCACAATTGAAAAAGAATGCCTTGCGATAATTTATGCGGTCAAAAAACTGGACTATTATGTATATGGACGAAAATTTACAATAGTGACAGACCACAACCCATTGAAATGGCTAAATATAATGAAGCCAGATAACCGACGATTAGCACGGTGGGCCCTGTGCCTACAAGAATACGACTTCGAAATAAACTCAAGACCAGGGACAGATAACGGGAACGCTGACGGCATGTCCCGATTTGAATAAAGAGATATATAAATAATAGAGGGAAAAATAAAATGTTGGATGGGCTGTGCCTTGAAAACATAGACAATAAGGGGGAAAAAGAGGTCAAAGACCCATGGGGAAAAAAACAAGATGGTTACAAAATAGACATGAATGACCTACAACGGGTTGGGGGAAAGTTGGGAGATATTAAATGTCGAGTCGGATTGGAAAAATTTGGAAATGAATTTGAGATTAGTATTATCAATTCAAAAGATATATCGGTCCTTTATGAGGGGGAGGAATCCCTTGGGGAAGATCCCCTGCGGGAAGTCGCAAAAGGTAGCCATTTTCCTCAATGCACAACTGGCGGACAAGTTGTGATCCCTTTACCGAGATTTTGCCTTTCTGATCTGGAGTCCTTGGGGGATACTCTCTCCCAGTCACTTCATACTTCACCCAAACCGTTGTCCAGCAACCCTATTCATAGCTGTTATTCTTCATGGGAGTCGACAAGTATTTCCGGCAAATTGTATTCAGTGGGAGATGTATCCAAATTTCATTTTCAATTAGCATCAACGTATATTCTTCAGTTAATTATCCCAGGGGAGGGAAACCAGAAAAAAGCGATTCATGGTTCGCTCAGATTTTTACTTCATTTTCCTGAAACCTTATCGTTTTCACAGGCCTTTGCATTTTCGGCCTTAAATTATTTGAAATTATGCCAAGGGGCAATTTACTTTTTTTTATCGAGATTTGGGGTTGTTTCCACAGATGGAAATTAAGAGGCTAGTGCAGCCAATTTTTCACGATGGCTGGCATCATCACATGTGCCAGAAATTGATTCTCTGCTCCTCTCAAATGTAAATTCGTGAGAGCAAGAAAATTTTTGTTTTTGATTGTGCTGTGCACAATGAATTTCTACGAGTCCCAAGGACGACATCCTGCAATTATTTCCAACGGAGGAGGAAGAGAGGCTGCTGAAAAATGAGGAAAACTTCATAGTACCCCACACTACTCGGCAGGGCAGAAACCCTCGCACGGCAGGAGCTCTAAGGAAGAAATAAACCTGGAAGACCTGGAAGACCAGAGGAAGATGAAAAGGAAATTTAGTGTGTATTTTAATTTGATATTGTGTCTGAATTTCCAGCCAATCCAACGGGGATATGGGCCATTTATCTTAGGAGGGAGGTGTTGGAACCCTTGGTCCCAGTTTTGTCAGATAAATGTCCCTCCCAGATTCATTTCTTTTGGCCCCTTAATTATTTTCCTTCTTTAAGTAATAAATATTCATTTTCCTATTATTTTTGACGCAATTTTGGGTCCTCTTAACTGCGTACGTGCTTAATAGACCACGAGGGAAAGAATTGCGCAGTTAGGGAGGTCGGCCAGTAGATTAGCAAGTCCAAGGATTGGCTGGAAAGATTCATTTACCACCCTCGTAACCCCCGCCGCAGCATGCGGCTAGCGGGCTGGCAGGAAGTGTCCATGTTTTAGTCAGTTCTTTTTATACCGCGTGATTGTTAATACAGTAAGATTTTTCTATGTACTCTTTTTAACTTTTCAGCTTAGGTCGAATCTAAAAGAGTTAGTTAGAAATCTTATCGGTAAACTTTGGCTTTAAATGTGGCCAAAGACCATCCGATCACGTTAGTATACGGAACCGTTGGAGTAACCGCGGAAATCCCACTAATTTGGGGCCAAAGAGGGATCTTCCCCCTCCAGTAAGTGGCATAGCAACTCTTTGCGCCATTTTTGCCTTTAAAAGTGGTGACCCCGCACGATAAACCTCCAATATATATATATATATATATATATTATATATATATATATATATATATATATATATATATATATATATATATATATATATTATATATATATATATATATATATATATATATATATATATATATATATATATATATATATATATATATATATATATATATATATATATATATATATATATATATATATGTATATATATATATATGTATATATATATATATGTATATATATATATATATATATATATATATTATATATATATAATATATATATATATATATATATATATATATATATATATATATATATATTATATATATATATATATATATATATATATATATAAGCCTTTCTAAAAAAGTCTCAAAAAGTTAAAGTTTACTTAAGCTTTGATCTCACTCATCGTGTATATACATATATATATATATATATATATATATATATATATATATATATATATATATATATATATATATATATAAATATATATATATATATATATATATATAATATATATATATATATATATATATATATATATATATATATATATAGTACCGGGAGCCCGGCGGCTTTGCACCGGGCCCCGGCACTGGGCACGTGGCAGGCTTCTATATATTGATTCTCACTGTTGCTTGTCATCTAATAGCAGACAATTTGAGCCTTGTCTTAATGTCAAGACGTCAAAATAGACCTTAAATTAGAAGTAGTACCTTTGTAAAATTACCTTTTTGTATTCGACCTTTAACTTTTGCCTCAATTTGTCGTTTGTCATTATGAAAGACATATCGCCGAGCCTTTGTTTCTTTTAATTGTTCAGGTGGTGGCGCAAAAACTTCTTCTTTTGCCTCGGCTTGTCTTTTGTCATTATGAAAGACATATCGCCGAACCTCTGTTTCTTTTAATTGTTCAGGTGGCGGGACAGAAACTTCTTTTTCTTCCAACGATTTATCTAGTCCAATTTTTGATTTTCAAAGGTAGGATAGGCATTGATAACCACCCCTTGTTTCTTTTAGTTATTCAGGTGGTGGGACAAAAACTTCTTCTTTTGCCTCGGCTTGTCTTTTGTCATTATGAAAGACATAGTGTCGAACTTTTATTTGTTTTAATCATTCAGGTGGTGGGACAAAATTTATTGTTCTTCCAACGATTTATCTAGTCCAGGTTTTTGATTTTCAAAGATATGGTAGGCATTGATGAAATTATCCATGTCAAAATCCAAAACCCAATAATCATCGCTATCATTTTAAATTTTGACACGTTTTGATTCTTGTTGTCCAGGTTGATTTTTATAGACTCGCTCACATGTTCGGTGTCGCATGTCACGTTTTTGGATATTGATTACTTCAGACATTTTAGCAATGACCTTTGCTTTAGCTGCCTCTATTGGTGTTGTCGCAATTGATGGTCACGGTTGTCGATTTTCACATCTTATCACGCTTGATAGTTCAGGTGTTGGTTCCAAAGAATCATCATTTATAGTAACTCCAACTGCAAATTTTCGTTATTTGGGCCTTCCAACAGACATTTTGTTCAATAAACAACTGACTACGTTTGGAATCTCAGCTTGAAGTAGCGAGTCACTTTAAGCAAAAGGAAAAACAAACTAATTTGAAAACTTCCAGGTATTTTTCTGGTTTGAATTAAAAAACTTACATTATTGCTAAGAAACCTTAAATATTTCTGCAGTTTGCAGTTTGATGTGAATAAAATGAGCTATCAAATGTGTTACTGAAAAATGCAGTTTTTAGTAAAAAATTAATTATATTTTAAAAATTATTTTTTTTTCAATCACAAACGGTTTTTTAACTACATCAATTTCACTTAAAATGAGCCATTAAACAGCTCTCTACGATGTTCCAGTGCCAATCTATCTGAGGAGAAAGAAAGAGAAAAAAAGATGTCGTGTGCGCAGAATATCGTGGTTTCAGCCACTTTTTTTTATTTTCAAGCCAAAATATTTTCCTTATTGTTCTAGCCCAGAGACTGTAAGTTTCCTATATAGGGGTAAGTTTCCTAGGTTGCTAGTTACCACAGCAACCCGGATATGAATGACATCATATGATGTCATGCAGTACAGTACATATATGACGGCATTGCAATTTTTATTAAATGACGTCATAATATGATGCCACGAAGTACATTACGTACATGACATTGCAACTTTTATTTCATGACGTCATTTGCAATACGTTACGCCATCACATGTGTCATTAAGTACATTACGTAAATGACGTCATTATATAGATAATTTCGGAGACCACATTGCCTTTCCACGACGATAAAATAAAAGTCCAAAATATTTGAACTTATCCCTGTTTTGGACTTAATCCCTATTTTGGACTTTTATTTTGACGTCATTATAAATTTTACTACATGACGTCATTTGCATAAAACCAAAATTAAGGCTCTTCATGAATTTTCTCAGACTTCTTACATACCTAAATCGTTTTTTTTTATGCGAGAATATCCCAAGATACCAACTTTCCCGAAAAAATATGGAGTAGCTTTCGAGAACTGACACATATATACAATTATTGCTCAAATGTTCATTCAGCTCGTCTAAAGCACATCTCATAGACAGCTTGAAAACGTAGGCCTAAACCGTTTCTTCGAGGCTTAAGTCAAAGATAAAAATCAAAGTTTTTTTGGGGCAAATGTCAAAAATGAATTATAGGGTCATCATTACCACGGTTCTCAAGTAACCAATTTTGACAAATCTCTTTAATAGAGATGTCTTCCATGGACTCTGAGAGAGGGGAGACTAGGAAGCCAATGACTTCGGGCAAGAAGAAGACATTAAAAGACTTATAATTAGGAAAATAAAAACACGTTCATTTAAATTTCGATAAGAACCTCCTGGCACAATTTCCCCCCCCCCCCCCTCCTCCTGTGAAATTTCCTAGCAGCACCCGTGAAAGCCCTCCAAGTCTAGCCGCTATTGGTACCCTTAACATAAGACGTTACATAAGAATATAAACTCTTTTGTCGCATAAAAAAAACAACAATTTCCTAGAATAAGAGGGGGCTAATACCCTGCACCACCAAATCATCGGCTTAAAGCGAAAACATTCTCGCAAATGAAGGGAAATTAGAGATTAATTTAGATCCCCTCCTCCCCAAAAAATGTCCCCTTTATATTTATTTGAAGGCTCATGAGAAGAGTTTCAAATTAAATGAGTTTTCAAATGAAGCTTTCAAATAAACGTCTAACTTAACTGTTTAATTTTTTAAGGATTACGTGCATCTTTAGGAGCTGCATCACCACGTGGTATCACTGTCTTGGAAAATAGAAAGTTCAATATAAAACTTTTCGATAATTTTAAATCGATTGACTATGGCAGAATTTTCAATTGATAGCTTTTCCCACTCTTTGGGGCAGAATTGCTCTAATGTACCATAAGTGTCTGACAAACCTAAAAATGTCACTTTGTTATATACTGCATGATTATCTCTAGTTATTTTTCTCTTTGTTTTCTTTTTTCCATCCTAAAAACATCGGAGTCAATTTACAATAGTTCCCATTAATAACAAACAATATTTCAGATAGTTAAGATTTCAATTATTAAAATAAATACTTTAAATCTTAGTTGGGTGTGGTAGACAACTTTACTGAGATTTCCATTGCTAAGAGTTACGACATCTTGGAGCCCAACTTGTAGGCTTCGAGAGCCAAATGTACCACACCCCTTAGTCAATGTGCTGTAAGAATCAATATAACGTTCTCCTTAATATAAAAGTCACTTCTCGCTCAGAAGGACCTGGTTGACGATTTTCTTATCCCTGAAAGCCGGTGTCATCTAGATACCTCCCAGGAAAGAATATTTTACACACAGCTCTGACGGCTCAGCCCATCTATATGTAACAATTTCCCTTAAGGAAGTTATTCTCTCAAAACTCATCTGATGATTCATTTAAGTGAAAGTTCAACAAATACAAATAGCTTAGCGATAACACTGATTAAAAGACTAGCGACAAACAGTGTCCCAATGATATGCTACATACAGTAAATTATGATACTGAAGAAAAACAACTTTTTGACATAGAGCGGCACCTTACCATCTATCAACCTTATTCCTAAACGAATAGCCACACCTTGCATGGACATTGGTGGATAACCTTTGTGAAATATCTATCGCCAAAAGATGAGGCCTCTTGTATATCCATTTTTAGGCTTAGAGAGGCAAACTATAGGTCAGTCTACCGTACCTTTAGATAGAAAAGCCAGATCTTACATGGAAAGGATCGAACATTACAACTGAGACATATCTTAAATAGATATGACAGACGAACTTTTAAAATTATCACTCCCAAAGGTAAAAAATTATCAGCGTAAAGTGTTTTTTACGGTGTTTTTTTTTAAACTTTTTTAGCTTCAAGCAATTGTTGAGAGCTAATTGAACTAATAGAAAAAATAAACACAAAAGGTAATGGTTATTTGACGTACAGGTCTAAAAATTATAAAAAAAATAGGTTTACAAACCTGAGTGGGGTCACAAGCTGATTCAATTCTTTCAATTGCGATAGAATCCCAGCATGGCTTTGATAGAGTGAATTTTCTGTTTGTCTCCAAGTCAATCGTGTGATATGCTCCCATCTAAACAAGAAACAAGAGGTTTATTTACAACAAAACGAAAACGATGTTCTGGGGAAACCTATAAGGGAACAGTGATGAATCGATATAAATGAAATGGTTTTCTTTTTTTATAGTCATAAGCAAATGAGAGCTTAGCATACGAACGATTCCTGGCATACAAATAGTTTAAAACGTTTTAGCTATCAAGCAAGGCATAAAAGCTTTAATGGCGTTAAACTCATCTTTAAAGAGCAGAGTGGGATAAATCAATTTTCGGTATAACATTATGTAGGCTATATGGAAAATGGAGGATTTAGTATTAATAAGAATAAGGACATTTTATTTATTTTTTTTTGAGTAGGTAACCAATACTCCAATAAATTTAAATCCTGGTCAGCGATAAATCTAGCCCAGGGAATATTTTAACGCAGAAAAGCTATACCCAGCTGAATATAAATCAAAGAAAAATTCAGCTAGGAAAAACTTAATGCGAAGTTCAACCAAAGGAAAATCCAAACCTAGCAAAAGTCTAGCCACGGACAATTAGGCCAGCCCAAAATTCAACCAACTAAAACCTAACCCAGCAAAAGTCAACACCGCAAGCGCCAAAATTATCCTCTCTAGATGCTACTCCAAAACCAGTACCCATCTGGATCTTCAGCTGTCTTCCGTTACTCCAATGACATTCATCTCCAATGACAATTTGTCCGATGACATGTGGTCAGTAGTTTTGCATTCACATTTTTTTCCTAGTTCATTTTGGGTGGGTTAAGTTATAGGCCTACAGATGATGTGTTCTGCCAGGTTGAATTTTGCTGGACTGGATTTCGCTAGGTTGAATTTTGCTGTGTTTAATTACTTGGATCGAGTTTTGCGGACCAAATTTTGACTGGATTGAGCAAAACTGGCAAATCTAACTGAACAAAATCTCAAATGAAAATTACTTCTTCATTCTTTAAATCAAAATTTAAAATACACCAGAGTTAAATTTTTAGGTATCTAACCTCTGCTGAAAAACAGACAAAGGTTTTAGCTTCAACCGAATTACACGTATGTGACCGGTAGAATCAGAGACATCCATAAAATCAAGCTTTTATCTTGAGTCATGAAGAATGTGTATTCAGCTGTCTCTACCTTCTCTAGTCAAAGATCCTGTATACTTTATCCCCTCCCCCTCCCTTTTTTAAAAGAATTTACAAACATAAAATTTAGATGTTGTAAATAAATTGAATCGCTTTCAATGAACTAGCACCAGTCCTAAGGTTCCCATGGTGATTTTAGTGAATAAACATTTGTTTTTAGCGAGTAAACTGACAATGAACGGATTGGGAACACGTGAGATTACACTATTTTAAAACACATAGCTGAACGGAATAATTTCGAAATTCGGTTGCTAGTGATTCCTATTTCACAAAACACTACAAAATTCTACAAAACACTAACTGCTATGAATACGATCCACCTTCCGATCCCCGCCTTTGGGTGCACAATTATTGCGGCATTCTTTCTGACGGAATTGAAAGTAATAGGTATAAAACTGCAATATAAGATCCTCTTTCTGTGTTGTGTGGAGCATTACAAAGTATCGAACCAGGTGTTATCATTGTTCTACTGATGGCGGGAGAAAACCAAACTCACCCTTTATATCTAAAAAATTATTACCTGAACAGTTAGTTTTCGCTTAACAGCTCGCTCTGTTTTATTGTTCCTGTATACGTCCATCTGGAATAATTCTGTTCAGTTCAGCACAATTATTAAACTGTGGAGATGTCTGGTAATTTGGAAAAAAATCTTGTAAGGACCCTATTGATAATTTGTAAGGTTCAACACCCCCCCCCGCCCTCAACTTTTCTAATAGTGTAGAGCTAAGCCCCTTCTTTCTCGTCATCAATATCTTAATCCAAGTTTGGTAAATATATGCCATCCACAACAATCTATCGTGATATACGTCAACCTACGTACAGCCCTCCAGAGTAAGGCACGGGAAACGAATGGCATAAGCTCTTCCGAAGCTAGGCCCTTTTGAAGGTGAATACTAGCCTACACGGCAGTGAAAAAGACTAGAGGGAACACTCCCAAAAAGGCAAGTTATCCTGACGGCATCGCACCATTGAATTCAGTATATCAGAGAACTCTAATACTGAGGTTTCGAGCTCCCATCTTGAAATGCGAAGTTCTGTGTTTTTCCCTCCAGAAGAAAGATCACTAATACGTTTTCATTTTTTTTTCCAGGGGTGATCGTATAAAACCGATGCTTCTAGAAGGCTGAAAGAGGAATCATTTGAATGTAAATTTAAAGTTATAGTGCCCTATTTCCGACCAAAAAGATTTTGCCACGGGAAAATGGCGGTTTTTGACCTTTTTTGATATTTAACTAGAATTTCGCTTCCAAAGAGAGCTAATCTACTATCAATTGAAAATCCTGAGATAGTTAATCGATTCAAAAGTATCAAGAAACTATATATTGAGTTTCCCAGCCGCAGAGAAAGTAATGCCTCACGGTGGTGCATTCTTTCGCGAAAAGTCACGTAGTCCATTATACAGGGTGGGCGGAAAGTAACTCCCTATTTTGATTAATAAAACAATGTACATTATATTTATTTATTCTCAAAAAAATTAATCATACAAGGTAGGCATAAATGGTAAGTTATCTCTAAAATTCAATATGTGCCCCAGATCTTTCCACCAGCTGCTGCAAACGTTCAGGAATGGCATCCACTGACTTTCTCAGAAACTCCGCTGGGATGGTGGACATGACTTCCTTAATTCGATCCTCCAGTTCTTCGAGTGTCATTGATTTGGAGCGGTAGACTTCTTCCTTTACCCAACCCCAAAGAAAAAAGTCGCAGGGTGTGAAATCCGGGCTCCTGGATGGCCATTCATGTGGACCATGACGTCCCAACCAACGCCCCGGAAAGCGAGCATCCAGCCATTCGCGGACAACAAGAGCGAAGTGTGGTGGGGCGCCATTATGCATAAATATCACTCGTCGATATTCTCCCATGTTCTGACAACTGTCCAGACTCTATCACGCAACATATCAAGGTATCGTTCAGCATTCATGGTGTTGCGCAGAAGAAATGGGCCCACAACCCGATCTGAGGTGATACCACACCACACCGTTACTTTGGGTCGATTTTGCTGTTTTTCAACTGTCATCATAGGATCCTTTCCTGCCCAGTAGTGGCAGTTGTGACGGTTGACAAAGTCTCCGACGTGAAACACAGCCTCATCAGTCCAGAGGATGTTGCGGAAGAGATGGGGCCACTCTTCATGCCAAGCCAGCATGATTTCTCCGAACTCCATGCGAGTGTCACAGTCCTCATCCGAGAGTGATTGGCAGTAGTGCGGCTTCCACGCACGCCAGTTCAACTCTTTCTTGAGCACAGTTTGCACTGTGTAGCGGGTGAGTCCACTTTCCCGAGCTGCCTGGCGAGTTGACTTTCCTGGACTACGCTGGAACATTGCTTGGACTGCGTGCACTGTCTTCTGGGTCGTGGATGTCGAAGGGCGTCCACTTCTGAGAACATCTACCGCAGATCCTGTGGTCATGAGCTTCGCGTGACAGTTTCTTATTGTTTTTGGATCCACTTGGGCACGTTGTCCATGAATAGTCCACCACCATCGTTGAACTCGTACGACAGATTGCCAAACTTCATATCGTGACGCCAGCTGGGCACGCTCCTGAAGTGTTAACTGCTGAGCCATGTTACAGTTTTATATGAAATCAAAAACAAAAACTATCAATAAAATTGTACCATTTGAGAGAATTATTCATAAAAATATGACAAAGCAGTAACAAATTATATACAATTTATAAGTAATTTAAAATAGGGAGTTACTTTCGCTCACCTGTAGATAATGTTTAATATATACATTAATCTTAATGTTTGATTTAATTTAAATGATTCACTTAAGTTTTTTTTATAGAAATTATGTTTAGCCTAGTGATCTATAATAACACATCAGCTATTATGAATGAGGGACGGTAAGCAATCGTTTAGGCAAGAGGATGCGTAAAGGCGGGCGTTTTGATGCCCAAATTGTCTAAATCTCCAGAAGCCTTCAGACAAATATCTCTGTGTTTGTGTGTGTGTGAGTGGTGTGTGTATGTGTGCGTGGCGTGCGTGCGTGTGTGTGTGTGTGTGTGTGTGTGTGTGTGTGGTGTGTGTGTGTGTGTGTGTGTGTGTGTGTGTGTGTGTGTGTGTGTGTGTGGTGTGTGTGTGTGTGTGTGTGTGTGTGTGTGTGTGTGTGTGTGGTGTGTGTGTGTGTGTGTGTGTGTGTGTGTGTGTGTTTATGTGTGTGTGTGTTTATGTGTGTGTGTGTGTGTGTGTGTGTGGTGTGTGTGTGTGTGTGTGTGTGTGTGTGTGTGTGTGTGTGTGTGTGTGTGTGTGTGTGTGTGTGTGTGTGTGTGTGTGTGTGTGTGTGTGTGTGTGTGTTGTGTGGGTGTGTGTGTGGTGTGTTTATTTATTTACAATAAAATCTATTTACAATGTTTAATGTCTTCTTGTTTCCCGGGGCGTTGCCCCCTACTGGCGGCCATGGGGAACCTTCCAATTAAACTGGCTTGTTATGCGCATTTTTTTAGGGATGAAAATCAACCTCAAGGATTGTTTTACGAATATTAACCTTGACTGTAAAAAACGGAGTTGAAGGAAGGAGTAGTAGCCCTCCTTCACATTTAAGATATTGTATATATATCTATATATATATATATATATATATATATATATATATATATATATCTATCTATATATATATATATATATATATATATATATATATATATATATATATAATATATATATATATATATATATATATATATATATATATATATATATGCATATATATTTATATATATACATATATACATATATATATATATATATATATATATATATATATATATATATATATAGATATATATATATATATATATATATATATATATATATGTGTATATTTATATATATACATATATACATATATATATATATATATATCTATATATATATATATATATATATATATATATATATATATATATTATATATATATATATATATATATATATATATATATATATATATATATATATATATATATGTGTATATTTATATATATACATATATACATATATATATATATATATATATATATATATATATATATATATATATATATATATATATATATATATATATATATATATATATATAAATATATATATATATATATATATATATATATATATATATATATATATATTATATATATATATATATATATATCTATATATATATATATATATATATAATATATATATATATATATATATATATATATATATATATATATATATATATATATTGCTTGCATATGTTTGATTCTCAGATTATACATTAGCATAATTATCGTGTTATTCTTTAGCTTCTCTATTGCATCTCTCTGGGTACAAGATGGAATGTTTAAATCGAAGTAGGATGGCAAGAGATGGCCTTGCTGTTTATGTTTCGGAATTTCTTCCGTACTCTGTTAGACGTGACCTGTCAAAAAGTAAAGAAGGAATTTTTTTGAATCCATATTTGTTGAGATTAAAACCCAAGCTAAAACTTTGATTGTTGGTAATGTATACCGGTCTCCTAGTGGGTCTGTTCCCTCTTTCCTTCAGATTCTTGATGAGGTTTTGGAAATAATCCAACTTCATTCATGTGAATTTGTCGTTATCTTCAACCTTAGTTTGTGTGACCGGAGGTCATCCTCGTCCTTGGATTTTCTTTCAACAATGCTCGCTTGTGGAACATTACCTTCTGCATGCATTCCAACTCGCATTATTAACACTACGGCTTCGGGCGGGGAAGATGGGGCAGCGGGACACTGGGTGCAAAAGGTGGGTGGACGAGGGATAGATCAGACCCATGGCCGGAGTGGGCCACGGAGTTGTCCGAAGGGCGGGTGGTGTCGCTTGAAAATTAGAAAACAGGGTTTGCATCGTCGGAGGCACGGGGGCGGGGGGGGGGGGGGGGGAGT
This sequence comes from Artemia sinica, assembly GCA_027921565.1. Lineage (NCBI taxonomy): Eukaryota > Metazoa > Arthropoda > Branchiopoda > Anostraca > Artemiidae > Artemia > Artemia sinica. The sequence continues at coordinate 38,269,974 of CM051265.1, forward strand.
TCGGAAATGAATCGTATAGATTCTGTGTGAAGGCGGGGGAGGAGGCGCGGAAAGAAGGGACCTGGGAGAAAGGGGGGGCGGGCCCAGCCGAAGCCGGGAGCGAAAACAGAACACCCCGGGGAAGAAAAAGGGGAGTGCGCCGGAAAAGGGGGAGGAAGAAAAGATCGGGGGAAGCGACAGACCTCAACGCGCCTCGGGAGGCGCGACTGCAACGGCAACGGGAGAGAAAGGGACCAGGCGCTGGGCCGAAAGGCCAAGAGTGTATTTTTAGTACAAAAAAGTCTCTGGCGTGGGGGAAAGACATTAGAGCAGGGCAAGGAAATCAAGGCGGGGAGCAGGCCGCGTCGCTGCCGGAGTGCCACCGGCAAGAGTGGGATGGAAGGCGAAAGTAGGGGTAGCTAATTTTCAGATGCGGGACGGCCGAGTGGGCTGAATCGGCAAAACGACACCCTTCTGTAAGGCCTGCGGCTCTCGAACCTGACGGGAGGTCTGACCGAGGACCCCGGGGGGGGGGGGGCCTAATCAAATGGCAGGGGAACCTGCAAGGGAAGCGGAAATAGCGGAATGGGCAATAGTTGAGGGGCGGCACGGCGGGGCCCAGACCGAGGGCGGGGACGAAGGGGAAAGGGCAGGGCGGCCGGGCAGCAGGGTCGGCCCGCACGCGACGGATCATCGGGGCCGGGAAAAGAGTGTTGGCAGGCCGGGACAGCCTAGTTCATCGTATGTGGTCAGTTGGGGCTGGGAGGGTCGATGCACGCTGCCCTCGTCGCTGAGCAAGTGCAAAACTGTAGGATAAAGCAAGGACGCGTATGGGAAACTAACCGCTGCACTTAAACCCTTGGCGGATTGGAAAGTCTCGAGGGCGGGCGGGGGGCGGCGGGCCGCGGGGGGCAGGGACGGCAAGCGGCCGGCGCGCGATGGAATATATAGCGGGGGGGCTGAGCAAGTGACTGATGAGGCCGGCACGGCCAGCAAGGAGACAAGAGGCACTCAGACCAGCAGGAGGCACGGCAACGCGCGGACATGGCAACGAGGGGAACACGCGCCGGTGGCCTGCACGAAGCTGCCACTGGCGGTGGGGATGTGCAAAACTTAGGTCGAGATTGTCGAGCTACATGAAGGGGTGGGGGGGGGCCCGGGGGGGGAGGGCGCGAGGTGACTGGATAGTGGATGGAGGGAGGGAGGCAGGGGGGAGCCCCGGGCGAGCTGGGCGTCTGAGGGAGGAGTAAAGGTGGCGACGGTTGGGGGAGGGGGGGAGGGGGGGGGGGTGGGGGGGGTTGCTCGGCCGGGGCGGGGCCCCAGCAATGGAGCCTTAGGGGGAGATTTTGTTGATGTAGTTTTGTTTATGATTTTTATTGTTAAATAAAGAACTCACTCACTCACTCATTCACTCACTCACTTTAAATCATGAGCTGGCAAATCAGCAATTTCAATTGAATTAAGAAATTCTGGCGTCAATTCAACTCCTCTTTCCTATTTATCCTTCTACAGAATCATGCCTTTTAAAGGATTTGTATTCTCTTGAGATTCGTAGTGATTCTCGCTGTTGCTTCTCTTCTAACCGCAGAATTCGTTTACGATTCGATGTGATCCTCGCTGTTGCTTGTCTTTTAACACCAGATTTCGTTGTCCATCATGTTAACCGCAGATTTCGTTGTCTGTCATTTTCATTTGTGATTTGATGTGACATTTTTTGTCACATGTTTCCCAGGCACAGATCCCGTTGTGCTTCATTTTCGTCCATCTTTACCTCAGACATTTTTTCGTGCCTTTTACTTTAGCTGTTCAGATTCCTTTGTCCTCCTGTATAATTTGGAGTTCTTTTTCTCGGAGTATTCCTGTACAGAAGTTAAATTTTGATTCAAATAATCGGATTTAAGGGGTAGTAGTGCTCTTTGCATTTAGGGTAACCCTGGATATACTATAAAAAACAAACAGAAATTGAACAATAAAAAAAGTTTCCACAAATAAAAGTAAAGAGTGACACTAAAAATTAAAACGAACAGAAACTATTCCGTATGTCAAGGGGGCTGCCCCTCCTCAGTCCCTGGTCTTTACGCTAAAGTTATATAGCGCTTAAATACACTTCTCATTCCACTTCAACGGATTTTTTGTGTGAGTCGTCATATTTAAAGAACTGGGACACAAAGACAACCTTAGCGTAAAGACAGGAGGATTCAGGGGTGGGCTGCGCCACTCATATAAGGGACAATTTCTGTTCGTCTTTATTTTTAATGTCGCCCTTTACTTTCATTTAAGGATTTTTTTTTATATAATACATTTGAAAATCAGCTTTGTCTGCTGCATTTGCTTTTAGATAAAAAATGATTAATTTCTTATTTTTATTAAGTTGCTGCATAGATTAAATGTTTCAATAATAAGTCCGTCGTCATCAACGTCAGCTATATAGTAATGTGTTTTTTTGCCTTTTTTGTCGAATGTAAATGCTGCTAAAACACAAAGTTTCCCACCTTTCATTTCTCTTTGTATATTTCACGAACTTTATTCTGAATTAAATTAAAAAAAAGTCTTTTCAACTGAAAGTAAGGAGCAGCATCAAAACTAAAAACGAGCAGAAATTATTCCGTGTACGAGGGAGGAAGCCCCCTCCTCAATAATTTGCTCTTCACGCTGAAGTTTGTCTGTGTTTGAAAAAGCTACTTATTGTAAGTAAAAGGCGCTTGGGTTTTCAGGAGTCGTTCTTAAAGAACTAGGACATAAAGCCAAACTTTAGCGTAAAGAGTGAGGCACCGAGGAAGGAGCATCCGCCGTCATACGTACGGAATAATTTCTGTTCGTTTTAATTTTTACGTTGCTTTTTACTTTTAGTTGAAAAAACTTGTTTTATTAATTTATTTTCTGATCATTTTTAAATCATGCCGGGAAATCCACCTCTCCCTCTATTGAAAATTCCCCACCTCCCAAGAAAACTCCTCCCGCGTAAAATAGCCCCCTGAAAATTCTATCCTCGCTGAAAATTCCCCCACAAAATATCTTGCGGACGATTCTGCCTGAAATATTTTCGTAACTTCCTTTTTTTTAAAAAAGCTCATTTTTTATTTAATTTCTAATCGTTTTTCAAATCATAGTCGATACCCCCCTCCATAGAAAAATCTTCCTGGAGTTCTCCCCAACAGAAAGTTTTCCCGCACAAATTCCCCCATGAAGAATTTCTCCTACCAAAAAATTCCCTATTGGACAATTTCCCCCGTGGAAAATCCCCCCCCCCCAAAAAAATGTCTCTCTATTTCCCAATAACAAGTACTATACGTAAACAATAGACAAATTTAATAGTTTAGAGCTCTTTCTCCAGGGGCTGTGGGGGCCGTGCCATCCCCAGAGGCCTGGTTATTTGAGCTCTCAAATATGCTGAACAAATTGGATATCTCTAGACTTCGATCGGATGACTTTGGGCAGAAAAGGGGTTTTGCAGGAGGGCTAGTTTCCCTCCGAACTTTTTGGTCACTTAAAAAAAGCAATAAAAAGATTAACTTTCGTTCGAATGAGTCCACTTCCCATCTTTTAGGATCATTAATTCGTTACAATCATCATGGCAAAAAAAAAGAGAAAAAAAAAACACGCATCCGTGATCTTTCTTATGGGAAAAGAAAATACAAATTCCAAATTTTTGCAGATGGGATCTTGAAACCTCTTCATTAGGGTTATCTGATATGACGAATCTGATGGAGCAATTTTCATTAAGATTATCTGAATTCCCTTTTGGACAATTTCCCCCCGTGGAGAACCCCCCCCCCCTCCAGGAAAATGTCTCTTTATTTCCCAATAACAAGCACTATACGTAAATAATAGACAAATTTAATAGTGTAAAGCCCTTTCTCCAGGGCTATGGGTTCCATGCCATCCCCAGAGGAACGGTTATTAAAGCTTTCAACTATGCTGAACAAATTGGCTATCTCTAAACTTCGATCGGATGACTTTGAGCAGAAAAGGGGCTTTGGAGGAGGGCTAGTTTCCCTCCAAACTTTTTGGTCACTTAAAAAAAGCAATAAAAAGATTAACTTTCGTTCGAATGAGTCCACTTCCCATCTTCTATGATCATTAATTCGTTACAATCATCATGGCAAAAAAAAAACAAAAAAAAACACGCATCCGTAATCTTTCTTCTGGCAAAAAATACAAAATTCCACATGTTTGCAGATTGGAGCTTGAAACCTCTTCAATAGGGTTCACTGATATGACGAATCTGATGAAGCAATTTTCATTAAGATTCCCTGAAATTTTCGGGACGAATCTGATAGAGCAATTTTCATTAAGATTCTCTGAATTTTCGGGAGTCTTTCTCCTCTTCTTCAAAAATCATGCAAATTCTTTCAGACTTGTAAATAAATTTTACAATTATTAATTTTAAACTTAATTTAATTTTAAAACTTAATAAAAGATATTTAGAATCAGCCTAAAAAGCCGATTCTTTTGATGTATCTATTGTGATCAAAATATCCAATTTTTAGAGTTTGGGTTACTATTGGGCCGAGTCGCTCGTTACTTACAGTGCGTTACCACGAACTGTTTGACTTCCATAAAAGGAGTAAAAGTATGGAAAACCGTTTAGTGAAAAGTAGCGCTTGACAACTTTTTTTCGAGAATCTAACAAGAGAAAGTTTCTACATGTTCTTGTCACATCTCAGTGGAAAATAAAAATAAAAATAAGAAACGTCTGGCCTCTATTTCGACTGAATTGGTCGGAATAAAACATAGAAAAATTAGAAAAAAGAAGCTAATGAGCCTAATAAGGGCTTCCTCGCCTGACTAAACGAGCCAAGAATGTCTCAAGACGACAAAAAGGCTGGAGTTGAAAAAATAAGGAGGAATTGGAATAAGAAATTTCCAAAGAGGCAAGTCTGTAGTTCTTTTTCTCAAAATTAAACGTTATCGAGCTCAAGACCGTAATGAGAGATATGGGTGAGTTAACTTTCTCATCCAAATCTTGTATTCGGATCTAAGTTTTAACTTTCCCCGTCTACAAATAATGCCAGAACGATGCAGTATTTGAGACATTTCCGGCGAAAATTCATCGCAGGTTCAAACTTCTGCAACAACTTACTTCGTTGGCCCTTGATGTTACGAAAATCAATTTGAAATAGATGAGTAGTAAGTATCTATTGAATTTGCGTAGGTTATGTTCCTTCAGGTGTTATTTGCGTACAGCACGTTCCCTGGCACCTTTCCATGGTTGATTACCAGACTGATTATTGCTATTGTTGTCAATTGAATATGGAATTATACAAAACCTAGCAGACAGGTTCTGGGCCAACCAGAAGTTTCTGGGCCAACCAGACAGGTTTCTGGATCAACTCTCAGTTTCTGGGCCTTTACGTTCCCTGGCACCTTTTCAGAGCATGTACTTATGGATACCTTTCCAAGCAAGATGGTTAAACATGCTTTTACAATCGGAAATGTTTGATTAACATTTGCAAAAAAGGGGTAATGGGATTTGCGAATTGGAGGAGATGGGGTGATTGTGTACTGTATAATACACAAGTGATGTTTTGGAGAGTATTGTCAATTTAAAATAGTTTAGAAATAAAAAAAATTTAACAAGAAATGGCTGAAAAGTGTTTTGAGGGAGACGGGTTGCATGGAGGGTTGAGTTGCACGAGGGTTCAGTTTAAGGGGGTACAGTTACACGGGGTTAGTTAATGGGTCGGTGCACAGCAGTGCACGAGGTCAGTACACGGGGTTCGTACGGGTTCGAACAGGTTCAGTACAGGGGTGTGCACGTTGTAGGGTGAGTTGCAGGGGTTAGTCACGAGGGTTCAGTTGCACGGGGGGTTCAGTTACATGCGGATTCAGTTACACGGGGATTAGTTAAATGCGGTTGAGTTGCATAGTCTCGTTGGAAAAAATTGGAGTTCATACTTAAACAGTTCTATTAAGAGCTATTGCTATGGAAATGGGTCATTTTTGAATCGAAACTATGCTTTTCTGACTGAAGATACACATTTGAATCAGAAAATGTGAAAATGTACACAATTGAAACAGAGAAGTGTGTTTTGACGATATTTTCTATAATTTCGTCTGAAAAATAGGAGTTCACGCTTAAAAAGTTCTATTAAGAGCTATTTTTATGGAAATGCTTTTACATTCGGAAATATTTGATTAACATTTGCAAAAAAGGGGTAATGGGATTTGCGAATTGGAGGAGATGGGGTGATTGTGTACTGTATAATACACAAGTGATGTTTTGGAGAGTATTGTCAATTTAAAATAGTTTAGAAATAAAAAAAATTTAACAAGAAATGGCTGAAAAGTGTTTTGAGGGAGATGGGTTGCATGGAGGGTTGAGTTGCACGAGGGTTCAGTTAAAGGGGGTACAGTTACACGGGGGTTTAGTTAAATGGGGCCGAGTTGCACGAGGGTTCAGTAGCACGAGGGTTCAGTAGCACGGGGGTTCAGTTGTACGGGTTTCGGTTATACAGGGGTTCAGTTACATGGGGGGTTCAGTTGCACGGGGGTTTAGTTAAATGGGGCTTGAGTTGCACGGGAGTTGAGTTGCACGAGGGTTCAGTTGCACGGGGGTTCAGTTACATGCGGATTCAGTTACACGGGGATTAGTTAAATGCGGTTGAGTTGCATAGTCTCGTTGGAAAAAATTGGAGTTCATACTTAAACAGTTCTATTAAGAGCTATTGCTATGGAAATGGCTCATTTTTGAATCGAAACTATGCTTTTCTGACTGAAGATACACATTTGAATCAGAAAATGTGAAAATGTACACAATTGAAACAGAGAAGTGTGTTTTGACGATATTTTCTATAATTTCGTCTGAAAAATAGGAGTTCACGCTTAAAAAGTTCTATTAAGAGCTATTTTTATGGAAATGCTTTTACAATCGGAAATGTTTGATTAACATTTGCAAAAAAAGGGGTAATGGGATTTGCGAATTGGAGGAGATGGGGTGATTGTGTACTGTATAATACACAAGTGATGTTTTGGAGAGTATTGTCAATTTAAAATAGTTTAGAAATAAAAAAAATTTAACAAGAAATGGCTGAAAAGTGTTTTGAGGGAGATGGGTTGCATGGAGGGTTGAGTTGCACGAGGGTTCAGTTAAAGGGGGTACAGTTACACGGGGGTTTAGTTAAATGGGGCCGAGTTGCACGAGGGTTCAGTAGCACGAGGGTTCAGTAGCACGGGGGTTCAGTTGTACGGGGTTTCGGTTATACAGGGGTTCAGTTACATGGGGGGTTCAGTTGCACGGGGGTTTAGTTAAATGGGGCTTGAGTTGCACGGGAGTTGAGTTGCACGAGGGTTCAGTTGCACGGGGGTTCAGTTACATGCGGATTCAGTTACACGGGGATTAGTTAAATGCGGTTGAGTTGCATAGTCTCGTTGGAAAAAATTGGAGTTCATACTTAAACAGTTCTATTAAGAGCTATTGCTATGGAAATGGCTCATTTTTGAATCGAAACTATGCTTTTCTGACTGAAGATACACTTTTGAATCAGAAAATGTGAAAATGTACACAATTGAAACAGAGAAGTGTGTTTTGACGATATTTTCTATAATTTCGTCTGAAAAATGGGAGTTCACGCTTAAAAAGTTCTATTAAGAGCTTTTTTTATGGAAATGCTTTTACAATCGGAAATGTTTGATTAACATTTGCAAAAAAAGGGGTAATGGGATTTGCGAATTGGAGGAGATGGGGTGATTGTGTACTGTATAATACACAAGTGATGTTTTGGAGAGTATTGTCAATTTAAAATAGTTTAGAAATAAAAAAAAATTAACAAGAAATGGCTGAAAAGTGTTTTGAGGGAGATGGGTTGCATGGAGGGTTGAGTTGCACGAGGGTTCAGTTACACGGGGGTTTAGTTAAATTGAGTTTTGTGGCTGGTGTGGAAAAATGGTACTTGTTAAATATTCGGGTAAACATACGACTAAGAAACGCTTCACTATAAATAAGGCTATTGTGTTTTTCTGAACTTTCTAGGGCGGGGGTAACTATTTAGTTTAAATAATTCTAGGAGGAATTGAGTTTTATGGATGGTATGGAAAAATGGTACTTGTTAAATATTCGGGTAAACATACGACTAAGAAACGCTTCACTATAAATAAAGCTATCGTGTTTTTCCGAACTTTCTAGGACGGGGGTAACTATTTAGTTTAAATAATTCTAGGAAGAATTGAGTTTTATGGATGGTATGGAAAAATGGTACTTGTTAAATATTCGGGTAGACATACGACTAAGAAACGCTTCACTATAAATAAGGCTATTGTGTTTTTCCGAACTTTCTAGGGCGGGGTTAACTATTTAGTTTAAATAATTCTAGGAGGAATTGAGTTTTGTGGCTGGTGTGGAAAAATGGTACTTGTTAAATATTCGGGTAAACATACGACTAAGAAACGCTTCACTATAAATAAGGCTATTGTGTTTTTCTGAACTTTCTAGGGCGGGGGTAAGTATTTAGTTTAAATAATTCTAGGAGGAATTGATTTTTGTGGGTGGTACGGAAAAATGGTAGGCTACATGTTAAATATTCGGGTAAACATTCGACTATAAATAAGGCTATTGTGTTTTTCTGAACTTTCTGTGAGAGGCGGGGGTAAGTATTTAGTTTAAATAATTCTAGGAGGAATTGAGTTTTGTGGCTGATGCGGAAAAAATGGTACGTGTGGGGTAAATTAAGTTTTGAGGGGGTAAAAATGGTAGTTATTTAGTACCCGGTAAACAGGTGACTTGAAATGCTTCATTAGAAATAGTTTATTGCTAATGATACCTCCTCGACAGATATTTTTTTTATTGTATTTTATAGATATTAAACCAAATGTTGCTCTGTGTTTGTCACACCAACTAGTAAATATTTATCGGGGTTTTATTTTTTCTGTTCAATTATTTTCAGTGTAAGCCAATATAATTACCTCATTCTTTTATTCTAACTTAACTTGTAGGAATGGGACTTCTAGAATAAGGATTCATTCCCTCGACTAAATCAGTTTATTCATGTAAAATGGTGAACAAAAGACTATTAATTCTCCGTATTCTTCTTCTTCTTCTTCTTATCTAGCTAAACTTTGCGCTGTGTTTGTCACACCAACTAGTAAATATTTATCGGGGCTTTTATTTTTTCCGTTCAATTATTTTCAGTGTAAGCCAATATAATGCTAGGGGGAGTAAAAATGGTAGTTATTTAGTATCCGGTAAACAGGTGACTTGATATGCTTCATTAGAAGTAGGTTATTGCTAATGATACCTCCTCGACAGATATTTTTATGGCTCTAACAATTGTACTCTATGCTTGCCAGAGACACGGTGTGGCTTTCCCACTATTGCTCTATGGCCGGTTATCGACACTACCTAGTTTATTGCATGTATTAAATCAGTATTTTTTACACAGTGGAACGATAAACACATAACTAATATCTCTAAAAAAGTGAAGATGAAGCATTTTAAGAAAGTGTGTTCACATGATAGTGTTATTGTAGCATTGAATGCTGACAAGGAGAAGTATTTAAACTATGAAATAAGTACAAGTGGTAGCACTATCGGAAACGTATGCGTGCATTGTCATGACAGTAAGGAATTGAATTTCTTTGGAGTGCCAAAAAAATTCAACTCTTATGATGGTGGATATGCGAGATTGAGATCTCCGGAGATGATTGCACTCAAAGAGAATGCCAACATAAAAATAATAGTTGATAAAGAGGGGCATCTTCTTGCTAGTGCTTGTGGTAACATGTTACCCAGTGTTAAACCATATCGTCAGCTTTCGGGTATTAGCATTCAAATGAAAGCAAAGACGAAAAGAAAGGCCTACTCTTCTACTAATATCATAAACCATATCCTGTTACGTGCCGGAACTGTTACCTGTGTAAAAATAGTGTGATGATAGACAGTGAAATTGCTAGAAAAATAAAAAGGGCATTGGCAGAAAATATCACTAAGGAATATAAAGATGAATCAATGAAAAACAAAGTACCAGCAAACGTTACTGCCATTGATCAAACAGTCAATGAATCAAATAATACCAAAGACGAAAAGCATATTGACCCTGTCGATGACACACCTATAAAAATTATGTATGAGTCAAAATGGAATAATGATTATTCTACTGATTACGAACTAAGAGAAGACAATAGCTATAGTATCAAGAGAGAACATGGTGAACCATTTTATGGAACAGATTCAAAATGTCCAAAGTTGTTCATTGATATTAATAATGTATAATAATATATATTTTTTGTATTAATATTCTACATGACATTATTTCATTAAAAATATATTATGCATTACATTGTTATGTGTTCATTATTTTTAGAGTAAGCTAGCATATCGAACGTTTAGAATGTCTATTAAAACATCGGAGATGTAAGAAAAGGAATTTACATACATCATATATCGGATAGATAGGTTAACATAGAGAAAATCTAAGTATAAGAATGAATAAATTCTCTATCAACATCCATTGACAGATACTTGGGATAGCATTGACAAAATCAAAGTATCAGAGTGAATAAGTTCTTTATCGATGTCTTTTGACAGATACGTTTGATAACACTGACATAATTTAAGTATCAAATTGAACAAATTCTTTATTAACATTCTTTATCGATATCATATGTCGGATACGTTGGATAACATTGACAAAATCAATTTATTAGAATGAATAAATTCTCTACCATCATCCATTGTCGGATTTCTCATTATGAAAAAATTGTAAGTAAGTAAGTAAGTAGCAAACTCTTTCTTGAATTCAACTCATGGATACACAACACAGATATTATAAAAAAAATTGTAATTTCCAGACTTCATTTGCATGCAATAGATACCGAGAGTTCTATGACTCCTCCCCGCAGTGAATTCTAAGGGTTTTATGACTCCTCCCCACAATGAATTCAGATGGTTTTAGGACTCATCCCCCTAGCCATAACTCCATTCAACCTTGAGCGAAGGTATAAAAGTTTGATGAAGTATTTTTCTACTTAACAACTACATTAATACCTTCCAAGATGATAGGACTGTATGACACAGAATTTATCGGTTTGAAAAAATCATCTTGTGGTGTTATATTCGAATGTGCATTTTTAGTATTGTCTATGGAACTCGAAGAAATTGACTGTTATCATTGGATAGTGAACTATAACATGTTTGAGTATGATAAAAGCTTGTGAAGTACTACATTACGTCATATAAACAGACTGGGATTCTACGATAGAGTGATTACACCACTTAATAATGCTGGTCAGGAACTTGCAGCTTTCGGGTTGAAGCACTACGATAGAGTAATTACACCATTAAAAGTGGTCAGGAAATTTGCAGCTTTTTCGGGGTTGAAGCACTCTACGTAAAGGGCAATGTACCTACAGATAAAGTTTTAATTCAAAAGTGTGACCCTAGGATTCCACTTTTCAATCTAGAAGAGTTTAAGTGTCCTAAATTTGAAGGGGGTTATCACCGTCCTGAAGACGAGGTTAGGTTCTTCGCGCAGTGGATACCTAAGGACATACCTGATCGTGATAAATCCATAAGACATGGTAAAAACTATTCTATATCATGGGACCATCGTTTCTGGATGTTTAAGAGTGAACTCTAAGTACTATTTTTATGTAAACATGTGTTGTTTTTTTTTCTCAAAAAATCTGTTAATACGTTAAAGCAATAAATATCTTTAAGCTTAAACCGTCTTTATTCTTTAGAATAGTTCTATTCTTTTCATTAAATTGTGAAGAAATTGTAAGTAAGCAACAATCGCTTTCTTGAATTCGCTTCCTGGACACAATACAGATATTTAATTCAAGAAATCATGATAAAATCGCAAGTAAGTAATAAACTCTTTATTGTTTTCACCTATTGGATACACAATGCAGAAATTTCATTCAGGAAATTATGAAAAAATTGTAAGTAAGTAACAATGGTGTGTGTGTGTGTGTGTGTGTGTAGTGTGTTTGTGTATGTGTATGTGTATGTGTATGTGTATTGTGTGTGTGTGTGTGTGTGTGTGTATGTGTGTGTGTGTGTGTGTGTGTGTGTGTGTGTATGTGTGTGTGTATGTGTGTGTGTATGTGTGTGTGTGGTATGTGTATGTGTATGTGTATGTGTGTGTGTATGTGTATGTGTATGTGTATGTATGTGTGTGTGTATGTGTATGTGTATGTGTATGTGTGTGTGTATGTGTATGTGTATGTGTATGCGTATGTGTATGTGTATGTGTATGTGTATGTGTGTATGTGTATGTGTATGTGTATGTGTATGTGTATGTGTGTGTGTATGTGTATGTGTATGTGTATGTGTGTGTGTATGTGTATGTGTATGTGTATGCGTATGTGTATGTGTATGTGTATGTGTATGTGTGTATGTGTGTGTGTGTGTGTGTGTGTGTGTGTGTGTGTGTGGTGTGTGTGTGTGTGTGTGTGTGTGTGTGTGTGTGTGTGTGTGTGTGTGTGTGTGTGTGTGTGTGTGTGTGTGTGTGTGTGTGTGTGTGGTGTGTGTGTGTGTGTGTGTGTGTGTGTGTGTGTGTGTGTGTGTGTGTGGTGTGTGTGTGGTGTGTGTGTGTGTGTGTGTGTGTGTGTGTGTGTGTGTGTGTGTGTGTGTGTGTGTTGTGTGTGTGTGTGTGTGTGTGTGTGTGTGTGGTGTGTGTGTGTGTGTGTGTGTGTGTGTGTGTGTGTGTGGTGTGTGTGTGTGTGTGTGTGTGTGTGTGTGTGTGTGTGTGTGTGTGTGTGTGTGTGTGTGTGTGTGTGTGTGTGTGTGTGTGTGTGTGTGTGTGTGTGTGTGTGGTGTGTGTGTGTGTGTGTGTGTGTGTGTGTGGTGTGTGTGTGTGTGTGTGTGTGTGTGTGTGTGTGTGTGTGTGTGGTGTGTGTGTGTGTGTGTGTGTGTGTGTGTGTGTGTGTGTGTGTGTGTGTGTGTGTGTGTGTGTGTGTGTGTGTGGGTGTGTGTGTGTGTGTGTGTGTGTGTGTGTGTGTGTGTGTGTGTGTGTGTGTGTGTGTGTGTGTGTGTGTGTGTGTATGTGTGTGTGTGTGTGTGTGTGTGTGTGTGTGTGTGTGTGTTGTGTGTGTGTGTGTGTGTGTGTGTGTGTTTGTGTGTGTGTGTGTGTGTGTGTGTGGTGTGTGTGTGTGTGTGTGTGTGTGTGTGTGTGGTGTGTGTGTGTGTGTGTGTGTGTGTGTGTGTGTGTGTGGTGTGTGTGTGTGTGTGTGTGTGTGTGTGTGTGTGTGTGTGTGTGTGTGTGTGTGTGTGTGTGTGTGTGTGTGTGTGTGTGTGTGTGTGTGTGTGTGTGTGTGTGTGTGTGTGCGTCTGTGTGTGTGCAAGCTAGCACAATTAAACTAGCTAATGTCAATAACAGGACAATTCTTTTTTTTTTTCTCTTTATCACAAACAATTTTCAATGTGTACAGATCAAATTGGTCTCTAAACAGTAAATGATAAAAAATAGTTTGGGACAAGGAAAAAAAAAAACCTAAAATAATGTCATGAAATCAACATGCAAGGTCGACATAGCTTTATTTCATTTTTTAAGGTTCATTTAGACGAGGTTACGTGCGCGCACGTAACCTCGAGCCTCTTTTGAAGTTTTTACGACAGCTCTATCATTAAAAACCTTATATGTATAGGGCATAACTTACAACCTTCGCCCTGGGAACTCTGGGGTGTTTGTCATCCTTAAATACATAATTTCCAGAACTTTCAACTACGTTGAACAAATGGCTATCTCTAAACATTGATTGAATATGTTTGGGGAAATGGAGGGCGTAAGAGGGGGGTAATTACTCTCCACTCACTTTCGACTATTAAAAAGGGCAATTTCAATTTCCAATCAAATGAGCCCCTTTTCAAATTTCCACAACAACTTTCTGTATAAGTTGAATAAAATTGCTATTTAAAAATTTTGATTGGATGTGTTTGGGGAAAAGGCGGGCGTGAAAGGGGGGTTAGTTGCCCTCAAATCACTGTCGACTATTAAAAAGGGCACTAGCCCTTTGAATTTCCAATCGAATGAGCCCTTTTTCAAGTTTCTACGACAAACATTTCAATAAAAAACCTTATATGCCCCCAGGGCATAACTTATAACCCTTGCCCTGAAGACTGCGGGAGGAGTGTCTTGCTCAAAGGTATAATTTCCTGGACTTTAAACTGCGTGGAACGAAATGGCTATCTAAAAATTTTGATTGGATATGTTTGGGGTATTGGTGGGCGAAGAAGGGGTGTTGGTTGCCTTCCAATCACTTACGACTATTACAAATGACACTAGCCATTTCAATTTCCAATCGAATGAGCCCTTTTTGAAGTTTCTACGACGACGCGTTCAGTAAAAAACTTATACGCCCCTAGGGCATAACTTACAACCCTTGCCTTGAGGGCTGTGGGGGGGGGGGGTCCTCCTCAAAAACATAATTTCTATCTGGAAATCCACAACACTGAACAAAATGGCTATCTAAAAATTTTGATTGTATGTGTTTGAGGAAATGGTGGACGAGAGAGGGGGGCTAGTTGCCCTCAAATCACTTTCGACTATTAAAAATGGCACTAGACCTTTGAATTTCCAATCGAATGAGCCCTTTTTCAAGTATCTACGACAAAGATTTCAATAAAAACTTATATGCCCCCAGGGCATAACTTATAACCCTTGCTCTGAAGACTGTGAGGGGTGTGTCCTGCTCAAAGGTAAAATTTCCTGAACTTCAACTGCGTGGAACAAAATGGCTATTTCAAAATTTTTATTGGATGTGTTTCGGGGAATGATTGGCGTGGGGGGGGGGGGCTAGTTGCCCTTCAATCACTTTCGACAATTAAAACGGGCACTAGCCCTTTGAATTTCCAATCGAATGAGCCTTTTTTGAAGTTTCTACGACAACCCCTTCTATAAAAAAAAACCTTATATGCCCCCAGGGCATAACTTAAAACCCGTGCCCCGAGGGTTGTGGGGGAGTGTCCTCCTCAAAAAGATATTTTTTATCTGGAAATCAACAACGCTGAACAAAATTACTATCAAAATTTTGATTGGATGTGTTTGGGGGAATGATGGACGTGGGGGGGGGGCTAGTTGCCCTCCAATAATTTTCGACTATTAAAAAGGGCACTAGCCCTTTGAATTTCCAATCGAATGAGCCTTTTTTAAAGTTTCTACGCCAACGCCTTCTATAAAAAACCTTATATGCCCCCAGGGCATAACTTAAAACCCTTGCCCCGAGGCTTGTGGGGGAGTGTCCTCCTCAAAAAGATATTTTCTATGTGGAAATCAACTACGCTGAACAAAATGGCTATCTCAAAATTTTGATTGGATGTATTTGAGGGAGTGATGGGCGGGGGGGGGGGCTAGTTGCCCTCCAATCACTTTCGACTATTACGTTCCAGAACGTTCAACTACGTTGAACAAAATGGATATCTCAAAATTTTGATTGGATGTGTTTTGGAAAATGGTGGGCGTGAGAGGGGCGTTAGTCGCTATCCAATCACTTTCAACTATTAAAAAAGGTACTAGGCCTTTCAATTTCCAATTAAATGAGCTCTTTTGAAGTTTCTACGACAGCGCTTTCAATAAAAACTTCATATGCCCCAGAGCATAACTTACAACCCTTGCACTGAGGGCTCTGAGGGGTTTATCATCCTAAAAGACCTAATATCCAGAAATTTCAACTATGTTGAACAAAATGGATATCTCAAAATTTTAATTGGATGTGTTTGGGAAAATAGTGGGCGTGAGAGGGGCGTTAGTCGCTATCCAATCACTTTCAACTATTAAAAAAGGCACTAGCCCTTTCAATTTCCAACTGAATGAGCCCTTTTGAAGTTTCTACGACAACGCTTTCAATAAAAACTTTATATGCCCCCAGGCCATAACTTACAACCCTTGCCCTGAGGGCTGTAGGGGGAGGGGTTGTAATCCTTAAAGACCTAATTTCCGAAACTTTCAACTACGTTGAATAAAATGTCAATCTAAAAATTTTTATTAGATGTGTTTGGGGAAAAGGTGGGCGTGAGAGGGGGGTTATTTGCCCTCAAATCGCTTTCGACTATTAAAAAGGGTACTAGCCCTTTGAATTTTAAATCGAATGAGCCCTTTTTCAACTTTCTACGACAAAGATTTCAATAAAAACCTTATATGCTCCCAGGGCATAACTTATAATCCTTACCCTAAGGGTTGTGGGGGAGTGTCCTCCTCAAAAATTTGTTTTCTATCTGGAAATCAACTACGCTGAACAAAATGGCTATCTAAAAATTTTTATTGGATATGTTTGGGGGAATGATGGGTGTGGGGGGGGGGCAGTTGCCCTCCAATCACTTTCGACTTTGAATTCCAATCGCCCTTTGAATTTCCAATCGAATGAGCTTTTTTGAAGTTTCTACGACAACGCCTTCTTTAAAAACCTTATATGCCCCCAGGGCATAACTTAAAACCCTTGCCCTGAGGACTGTGGGGGAGTGTCCTCCTCAAAAACATATTTTCTATCTGGAAATCAACTACGCTGAACAAAATGGCTATCTCAAAATTTTGATTGGATGTGTTTGGGGGAATGATGGGCTTGGGAGGGGGGGGGCTAGTTGCCCTCCAATCACTTTCAACTATTAAAAGGGTACTAGTCCTTTGAATTTCCAATCGAATGAGCCTATTTTGAAGTTTCTACGACAACGCCTTCTATAAAAACCTTATTTGCCCCCAGGGCATAACTTAAAACTCTTGCCCTGAGGGTTGTGGGGGAGTTTCCTCCTCAAAAACATATTTTTTATCTGGAAATCAACTACGCTGAACAAAAAGGCTACCTTAAAAATTTTGATTGGATGTGTTTGGCGGAATGATGGGCGTGGGGGGGGGGGCTAGTTGGCCTCCAATCACTTTCGACTATTAAAAAGGGCACTAGCCACTCCAATTTCCAATCGAATGAGCCCTTTTCGAAGTTTCTACGACAACTCCTTCGATACGAAGTGCCCGGGTATGGAGAAAAAAAAAAAAAAAAACACATTGTGCCCACATCGTTCTTTACTTAGGCAGCGCTAGCGCGCTGCCTATGATAGAGAAAGTCATCCAAGCGTAAGATCAGCATGCGGATTATTTTGGACAAATCCTGCATTTGTTTAACATTATCAATTATTCTACAATTGTTTGACAAAATTTTTCATTTTGAGGCAAAAAATGTAAAAAAAAGAGTCATTTTTTAGTTAAGGAAGGACAGCTTTTTAAAATTTTATACATAAATTTGCATCTGATCATATGAAATAATAATGAAAGTGTCGTAACCCCTGATGATAAACGAGGAATATAGAGACTATCCATTAATTAGAAACTAGAAACACAAATCCACATGCAAGAAATATCACGCTCAATTGTTGAAAAAGGTCTGCATGGAAAATCTGATAATTTCTGTAAGATTTGATAATATTTTGTAAAAAAAAAAAAAAAAAAAAAAAAAAAAAAAAAAAAAAAAAAAAAAAAAAAAAAAAAAAAAGAGAAACAAATACCACAAAAAAATGGAATTAACAAAAACTTGGGAAGCGGTGTCTGGATTACCAGGCATGCATTTAAGGAGAGTGGATAACCAGGTATGCATTTACTGGCTTTTTGCTTGAATGCGATTTTTCCGCATCATGCTTGCGATTTTCCAATTATTATTGGGCGTTTTCTCAGGAAATTAAATGCCTCATTCGAACCGCATGTTTCTTCAAATGACAGAGACTGGGAACCGGGTGTAATAGGAATTATTCTGTCTGGTGGCTCTAAACTGGAATTAAAAAAAAAAAAAACAAAAAAAACAAGTTTTTTTTAACTGAAAGTAAGGAGCGACATTAAAACTTAAAACAAACAGAAATTATTCTATATATGAAAGGGGTTGTCCCCTCCTCAACGTCCCGCTCCTTACACTAAAGTTTTTTATTGTTTTAAAAAATAGAGTTGTGAGAAAGAGTTAAACTTTAGCGTAAAGAGCGAGACTTTGAGGAGGGGACAGCCCCTTTCATATACAGAATAATTTCTGTTCGTTTTAAGTTTTAATGTCGCTCCTTACTTTCAGTTAAAAAAACTTGTTTTTTTTTATTTAATTTTTGAAAGTTTTTGAATTAATGCAGGTTTTGATTTTGGCTCACCGTTGATCAATATTTAAAAAAAAATATTGCATATTAATTTTACTTTTATTTGGTTAAATGGCTTTCTCGACAGTTGTTAAATTTTATTTACGAACGTTTTTATTAGTAATAAATATATGTAACTTACGAATTAACATACGTAACGAACTTTTATATTCATATATTTTTAATACGTATATTAGGGGGTTCGTCTCATAGTCAATACCTCGCTATTTACGCTAAAGTTCGAATTTTGTTCCAATTCTTTAAAAATTCTTTAAAATTCCTTAATAACAAAGGCCGTTAATTAGAATAAATAGCTCTTATGAAAGTACTAAAAAAAAATCTTCGACTTAAAGACCGAGGTATTGACTAGGGGGTGAACCCAATCATATACGTAATAATTTCTGTTCGTTAAGTTTTGATGTTGCTCCTTACTTTCAGTTGAAAAACTTTTTTTTATTTCATTTCTGATCGTTTCTTAAATAATGCTTGGAAATCCGGTGCCCCCTTCATAGCAATGTCCCTTCCCTTATGAAAACTTCCTCCATGGAAAGATCCTCCCAAGTAAGTCATAACCCCCGACCCAACCACGCCTCACTACCAGAAAAAATCCCCCCTGATAACGTCTGTTATACTTCCCAATAACCAATACTATATGTAAACCACAGTTCATATATTATCCAGAATGATCATGCTCTATCTCACCCATTATAAAAACCCGGACCGGGGTGCGAGTGCTCCGGAGAACGTTTTGGCAGATATAAACATGTTAGACATGCTAGACAGGTTAGTCTGTTTCCGACTGTTTTCATCAAAGTGCATTGAAACAAACGGAAATAAAGCTAATGCAGAAACAGGCTAAACAAGCTAAGGCAGAAATAAGTGGGAGGAGCTTTTTGTTCACGAAGACCAGAAATGATCTGCGATAAGCTTACTGGTATATTCTGTCTACTGTGATGTAAACATTGGGTAAAGTTCATAACTTTCAGTCCTCCCCTCGGGGACTTTGGGGGGTTAAGTTATCCTAAAAGACATAGTTATTATATTTTCGACCATGCTGAACAAAATGGCTATCTCAAAATTTGATCGGGAGACTTCGGGGAAAAAATGAGCATGGGAGGGGGGCTAGTTGTCCTTCCTTTTTTTCGTCACTTAAAAAGGGCACTAAAACTTTCAATTTCCGTTCAAATGAGCCCTCCCACGATATTCTAGGACCACTGGGTCGATACGATCAAAACTGGAAAAAAAAACAAATAAACACGCATCCGTGATCTTTCTTCTGGCAAAAAATGCAAAATTCCACGTTTTGCAGATAGGAGCTTGAAACCTCTACAGTAGGGTTCTCTGATACGCTGAATCTGATGGTGTGATTTTCATTAATGTTCTATAACTTTTAGAGGGTGTTTCCCCCTTTTTTCGAAAATCAGGCAGATTTTCTCAGGCGCGTAACTTTTGATAAGTAGGACAAAACTTGATGAAGCTTTTATATATTTAAAATCAGAATTAAGATCTGATTCTTTTGATATATCTATTGGTATAAAAATTCCGTTTTTTAGAGTTTCGGTTACTATTGAGCCGGGTCGCTCCTTACTTACAACTGAAGTGGAAGATTTTTATTTTCTCTGGAGAAATTAGAATTGAAGTGTGTTCTTTGGTAAAGTTCAGAAGAGAACTTGAACTTTTCTTCACTTCGTTGAGAAAATTTTAAATTGAACTAGAACTTTTTATCTTCCGTGAAAATAATCACAAGTATGGTATTAATTTTTCTATCTCCCACCGAAAAATTTAGAATTGAACTTTAAATTTCTTTATGTCTTTGTGAAATAAAGAACTGAAGTGGAAGATTTTTGTTTTCTCTGGAGAAATTAGAATTGAAGTGTGTTCTTTGGTAAAGTTCAGAAGAGAACTTGAACTTTCCTTGACTTCGTTGGGAAAATTTTAAATTGAACTAGAACTTTTTATCTTCCGTGAAAATATTCACAAGTATGGTATTACTTTTTCTATCTTCCACCGAAAAATTAGAATTGAACTTTAAATTTCTTTATGTCTTTGTGAAATAAAGAACTGAAGTGGAAGATTTTTGTTTTCTCTGGAGAAATTAGAATTGAAGTGTGTTCTTTGGTAAAGTTCAGAAGAGAACTTGAACTTTTCTTCACTTCGTTGAGAAAATTTTAAATTGAACTAGAACTTTTTATCTTCCGGGAAAATATTCACAAGTATGGTATTACTTTTTCTATCTTCCACCGAAAAATTTAGAATTGAACTTTAAATTTCTTTATGTCTTTGTGAAATAAAGAACTGAAGTGGAAGATTTTTATTTTCTCTGGTGAAATTAGAATTGAATTGTGTTCTTTGGTAAAATTCCGAAGAGAACTTGAATTCTTCTTCACTTCGTTGAGAAAATTTTAAATTGAACTAGAACTTTTTATCTTCCGGGAAAATATTCACAAGTATGGTATTAATTTTTCTATCTTCCACCGAAAAATTTAGAATTGAACTTTAAATTTTTTATTGGGGAAATTAGAATTGAATTGTGTTCTTTGGTAAAATTCAGAATAGAACTCGAATATTCACGATCAAAGTATAACTTTTCCTATCTTCTATGAAAAATTTGGAACAGAACTTTAAATTTCTTCATCTCTTTGAGAAAAAAATCTGAACTGAAGTGGAAATTTTTATATTATTTTGGGAAAATAGATTTGATCAATAACTTATTTCATTTTCATTGAGAAAATTCAGAATCGAAGTTGAACTTTTCTTCTTCCGGGAAAATATTTGGAACAGAACTTTAATTTTTTCATCTCTTTGAGAAAGGTCGGAATTGAATTTAAGAAAATTTAGAATTAAAGTGAAACTTTTTATCTTCATGGAAAATAATCACAATCATAGTATAACTTTTCCTATCTTCTACGGAAAAATTTAGAAGTGTCCAACTCAGAAAAGCCCGAAATAGTAATTTACATATCCCAAATCATAATTTTTTGAAAGCACACACCTATGAAAGGCTAAGAAATCTAGCTCAGAAAAGCCTGAAATAGCAAACTACTCATCCCAAACTATTGGTTTCAGACAACAAACACCTATGATGGACTAAGAATCCTAGCTCTGAAAAGTCCAAATAGCAAACTACGCATCCCAAATCATAATTTTCTGACAACACACACCTATGAAAGGCTAAGAAACCTAGCTAATAAAAGCCGGAAATAGCAAATTAACCATCCCAAATCATAAGTTTCAGACAGCACTCACCTATGAACGGCTAAGAAATCCAGCTCGGAAAAGTCAAAAAATAGCAACCCACACATCCCAAATCATAGGTTTCAGACAACCCATACCTATGAAAGACTAAGAAGTGTCCAACTCAAAAAAGCCCGAAATAGTAATTTACATATCCCAAATCATAATTTTTTGACAGCACACACCTATGAAAGGCTAAGAAACCTAGCTCAGAAAAGTCAAAAAAAGCAAACTAGTCATCCCAAACTATAGGTTTCAGACAACAAACACCTATGAAAGGCTAAGACATCCAGCTCAGAAAAGTCAAAAGTAGCAATCCACCCATCCCAAATCATAGGTTTCAGACAACACACACCAACGAAAGACTAAGAAATCTAGCTTAGAAAAGCCCGAAATAGTAATTTACATATTCCCGAATCATAAGTTTCAGCCAACACACACCTACGAAATACTATGAAACCTTAGCTCAGAAAAGCCTGAAATAGCAAACTATTCATCCCAAACTAGAAGTTTCAGACAACAAACGCCTATGAGAGACTAAGAATCATAGCTCAGAAAAGTCCAAAAAGCAAACTACACATCCCAAATCTTAATTTTCTGACACCACATACCTATGAAAGGCTAAGAAATCTAGCTCAGAAAAGACAAAAATAGCAAAGCACTCATCCCAATCATAGGTTTCAGTCAACACACACCTATGAAAGGCTAATAAATCCAGCTCAGAAAAGTCAAAAATAGCAACCCACACATCCCAAATCATAGGTTTCAGTCAACACACACCAACGAAAGACTAAGAAATCTAGCTTAGAAAAGCCCGAAATAGTAATTTACATATCCCAAATCATAAGTTTCAGTCAACACACACCTACGCAAGGCTAAGAAACCTAGCTCATAAAAGCCTGAAATAGCAAACTACACCTCCCAAATCATAATTTTCTGAAAGCATACATCTATGAAAGGCTAAGAAATCTAGCTCTGAAAGGTCCAAACAGCAAACTACACATCCCAAATCATAGGTTTCAGTCAACACACACCTACGAAAGGCTCAGAAATCCAGCTCAGAAAAGTCAAAAAATAGCAACCCACACATCCCAAATCATAGGTTTCAGACACCACACACCTATAAAAGACTAAGAAATCCAACTCAGAAAAGCCCAAAATAGTAATTTACATATCCCAAATCATAAGTTTCAGACAACATTCACCTACGAAATACTAAGAAACCTTAGCTCAGAAAAGTCTGAAATAGCCAACTACTCATCCCAAACTCGAAGTTTCAGACAACAAACACCTATGAGTGACTAAGAATCCTAGCTCTGAAAAGTCCAAAAAGCAAACTACACCTCCCAAATCATAATTTTCTGAAAGCACACACCTATGAAAGGCTAAGAAATCTAGCTCAGAAAAGTCAAAAATAGCAAATTAACCATCCCAAATCATAGGTTTCAGTCAACACACACCTACGAAAGGCTAAGAAACCCAGCTCAGAAAAGTCAAAAAATAGCAACCCACACATCCCAAATCATAGGTTTCAGACACCACACACCTACGAAAGACTAAGAAATCTGGTTATGAAAAGTCGGAAATAGCAAATTACATATCCCAAATCATAAGTTTCAGTCAACACACACCTACGAAAGGCTAAGAAACCTAGTTCATAAAAGCCTGAAATAGCAAACTACTCATCCCAAACTATTGGTTTCAGACAACATTCACCTACGAAATACTAGGAAACCTTAGCTCAGAAAAGCCTGAAATAGCAAACTACACATTCCCAAATCATAATTTTCTGACAACACACACCTATGAAAGGCTAAGAAACCTAGCTCAGAAAAGTCAAAAATAGCAAATTAACCATCCCAAATCATAGGTTTCAGACAACACACACCTATGAAAGGCTAAGAAATCCAGCTCTGAAAAGTCCAAAAAGCAAACCACTCATCCCAAATCATAGGTTTCAGTCAACACATCCCTACGAAAGGCTAAGAAATCCAGCTCAGAAAAGTAAAAAAATAGCAATCCACACAATCCAAATCATAGGTTTCAGACAACACACACCTACGAAAGACTAAGAAATCTGGCTATGAAAAGTCAAAAAATAGCAACCTACACAATCCAAATCATAGGTTTCAGACAACACACACCTACGAAATACTAAGAAATCTGGCTATGAAAAGCCTGAAATAGCAAACTACTCATCCCAAACTATAGGTTTCAGACAACAAACACCTATGAGAGACTAAGAATCATAGCTCTGAAAAGTCCAAAAAGCAAACTACACATCCCAAATCATAATTTTCTGACAGCACACACCTATGAAAGGCTAAGAAACCTAGCTCAGAAAAGTCAAAAATAGCAAATTAACCGTCCCAAATCATAGGTTTCAGACAGCACACACCTATGAAAGGATAAGAAATTCAGCTCAGAAAAGTCAAAAATAGCAATCCACCCATCCCAAATCATAGGTTTCAGACAACACACACCAACGAAAGACTAGGAAATCTAGCTTAGAAAAGCCCGAAATAGTAATTTACATATCCCAAATCATAAGTTTCAGACAACATTCACCTACGAAATAGTAGGAAACCTTAGCTCAGAAAAGCCTGAAATAGCAAACTATTCATCCCAAACTAGAAGTTTCAGACAACAAACGCCTATGAGAGACTAAGAATCATAGCTCTGAAAAGTCCAAAAAGCAAACTACACATCCCAAATCATAATTTTCTGACAGCACATATCTATGAATGGCAAAGAAACCTAGCTCAGAAAAGTCAAAAATAGCAAACTACTCATCCCAAACTATAGGTTTCAGACAACAAACACCTATGAAAGGCTAAGAAATCCAGCTCAGAAAAGTCAAAAATAGCAACCCACACACCCCAAATCATAGGTTTCAGACAACACACACCAACGAAAGACTAAGAAATCTAGCTTAGAAAAGCCCGAAATAGTAATTTACATATCCCAAATCATAAGTTTCAGACAACACATACCTATGAAAGACTAAGAAACCTAGCTCATAAAAGCCTGAAATAGCAAACTACTCATCCCAAACTATTGGTTTCAGACAACAAACACCTATGATGGACTAAGAATCCAAACTATTCATCCCAAACTATTGGTTTCAGACAACAAACACCTATGATGGACTAAGAATCCTAGCTCTGAAAAGTCCAAATAGCAAACTACACATCCCAAATCATAGGTTTCAGACAACACACACCAACGAAAGACAAGAAATCTAGCTTAGAAAAGCCCGAAATAGTAATTTACATATCCCAAATCATAAGTTTCAGACAACACACACCTATGAACGGCTCAGAAATCCAGCTCAGAAAAGTCAAAAATTGCAATCCATCCATCCCAAATCATAAGTTTCAGACAACACACACCAACGAAAGACTAAGAAATCTAGCTCAGAAAAGTCCGAAATAGTAATTTACATATCCCAAATCATAAGCTTCAGACAACACACATCAACGAAAGACGGGGCTCGGGGAGAGCCTTTGAGGGTCTGTGGGGCCCTTGAGGGCCGGGTGGTCCTTTCGGAGCTTGGGGGGACCTTTGAGGACCGGGCGCTTCCTTCGGGGTTGGGGTGGGGGGATCGGAACCCTTTGGGTTGGGGTAGAGGACCTCACGACACTGTTCAAATAGAACTTGTTTACTGTAACGACCACACTCAAAACCTCTTCTAAAACCTTTTCTAAAATCATCTTTTAAAATGTCTCTAACTATTTCGCCGAAATAATTCCCTAAAATGTTTAAAACCGTTTCACCCAAATAATCCCCTAAAAGTAATTTCTGTGTGTTCCTTTGTTTTTGGCATCCCTGCGCTGTCACATTTCAAATTTCTAGGAAACCCTTTCCTACGTTAATCTCTTCATCTCATAAATGTTCCTAGCTACACTATTAAGGTTTCGTTAGAATATCAATTTATCTCTCCGACTTAAAGCTCAGTGAAGCCGTATTTAAAAATAGAATTTCTATCTCTTTAGACTCCCGCATAATTCCAAGATAACAAGTGATGTCATTTCTAATTCCTGACAGTAAAGATCAATGAAGCCCTATTTAAAAATAGAATATTAATTTTTCTCTCTGACCTAAAGAACGTTTATCCCTCAGACCTAAGATTAAAGAAGCCATAATGTTTGTTTCTTAATTCCCCTTTCGTGAACCAATACATTCTCCCCCACCGATTATGTAAATCAAGTTCTCAGGTTAGGTTAGCCTAAAGATCAAAGAAACCATAATGTTTCTTAAATCCCCTTTCGTGAATCAATAATTCCCCCGCCGATTATGTAAATCAATTTCTCAGGTTAGGTTTGCCTAAAGATCAAAGAAGCCATGTTTGTTTCTTAATTCCCCCTTCGTGAATCAATACATTCTCCCCCACCGATTATGTAAATCAATTTCTCAGGTTAGGTTAGCCAAACAACAAAGAAGCCATGTTTGTTTCTTAATTCCCCTTCGTGAATCAATACATTCCCCTAGCGATTATGTAAATCACCCCTCATGTCATTACACGTGGCCAAACAACAACAGATCGATTGACCTTGACCCCCATTAGACTCGATCGATAATCCTTGAATAAATTATGTAAAAAAAGTTGTAGGTGGCAGCAGGGGTGGGCAATGGGAGTCGGACCCCCCTTTCTACTCACGAGTTATACTGCCTTTACCCAATTACTCCTGGAAATAAATGTATGGTGAATTAAACTAACTAGTCTTTCAATTTAGGGTACTCCTATGTTAAACGTACTCTTTTATATACGTCAAACTGGAGACGCGACAGTTACCGGGACAGATACGGGAGATATACCCGATCATAAAACAGTATTTAGAGTGGAATTGAGTGAAACGGGTAATCTAAAATGAATGATAAAATTATAATTTGGGATTTGCCAAAGACGGAAAAAGAGGCAGTTGAATTTTTTACAGGATAAGGGGTTATTGCCTAAGACAAGAGTGTGAAAATGGACACAACCTGACTTTATAATTTTATCTTTGAACGTATTTAATATATGGTATGCTTTGCCCCCCCCCCAAATGTGCAAATATATAGCCCAAATTTGTTTCTAAATTATTATATATTCATCTTATCTTATTTTATTTCATTAGTATTAACCAAACTAGCAGTATATAAAAGAGTACGTTTAACATACGAGTACCAAGTTTAGTCTTCAAAAGAAAGGCTAAACTATTGTAGAGCTAAAAAAAAAAAAAAAAAAAAAAAAACAAATCAATACCAGTTTCGTTTTTATTATGATCAAAATAATCTCAACTTTTTTCTTCCAAATTTTTTTCAATTGTAAAATACACCCTGGGTCTTGGCTATTTTACTTTTAAAATTTTCACTGCACCCTACCGTCTTTAATAATAACACTACCTAGATAAGTGAAGCTGTTAACTTGATCAATCTTCTCATCACAGAACATCACCTATTCACCTTCACTTATTCCCAGTCTTCGCGACTTAGTCTTGTTTACATTAATTTTCAAACCTATTCTTGCACCCTGAACTCTCGAAACCTCAAAAAATCCCTTCATCTTGCTAATATTTTCAACTATGGCTCTCAAATCACCAGCAAAATCTATGTCTAGGAGGTTTTGCTCCCTCACTTGGTTCGGTTCTCTCCCTGAGACTTTACTGTGCTCCTTTAGACCAAGTCCCATCAAAATGATCCATAAGCGGGGATACAACAAGACCCTGCTTAACTCCTGATTCAATAAAAATCACCTACATGCCTCGTTACCTACCTTAACAGCAGCAATCTTATTTTCCTAAAAAGTATTTATTTGGTATACTATGCAAGGATAGGACCTTTGCTAAAGCTCTTCTATCGGCATAATCAAACGCTTGCTCATAATCTGCAAAACTAAGGACAAAAGGGGTGTGATGACTCAAACACTTCTCAATTATTAATCTAAAGAGTGAAAATTTGGTTCATGCATCCTCTCTTCTTCCTGAAACCAGACTGTTCTTCTCTTAAAACTTTATCTACAGCATCTGTAAGTCCAAAAAGCATCATTAGGAAGTAATTAGCTTCCTACAGAAGCCAAGCTAATGCCTCTATAATTACCACACTCATTATTTATCCTCTCTCTTTAAAGAGGGTTTAATTAAAGTCTTTACTAGAACTTTAGGTAATTCTATATTTAGGTACAATGTTTTTTTTTGTTTTGCTGTTCTGTCCCTCTCTCTTTAACTCTTTACTTATCACTAATTGTGGCCCCATTCCTATATTTAACTGAGACAAGTCCAAATTAAGTGTTCCCTCTCAATTCTTTAGCATGCCAGTATAATGTTTTACTATTATTCCGTCTGGTAGCCTCTTCCAGATCTTCAGCAGTTTTAACCCATGACTCCACTTTCCTTACATTCCCCTTAGTCTCAAAATATCTGTCACTTTAAATATTTCTTGTACAAACCCCTTCTCGTCTCTACTATACTTAAAGCATGTTCACTAATGTTCTAAACTGCGTTTTTAAGTTTCCTTCCTCTGACACCATCAGCAACTTCACAAACTATTTTCCTAAAATTATTCTATCCATATTCTACACTGTCATTCATATTCTACATCGATATGAGACTCTCCAGTTTAGTATCCAACTGTTCCTGGAACGTTTCTCTCAAATTCTCATCATGGAGTACCAATGTTATAACTTCCTGGAAGTTAGTTATTCTTCTTAAACTTCCGCTTTAGATTAACCCTAGACAATACTTGATGGTAATCTTTACTTTTAACATACAACACAGAACTCAAATATACCCTAGTCTCTTGTATCGATCCTGCCAGTCTTCGGTTTACAGTAACATAATCAGTAAGGTTAGCCATCTTACCACCATATGAATACCATGTTAACTTATGGGCCATGTTATAGCCATATACTGTACTGGTTATAACTAGATTGTTATACCTACGAAATTGCAGCAGTCTATAACTGTTACTATTTTTTATTCTAAACCAAATTTACCTAGGCTAGGATAACATTAATCCCTGTTTCTACCGACCTTGGTGTTAAAACCCCCTAATAAAATACCCTATTTCTACCTTGGATCCTATCTATTTGCTCCTGTAGCTGGAAGTAAAATTCATCTGAGTCACTACTATCTCCATCTCTTGGTTCTACTGGTCCATATACTACCATGACTGATACCATGCACTTTTTAGATAAGCCCTCCTTAGGATTGTATAGGATTGTTGTATTTTTACGTTGTAACATTCCACATTGCGATTTTTATATTATTTAAATCCCTGAAATAATTTTGGCCTCAGGAACAGCAATAGTCCCAAAACAAGTGAAGGACTTCTAAAATCTACATGAAGCTCTAAGTTGGCATAGAACCGAACAATAAGATGTCTCTGGGACCTTAAGTGTGAAGGGGGGCTTTGTGCAATCCTGGACCCATCTTGGTCAAAACATGGTTTCCCACAATTGGCGACACTCTTCAGCAAGGCTCGAAATTCTGCATAAGCAATATCAGGCCTATATTATACTACCAGATAATTTTAGCTACAAAGAGGCTTTTCAGTCCCAAAAAGCCAAAGGAAGCTGTAAAGTTTCAGTTTAAAAGGAAGCGGAATAATTCTTTTCCCAAAATTCTTTTATCTTTGGCCCTTTCATCTTTTTGTCCCTTAAAAAGAGAAGAAAAAGGTAGCATAATTTATAGCATTTTAGGAATAATCTTGATCCAACTTGAAAATTTACCTACGTAAGATAGATTTCTTATCAATGGGTTATGTACAAAATTTACTGCTCTACAAAATGAATGATCTAGGAATTATCTAACCCTTTCGGTTTTTCAGCTATTAGCGAGAAGCGGTATGACCCAAATTTTAGCTCGGAAAAGCGGGTTACCGCTAGATCCCTGGTACTTAGCTAAACAGAAAAATCCATGGAGGATGATACAACTGTTAAGTTAGTGGATGTAAGAGAGATAATATATGGGTGGGCTTGGTCATAAAATGAAGTGCTGTGGTTTAGAAGAGCTAATTTATGAGGCAGGAATTCTACTTAAAGGACCTGCAAAGGGATGAGTGGAAGACCATATTATATGCTTTTGCTGCTCAAAGTTAATTCTCGAGGCTATATTCGTTCTTTACTGGGAAGCATTTGAAGATTTTTGCACTGAATCAGACCATGCAACATAACAATTACAATCTTTGAAGAAACTATCAATTTTATAGTTTCTATATAATAATTTTTGAAGAAACTGGAGACTTACTGCGGCACTTGAAAATTTTAAGGGAGGATACCCCTACTGATGAGAACCTTCAGTGCCTTAAGGAAACATTTACTAAATTATTCCCGTGGTTAGAAATGTTAGGAAAACCCAGTGCTTGCTCAACCCCCAACACGTTCAGGAAAGAATACAGAGAAATGATAATAATTGTATGGAAGTATAGTACAATGAAAGATCTGATGACTGGGATGACCACCTTAAAGGAATGAGCCAAATGCTTCCTTATTTAGTAGGATGTGATCATTATAAACATGAGACTTGCTTATTTAAGTACCTGCCAGAGATGCAAGACTTACTCCCGGCATTAGATCAGATATTCTGTAATGGACTGTTTAATGTGAAGAGCCGAAACCCCAAATTCAACTGCATATCCCTTGAACATGCAATATAATCCACTATTAATTTAGATCCTAAGACGGAATGTGGAATGACACGGAATACCATGAATGAATTAGAATTTAACTTTCCCCTTTTGTGTGCCTGTCTCAATTACATCCATTGTGATGCTGTGGGTTCTACCGTAGGAAAATCACCCTTCCTTCACTTTGCGGCAGCGCTATTAATAAAGTGAATTCTATTCAGGAATCCAGGCTCAGTCCCTTGCAATGCAGTGATGAAGATTTGCCCAATATTCATACTCTTGGATTATTAATAATGAGATTGCTGACAATCTTCTCAATGTGCAAAATATTGGAAACAGAGCACTTTGACCGTTACTTGGGCAAAAGAAAGCTACTTTTAGCAATTAAACGCCATGAGTAATGAGCAAGCAAAACTGGAAAAGAAAACAAAGGCTTCTAGTGCTGTAAATAGCCTTATCAATGTCGCGAGCTTCGAACTTTCAAAAAAAGTTGTTGAGTGACATTATCGCCAATAAAGGATTTCACCGTCTGAAGAATTTGCTTCCTCAGGAGCTTATCCCATATACACTTTCTAAATTCCAACGAAGTGCCATCCCTGGGAAGGTTGTTCTGCGATCAAAACGAAGCCATCTCTTCTGGAGTACTTGAAAACAAAAAGCAGATTGAGCAAGTGGCCAGTTAACCTCAATTTTATCAGCGACTTGACTCGTTAAAGTGTGTTAGACGTGATGCCATACCTTAGAAGCCACCCAGCAACTGAATCCAAAAATATTGAGACCTTTGGAAATGGGATATTTTCTACTCTTGTATCTTTTAATAGTGACATTAAGGAAATACACGTCGTTACAGACACATATGATAGAATATTTGGTCATTGTTACGAAAAAGGCAATATAATCTGCTCGAAGGACTGTGGTGGTTGCCACGGGGAGCGAGGATCTCAAAACAAACTAGCAGTATCTCTCGGTAAACAGTCAAAGCTAGAGGATTGGATTTATTGTTATCAAATTCTGAGGCAAAGGTAAGGCTGATTGAGCCTTTATTTGATGAAGTCGAAAACTGAGTCCATACACTTAGAAAAAGTAGACGTACCCATATCTTTATTCAAGCTTTAATAAAGATATCTTTATCTTTGAACAGCGTTTGAGTTCTACCCAAGAAGAGGGTGATACTAGAGTTCTGTTGCACAAGTTGGACTGTTTGAAGAGGGGTATCCATATTGCAGAAGTCAAAGCGATTGACACGGACATTGTTGTCATTTGCTGTATCATTATAAGCTATCCCTTGGATGTTATTCAAATTAGGAATAATGGAAAGTTTCTGCCCAAATTCTCGAATATTTAGAGCATATACATTAGATTTGCAGAGATTTACCAAAAGATTTAGTTCTGTCAATATGTTTTCTTCATATGCTTTCGGGCTGTGAAACATTGGATTTTATGCTCTCTAATGAAAAAAGAGGAATGGCTAGGGATGTTGAGAAATGGGGGTCACTGGAAAATATTTTTTAACTTGTGCAAAAGATATAGAAGTTCCATATTTTGGTACAAAAGAAAAGACATAGAAGTTTCATATTTTGGTACAAAAAATTCTTTTATTTGCAAGTAAGTAATTGTCGTCGCATACAGTCCATGCCTATTTGCCTCTCTTAATGACTTGCAAGCACAATTATACCCCAAAAAGCTGGAGCTCAAGTATTTCCCACCTTCTGACGCAACTTTTGAGTGTCAAATCTAAGCGCGTTTACATCCATTTGGATTTGTTTTTTTGAAGCAAGGCCGCAGTTCCTAGATCCTCTACAGTTTGGTTGGAACTTTCAGGATAGTAAGGTTATAGCCATTTTGTTCACCCATTCCCAGACGTTCCCAGATTGTGACACCTGAACGCTGCTAGTGAAATCGTTGACAAAAAATTGCTCATGTGCTCAAAATACACCTTATGATTTACTCTCTGGATCTCGGGGGAAAAATTCAAATGCTTCCTCTATGTAATACAAATAATTTTTCTTCAGTTCTATAATTTTTGTAGTTTCTTCTATCTGTAACTGCCACTCAGATGGACAAATTTTATATGCTGAGTTAGTATCCCTTTAAAGTATTGTATTAATAAGTACATTACGTGAAATACTTAGCAGTTATTATTTGAAAAGCATACCCGTCTTTTTTTGTCTTTTTTTTGTTCATATTATTATTATTTTCATTCAGGTACGTAAAAATGGTTATCTTCAAGGTTGAGAGCATAAATACCTGAGTTCATGTAAATATTAACGAGAATACTGTGGTAATTTTCCAGTTTGTTGGCAAAACTATTCGTTACTTGCCAAAATACGTGAATGTTAGATATCTTTTTTTTTTAATTTAGAGCAAATAAAAAAATAAAAGCAAGTTTCAAGGCCATTATCAATAAGCCCTAATGTACACCAACTGCATTCATAATCGGCAGAATTAATTACCATAGGCTATGTGATTATTGTTGAAAGTTATAGCAAAATTACTTTTCAACTTGTCCATTCGAAAACGTATAAGTCATTTAGTTTCTCTTCAGAGGCTCCAAAATCGAGGAATACGTGTATTGCATTTTCGAGGAATACGTGTATTGCATTTCGTGTATTTGCAATTTCCGTTTGTCTTCTATCCCTTTTCTATTTACTTTTTACAGTTTTATGTCCGTGTGTCTATTGAGTGCCCACACTGCCTGGCAAGTAGGCCTAGTGTTATAATTTTATATGTTTTTTTGTATAATTTAGATAGATAAAAACATATTTGTTCGTCAAAGTTAAGAGATTAGCCCCCCCCCCCGGATGAGTATGTAAGGCCTATATTCTTAATCAGTGCTATCAATTACCTCATATTAATTTTCAAACATTCTACAGCTCAAAGGCCAGTAAAATTTTCGGTGAGTGGCTCCATGGTTACATGCAGCAAAAACTTTGAGGCAACATTTTTTCCCATGCAACAAATGATGGTTGAAAACATAAAGTCAATAAATTTAAAACCCAACGAAAAGATTAGACTACCCCATAAATATTCCATATGCCAAAAAATTATCTAAAAGAAAAGCAAGTCAACATTTTATTTTAATTGTTTGTTGATCAAACAGTTCGTGGTAACGAACTGTAAGTTAGGAGCGACCCGGCTCATTAGTAACCGAAACTCTAAAAAACGGAATTTTGATACCAGTAGATACATCAAAAGAATCGAATTTTTATGCTGATTTCAAATATATAAGTTTCATCAACTTTAATCTTACGCATCAAAAGTTACACGCCTGAGAATATTTGCCTTATTTTCGAAAAAAGGGGGAAACAGTCCCTAAAATTCATAGAACCTTAATGAAAATCACATCGTCAGATCTAATGTATCAGAGAACTCTACTGTAGAGGTATTAAGCTCCTATTTTCAAAAATGTAGAATTATGTTGTTTTTTTTTTCGCAAGAAGAAAGATCACGGATGCGTGTTTTTTTTTCAGGGGTGATCGTATCGACCCAGTGGTCCTAGAATATCGCGGGAAGGCTCATCCGAACGAAAATTAAAATTTCCAGTGCCCTTTTTAAGTGACCAAAAAATGGAGGGAAACTAGACCCCCTCCCGCGCTCATTTTTTTCCCAAAGTCCCCCGATCAAAATTTTGAGATAGTCATTTTGTTACGCATGGTCGAAAATATAGTAACTGTCTTTGAGGATGACTCAATCCCCCAGAGTCCCCGGGGGAAGGGCTGTAAGTTATGAACTTTGCCCAATGTTACATATAGTATTGGTTATTGGGAAGTATACAGAAGTTTTCCGGGGGGATTTTTGTCTGGTGGTGGGGGGTCTGGGGTTACGTGGGAGTATCTTTCCATGGAGGAAGCTTTCATAGGGGAAGGGACATTGTTATGAAGGGGGCGCAAGATTTCCCAGCATTATTTAAAAAACAATGAGAGAGAGAGAGAGAGAGAATTTCATTTTTATTAAAGACAAAAAAAATCATATTAAACAGATCTACCACGTTCAAATCCATACAGATTTGTTTATGGCAGGACTCAATATTTTACTCACTTACTACATATTAAATACAATAAATAAGAAATTAAATAAAAAAAAAACAAGTTTTCAACTGAAAACTATTCAACATCAAAACTTAAAACGAACAGAAACTATTACGTACATGATTGGGTTTGCCCCCTAGTCAATACCTCACTCTTTACGCTAAAGTTTTTTTTAGTACTTTAATAAGAGCTATTTATTCTTATTAACGGCCTTTGTGATTAACGGGTCATTCTTAAAAAATTGGAAAACAAATTCGAACTTTAGCACAAACGGCAAGGTATTGACTAGGGGGCGAACCCCCTAATATACGTAATAAAAATATACGAATATAGAAGTTCGTTACGTAAGTTAATTCGTAATTTACGGATATTTATTACTAATAAAAACGTTCGTAAATAGAATTGAACAACTTTCGAGAAAGCCATTTAGCCAAAAAAAAGTAAAATTAATATGCAAATTTCGTCTTAATTATTCATGTACGGTGAGCTAAAATCAAAACCTGTATTAATTAAAAAACGTTCAGAAATTAAATTTAAAAACATGTTTTTTTTTTTAACTGAAAGTAAGGAGCGATATTAAACCTTAAAACGAGCAGAAATTATTCCGTTTATGAAAGGGGTTGTCCCCTCCTCAAACGCCTCGCTAAAGTTTGACTTTCTCACAAATTCTATTTTTTAAAACGAAAAAAAATTAGCGTAAAGAGCGAGGCGTTGAGGAGGGGACAGCCCCTTTCATATACGGAATAATTTCTGTTCGTTTCAAGTTTTAAAGTCACTCCTTCGTTTCAAGTCACTCCTTACTTTCAGTTAAAACAACTAGTTTTTTTTTATTTAATATATATCAAAAAAGAAGAAAAGCTAATCAACAAGTGGCATATATCTGGCCTATGATTAATTCACTTTATTCTTAGTGTACTCATAGAGATTTCTCAGTTCTGTCACAATTCTTTTCCTTTCTTATTTTAGGTCTGCAACGTTAATGAAGCAAGCCGCCAGGCTCAGCTTTTAGACCAATTTCGAAGAATCAACAACTGGAAAATAAAGCCGCACGGGAGTGCCACCGTATTGAAGGACGGTAATAAAATAAGCGCCATCAGAATAGATGACGACCTTCCTAACAGAACGACAGAAGAGTGACATAAATGCGAACATTGTGGAAATAAACGAGACTTTAACAAAACTATTTTCTTTTTTATTCTGTATAAAGATAGTGATTTAAGAACACCATCAGAAATTTATATTCTAACTTAGTTATAGAAATATAATAGAGCATGATGCCAAAACAGGTCATTTTCTTTTTGCTTTGAAATCCAGTCCGACATTTTGGCTTCCTTTTACGACTCTACAGGGATTTCCATCCCTAGGGTTAGTCTCAAATCCTCAAATAGAGCCAGAGAAATGTGACACAATCCCATCACAGGAAAAAACAAGCTTTTTTCCTTTCTTACACAAATATCTTAGAGAGTAGTTTTCACAAAAGAGATCTTTACAGCATTATTGTACATTTTCGGAGACTAATACAAAAGAAACCAATTTGAGGCAGGCTTTAAGTGGAAAGTCTAACGACAAATTCCCTCTTTCATTTTCGAATCTCAAATAAACAAATTAGAGACAACTTTGGGTATCAACTAAGCGCAAAATAATAATTATGACATTACTAAAAAGGGAAGGGAGGTCCTGCTCTGTATGTGTCAAATAAATTTGTATATTCCATTCGTAAGCTTCTTTTTCGAAATGCGGACTGGTTTCTGAGTCGCTGTTTATAGAGACTTCGGTCTCAGGAAGAAAAATGTTGATTATTGGGGTTTACCGCACTCCAAACGGTTCTATTATAGATTTCTTAAACAACTTAAATGAATGAACGGAGTTGATCAAAATTCAACAATCTGATTGGGTTGTCACGGACGATTCCAATTTAAGTCTTTTGGGTGATTCTTCAGCGTCATTAGACTTTCTAACTAGAATTCTTGCTGCCGGTGGCTTTTATACCTACT